>OY757019.1:65297648-65897648 GCA_963580285.1 Lucinisca nassula | reverse complement strand
AGATCAGCCAAAGCCACCCCAGGGCATTTTCTGATCCCATCGGGGCCGCTTGCGTCAACCATTCCCTATATGTAGGGTTGCGCCCATATAGTCGAATGGTAACATCTGCCCGTTGGTATCTCCAAGTGAGATGGTTAGCTGTGAACTAGGCCCTGACGACAACCTCTTGTACTGTAAGACAGGAAATGATTCAGTTCTACCAGCTCCACACTTTTCATTCTGGACAGGGAAGGATCTAAGCAGTGTAGATGGGCGACCGTTATGCAGATTGTCTGAAGTACTTAACTCAGCAAGATGAAAGTAGACCTCACGATGGACGACCAGCTTGTGTGGCTCATCTGCAGTGAACGTCTGGAGGGGTTCATTATTTTTAGGTCGTCATTGACACGGATAAAGGTGCAGGGACGAGCTCTGAAAGTATTGTCGGAAAAGCCTTAGAGTTTAGCTAATTCGCGATTCATTGTTATGACTTCTCCGGACTGAAATCGATGCTAAGGGGGCGTATTCAGCCTTGCAGACAACAGTGCTGTTAATGAATAAACTCAATAAAACCAAGTTTCCGGTTTTCATTCTCACATGTATTCTTTGCTTCCAAAGTTAACATTTTTCATTTATTTTACGACACTGTAGCTGGTGTTCAGTGGTGTGTGGCGGCCGTAAAACGTCTCTCCGTACTTCATCATAGTGCAGATTATATTTTTATTTTCTTTGGATGCATCGAGTCCATTGCGAGTAATTTGAAAATCGAGAACCGCTGAAATCGATGCTATGGAGCGTATTCAGCCTTGCCGACAACAGTGCTGTTTATGAAGAAACTCAATAAAACCGAGTTTCCGATTTTCATTCTAATATGTATTCTTTGCTTCCAAAGTTAACCTTTTTCATTCATTTTACTACCAATTGCAGTAGACCAGAGGGTTCATCTAGAGTGAGTTCGGCGCCCAACCGTTGAAACACCTTTTCGTTCAACTCACAGACGTTATCATACCCGTCAGGTATTATTTTTTCAGTCTATGTATATCAGTCTTTGAATCGACTGCCTATTCGATATTCGCAAAATTGCAGTATGTTTCCTCTGGCTTTCGTTGCCGGATCATTGCAGGGTCACTGATGAGGCTTTATTAGCCGAAACTACGTAGTATGACCAATCTTCTTTCTTATGAATGTTTTCATTGCTCTTAAAGGAACTCATTTTTGATTTTTATTGTTATTTGAGACCTTATTGTTCCTTTTCGCCGTGCATATGTTGTACCAGCAGTGATAATACGTCAACTCGCAGAGAGCAATCTCTAGCTCATGCGTAGACTGGATCCTGGCAAGATTGATTGGCACATCATTTTGAACGCCAGTGAGTGTGATGTACATAATAAAAAAATTATTAACTTGAACAGTTGTTTCGCCAAAATGGGCATTGATACAAAGAAATTTATGTGTAATAGCTCGGCAAAATATCAGGCAGGCGGTCATTTCTCATATAAAGAGTCAGCAGCAGGGGCGCCCACCCTAGTCATAATGGTCGACGATAAGGGAAGTCACTTCCTTGCCAAGTACCCGGATGTCTACGACGATTATCAAAACCCTCCGCTTACCGGGGACGTCAATTTGGCAAACAAGCCATGGGACACCTGGCAGCACGCCCCCTTCAGCTGGTGGCAGTGCCAGCTGAACTTTGCGGTTTGGTGCGCAACCGCCGGATGTGGTGTTTCATTCCAGGACCATCTCCAAGTAGGGGAGACCCTTCTTGCAAGCCTGTATTGCTTTCATGTCTATTATACGACGAGGCGTCTGCTTGAGGAGCTAAAAGTCGCCCTCCCTGGGGACGAGTCCCATTCATGGTTCGATAACCAATATGACTCCATGGCCTACAAGCGGCTTTGCGAAGAGTTCCGTTTCGCCTTCTACAGATTGGAGGCAAAAGCTGGACTACGGGTGTCAAGGCCTCGGATCTTTTGGTACCTTCATGACCCCTTCGGGGAAATACCGCAGTGATCACAGCTCCGATGGCCCCTTCTTTCACCCGAAGGACGCCATACGCCATAACCGGGATATTTCAAAGGCGTGGACGATGTTCATTCTCGATAAATCAGATGAGTTCACGCAAGCGGGTGTCGAGCGCCTCAACGACTCGATTGGTTTAAACAATATTTATTTCAATAAAAGTGGAACATGTTTAAATGACATAAATAAAATTTCATGACAGGATTTGAAAACAAGCCATAGGCTTATGTGAATCATCTCCTGTAAATGACTATGAGCTAGTGTGACTCGATTAGGACTTACGTTTGGGCAATCTTGGGAGCGTAAGCTCAGACCCATTCCAACATTCTCAAAGTCGGGTCGGGGTTCGACGCTCAAAAGCAATTTATGGCGAATCACGAAGACGCCATCGCCTCACCCGTCGACATCCCCAGCAGCATCGACCGCTATCAAAAGACGTTGCAATATGCATCCACACCACTGGGTTACGTCTGTGGGAGAGCGCTCTACTTGATGCCGAGCGACATGGCTCTCCATCCCGGTTATAATAACCAAATCCGAATAGCGAGATCAGACGCTGTCATCGGCCACAACCCAGGAATAAACAAGGCAGCATCGATCAGCGCCAGCAGTGCTGGCAGCTCTAAAGTCGATAGGACATTCCAGGGGAAAACTGCCTCACCAGCCGGGACCGATCCGCGAGTACTCGTAGGGCCAGCGCCCGAAGAGTCGCCTACGTCTGCAGCAGACTGGAAATCCGGTCTCGACCATGAAGAAGAAAAAACCGCTCTCATAGTCGTAGAGATTGCACTCGGCTTAGTGGCGCTTTGGCTTATTGCGCGGCAACGGTCGAGATAACCAGTCCCGAGCAGCCACGAGAAGAAGGGTCCCCACGCCGATGACCAAGGCCCACAAATTATCTGCGAGCCATGAAGCGGCCTTCCCTAGCGTGCTCAAGAGCCAAGAGACGATGGACCCGATGATTCCGGGCACGCCCGAGGGACTGTAGGTGCTTTTTATCCACTCCTTAACCCCGCCCTTGCCGGGTGGCTTGGGAGCCGGAGCCGGCACCGGTACACTCCCGCCGCCGGTGAGCATTAGGGTCGAGATTGCCATTCCAACCGCTGTAAAGATGCTCACGATGGTAATTCCCTGCTCGCGAAAGAGGGTGCGAATGCGCTCAGCCAGCGTTGTGTCTTCCTGAAGGAGTCGCCTGAATGCCTCACGGATTCTGTTAATCTGGGACCGGAGAGCCGATCTGTTCGCAGAGAGGGCTTCGAGCCTCGACTGTCTTTCGATTTCGATGTCAAAAAGTTCACTCTTGAGGTTTCTGATCCGGTCCCGAATTTCCTGTTGGATTTCGCTGTCGTCCGTTTCCGTCAGTTTCCGCCGCTCCCTGACCAAGTGTTTTTCAACTTGGGATTCTCCCTCAACAACCTTTGACAGCTTGGCCAGGTTGTTCGCCAACTCATCTCTCACTCCCGTCATTGCCTTTTCTAGCCCAGCGAGCTCTCTTCTGGTCTGGACGACCCACGCGGTGTCGATAGGCTGATCATCAATTGTCTTCAACGCGGTCTCGACATCTCCTGTTGTTTGAATAACGTCGTTGGCTACGCCGGGGAGCTCTGTCATCTCGACGGATTCAATGTTTTTGGGAGGGTTTCCTCTGCTTTTTGGAGTGTATCCACAGCCTCTTTGTTGAGACGCGGCATATTCGATTTATAGTCATTGAGTCCCAGTGATTGCCGAATTGCATTTATGCTGCCTGTTCCATATTCCGAGGCCAGTGGGGACAGAGACAGAAACTGGAATCCTCCCCTTGTCACAGTGATAGGAATCTTTTTGTCGGCGGGGGTCCAAAAGAATGTTTTACCGTCGTCATCAATCCCAAACTGGTCATAGTCGATACTGCCTTCAAGACGCAACCCCTTATAGGCACGGCTCACTTCTTTGTAGAAAGAATCGACCAGGCGCCTCTTCTGGTCAGAAAGTGCTGTCCGTCTTTACTCGCCTCGGAGGTTCTGAAGATTGTCCCCGGCCGCGCGTAGTCCTTGCTCGACGTCCGGTGGTGGGTCCATAACAGCGTCTGGCAGGTTGAACGATTGCACGTCATCGTCGGCGTCATCATAAGGGTCGGACCAGTCTTCGAACGTGGGGTTAGCAAAGTAATCCATAATGTTTGTGCATTTGAAGGTTGTCGCGCATGTTTAAACCCGACTTTTCGAGTGTCAACGAAGTTAACACCATGTCATCAAGCAAGTACGGACGAAAGCTTGACCCCTACCGGTGCCTTCGCGAACCCCTTGGGGTGAAAGGGGTGAGGCAATCGGTGACGATAACTAACAACCCCAGCACGATCGGCCCGAACGAGCAGCTTCTGGTTCAATTCACAAACCTCGGCCAACATGGTGTCATCGTTCCCGGGACCGCGAGGTTGGCCTTCACGATCACGCCAATCGAACCTTGGTTCAGAACCTAGGCCGCGCCCTCGTGAAAAATTTCGGGGAACGAGGTCCTCAGCATCGACGACAGTGACGTGTACCACTGCTACTGCGATCTCTGGAGGACGGCTTCAGAGAGGAAAAATGGCCAGTGCCAAGGCAGTGATACGTCGAATGAACGAAATACGACGAGGATCCGAATCAATGCTGGGGACAAAGACGATTCCATTCTAGCGGACAAAGCCGTCGCCGATGCTTTCGGCAATCGCTTCTACATCACACTGGACTTCGAGCTGCTCGAGAGCCAAATGCCATTCTACCAGAGAGCGCTGGGCGACCGGCTCGAGTAACGACTACAACCGTGTGATCAAGGCCACAGGCAGAGGTGCCTCTTTCGACATTGGAAACATCTGTCTTGAGTATGACATGGTCACCCTACCAGAGCTGGCCCAAATGATCAACAACTAGTACAGAAGCCGCATTTCGATCCTGTATGACCGGGTACTGCGGCACCGCAAAATCGGCAAAAGCAAGAGCGACACCCTCTCAGGGTATCCTGATGCTCTTTGAGGGTGAAGCCGCGCAACAGCCCTTCGCTCGCGACACTGAGACCTTCTATAACCCGAAGGTCGAGGTCACCATCGAGGGGATCCCCAACCAACTCTTCAGCCAAGGGATGCGCTCTTACCAGATGTTTGATGAAGCGAGGAAGCTCTTCCCAGTCGGCAGCAAGCGACACCCTGAAGTGGCAACGGTCGAAAAAGACCTGGCCCTAGCCGACGTCAGCCTTGCAGAATACCTCACCAGCAAGTACGCGCTGTGGCTTGACCTCATGACAAGCGACGACGACCGGCTCCAGGGCTCCGGTAGGCGGATAGAGAATGCCAGCGAAGGTGTGACCATCCAGATAACGAAAAGAGCCGAGGCGGCTGGCGCATTGAACGTCTACCTCTACGTCATCATGAATGCACAGCTTAACATCGAAGATGGCCGGTTCGTCTTAGCGGTTTATTGATGTTGCGGAGCAACAATTAAAAGAGTTCCTACCGCGCTGGCCCATTCGGCAACAATCAGCGGGCAGACGGGATGCGGAAAAACCGTTTTTATCCTCGATCTGCTCGAAGGCCCCTACCGGGGGTTATTGCAGCACGTAGTGGTTCTTTACCCTACCATACAGTACAACAGGACGTATCAGCAGCGCCCCTGGATCTGGACGGACCCTGAGATTTACGTAATAGACCCCGGTGAGCGCCTTCACGATTACTTGCGAGCGTTTTACCGGGTGTTCCCGGGCGAGCCGACCTTATACATCACAGACGGCTAAAGCGCTAAGAGGGCTTTGATGAAGAAGAAAGACATGCTGTCAGAGCTGGCGTTCTCGGGCCGCCATACGGAGCAGTCTGTCTGGCTCCTCAGACTCCTCACGCAGAAGTACAACTCCGTCTTGAAAGACTTGCGCGAGCAGACGCGCTGTGTCTGTTTGTTCCACTGCAAGGATCGTGACTCGTTCGAAGACTGTCTGCGTGAAAATAACGCGATCCCCGCACGAGGACAGGAGTTATGCGGCAGCAGCTAGCCGAGACAAAACTTAGCTTCTGTTGAAGACTGATCAACCCGCTGATTATATAATTACATTGTAATTAATTAATTATCATTACGTGATTAATATTGCTTAGCCGTTGCGAAGCAGTTGCGTAGCAACAACAACAACGATGTGCCGTAATCGCTGTACTTGGCCTGCATGTGGCGCCGCTTTTCGCTGTCTTTTTTTGTCCTTTCTCGGGTGACCCAGATGTTCGCCGCGCATGTTTGCGCATGCCTGCGACTCCATTTTAGACAGGTCCGCCCTTGTTGCAAAAGAATGGACTGTGACGAGCTGATAGACCAGATGCTTGACGACCCGGCGGCGCCAGACACGTAACTGGCGCAGCCAGTAGCAAAGCAACATGCAGAGCCACGGAAAGATGACAGGGTGCAAGAATACCGCGTAAGGCTCGCTGCAACAGTAGCAGGAGGGTCGGCCAGGAAATACGGAATTGTGGCTCACAGAAAGGCTTTGACCGTCGATCAGGTCGAGGAGCTGAGTGACTCTGAGGTCCAGAGGCTCTACGCCCGTTACTCCGCCCGATTAGGGGCAGACTTGTCAAAGACGATTTCGAACGCGGCTCTCGGGCAGTATGCGGGACTGGTCGGGATGTTCGTCCCGATCCCGGACCAACAAGGGCTCATTCGAGATATTGGAAGCGATCCGTTTCTAGGTAGTGCACTTCAAGGCGCCGCCACTGAACTCTATCACCGCTATGGCACGTGGTTAGCTCCGCTCACCGCAACGTTAATCACCCTCAAGCATGCCTGATTTGCACATTGCTACCCCATCAATTCATCATAAAATGACGGCGGAGAATACGATGATGACGGGGAAGGATCAACAGCCGGACGCTGCAACTCAGCAGGCGGCGTTGTGACACCAGTGGCGCAGCCTGTACTGGCGCAGCAACACCACTGGCGGAGCCAGTAACGCAAAGAGTGACGAAGCCTAAAGACCCGAAAAAGGTTGCAGCCGGTCGTGCCGGCGCTGCCGCTCGAAAGGCCAAGCATGAACGACTGCTCAAGGAGCTTCAGGAAACCAAAGAAAAACATCATGTCACGGATAACGATGGTGCCGTTAACGATGTTGCCGCCGTTGTTGTTGCAAGGAACAGTAACAACGACAGGAACAGCTCGGTAATCTGCCAGAAGGACAAAAAGCCTGGACACCATGGATCATCGGGGTTTGTCTTGCGGGTGGTATTGCTGTTGTTGCTCTGCAACATGTGAGCCTATCGCGGCGACAAGTTGCTTCGTCGTTGTTGCAGAGCAACAGCAACATGTTGCAAAGCAACAATGACAAGATGAATAAGAAGTTATCTGCGCAACAAGATAAACCCCGGGGCGTGAAACAATTAGAGACCAGGCCAGATCCATTTTGTATGGAATAAGCAACCATGACAACCCCGGCAACTGATGGTAAAATGCTTGTCAACGCGCTCTACCATAGCGCAGTCGTCTGTGGCATCGCTGTGGGATACGCCCGGCTTGGCAAGATGGCGATGGGGGGCAGCCCCCGAAGGTAGACTTCACATCCCGTGATGTGGGAATGGCCATAGTTGACGTCGCTCTCGCCATGGTAACCGAAGATATGCTAATTAAACAGTAACGGCAATGAAATGGCAAGTATTGCTATGCTCGTTGGCGGTGCCCTGGTGAACGCCTGGCGTTCTCGGGATCGAACTACTTGTTCTCCATTTTGAAGAGCTCTGGCGTCGACGAAGAGCGCAAGGGTCACCATAAAGCAGTCGAACTGCTACAGGCTGCACAGGCAGAATGGTCTCGAAAACGAACCGAGCGTATTGATTTCATCACCGAGGAACTCCGCCGCCAGGGGCACGCCGTTCGAACCTTCAAAGACGTCGATGACGCGATGCGACTGAATGCGCAGGTCGCCGGGCATAACCTTTACCCCCTGGGGCCCGAGCCCCAGCTCTCCGACATTTACCACCGGAGTGACGACCAGAAAGACCGCGAGATTGCCTTTGTCATCCTGGGGATGGCCGCGGCCGGCCTCGTGGCCTACAAACTCGCCTAGACAATTCCGCAGCAGTTGTTTCCGTTAGAGACTTACGAGCATAGCATTGCTAACAAAGCAACGACAACAATAAATACATGGATCGCAATGTGTACATCCGCCTTGCGGATATTTATTACAGCCCTAAGGGTTACTGGAGGGGTCTTGAGGCCATAAAGAAGCTGGCTTCTGCGGCTAAGACCTCAGAATGTGTGGCCCGAGCTTGGTTGAAGAAGCAGACCATCTGGTCTGCGGTACATTCCACGACCAAATTTCGGCGTCACCACGCCTAACGAGGTCCATCAAGCTGACCTGCTCTTTCTGCCGCACGACCGTGTTCGCAAAGCGAACAAGCGCACATACAAATACGCCCTTACCGTGGTTGATGAAGCCTCACGCTACAAAGAAGCTGAGCCTCTGGCCACTAAAGAAGCCAAAGAGGTTGCTGAAGCTTTGTCTCGCAGGCCAGGCCCGTTGAGGTGGCCCAAATTGCTCCAGGTTGACCCCGGTCGTGAGTTCATGGGCTCTGTCAGTCAGCTGTTGGCAAAGCACTCTGTCCAGGTTCGGCGCGGTCGGGTTGACATCCATCGGGACCAGGGCATTGTTGAGCGCTTCAATCGTACCTTGGCTAAGCGGCTTTTTGGGCACCAGTACGCTCAGGAGATGCGACTCACTTCTGATCAGAGGTCTATTGTGGCAGCCTTGAATGGCGAGGTCACCCGACTGACCAGCAAAAAGCCCTCTGAGGCCATAAAGGCTAAAATGTTGCATGTTCCGGCAGGAACAAGCACACAAAAGCCCTCCTCTGTAGTTCCTGGTCGTCCTGTTGGTCTCCAGGAGGCAAAACTCCCCTCCGGCGTCGGCGTTTGCTATTTATACCAGCCTGGCGAGCTTGAAAAGGGGCGGGGGCGCCGGCGAGCGACTGATCCCATATGGTCCCTGGATGTTCACCGGCTCGGGCACGCAGTGACCAAGTCCGACGAGCACGTGGTGTATTACTTGCAGGATGGACCTCAGCGGGGCTTTGTGCGTGAGGAACTCCTTGCTGTGCCACCGGACACTCAGCTTCCCCCGGATGGGATTCTCAAGCACTGACCGCAGCCGCTCCTCTTTTTTCGGTTGCACTCGAGGCAGGTCAGCCTGGTGTTGTCGCGGACGTGGCCCACGGAGTTGTCTAACCGGTCCATGCTGAACTGCTGGGTGTCCTTTGGTTCGTAAGGCCATAGGAGATAATATCGCACGCGGAACAGTGATAGTTCTGTGCCTCCTTGAGTTCTAGGATTTGACCAACCTTCAGGTTAAACCGGAGCCCCTTGGCTTGGTCCTGTCGCTTGTGGGCCACAAGTTTCTTCGCAATAACCTTGCGGAGCTGCTGCTCGGTGAGTACGGGTGGCCCCTCAGAACCCTCCTCTGGGGGACAGGCTACCCTTTCGAGCTGGTGCATGTACTCAACCCTTGGCACTGTCAAATGTGCGAGATTGGACCACTGCAGGAAGTCATCGATAATCCAGACTTTTTGAGGGGCTGCGATTGTGAGACCTTAGCTTGAGTGGACTGTGATGGCATATCCAAGAGCCCAGTCCAGGCCCCATTTGCCGTCGAGGACCTCGCGGGCGATTTGCAAGGAAACCTCGACAACGTCGTTCGGAACGAGCTCCTGCTGGTCTCGCTCTCCACCACCAAGGGCCCAAGGATGGTGACCATGATGTTTTTCCGCCGAGTATCCTTGGGACGATATAGCAGAGGAACGGGGAGGCCAGGGAAATGCTTCTCATGGCTCTCGAACAGCCGCGATGTCGATGCTGATGACTTCCCTCGTGTCATAATTCATCGAGTTCCAGAGGCCGCCGTGACCGTGCTCCACGCAGGCCTTCTCGACGTCTGGGAGGAAATTGGCTGAAGTTGACTTCCAGCCATTCCTTTCCTTTGCCACAATACTGGCCGCGTGATTTTCGCCGAGGGCTCTTTCAGCAAGTTCAGGGTTGCCCAGTTTGACGCGGATTGCTTGGAGTCGCTCTTGGGCCTCCCGCGTCCTGTAGGTGCGGCCGTCCTGGAGCATGAACTGGTCAGCTGAGAGCTGTCTGTCTTGGCCGCCCAGGAGCCAGACCGCAATCGGCTGTCCACGGGTTGCTTCTCGAATAGCCTGCCAGACGTCGCCCTCGTAGATGTGAACCTCTCTACTCTGGGGGAAGTGGAGGTTTTGGACCAAGCGTGGCCGTTGTGGCAGATGCGTTCTACTTTGCCCCTATTGGCTTGTCCTGGACCGTTGCCACCCCTCTGGTACTTTCAGCTGTTATATACATGTATATCGTCACCAGCGATGTCTCGCAAAATGATTACCCGCTTAAGAATTTTCTCTAGGTCGGCCACATCTTCAACCGAGGCTTCAGTCTCATGGACCCTTATTTCCCACTCCTGTATTTTCTGGTGCCTTGGGGGCACCCCTGGCCTCTCAAAGCACCTTCAAAATGCTCCACAACTCTCTGGGCCACACAGTTGAGGTCGCCATCTCCTAGTGGTGCGAGGTTGGTTGGATCTGTGTCTCTGATTGGGTAGAGGCCGTAGGCGACTGCAGTGACAGGGTAGGCGTTCTGGTAGAAGACTTAATCGATTCCAGTCAAAACGCCAGGTCTTGTGTCCCGTGAGATCTAAATGATGGTCTGTCCCCTCCTTCTCTCCGCACGGACTGGGTCGAATTTATCTTCAAGGAACCAGTCGCCTCCGGTCCTCTCTCTCAAGAACTTGATTCTCAACAGGAAGTTACCCTCTGGCAGGGCGGCAAGAAGTTGGGTAGCCCTGGCGTCTGCCATACGGGCGTCCAGGGCCAACCTGCCGGCTCTGACATGCATACTGTCGACAATCTCGATGTCGCCAATGTCAAGAGGGTCTTCTTCTTCCGTACTCCATGTGGAGAAGACCGCAGAGGCGCCGTCGACTTCAAACTCATCTCTGGCGTCGTTGAGAATCTCGACCATCTGGTCGTCTGGAAATAAAAATCAAAAATGGGTTCCTTTAAGAGCAATGAAAACATTCATAAGAAAGAAGATGGGTCATACTACGTAGTTTCGGCTAATAAAGCCTCATCAGTGACCCTGTAATGATCCGGCAAAGAAAGCCAGAGGAAACATACTGCAATTTTGCAAATTTCGAATAGGCAGTCGATACAAAGACTGATATAAATCAAATTGGGGTCCAAAAAATTAAAAACCTGTATAGAATATGAGTCTAAACCAATAATTTATTACTGATTTCTCAGTGTAAGCCTCACTGGGCGAGGGACCTGGTCGTCCAGGTCGGTAAAGTGTTGACCCTCTGGGGCTGGGTCTGATATCCCCGCGAGAATTTCTTCGATCAACTCATCCATGTTGAATGGGCATATCGCTTATACCAATATCTCTCTAAATGGAAATGTCGATAGCAGAAATACGCCTAAATTCCTTCTCCACCGCTCTGGTTGCACGTCTCCACTCACTTGCATGTACCCGTGCGACCAACAAATTCGGTGTTTGTTTGTAACCCCAGCCCAACAGACCTCGCATGGCCGCGTGCATGAACCCTTGCGGAGACGCATGAGGTGAATTTTACAATACTCTCCCAAACAACGCTTACCACCGAACTCAATCCAGCCCAAAGTCAACCACTTGCAAGTGTTGTGTCCCTTACGCATGGTAAATGATGATAAAACCGATATATCCATTACAACCACTTGTCTAAATAGGTTACTTCTTTATCCCTACGGCAAATATTTGGTGGAACGGGGTGGGTCTAAACCCATATTGTATGCTGGAACCCGCCAGAGCTCCGGGTCGGCGAGGGTGGTGGGCCCTGGGGCTCTGACTTTTTGCCCGCGTTGTTATACGAGGCACTCGGTGGGTGCCCTTGGTATGTCGCAGACAGTTGGGGTGGAAATTATTTAGGGTTGGGAGGCTTAATTTGCCAAATGGAAAATATTGATGTTTGGGTTGGGAGGCTTAATTTGCACAAAAAGAGAATATAATTGGGTCAAAATAAGCTGGGAGCCTTGATTTACCAAATGGGCCTTTTATGGCAATGACAATGACTATGATTACAATGACAATGATTTATTTGCACTGAACACTTTCACAATGAATGGTAATGGCATACATATAATACTACTGAATGCAATTAACCTATCAACACAAATTGACTGTTATAACAGGGCAATGGTGATAAAAAAAACGGAGTTACATAGGTTACGACACTAGCAACATTGTACGCTTTTCAAAAAGGGTTTTGATGTATATGAAATGTTCGTATTTAATTTGCTTAAAAGAAAGCCTCCCGTAAGGGCCTGTATGCCGCACATTCCAAAAGAAAGTGGTTCTCATCCTCTACTGATTCTGCATTTTCTATCAGACCGAGGGATGTCCCTATGTCTTCCTGTTTCTATAGCAAGATTGTGTGCACTTAACCCTTATCTTGCTGTTCACGACAACCCCTATCTTTGCAAACTGTAGATCCAGTGAAGAAGCCATCTAATCATGATCTACACTGTTTGGCATTCAGTTTATGAATTTGTAGCAATAAATTACATCAATTAATTTGATTGGCTGATAGATATAAATGGGTGTGGCTTAAATGAATATTCAGCAAGATAAGGGTTAATCGTACAGTTTAGCCAAAACAGACCTTTCCGATCTACTGCTTACAAGATTTACATATTGTGCACGAGTATTAACTTTATAAATGTTTTTATAAAAATTTAATTTTGGACTACTTTGAAGAAAAGAATCTTGCTCTTGATTTATTCGATCATTGATTCGAAGTTGCATATGTTTAATGTGCGTATAGATTTGTGTGGCAGGATCTGACAAGGCATGCGGAAAACCGAGCCTTTTAATAATGTCTTCAACATTTTGAACCCACATATTGGTTGTCTTAGTCATTTGATAAATTCTGTAAACCAGCGTATTATGCGAGGATAAAATATTCAAAATATTTAATTGAAAAAAAAAAAATGTATTTTTGCTTTTAACGGTAGTCTGTTCAATTCTGCTCTACATGCAGTATTTGTCGTTTAATAATGTACGCCAAGGATTTCCTTGATGAATTTAAGATGCAGATATTCAAAGGGATCAGAGTCCCTAAAAGTTGAATCTATGCCCCCAAAGTTCACTGCAGTACAATAAAATAGGAGTTACTAGGCAATCAAAGAGTTTTCTAACAGTGAGCATGAATTATCAAACGGTCCAAAGCATTTTCTAATCTTAAAGAAAGCTTTCCTTCCCTTTTCCATTAAAAGAGAACAAGATGTCCTGATACTGCCTGTGTATTTTATTGTTACTCAAAGATAACAAAAGGATTTTATCTTGAAACCTAAAGGTATTAATGTGGGATTTGCCATTAGAATTGAAAACAATTACTTTAGATTTTTCATGGTTAACTGATAATTTCCATTTGGTGCAAAATTCATTCAAGCAATCAAGAGATTTTTGGAGCCCTTTTTTCTGAATGGGACAGAAGAATTATATCATCGGCATAAAGTAATGAGCTGATTTATAAATCATCTATGCCTAATGGGTCACATTGGGAATCTGTTAGTGATTTGACTAGATCATTAATAAACAAATTAAATAGAAATTAGAATGGGACTTAAAACATCACCTTGCTTAACGCCACAAGTAGACGGAAATTCCTCACTGATGCCGTTTGAAAATTTAAGTCTACAAAATGTGTCCTCATACATAGAATGAATTATTTGGAAAATTCTTACTGGTATATTTGCCATTGCTTATTTATAAAAGAGACCATCTCTCCATACAGTGTCAAAAGCTTTTCGGAGGTCAATAAAAGCAGCAAAAACTTCTCTTTATTTATTTAGTATTACGACAGATTTATCTCGTAACTGCTCGGACACGAGTACTACGACAAAATGCAATATTCGCGAAAAGACATGCAACTCATGTTTCATTTATTACCCTCTGTGAAATGAAATGTACTGAAAACGCATACCTCTGAATCTCAGTCTTACACTGTACACTACTACTGGATCTAGTCCGGCTATGGATGAAGAACTCTGAGTAGGCCTATAAATATACTCAGTATAGTTTCGTTCTGCTCCTATTATTGATTTTGTTATTGATAAATTTGCTGCATTTTATGATTAATTTAACCAAATTAACCTGAAAACATATACCAATTTAATAATCTCTTTGCTACGAACCTGTGAAGGCAATGGTCTCGCAACATTTGCAATTTTGTTATCAAATCGTTCTTCGTTCCAATTTCCTACGAGTGTATCATTTCCGTATGAAGTTTCCTTATTGGTGCATCTCCAACCAAATTGATTGAATT
Organism: Lucinisca nassula; assembly: GCA_963580285.1. NCBI lineage: Eukaryota > Metazoa > Mollusca > Bivalvia > Lucinida > Lucinidae > Lucinisca > Lucinisca nassula. The sequence continues at coordinate 65,883,311 of OY757019.1, read as the reverse complement.
TCACAGCGTCTGTTGAGTGGGTCCAGACTTCTGCCAGTCCGCTGGCTCGAACCATATCTTGAAACGGTGGGTTGTTATCCAGGAAAGACATGTTGAAACCGAATGTTTTGCCAGTTCAGCGTCGCGTGTTACCTAGTGATCCCGGTCACATGATGTCCACGTGACTTTATTTCAATGGATGAGTTACTTCCCTTACATGACACCCTTCATGCTTCATCATACAAGTCAACAAAACCATAAATTCAATCGAAAATGGCTTTGCGGTTAGATTTTAACAACAACGAAAATTTAAATGAAAATAGTCATTACTTTCGTGCTTTGAACTTATTTCGGTGTGTAAAACTTCATCGGTACTAGATCTAGTACGACCGTAAGGCCCCGTTGCCAGAATTGACATAATTCAGCTACAGGCTTCTGATTCGTTATTTCTCGTTCATGACATGTTAACTCCGTGATACCACTGATTTCATTGGTTAATCAATGAAAAATGACGTCAGCCTTGGGCTTAATTAGGGAATAAGTGTGAGTTTATATTATCTGCGATATTCCTATATCTCCAAAATGCAATATTTGCGAAAAGACATGCAATTGAATAAATCAAGTCTATTTCAGCTATCAATTTAAAAAGAACTATAGAAAATCTGGAAATTTCAAGAACATATGCCAAACATCTTAGGAGAATTTGAGTGGTATAAAATCGATATAGCCTTGTGCTTTCATTGGACGTAGTAAATACTGAATAATCCAATGGAACGAATGACTGTATCACGTGGTCTTCATCAACCAATTAGTACGATATACGGAAACTCATTCACCTTTTATAGAAGTTGTCGTATTTTGTCGGTGAGAAAGGCCTGCTAAGAAGAATGATGAAAATGATGAAAATACAGATAAAAAACCAGTCAAAATAAAAGTCTGACTACCAGATGTTTTATGCACCTTAACATAATGAGAATTTTGAGGTATTTTGCAGATCTTTATGCCCTATGTGAAACTGCGTAGGCTACTAGGTCATTGTGTTAGCAGGCCCCGTACCAGGTTCGAGCATATAAAAAATCATCCTGAGCTACAACTTTGTGTGTAGAAGAATTGTCACCTTTATTGTGAAAATGGGAAGGAAATAAGCGAAATATGAAGGACAGTTCCCGTTATAAGCATTGGAAAGCATTGGAAAAACACTGTCAATGATCAGAAGAATATTTGTCCTTTCATTGCAGGTAAAAAGGTGTAGTTTATTTCTTTACTTAATGGCTATACTATCGGTAATTATAAGCCCCCGCCCAGAGGGGCTTGAAGAAATATATGGGCTGCATGATGCTTCCAGGCAGAGCTGAATCCGGCCCGCACACTAGTACTGGTAAACCGCTTAGAGGATCTAAGCCTGTCCAGGAACCGTGGTGCGAGGCGGACCGTCCATGCTAATAAACCCTATTGGTTTCATTGGGCGACAGGGCTTGAAATGTCATTTCATCTCAATGTCGGGTAAAAGTCCCACAAAATTGGAAGCAACGTCTCCAAAATGACCTTGAAAGTGTTGACAGGGACGTTAAACCTCAAATCAAACAAAAATCGGTAATAATTAAAGCCCCCGCCCATCGAGGCTAGAAAAAATTGATGGGTCCATGTAGTCGCAGAGCAGAAACCGACCGCACACAAGTACTGGTTAACCGCTTAGAGTATCTAAGATGCTTATAGACCCTATTCAAGGTTATTGGTTTCATTGGGTAGAAGGGCTTGAGATGTCATCTAAGTCCAACAAAATTGAAAGCAACGTCTCCAAAATGACCCATACAGTCTCAAATCAAACAAAATCGGTAATAGCTAATATATGTTTAAACAACCCCCTGGCTGGAAGAGAAAATCTGGAATGTGAAATCCCCCAAATGAGTGACAAATGGCATAGCCAAGGATCAATAGATGCAGTGTACAGATTCAGTACTTAAAAGACTGTTTTTTGTGATGGTAAGGGTGGATGGAGTGAAAATGGGAGACATATAGCAGAAAGCGTCCCTCGTAGAGCCCTGTTTTTGACAGCCCTCTTTGATGAAGGCTTTATATGGTGGAATAATGGCCCCTAATTACTAATTATTGGTGGGGGCAAGGCCTCCTGTCTTTGCAGCAGGTAAGGGCATAGGGGGAGTGTCATTATTATTTGATTCTGCACTTTTTTCTCCCCTGTCCCGCACTTTCATCTCTACTATTTCTTTCTTTCTGTATATACTGCAACAACCCTCACGAGGATTACATACAGGTGTACATTACATACACTCCAGGTTTGCAGGATGAAAGCCTACACAGTAATCATGTAATTATGGTAGGGATCTTCTCCCTGCTCAGGGCGCCTCCAGTTAAAGTTCTGATCCGAAGGACGGTGCACTTTGTGGCATTCTCTGCAAATGATGCCAGTGGAGCATGTTTGTACGCCATGATTTTATTACTGCTGCCGGGAATTGAACCCAGGGCCTCTAGCATGATAGGCAATTGCACTTACAACTAAGCTACCAAGCTCCACTTCTATCTCTTTTTTCCCCCTGTCTCTGGGGATGTCAGAAAATGACACAAAACAGTCAATACTAATCCACTGTTTAGTCAGGGAAACCTGAAGTCTCACCACAAGGGCAAATGATGTTGCTACACAGTAGTTCATGTTATGGAAAAAAGGGCAAGACCAGACATCAGAAGATTTAGATTGGTTGAATGTGTAATATTTCAGACAGAAAATTTAGAATCACAAAACTTTCCACAACTTACACAGACAATTGACATTTATATTATAAACACTGCGAGAATGTAACTCCCTTACCCCCTGGGCTTGCGATGTCATTTCATCTCAATGTTGGGTTAAGGCCTACAAAATTAGAAAAAACATCTTCAAAATGACCTCAATGATGGGGAATTAAACCCCAACACAAAACAAAGCCACCAACATGAAAAAGGAGCTTTATTTAATGTCTCATGATAGAAACAATTAAAATTTATAAGCTGTATAGAGATTTTTTTGCGACAAAGAAAGTGTCTAACAAATTACCTGTCTTCAGCTGGTGTGTGGGAATGTGTGGCGGCGGTAAAACGTCTCCCTGCCCTACATCATAGTGTAGATTATATTTTCTTGTCCTTTGGAATCATTGATTCCATTGTGGAATTTTGAAAATATCTGAGGGTCACTGATGAAGCCTAATTGGTCAAAACTAGCGAGTCTGGCCCAGAAAAGATGTACACTCCATATTTTTCACTTCTGTGGTGTATTCCTTGCTTCCAAAGGATAACCCTTTTATAGAACATATTTAACTTCCCTACAGCTGGTGTGTGGGAACGTGTGGCGGCAGTAAAACGTCTCCCTGCCCTACATCATTGTGTAGATTATATTTTCTTGTCCTTTGGGATCATTGATTCCATTGCGAAAATATCTGAGGGTCACTGATGAGGCCTAATTGGCCAAAACTAGCTAGTCTGGCCCAGAAAACATGTACACTCCATATTTTTCACTTCTGTGGTGTATTCCTTGCTTCCAAAGGATAACCCTTTTATAGAACATATTCATGTGTCTTCCGTAATGTGAGCATCAGCCAAAGGAGCTCCTAGTACTTTTTTCACTCTTGGTATGGTGCAGCCAGGAATCGAAGCTGCAACCGCCCAATCCTGAAGCTGACACTCTACCACTGAGCTATCAGGGCCAGTAATATATGATAACCCAGCAATAAAGAATTGATGTGTCACTTTAAAGGCAAAAAAGTTGCAGAAAGACAAAAGGCAGTAGCTGGACAAGCAGATTCCAAGGCTGCTTGTCAGGTAGCAGATGGCCAAACAACAAGCCTGCTTCAATGGTTAGGAATGACTATGCAGCTGGTGATAAATAATAGCCCATGATTTCAATCAGCGATTGATGGTAAACAGTACATGTACTTTTAAACATTTTCTCAGATGTGTTCAGTTTTTCCTTCAGATGTGAAATATGAGTGCACGCAGGAGTGACACCCGCTCTCGGCGAGGTCAGGCAAACCCCAGTTCCCTGGCTGTCCCTACTCAGACCAACAGAGCAGGTAATTCCATCACTTACATGTGTGTATTTTCCACCAAGGAAGATTGAAGATTGGGGCAGTCCATCTGAAAGGTGTTTGTTTGTCTGATTTGTTGTTGAACGTCCCCATCAACACTATAAAGGTCATTTTGGAGACGGTGCTTCCAATTTTGTGGTACTTTCACCCGACAGTGAGATGAAATGACGTCTCAAGCCCTGTCGCCCAATGAAACCAATAGGGTTTATTAGCATGGCCGGTCTGACTCGCACCTCTTTGCCTGGGCAAGCTTAGGTACTCTAAGCGGTTTACCAGTACTCGTGTGTGGTCAGATTCAGCTCTGCTTGGAAGCATCACGCATCCCATTTATTTCTTCATGCCCCAGTGGGTGGGGGCGGATCTGAAAAGTGTACCTTGTGACTTGCCTGGACAAAGTCCAGGAAGAGCTACTGCACTGCCCCTGAAATCAGAGTTGACATTGATATCAGCAAAAGTTTGATGTTAAAGCTTTTAAGATGTTAAATTCAAACCATATGATGGGTGTTGTTTATATTTGGTATGATGGTAGATGTAGAAAAGAAAATTTTTCATTGACGTTCATCTGTGTTGTTGTCCTCATCAACTCATTTAAAGCCACTGAAGCCACTCCAAACGTTGTTGTTGTTGCTGGTATTTCAAGTTTTTCTTTTAGCTCGCTCATTTTTTAAAAACTCATACCCCCTCCTCCCCAGGCCCCCACCCACCCACACCCCACCCCAAGTCACCTTGTACCTAGTTGGTTAACTCGTACCTCATGGATGGATCTCTTTAAGTTGTTAATATAATAGCAATATTGTTTGTATCTAGTGCTAGTGGACCTCTACCAAGATTGTTAAAATTATCATCTTGGGACCAAAAATGACCCACACTTTTACATAGACATACCAGTATATAGCGAAAACCTTTAAGAATCTTCTTGTCTGAAACCAGAAAGACCTGGATATTTGATATGAAGCTTCATCTAGTGGACCTCTACCAAGACTTTCAAATTACAGCCTTGGGGTCAAAATTGGTCCGGCCCTTGAGACTGCTTAATATACCCCAAGTACCTAGCTGTTTGAAAGCTAAATTATTTCAAGTCCATGCAGGGCTTGAAAATTCCACTTGTCTGCTTGCAATGACCAAAAAAAAAATTGAAGGACGAGTAAAAAGTTTGTCTAGTCCTTATGACTTTAACCAAAGTTTACATGCACTTATTCATGCATGACAAGAGAAATTTTGAAGACTTTTCATGCCCTTTTTATAATGAGTAACTGGAAAGATCTATAGTCCCTTGCCTTCATAAAAAAATGTATATAATTTCTTTTCAAACGTGATTCTAAAATAATAGTTTTTCTTAACATTGTTTATGTTTTTTTTTTTGTCTACAGGTGAACAAAACATGGCTATCTTGGCCCTCTTGTTAGTTCACCTGAGCTAAAGAGCTTATAGTATGGCAAGGTTTCTTTGTCTGTTTGTCAACATTTTCAAATATCTTCTCCACTATAACCACTAGGCCTATTGATGTCAAATTTCATGTGGAGCATCTATGGGTCCAGGTCACATGACCAAGATGGCCAACATGCCCTTCAACGATCCTCTTCTCCGGAACCAGTGGGCCGATTGTTATGAAACTTATGTAGCATTGTGTAATTTGAACCATCATAGCTTATTCAAATAATGAACCTCGGGTGATGACCTATTTTATGTCAAGGTCAAATTTGATCGCATAGACTTTTGTGAACGGCCATCGCCCATCGGGGCTTGAAGAAATAGATGGGTTGCATGATTCCTCCATGCAGAGCTGAAACCGACCCACACACGAGTACTGGTAAACCGCTTAGAGGATCTAAACCTGCCCAGGCAAAGCAGTGCAAGTCAGTCCATCCATGCTTATAAACCTTTTTGGTTTCATTGGGCGACAGGACTTGAGATGTCATGGGTAAAAGTCCCACAAAATTGGAAGCAACGTCTCCAAAATGACCAATGCTGTGTTGACGGGGACTTTAAACCTCAAATCAAACAAACAAAAGACTTTCGTGAAAAAGTCAAAACCATGTATATTTTAGCTCACAGAAGCCGAAGGCTCCGGGTCAGCTTATAGGATAGGCAGTTGTCTGCCTCGTCGTCGTATGTCTTGTGATGTCAACACTTTTGAAAGACATCTCCTCTGAAGCCGCTGGGCTAATTGTGCCCAAATTTCATTAAAAATAGATTTTTTACTGAAAATTTTAAAAATCTTCTTCTCTGTAACCGCAAGGCCAGGGTCTTTGATATTTGGTGTGAAGCTTCATCTAGTGTCCGTCTACCAAGATTGTTCAAATTATAGCCCTGTGGCCAAAAATGCCCCGCATCGGGGGCCTTTGGTTTTACATAGGCTGATATAGGGAAAATCTTTAAAAATCTTCTTCTCTGAAACCGCAAGTCCCAAGTCGTTGATATTTGGTGTGAAGCTTCATCTAGTGGATCTCTATCAAGATTGTTCAAATTATAGCCCTGGGGCCAAAAATGTCCCTGCCCCAAGGGCCTTTGGTTTTACATAGGCTTATAGGGAGTATCTTTAAAAATCTTCTTCTCTGAAACCACAAGGCCAAGGTCTGTGATATTTGGTATGAAGCTTCATCTAGTGGACCTCTACAAAGATTGTTCAAATTATAGCCCTGGGGTAGAAAAATGCCCCGCCCGGGGTGGGGGGGGGGGGGCTTTGGTTTTACATAGGCTTATATAGGGAAAATCTTTAAAAAATTTTCTTCTGAAACCACAAGGCCCAAGTCTTTGATATTTGGTGTGAAGCTTCATCTAGTAGACCTCTACCAAGATTATTCAAATTATAGCCCTCGGGCCAAAAATGTCACCACCCTGGGGGCCTTTGGTTTTACATAGACTTATACAGGGAAAATCTTTAAAAATGTTCTTCTCTGAAATGGCAAGGCCCAGTTCTTTGATATTTGGTGTGAAGCTTCATCTAGTGGACCTCTGTCAAGATTGTTCTAATTATAGGCCTAGGGTGAAAAATGTCCCCACCTGCAGGCCCTTTGGTTTTACATTGGCGTATACAGGGAAAATCTTTAAAAATCTTCCCCAAAACCGGATGGCCCAGTTCTTTGAAATTTGGTGTGTTGCTTCATCTAGTGGACTTCTACAAAGATTGTTCAAATCATAACACTTGGGTCAAAAAAGCCTCCGCCCCAGGGCCCTTTGTTTTTACATTGACTTATATAGGGAAATTTAAAAAAAATCCTCTACTCTGAAACCGCAAGGCCCAGGACTTTGATATTTGGCGTGAAGCTTCATCTAAACTGTTCAAATTATAGCCCTAGGAAATGGAAGTCAATGCAATGAAAACCTTTGAACATCTTCTTGTCTGAAAGCAGAAGGAGCCCTTGGGGCAAAAATGGCCCGCCCCAGGGACCCTAAGGTTTATGTAGACTTATATAAGGAAAACCTTTAAAAATCTTGTCTGAAACCAGAAGTCTCCGTTCTTTGATATTTGGTATGAAGCTTCACCTTTTAGACCACTACCAAGATTAATCATATTATAGTGTGAGGCCAATAATGGCTCTCCCAGGGGCCCACTTGATACCCTATGGATCAGGTGAGCGATCCAGGGCCATCATGGCCCTCTTGTTTTTATGACATTCGGCATATTCGTTTGGTTGCTAAAGCAACTTAGAGTTTCCATAGACTTACATGTAATGTCAGAAATGCATTTTTCACTTCTAAAGAGCATAAGAATTATACACTTTGGTCATGTCAGAAAGTGTGTGATGCCCTCACCTTTCTACTTGACAATATTTATATTAGATTCAGTACTAAGTTATTTAGACAAATTGTGGGTATTCCGATGGGTACTAATTGCGCACCTCTTGTGGCTGATCTGTTCTTGTATTGTTATGAAAGAGACTTCATTTTGTCGCTTTCCATTGATAACCAATCTGAAATTATTGAAGCTTTTAGCTCTACTTCTAGATATTTAGATGATTTATTAAATATTGATAATACCTATTTTGATGGTTTGATCAGTCAGATTTACCCCCTAGAACTTCAGTTAAATAAAGCAAATTCTTCTGATACTGAGGCCCCGTTTTTGGATTTACATCTATCTACTGTAGATGGATTTGTTTCGTGCAAAATTTATGATAAACGCGATGACTTTGATTTTGAGATTGTAAATTTTCCTTTTTTGGATGGTGATGTTCCTCGTGCGCCATCCTATGGCGTTTATATTTTGCAATTAATTCGATTTGCTAGAGTGTGTAGTCATGTAATTGACTTCAACACTCGTAATAAATTATTAACGGCTAAACTCCTTAATCAGGGTTATCGGTACCATAAACTACGCAAAGCCTTTTCAAAATTTTATAGACGCCATTCTGATTTAATTTCAAAATTCAATATTGGACTTAAATCTCTTCTGCAACAAGGTCTATCGGAACCCGAATTTTATGGTGACTTAGTATATAAATTTAGAAAAATATATAACCGCAATGACTTCAGCACCCAATTTCGTAAAATCATTCTTCGATATAAAAAGATTGGGTACAACATGGATATTATACGACAGACTGCATGCATGGTAGTTAACCCAATCACGGTTGGCAACTTTGCTTCCCTCTTTAATTGCACGCCGGTGGGTCAGGCCTCAGATTCTATGACGGCTCCAATGTAAAGGCTTATTGAAAATTAAAGAGATAATGTTGGTTGGTGCCTGATGCTCTGTCTCTGGTCGGGCTCATCGGAGTCTAACTGTTGGTTTTCTTTTGCTCCAGCATTTCAGTGGTTTCTTGCTGTCGAGTCCTCACCGTTGTCTCACCTCTGTGGTTCTTTGATTTCTGTGTTCACGGAGATGTTGCACTGATGAGTTAGGAGGCCTTCATGCGGACTGAACAAATTTTTTGTCTAAATCGCGACGGAAGTAAGGGCGAGGATTGTGGCCACGTAAAATCGATTTAAGCCCCCCAGTGGAAATCTTCCACTGACCGTTCCAAGGCGGCTCTTCTGTGGCGATTTATTTATGTTGTTGTTTGTTACTTACTGTGTGTATCACTTGTGTCTTTTAATTTTGGATGGCCATATGGCCATTTTGTGGGAAAGTAACTGTCCATATGGCCTTCCTTTGTTTAGGTTTCCATTATGATCTGGTCGCTTAATGTTTGTATTTCTTTCCCTTTGGTGTCTTTTATGGATGGAGTAAGTTAATTGTATCAATTCCTGATCTTTGTTTTACTTCTACTTTACAATTTACTGCCAAGCCTTTGCAGATATTTTGACAAAACTTTCATAGAAATGTTCCTTAAGCAATCTACTACCTGCAGTGTGATTTTAGGCCTACTGCTCATTTTTATCCCCCCGGCCGAATAGGTTCGGGGGATATAGTGATCAGCCTGGCGTCCGTCTGTAGACGCAACCTTGTGATGGCCATAACTTCTATACCCTTTGAGATTCATTGATGGTTCAATTGTTCACAAGGCTGAGACGGCATGTCATGTGCAAGAACCAGAACTATGGATGCCATACGTTTTGAGTTATTTCCCTTTCCAATAAAATAGAGTGACTTTACTTTGTGATGGCCATAACTCCAATACCCTTTAAGATATTTGATGATACCTGGCACAGTTGTTCACAAGGCCGAGTGTCATGCACAAGAACCACGACTCTGGGTGCCATGGTTTTTGAGTTATCTCCCCTTCCAATAAAATAGAATCAATACCTTGTGATGGCCACATCGTTAATACTCTTTGAGGTATATTGATGGTACTTGGTACAGTTGTACATGAGGTTAAGCAGGTGTGTCACGTCATGAACCACGACTCTGGGTGCCCTGGTTTTTAGCTCACCAGAGCCGAAGGCTCCGGGGGAGCTTATAGGATAGGCAGGTGTCTGTCGTCTGTGTCTGCGTCTGGTGTTAACATTTTCAAACAGCATCTCCTCTGAAGCTACTGGGCCGATTGGGCCCAAATTTTATCTGTAGCATCCTTGGGCTGGGGGATTGAAAGATTGTGTTTTTAATGCAAATCAGCTCTTTAGTTTGATTGCTATGGCAACTTATAGTTTCTATAGACTTATAATGGGGAAAATTGAAAAATGGCAGTTACTGCCAAGTTATTGCAGATATTTTGACAAAATTAATGTTTCATAGAAATGTTCCATAGGCAATCTACTTTCTGCCATATGATTTTAGGCCTACTACTCATTTTTATTGGTTGCCACGGAAACCAAAATGCAAAAAAATAAAATGCAAAAAAAAAAAACCTTAAAAAATCATCTCCTCAGAAACCATATGCTCCAGGAGGCAGAGACTTCATGAAAATACCCACCATTATTTGCCTTTGCAGGTTTTGTGTTTTTAGCTCACCTGTTATGTAGTGACGAGGTGAGCTTTTGGGATCACTTTTTGTCCGTCGTCCCTCGTGCCACATTGCGTGCGTCCGAAAGTGCGTCCGTAAACTTTTTCTTCAAACGACATCTCCTCCTAAACCACTGATTGGATTTTGACCAAACTTCACAGGAATGATCCTTAGGTGGTCCCTTTTCAAAGTTGTTCAAATGGTTCCAGTCCATTGCACATCTAGGTCACAGGAACCAAAAATAGATTTTTTTTTCACCGAAAACTTAAAAAATCTTCTTCTCTGAAACCACAAGGCCCAGGTCTTTGATATTTGGTATGGAGCTTCATCTAGTAGACCTCTACCAAGATTGTTCAAAATATAGTGCTGGGGTGTAAAATGCCCCTTTTGTTTTACATGGGCTTATATGGGGAAAATCTTTAAAAATCTTCTTCTCTGAAACCCCAAGGCCCAGATCTTTGACAGTTGGTATGAAGCTTCATCTAGTGGGCCCCTACCAAGATTGTTCAAATTATAGTGCTGGGGCCAAAAATGCCCCCGCCCCGGGGCCCTTTGGTTTTACATGGGCTTATATATGGAAAATTTGTAAAAATCTTCTACTCTGAAACCGCAAGGCCCAGAACTTTGATATTTGGTGTGAAACTGCATCTAGTAGACCCCTACCAAGATTGTTCAAAATATAGTGTTGGGGCCAAAAATGCCCCCGCTCCGGGACTCTTTGGTTTTACATGGGCTTTTATAGGGAAAATCTTTAAAAATCTTCTTTTCTGAAACAGCAAGGCCCAGGTCTTTGCTTTTTGGTATGAAGCTTCATCTAGTGGACCCCTACCAAGATTGTTCAAATTATAGTGCTTGGGCCAAAAATGCCCCCGCCCCGGGGCCCTTTGGTTTTACATGGGCTGAATATAGGGAAAATCTTTAAAAATCTTCTTCCCTGAAACCGCAAGGCCCTGATCTTTGATATTTGGTATGAAGCTTCATCTAGTGGAACTCTACCAAGATTGTTCGAATTATAGTGCTGGGACCAAAAATGCCTCACCCCGGGCCCTTTGGTTTAACATCGGCTTATATAGGGAAAATCTTTAAAAATCTTCTTCTCTGAAACCGCAAGGCCCAGGTCTTTGCTATTTGGTATGAAGCTTCATCTAGTGGACCCCTACCAAGATTGTTCAAATTATAGTGCTGTGGCCAACAATGCCCCTCCCTGGGGCCCTTTGGTTTTATATAGGCTTACAATGTATATATATAGGGAAAATCTTTAGAAAATCTGCTCTGAAACTGCCAGGCCCAGGTCTTTGATATTTGGTATGAAGCTTCATCTAATGGACCTCTACCAAGATTGTCCAAATTATAGCCTTTGGGTCAAAAATGTCCCTGCACTGGGACCCACTAGTTTTACATAGGCATATATAGGAAAAAACCTTTAAAAACTCTTCTTGTCCAAAAGCAGAAGGCCAAGGTCTTGGTTATCTGGTGTGAAGCTTCAAATAGTAAACCTCTGCTGAGATTGGTCAAAGTATAGCCCTGGCGCCAAAAATGCCCACACGCCAGGGCCCGCTGGTTTTACATAGGCGTATATAGGGAATTCCTCTAAAAATCTTTTTTCTGAAACCAGAAGGCCCAGGTCTTTGATATTTGGTTTGGTCTGAAGCCTTATCTAGTGGACTGCTACATGTACCAAGTTTATTCAAATTATAGCCGTTGGGCCGAGAATGCACTAGAGACACTGATACTCAGGTGAGCGATTCAGGGCCCTCTGGGCCCTCTTGTTTATGAAATTTGACCTTTTAGTATTGTTTCCATTGGCTTATAATGTGGAAAACTGAAAAATGGCATTTACTGCCAAGTCATTGCAGATATTTTGACAAAACTTACATAGAAATGTTCCTTGAGTAAACTTCTCTTAGCCATATGCTTTTATGTCAGCCTGGGGGTCCCCTAGGTTGTGCCGGGGCCATTCCCCGCCCCCTCCACTTCATAAAATGCCTTATATCTCAGAAACCTTACAGATCCCCAACCCTTAACCATATATATTCTTGTTTCTTATGACAAGAAACATTCAGTGAGTCTGACACCAACCTAGGGGTCATCCAGGGCGTGCCGGGGCCATGCTCCACCCCTCGACATCACAATTCACAAAAGGCCATATATCTGAGAAACTGTTTAGAGCCCCACCCCTAAACCATATATATTCTTGTTCCTTATGATACCCTACCCCCCTGGGTGCCATGCCCCACCCCCTTACTTCATTAAAATCCATATATCTCAGAAACCCTTCAGATCCCCATCCTATAAGGACATGTTCTTTTTCATTGTTATTAGAAACATTCAGTCACCCGACTCTTAGGGGGTCTGCAGGGGCCATTGCCATTTCTCTCCCTGCCACTTCATAAAAGGGCTCCATATCTCAGAAACCATTCAGATCCCCCGTTTAACCACATATACTCCACTTCATAATAGGCCATATATCTCAGAAACCATTCAAATCCCCATCCTATAATGACATATGTTCTTGTTCATTGTTATTAGACACATTCAGTCACCCCACTCTTAGGGGGTCTGCAGGGGCCATTATCATTTCTCTTCCTGCCACTTCATAAAAGGGCCTCATAACTCAGAAACCATTCAGACCCACCCGTGTAACGACATATTATACTCTTGGTCCTTATGATAAAACATATTCAGTGACAAAAATCTTGGGCTTTTGTGGGGTCTGCCATGCCCGTATCCATCCATTGCTTAAAAGGCCTTACATCTCAGGAACCATACATATCCCCACTGCTATACCATATATGTCTCTGTTCCTTTTGATAAGACGCATTTAGTAACACCAACCAGAGCTCCATTGGGTCCATGCCCCACCCTCTCTACTCTATAAGACACCCAATATTTCGGATACAGTCTACATGGGTGCTCAATTGGGTATGGGGTTAGTTTGGGAGACTTTATAATTGGTATGTTAAAATCATATCATGTTATAATACATGGCTGCCAGTGGGCAGTGTCCACCTGAGCTCTGGTTTTTGAAATTGGGCTCTTTGGTTTGTTTGCAATGGCAAGTTAAGAGTTTCCATTGACTTATAGTGGGGAAAATTGAAAAATGACATTCATGCCTTTCAAGATATTTTGTCACAATTTCATAGAAATGTTCCTTTAATAATATTCTTTTTGGCCTATTTGTTGCCACAGAAGGGAAATTGTCAATTGTCATCATTCTGTTGTTCTGCAACAACACATTCAAGCGATATCAGAATCTGAAGTCACTAGGCTGATTGGGTCCAAATCTTACCTGTAGCATCCTTGGGCACAGGGCTTCCATTAGGGTTAATTAAAGTACATTGCTGCCAGTGGGCAGTGACCCCTGAGCTCTGGTGAGCATTGTGCCCTTGGGCCTCTTGTTTAATTATCACCCCTGACAATATAATCTTGTGATGGCCATAACTCAAATACCCTTTGAGATATATTGAAGGAACTTGTCGCAATTGTATACAAGGTACAGAAGGGGAGTCATGTGCAAGAACCACAACTGTTGGTCCTGTGGTATTTGAGTTATCTACCCTTCCAATATAACAGTTTGACAAGCTTGTGGTCACCATATCTCCAATACCCTTTGCGACATATTGATGGTACTTCATACAGAAATACATGAGCTTAAGCAGGCATGTCATGTGCAAGAACCACAATTCTGAGTGCCCTGGTTTTTAGCTCCCTGAGCCGAAGGCTCCAGGGAAGCTTATAGGATAGGCAGTTGTCCGTCGTATGTCGTATGTCAAATGCTCAGGGTGAGCTATTGTGATCGGTCACCGTCCATCGTCGTCCGTCTGTCCGTTCACAATTTCTTCAAACAACATCTCCTCCTAAACCACTGAACAGATTTGGATATAACTTGGCAGAAATAACCCTCAGGTGGTCCTCTCTCAAAGTTGTTCAAAGAATTCAATTCCATGCAGAACTCTGGTTGCCATGGCAACAAAAAGGGAAAATAGGAGAAAACCTTTAAAAATCTTCTTGTCCGAAACCAAAAGGCCCAGGTCTTTGATATTTGGTAAAAGCTTCATCTCGTGGACCTCTACCAAAATTGTTCAAATTATAGCCCTGGGGCAAAAAATGGCACCGGGGCGGGGCCCACCAGTTTTACATAGGGTTATATAGGGAAAAACCAAAAGGCCCAGGTCTTTGATATTTGGTATGAAGCTTCATCTAGTTGACCTCTACCAAGATTGGTTTTATATAGGGAAAACCTTTAAAAATCTTCTTGCCTGAAACCAAAAGGCCCATGTCTTTGATATTTGGTGCGAAGCTTCATCTAGTGGACCTCTGCCAAGATTGTTCAAACTATAGCCCTAGAGCCAAAATTGGCCCCGGGGCAAGGCCCACCGGTTTTGCAAAGGGTAATACAGCAAAAACCTTTAAAAATCTTATTGTCTGAAACCATTAGGCCCAGGTCTTTGATATTTGGAATGAAGCTTCATCTAGTTGACCTCTACCAAGATTGTTCAAATTATAGCCCTGGCACCAAAAATGGCCCCGGGGCAGGGCCCAGCGGTTTTACATAGGCTAATATAGGGAAAACCTTTAAAAATCTTGTTGTCTGAAACCAAAAGGCTCAGGTCTTTGATATTTGGTGTGAAGTGGACCTCTACCAAGATTGTTCAAATTATTGCCCTGCGGCCAAAAATAGCCCCGCCCTGGGGCCCACTGGTTTTACATAGGCTTATATAGGGAAAAACTTTAAAAATTTTCTTGTCTTAAACCAGGAGGCCCAGGTCTTTGATATTAAGTATGAAGCTTCGTCTAGTGGACCTCTACCAAAATTGTTCAAATTATTGCTCTGGGGCCAAAAAATTGCCCCGCCCCGGGGCCCACTGGTTTTAGATAGGCTTATATAAGGAAAACATTTAAAACTCTTCTTGTCTGAAACCAGAAGGACCAGGTTTTTAGCTCACCAGAGCCGAAGGCTCCGGGGGAGCTTATAGGATAGGCAGTTGTCCGTCGTCGGCGTCGTCTGGCGTCAACACTTTCAAACGACATCTCCTCTGAAACCACTGGGCCGATTGGGCCCAAATTTTATCTGTAGCATCCTTGGGCTGGGGGATTGAAAGTTTGTGTGTTTTTTATGAAAATCGGCTCATTAGTTGGGTTGCTATGGCAATTTGTAGTTTCCATAGACTTATAATGGGGAAAATTGAAAAATGGCATTTACTGCCAAGCCTCTGCAGATATTTTGACAAAACTTTCATAGAAATGTTCCATAGGCAATCTACTATATGCCGTATGATTTTAGGCCTTCTGCTCATTTTTATTGGTTGCCATGGAAACCAAAATGCAAAAAATAGAAAAAAAATACTTAAAAAATCATCTCCTTAGAAACCATACGCTCTAGGAGGCTGAGACTTTATGAAAATATTCACCATATTTGCCTTTACAGTTTTTGTGTTTTTTATGAAATTTGGCCTTTTAGTTTTGTTGCTATGGCAACTTAGAGTTTCCATTGACTTATAATGGGGAAAACTGAAAAATTGCATTTACTGCCAAGTCATTGCAGATATTTTGACAAAACTTACATAGACATGTTCCTTGAGTAAACTTCTCTCAGCCATATGCTTTTATGTCAACCTGGGGGCTCCCTAGGTTGTGCCGGGGCCATGCCCCGCCCCCCTCCACTTCATAAAATGCCTTATATCTCAGAAACCTTACAGATCCCAACCCCTAAACCATATATATTCTTGTTCCTTATGATAAGATGCATTAAGTGACACCAACCTGGGGGTCCCCCCGGATGTGCCGGGGACATGCCCTGCCCCCTCTATTTCATAAAATGCCATTTATCTCAGAAACCATTCAGATCCCCACCCCTAAACTATATATATTCTTGTTCCTTATGCTAAGATGCATTAAGTGACACCAACCTGGGGTCCCCCGGGATGTGGCGGGGAAATGCCCCACCCCCTCCACTTCATAAATTGCCATTTATCTCAGAAACCATTGAGATCCCCACCCCTAAACCATATAATATATATTCTTGTTCCTTATGATAAGATGGACTCAGTGACACCAACCTGGGGGTCCCCCGGGATGTGCGGGGGCCATGCCCAACCCCCTCCACTTCATAAAAGGCTAAATATTCCAGAAACCTTACAGATCCTCACCCCAAAACCATATATATTCTTGTTCCTTATGATAAGACGCAAACAGTGACACCAGCATTGGGGTCCCCCCGGGGTGCCACGGGCCATGCCCCGCCCCTTTACTTCATTAAAATCCATATAATTCAGAAACCGTTCAGATCCACGCCCCTAAACCATATATATTCCAGGCCTCATATTTTTCAGGCATTTGCAGGATTTCAGGCTTTTAGAGCTTGATTTTTTTCTTGATTTCAGGCTTTTAGATTCTGATTTTTCTGACTATAAGTCAACCAAAATACTTTATATTTTTACAAACTCCATTACAAACAGTGTAGATCCTGATCAGATGGCTTCTTCAGAAGCCATCTGATCAGGATCTACACTGTTTGCAAAGGTAATGTAGTTGTGTCTTGTTCAGCAGGAGAAGGGTTGAAGCTGCAAAATCGGGCCTTTCAGGCATGGAAAAGCGTGGTCAGTACGAGGCCTGATATTCTTGTTCCTGATGGTAAGACTCCACTTAATAATAGGCCATATATCTCAGAAACCATTCAAATCCCCATCCTATAATCACATATATTCTTGTTCATTGTTATTAGACACATTTAGTCAACCCTGTCTTGTGGGGTCTGCATGGGCCATTTCTCTCCCTTCCACTTCATAAAAGGGCCTCATATCTCAGAAACCGTACAGATCCCCACCATTTAACCATATATATTCTTGATCTTTATGATATGATATATTCAGTGACAACAATCTTGGGCTTTTCTGGGATCTGCCATGCCCGAATCCCTCCATTGCTTAAAAGGCCTTACGTCTCAGGAACCATACATATCCCCACCGCTAAACCATATATGTCCTTGTTCCTTTTTATAAGACCCATTTAGTGACACCAATCAGGGCTCCATTGGGCAGTGCCCACCTGAGCTCTGGTTTATGAAATTTGGCTCCTTGGTTTGTTTGCTATGGCAAGTTAAGAGTTTCCATTGACTTATAAGGGGGAAAATTAAATCAAAGCGCCAAAGGCACTGAAATGACAGATTCTATGAGAAAATCAAAACACTGTGAAAACTTACAGACAAAATTTTGAAAGGTAGTTCTGCAAATTCCATTGTATGATATGTTTGCAGTTGTCTATACACCGGTGGTATCATGAAATGCCATTCGATGTTTCAATTTTGGAAAGAAACTATTTACGTTTTCAAAATCAAACATTAAAATTCAAGTTTTAACAGTACTACTGGCAATTAGTCACATATTTGTCTGGTCGGTTTTGGATACCTCCCCCCAAAAGATACTCTATTTTTCACAAAGAAATCGGAGGAGAAAGGCTGGTCAGTCCAGTACATGAATTCCATTGGCTTGAAGATTTTTGAGTAAGAACACCGCTATAAACACGCGCGTAATCCTGCTGGATTAGATATCCCGGTGTCAGATAATATTTTGACCCGTGTAATATTTTGACCCGCGGGTCAATATATTACAGTAATATTTTGACCCCCCCTATAATATTTTGACCCGCCCCTTAAACTTCAGCAAAATAAATCAGAAGTGGACTTTTATCGATAAATAGGTATTGACAAGATAAGAAATGGGTATTGCAAGGAGTCTATTGCAAATCTGACAACATGGGTTGGGGGGTCAAAATATTATAGCTATAATAAAATGATCCCCCCCCCCCATGCATAAATTTTTTCAACTAAGGAGATGGACTCAAAATAATAGTACTGGACAATGATATCAACAGATTATTTCACATTTGACAAAATTAATGCAGAATAATATTCTCTTTTGAAATGGGTGTTGCTGCCAAGAAAGGGAGGTGGGGGGGGGGGGGTCAAAATATTATACCCATAATAAAATGAACCCCCCCCCCCCCAGTATCTTTTTCAACAAAGGAAATGGACTCAAAATAATAGTACTGGACAATAATATCAACAAATTATTTCACATTTGACAAAATTAATGCAGAATAATAAGAAAGGGGGGGGGGGGGGGGGCAAAATATTATAGCTATAATAAAATGACCCCCCCCCCCCCCCAGTACAATTTACAAAGTACTGGACAATAATATCATTATCATCATTATATCACATTTAACAAGATAATGAAGAATAATATTCTCATTTGAAATGGGTGTTGCTGCTTAGAAAGGGGGGGGGGTGTCAAAATATTATACCCATAATAAAATGCCCCCCCCCCCCCCCCCCCCCCCAGTATCTTTTTCAACAAAGGAAATGGAGTCAAAAGAATGTAAAGAAAAGGGGATATAGCAGTAGATTATTTCTAATTAACTGGATTAAAACAACAGGATAATCATGGCAATTGAACGTTGAACTGTTGATGAAATGTAGGGGGGGGGGGGGGGGGGTCAAAATATTATACCCATAATAAAATGACCCCCCACACCACGTATCCTTTTCAACCAAGGAAATGGACTCAAAATAATGTAAAGAAAAGGGGATATAGCAGTAGATTATTTCTAATTAACTGGATTAAAACAACAGAATAATCATGACTATTGAATGTTGAACTGTTGATGAAATGTAGGGGGGGGGAGGGGGGGGTCAAAATATTATACCCATAATAAAATGACCCCCCCACACCAAGTATCTTTTTCAACCAAGGAAATGGAGTCAAAAGAATGTAAAGAAAAGGGGATATAGCAGTAGATTATTTCTAATTAACTGGATTAAAACAACAGAATAATCATGACTATTGAATGTTGAACTGTTGATGAAATGTAGGGGGGGTGGGGGGGTCAAAATATTGCACGACCCGCAGAAAAAGCAACCGACTGAAGTCGGTTTTTTCTAAGAGTGCCCTAAAATCACCGTGTCATTCTGTCAGTCTGTCATTCTGTCTGTCCGTCCGTAACCCGTTTGTGAAAATTGGTGATAGTGACTTAACCGCTTGGAATATTTAAACAATTTTTGGCATACTGATAGATATCAATGAGATCTAACCAATGAACTTACGAAATATTACATTCCATTTAGTATAGCCTCGCCGAGGCGAAAAATGTGAAAATTTTCGAACATTTTTGAACTGCTTCTCCTCGGAAACCGTTGGGCCGATTGAAGTCAAATTTCATATGGAGCCTCTATGGGATGGGGGAAACCAAAATTTGCTCATGGGGTCAAGGTCACATGACCAAAATGGCCGCCAAGCCATATATGGTTTGTCTGTCTGTCCGTCCGTAACCCGTAAGTGAAAATTGGTGATAGTGACTTAACCGCTTGGAATATTTAAACAATTTTTGGCATACTGATAGATATCAATGAGATCTAACCAATGAACTTGCGAGATATTACATTCCATTTAGTATAGCCTCTCCGAGGCGAAAAATGTGAAAATTTTCGAACTGCTTCTCCTCGGAAACCGTTGGGCCGATTGAAGTCAAATTTCATATGGAGCCTCTATGGGATAGGGAAACCAAAATTTGCTCATGGGGTCCAGGTCACATGACCAAAATGGCCGCCAAGCCATATATGGTAAAAACCCTTCAAAAATAGTCTTCTCCAGAACCACTGGGCAGATTTCCACGAAACTTGATAAATAGCATCTGGGATGTAGGCCTATCATAAATTGCTAAAATGGTGACCCTGGGTTGACCTTGACCTTCTTTGGGTCCATCCGTAACCCGTTTGTGAAAATTGGTGATAGTGACTTATCCGCTTGGAATATTTAAACAATTTTTGGCATACTGATAGATATCAATGAGATCTAACCAATGAACTTACGAAATATTACATTCCATTTAATATAGCCTCGCCGAGGCGAAAAAAGGGAAAATTTTCGAACATTTTTGAACTGCTTCTCCTCGGAAACCGTTGGGCCGATTGAAGTCAAATTTCATATGGAGCCTCTATGGGATGGGGGAAACAAAAATTTGCTCATGGGGTCAAGGTCACATGACCAAAATGGCCGCCAAGCCATATATGGTTTGTCTGTCTGTCCGTCCGTAACCTGTTGTGAAAATTGGTGATAGTGACTTAACCACTTGGAATATTTAAACAATTTTTGGCATACTGATAGAAATCAATTAGATCTAACCAATGAACTTGCGAAATATTACATTCCATTTAGTATAGCTTCGCCGAGGCGAAAAATGTGAAAATTTTCGAACTGCTTCTCCTCGGAAACCGTTGGGCCGATTGAAATCAAATTTCATATGGAGCCTCTATGGGATGGGGGAAACCAAAAATTGCTCATGGGGTCCAGGACACATGACCAAAATGGCCGCCAAGCCATATATGGTCTGTCTATCTGTCCGTCCGTAACCCGTTTGTGAAAATTGGTGATAGTGACTTAACCGCTTGGAATATTTAAACAATTTTTGGCATACTGATAAATATCAATGAGATCTTATCAATGAACTTGCGAAATATTACATTCCATTTAGTACAGCCTCGCCGAGGCGAAAAATGTCAAAATTTTCGAACTGCTTTTCCTCGGAAATCGTTGGGCCGATTGAAGTCAAATTTCATATGGAGCCTCTACGGGATGGGGGAAACCAAAATTTCCTCATGGGGTCCAGGTCACATGACCAAAATGGCCGTCAAGCAATATTTGGTAAAAACCCTTCAAAAATAGTCTTCTCCAGAACCACTGTGCAGATTTCCACGAAACTTGATAAATAGCATCTGGAACATAGGCCCATCATAAATTGCTAAAATGGTGACCCTGGGTTGACCTTGACCTTCTTTGTGCCTAGGTCAAACTTTGACACATATGCTTTTGTGTTGGATTTTATCCTGCAAACGATTCAGAATACAGTACTAAAGTATAAGATATATTTTTGCTCCTTACGATAAGGCGCATTTATTGGGGGAACCGTTTTATGTCCAGGTCACATGACCAAAATGGCCGCCATACCCATATATGGTAACACTCATAAAGCTAAACGCATCCGGCGGGTCGTGCACTTCAGCTGAAGCACTGGTTATACCCATAATAAAATGACCCCCCACACCAAGTATCTTTTTCAACCAAGGAAATGGACTCAAACAAATGTAAAGAAAAGGGGATATAGCAGTAGATTATTACTTATTAACTGGATTAAAACCACAGGATAATCATGACTATTGAATGTTGAACTGTTGATTAAATGTAGGGGGGGGGGGGGGGGGGGCGGTCAAAATATTATACCCATAATAAAATGACCCCCCACACCAAGTATCTTTTTCAACCAAAGAAATGGACCCAAGTGTAAAAATCAGCAGGAAAAACCACCACAATTGTTATAGTTTTACTGCTTAACAGTTACCTCACCATATTTGGGTCACTTTTTAGGTGGGTCAAAATATTATATGACAACAGATTCTGAGCGTAAACAAATAAATGGAACCACGTGAGGCCGACGCACTTGATTGATGTAACGTCTCGCTGTTCAGTAAACGTCTCAGCCATAATCTTGAATGTCGCTAGCTACAATAGCTCGACATACCATTTCGCTTATTCCATCTGATATGTCATGCTCTATTACGCACGCGTCGCCTCGGCATACCTTACACCTATGTGTCGAAACATCCCGAAACGACAATCGGCGTGATTCATGCTGAAGTGCGATGTGTCACTGAAACTTATATCACGCGAGTCGCTTAGACGCCAATATACATGTACGTATTTCATGCACCAGCGTAAGTGTTCTGTACTGTGTCGACGTCTTAATTTTGGTCACGACAGGGGCGTCTAGCTCTCAAAAGTGCATCGCATAAGGGCGACGAACAGTGTCAGTGCTTATTAGTCGGTAGTTGAAACCCTTTGTTTATCTACAGGTACAGTGTAGCAGATGCCGCTGGAAATCTGCTTCGCATATGCGTCTTGACGTACTGACGTAGGTCTTTCGCTACACCGACGTCCACTAGCGTCTTCTGTTGATAGTAAGATGTCGCTCCAACAGACAAATAGATCACACACATGTGGCACCCAAAATCACACGAGTAATGGTAATCTGCTTAGAGGATCTAAGCCTGCCCAGGCAAAGAGGTGCGAGTCGGACCGTCCATGCATATAACACTATTGGTTTTGATTGGGCGGCGGCAGGGCTTGAGATGTCATTTCATCTCAGTTTCGGGTAAAAGTCCCACAAAATTGGAAGCAACGTCTCCAAAATTACCTATACAGTGTTGACGGGGACGTTAAACCTCAAATCAAACAATACAAAACACAGGATCGTGGCCGGACTGGAAACCATACGTCACGGTTGATTTATTTAACCTTTTTAGCTTAAGGGCATGGTGCCTAAGCGTGTTGTAATCATGCAATCGTTTGGTTTCAAAATCAAAGCACCGAAAGTGTTGGTGGGATGTAGGTTGGGGTAAAAGTCCTGGGCTGAGAATAAACTGTTTTATTTAACTCTGAAATTCCAAACAAATAGTGAAGATTTTGATAAGAAGCGCATTCTGCAGCATCCGAACTTGGTCTACACTGTTGCCAAGCTCACCACCCTATGATTCCAGGATGACCCTCTTCAGTCTTATGGAATACCCTGATCTCACTGCGGCTATTTTCTGCAAGAAAAAGGTTATTCTGAGAAGTCAGTGATAGTCACATAGACGTTAGCTCTGAATTGCTTTTTAGCTCACCAGAGCCGAAGGCTCCGGGGGAGCTTATAGGATAGGCAGTTGTCCGGCGTCGTCGTCGTCGTCGTTGTCGTCGTTGTCGTTGTCGTCGTCGTCGTCTGACGTCAACACTTTCAAACATCTTCTTCTCTGAAGCCACTGGACCGATTCAGCCCAAATTTTATCTGTAGCATCCTTGGGCAGGGGGATTGAAAGTTTGTGTTTTTTATGAAAATCGGCCCATTAGTTTGGTTGCTATGGCAACTTAGTGTTTCCATAGACTTATAATGGGGAAAATTGAAAAATGGCATTTACTGCCAAGTCATTGCAGATATTTGGACAAAACTTTTATAGAAATGTTTCTTGAGTAAAATTCTTTCAGCCATATGCTTTTATGCCAACCTGAGGGTCCCCCAGGTTGTGCCGGGGCCATGCCCCACCCCCTCCACTTCATAAAAGGCCATATATCTCAGAAACCATTCAGATCCCAACCCCTAAACCATATATATTCTTGTTCCTATTGATAAGACGCATTTAGTAACACCAACCTTGGGGTCCTCAGGGATGCGCCGAGGTCATGCCCCACCCCCTCCACTTAATAAAAGGCCCAATATCTCGGAAACCATTCAGATCCCCACCCCTAAACCATATATATTCTTTTTCCTTATGATAAGACCCATTCGGTGACATCAACCTGGGAGTCCCCTGGATGCGCCGGGGCCATGCCCCACCCCCTCCATTTCATAAAAGGCCCAATATCTCGTAAACCTTACAGATCCCCGCCCCTAAACCATATATATGCGTGCTTCTTATGATAAGACACATTCATTGACACCAACCTGGGGGTCCTCAGAGATGCGCTGGGGCCTTGCCCCACCCCTCTACTTCACAAAAGGCCATATATCTCAGAAACTGTTCAGATCCCCACCCCTA
The DNA here is from genome assembly GCA_963580285.1 of Lucinisca nassula. Taxonomy (NCBI): domain Eukaryota; kingdom Metazoa; phylum Mollusca; class Bivalvia; order Lucinida; family Lucinidae; genus Lucinisca; species Lucinisca nassula. The sequence continues at coordinate 65,859,306 of OY757019.1, read as the reverse complement.
AACCATATATATTCTTGTTCCTATTGATAAGACGCATTCAGTAACACCAACCTGGGGGTCGTCAGGAATGCGCACAGGTCAGGCCCCACCCCCTCAACTTTATAAAAGGCCCAATATCTCGGAAACCATTCAGATTCCCACCCCTAAACCATATATATTCTTGTTCCTTTTGATAAGACCCATTCAGTGACATCAACCTGGGAGTCCCCTGGATGCACCGGGGCCATGCCCCACCCCCTCCATTTGATAAAAGGCCCAATATCTCGGAAACCTTACAGATCCCCGCCCATAAACCATATATATGCTTGCTTCTTATGATAAGACACATTCATTGACACCAACCTGGGGGTCCTCAAAGACGCGCTGGGGCCTTGCCCCACCCCTCCACTTCAAAAAAGGCCATATATTTCAGAAACTGTTCAGATCCCCACCCCTAAACCATATATATTCTTGTTCATTATGATAAGACGCATTCAGTAACACCAACCTGGGGGTTCCCAGGGATATGCTGGGGCCATGCCCCACCCCCTCCATTTCATAATATCACAATATCTCGGAAACCCTACAGATGGCCACCCCTTAACCATATATAGTCTTGTTCCTTATGATAAGACACATTCATTGACACCAACCTGGGAGTCTCCCTGGGCCTTGCCCCACCCCTCCACTTCACATAAGGCCTTATATCTCAGAGAATGTTCTTAGCCCCACCCTAAACCATATATATTCATCTTTCTTATGATAAGACGCATTCAGTGACACCAGCTTGGGAGTCCCCAGGGCACGCCCAGGCCATGCCACACCGCTTTACTTCATTAAAAGCCATATATATCAGAAATAGTTCAGATCCCCACCCCTAAACCATAAACTTGTTCCTTATGATAAGACTCGTTCAATCACACCAACCTGGAGGTCTCTTTGTGCTGAGGCAATGTGCCCCGCCCTTTCATTTCATAAAAGGCTTTATATTTCAGAAACCATTCAAATCCCCACCCCATAATCATATATGTTCTTTTTCCTTATTATTAGCACACCTACTGTAGCGGGGTCCGCAGGGCCTCAAATCCCTGAAACCGGTCAGATTCCCAGCACTGAACCATATATATACTTGGTCCTTATGATAAGACACATTTAGGGACAACAGTTTGGGCTTTCCTGGGATCAACAGGGCATGCCCCAACCCCTCAACTGTTAAAGAGGCCTTACAGATCCCCACTGCTAAACCATATATAATTTTGTTTCTTATGATAAGACGCATTTAGTGATACCAACCAGGGCTCCATTGGGTCCATGCCCCACCCCCTCTACTTCATAAAAGGCCTAACTTTTCAGATGCTGAGTCCACATGGGTGCTCATTTGGACATGGGGGTTCATTTGGCGGATTAAAATGATATCATGTTAAAATACATGGCTGCCATTGGGCAGGATGGGCAGTGCCCACCTGAGCTCTGGTGAGCATAGTGGCCCATGGGCCTCTTGTTTATTAGTGACTTCGGATCGAATGCCAAACAATCAACCCAAACATAGCCGGGTCGTTAGTCAGACTTGGTTACATGTAAGTGTTATCTGTATAATCTGCACTTGAAAAAATGTTCGATCTGGCAAACAATGTAGACTAAGATCAAACGCCACAGAACACGGTGCTGATCTTGTTCTACATTTTTGCATCAGTTACTAAACTTCCGTTAAGTTTAAACGGATCAGTCCAAGTCCTCGTTCATGACCAGCCTGCATTTAGAGACAATCGGCATGAACGTTGTCAGTGCTTTGATTTATTCACTGCCTTGAGTTTCTGGAGTGTACTCTTCCATCACTGAAGTTGGGCTCGTCCATTCTGCTAAATATGGCACCTATATAGAATTATATCACATGACCTACACTGGCATAGGTATCTGTACCATATTCCAGGGTTGAAAGGAACAGCCTTTCTCGCAAAGTCTGATATACACCTAGTTGTAACTGACCTAGACTTGACCATTGTCGGAAAACCCATTAATATTCTGGTCTGCAGCTGACCGGCTGGTCTTTAAGGATTAAACATTGACAGCACTGTTAGAAAACAGTGTAAAACCTGAGCAGACGTCTAAGCAGATGCCGCATTGATCTAGGTATACAGTCTCGCATGATGCAGCTGATTCATATGAAGTGCTGAATATATTCTTTGAAAGTTAAGATAAAATCGTCATGTCGTCTGCTTCAAAAGTTTGTATTGCGATTATAGGATGTACAATTTTGATAACTGCACCTAACCGGACTACATTTTTGTGCGGACTCATATTTCTTTGGCGGTCAAAGCCGGAAGAAAGTCGTAAAAAAGCCGGAACTACTTTACAACACGCAGGATAGCTAGAGATGACAGATAGAATCTGTCATTAAAAATGACATTAATGCCTCTCAAGATATTTTGTCAAACTATCATAGAAATGTTCCTTTAATAATGTTCATTTTGGCCTATTTGTTGCCACATACGGGGAATTGTCAATTGTCATCTGTTGTCTTCAAGCAACATCAAACCTCTGAAACCACTAGTCTGATTGGGTCCAAATTTTATCTGTAGCAGCCTTGGGTGCAGGGCTTCCATGGTTAATTAAAATACCTTGCTGCCAGTGGCGAGTGGCCCCCTGAGCTCTGGTGAGCATTGTGGCCCATGAGCCTCTTGTTTATATTTGGTATGAAGCTTCGACTAGTGGACCTCTACCAAGATTGTTCAAATTATTGCCCTTGGGCCAATAATGGCCCTGTCCCGGAGCCCACTGGCTTTACATAGGCTTATATAGGGAAAACCTTTAAAAATCTTCTTGTCTGAAACCAGAAGGCCCAGGTCTTTGATATTTAGTATGAAGCTTTGTCTAGTGGGCCTCTACCAAGATTGTTTAAATTATTGCCCTGGGGCTAAAAATGGCCCCGCCTCGCGGCCCACTGGTTTTACATAGGCTTATTTATATAGGGAAAATCTTATTGTCTGGCACCAGAAGGCCCAGGTCTTTGATATTTGGTATAAAGCTTCAGCTAGTGGACCTCTAACAAGATTATTCAAATTATTGCCCTTGGCCAAAAATGGCCCTGGTACTGGGGCCCACTGGTTTTACATAGGCTTATATAGGGAAAACCTTTTTAAATCATCTTGTCTGGAACGAGAAGGCCCATGTCTTTGATATTTGGTATGAAGCTTCAGCTAGTGGACCTCTACCAAGATTGGTCAAATTATTTCCCTGGGGCCAAAAATGGCCCCGCCCCAGGGCCCACTGGTTTTACATAGGCTTATAAAGGGATAACCTTTAAAAATCTTCTTGTCTGGAACCAGAAGGCCCAGGTCTTTGATATTTGGTATGAAGCTTCATCTAGTGGACCTCCACCAAGATTGTTCAAATTATTTCCCAGGGGCCAAAAATGGCCCCGCCCCGGGGCCCACTGATTTTACATAGGCTTATATAGGGAAAACCTTAAAAAATCTTCTTGTCTGATTCCAGAAGGCCCAGGTCTTTGATATTTGGTATGAGGCTTCATCTTGTGGACCTGTACCAAGATTTTTTAAATTATTGACCGGTGCCAAAACAGGACCCGCCCTGGGGCCCACTGTTTTTACATAGGCTTATATAGGGAAACCTTTAAAAACCTTCTTGACTGGAACCAGAAAGAAGGCCCAGGTCTTTGATATTTGGTATGAAGCTTCATCTGGTGGGCCTCTACCAGGATTGTTCAAATTATTGCCCTGGGGCCAATAATGAACTCCATTTTTCATTTTTTACAGCTTTTGTCACTGGCATGTTTTTTTAATAATGACTGCTGATCAGATTGCCTTGTTTTCACCTTTATTTTTGAATGAAAATGGTAAACCATCTATATTTTATCCACATGGTTAGCGGCCCCCGCCCATCAGGGCTTGAAGAAATAGATGGGCTGCATGATGCCCTTAGAGGATCTAAGCCTGCCCAGGCAAAGCGGTGTCGGACCATCCATGCTTATAAACCTATTGGTTTCACAGGGCGACAGGGCTTGAGATGTCATTTCATCTCAGTGTCGGGTAAAAGTCCCTCGAAATCGGAAGTGACATCTTCAAAATGATCTTTACAGTGTTGATGGGGATGTTAAACCTCAAATCAAACAAAATCAAGATGGTTAACCAACAAAATGGAACCACAAGTTCTGTATTTAAACTTAAGACTGCTGTGTGTCTATATTTATCCACCAGCACACTGGCAAGGGGAAAGGGGTCAAAACACCCAATTTGCATATACATTATTTTGAAACAAATGACTTAGGAAATATCACAAGAAACATATTAAACATGTTGAATATTAAAATCATTATCTTTTGGAGAGCTTCATCCTTTGTTGTTTCGGAAACAAAAATCACTCTTAGCAACTCTACATCTTTCAAGTTAGCATATTGACTATAAGAGCAGGGAGAACATGTATAGGGTCAAAAGATAGATGAGTCAGGGCACAGCAAAATGTATAAGTTGGCAAGTATGAAACATACAATTTCCCATACAAAGAAAACATATTATATACATTGAATGATCTTTTAATATTGTATGAAAAATAAAATATCCAAAAACTTTTAATGTTCTCAGTCAAAATGTGTTAAGCAAATCCTTTTCTTGCTGAACTGCTTGTGTAGAATCTGTTATGTGTAAAGTATGCTACAATGTACTTTAGTATTATTTGTTTTTGTTTGATTTGAGGTTTAACGTCCCCGTCAACACTGTAAAGGTCATTTTGGAGACGTTGCTTCCAATTTTGTGGGACTTTTACCCGACAGTGAGATGAAATGACATCTCAAGCCCTGTCGCCCAATGAAACCAATAGGTTTATTAGTATGGACGGTCTGCCTCGCACCGCGGTTCCTGGACAGGCTTAGATCCTCTAAACGGTTTACCAGTACTAGTGTGCGGGCCGGAATCAGCTCTGCGTGGAAGCATCATGCAGCCCATATATTTCTTCAAGCCCCTATGGGCGGGGGCCAATGTACTTTAGTAAGGTTGGGACATTGCATACTTTGAGTCGCAAAAATGTCAGGTGGGGAAGTAACTGACTGAGTGGGGAAGAAGTCAGTTTCTTCCAGGAAGTTTCTTCCCCGACAGGCCAAGTCCTCCCCAGGGGAAGAACTGGGCTAGGGGAAGAAACTGACCATAATTTATAGGCAACACTCTATCGCATTGTTATAATAGCTGGCTTGTACCACAGGGCAATACCAGTGTACTATATACCTATGTATGGCTAATTACAGTTAAGACCCGTCGAAGAGGTGGCACATCTACGGACGAATCTGAGAAAGATAGTGAACAAGACAAGAAAGAGGACCAGTCATCAGAGAATGGCGAACCAGAAGTCAAGAAACAAAAGGAATCAGTTGATGTTAAGGCTGAAACAGATTCTCCAAAGCCAGGAGCTGTTGCTAGACCACTGGGTAAGGTCATACATTAGAAGTATTTTAATGGAAGCAGCCACATATTTTTATGCTCCCCCAAGGGCGAGTATATAGTTACCAATTTGTCCATCCATCCATCTGTCTGTCTGTCCTCTTGTTATGAAAATCATTCCTTTAGCTTGGTTGCTATGGCAACTTATGAGTTCTAGACTTAATGTAGACATAGTGTAGTTATGTCTCCCCCCAATTTTTTTTTTATTTTTTGAGAGACATGAGGCAGGTCGGTACATCATAGGTCAAGGTCATACTTAGAGGTCAAAGGTAAAAGATGGGGCCTTTTTTTCTTGTTTGGTCAATAACTTTCTTATTTTTAGATGGATTTTGAAATTACTTGGCAGAAATGTTAACCACCATGAGACAGTGTGTTGCGTGCATGACCCAGGTTTGTACCTCAAAGGTCAATGTCATTCTAAGAGGTCAAAGGTAAAAAAAGGGGCCTTTTTAGCTCACCTGAGCTTTTAGGCTCATAGGTGAGCTTATAGTATAGCCATGGTCCATCGTCCGTCCGTCCGTCCACCATTTTCAAAGATCTTCTTCTCCAATACTGCAGGGCCAATCAAGGCCAAATTTCATATGGAGCCTCAGTGGGATGGGGGAACGAAAGTTTGTTCGCGGGGTCTGGATCACATGACCAAGATGGCCGCCATGCCCATATATGGTAAAAAGCCTTCAAAAATCTTCTTCTCCAGAACCATAAGGACAGTGGCCTTGAAACTTGGCATGTAGCATATGGTACTCGGGCCCATCATGGTTTGTACAAATGGTGACCCCGGGTTGACCTTGACCTATTTTACAGCAATGTCAAATTTGCCGAAGGAGGCTTTTGCCTGGGGCAAAGTGAAAATAATGGATTTATAGGAAAACCATTGAAGACAGTGTCACCAAAATTTGTAGATCAGGTAAAGTAACTGAATACATGAAGATCTATGGGTCAGAAAGGTCAAGGTCATTCATTGGCCTTAGACCAAGGTCATTCAGGATCCATATTTCAAACTTTTTTTTCTCCAAAACTGCTGAGCCAATTTAAGTGAAATTTAATATGGAGCCTTTGTGAGTTGAACAAATGAAAAAATGCCAATACGGTCTAGATCACATGACCAAGATGGCCGTCACGCCTATATATATGTTAAAAAGCCTTAAAAATTCTTCTTCTCCAGAACCGTAAGGCCAATGGCCTTGAAACTTGGCATGTAGCATATGGTACTCAGGCCCATCATAGTTTGTACAAATGGTGACCCCGAGTTGACCTTGACCTATTTTACAGCAATGTCAAATTTGCCGACTTAGGCTTTTGCATGGGAAAAAGTGAAAATAATGGATTTTTAGGAAACCATTGAAGACAGTGTCACCAAAATTAGTAGATAAGGTAAAGTAGCTGAATACATGAAGATCTATGTGTAAGAAAGGTCAAGGTCATTAATTGACCTTAGACCAAGGTCACGCAGGTTCCATATTTCAAACATTTTTTCTCAGAAACTACTGAGCCAATTGAAGTGAAATTCAATATGGAGCCTTTGGGAGTTGAACAAATGAAAAGCTGCCAACATGGTCTAGATCACATGACCAAGATGGCCACCACGCCCATATATGGTAAAGAAACTTCGAAATTCTTCTTCTCAAGAACCGTAAGGCCAATGGCCTTGAAACTTGGCATGTAGCATATGGTACTTGGGCCTATCATAATTTGTTCAAATGGTGACCCTGTGTTGATCTTGACCTATTTTACAGTAATGTCAAATTTGCTGACTTAGGCTTTTGCATAGGAAAAAGTGAAAATAATGGATATTTAGGGAAACCATTGAAGACAGTGTCACCAAAATTTGTAGATTAGGTAAAGTAAATTGAATACATGAAGATCTATGGGTAAGAAAGGTCAAGGTCATTCATTGACCTTAGACCAAGGTCACTCCGATTTCATATTTCAAAAAAAACATTTTTTCTCAGAAACTACTGAGCCAATTGAAGTGAAATTCAATATGGAGCCTTTGGGAGTTGAACAAATGAAAAGTTGCCAGTACGGCCTAGATCACATGACCAAGATGGCCGCCACGCCCATATATGGTTAAAAGCCTTCAAAAATTTTCTTCTCCAGAACCGTAAGGCCAATGGCTTTGAAACTTGGCATATATCATATGGTACTCGGGCTCGTCATAGTTTTTACAAATGCTGACCCTGGGTTGACCTTGACCTATTTTATGGCAGTGTCAAATTTGTCTACTTAGGCTTTTGCATGGGAAAAAGTGAGTGGAAAATCAAGGAGTCAAGTGCTCTTTCCCAGCACATTGGCAATCAGACATTCCCTAAATAATATGAAAAGTTAAAAAAAAAATGACAAATGGAATAAACCATAATGAAAGCATGGCCTTCGAACTGTCAGAAAGGTAGGAATAGGTGGAAAGTTTTATCACATTGTTAGACATCAAAATTTTGTCCCCACAAGTTGTGTACCCCTGCTCTGAGGCTATATACATATATAAAAACATTAAAATGTACACCAGGACCAGGTGTCAGGTGAGCAATTACAGGACCACTGGTCCTCTGGTTTATATTGTCTTGTCCTTTGGGATCATTGATTCCATTGTGGAATTTTGAAAATATTTGAGGGTCACTGGTGGGGCCTAATTGGCCGAGGCTGGCTGGTCTGGCCCAGAAAGCATGTACACACCATATTTTCCAGTTCTGTGATGTAGTCCTTGCTTCTAAAGGATAACCCTTTTATAGAACATATTTAACATACGGAAAACCTTTAAAAAAAAAAGTGAAGGCAATGATCAGGAATGGATACAATTAACCCACAGACCTAATGGAAACACCAATAGCGGAAAGTTGAAAGGACAGTTACTTTCCCACAAAATGGCCAATTGGCTATCCAAAACAAAATAATATAAGTGATACAATCACTCAAAGACAAACCATAACAAAAATAAACGGTGATAGAAGATCTGCCTTTGAACGGTCAGTGAAATTAATTCCACTGGGGGGGGGGGGGGTTGCTTAAATCGATTGGCTACAATCCTCGCCCTTACTTCCGTCGCGATTTAGACAAATAATTTGTTCAGTTCGCATGAAGGCCTCCTAACTCATCAGTGCAACATCTTTTTTAACCAAAAAAAAAAAAAATAACCACAGAGATGAAACAAAGGTGAGGACTCGATGGAAGATACCACTGAAATGCTGGAGCAAAAGAAAACCAACTGTAAGACTCCAATGGGCCCGACCAGAGACACAGCAGCACCAACCAACATTACAAAGAATTAGACTCTCTCCAATTCTCAGTAAGCCCTTATGCTGGAACTATCATAGAATCTGAGGCCTGTCCCACCGGCGTGTAATTAAAGAGGGAAGCAAAGCTGTCAACTGTGATTTGGTTAACTACCATGCATGCAGTCTGTCGTATAACATTTATGTTATACCCAATCTTTTTATATCGAAGAATGATTTTACGAAATTGGGTGCTGAAGTCATGGCGGTTATATATATTTTTCTGAATTTATATACTAAGTTACCATAAAATTCGGGTTCTGATAGACCTTGTTGCAGAAGAGATTTAAGTCCAATATTGAATATTGAAATTAAATCAGAATGACGTCTGTAAAATTTAGAAAAGGCTTTGCGTAGTTTATGGTACCGATAACCCTGATTAAGAAGTTTAGCAGTTAACAATTTATTACTAGTGTTGAAGTCAGTTACATGACTACACACTCTGGCAAATCAAATTAATTGCGAAATATAAACGCCATAGGATGGTGCAAGAGGAACATCACCATCCAAAAAAGGAAAATTTACAATCTCAAAATCAAAATCATCGTGTTTATCTTAAATTTTGCGAGAAACAAACCCATAGATCTGCAATAGATAGATGTAAATCCAAAAACGGGGCCTCAGTATCAGAAGAATTTGCTTTATTTAACTGAAGTCCTGGGGGGTAAATTTGACTGATCAAACCATCGAAATAGGTATTGTCAATATTTAATAAATCATCCAAGATTGCTCAAATTGTAGCCCTGGGTCCAAAAATGGACCCATCCCGGTGCCCACTAGTTTTACTTAGACTTAAATAGGGAAAACCTTTGAAAATGTTCTTGTCTGAAACAAGAAAGTCAAGGTCTTTGATATTTGGTATGAAGCTTCATCTAGTGGACCTCTACCAATATTGTACAAATTATAGCCACAGGGGCCAAAAATGTCTGAAACCAGAAGGTCAAGGTCTTTGACTATTGGTATGAAGCTTCGTCTTGTGGATTTCTACCAAGATTGTTCAAATTATAGCCCTGGGGCCAAAAATAGCCCGGCCCAGGGGCCCACAGGTTTTATATAGACTTTTATTTAGGAAAACCTTTTAAAATCTTCTTGTTTGAAACCAGAAGGCTCCGGTCTTTGATATTTGGTATGAAGCTTCAACTTTTAGGCCTCCTTCAAGATTATGCAAATTATAGCCCTGGGGCCAATAATGACCCTCCCCGGGGCCGACTTGTTACACTATGGATCAGGTGAGTGATCCAGGGCCATCATGGCCCTCTTGTTTTGTTTAATGTCATCACTCCATGTTTCGACTTCTTTCCCTAGTGATACTAGGGATCGGATTGTATGTGTTCCTGAGCGTTTTCCTTTTCAATTATGGCTTGCTGAAGTACTTTTGCTTTGATTCATAATCAGGCCACCTATTTTTATGTCACCCAGCACAAAATGTTTGGGTGAGCTATTATGGTATTGCTGCATCATGAGTTGTAAATTTCTGTAGAAAGTGAATTTCTGTAGAAACCTTACCCGAAACTTTCATTCAGACTTCTTTGTCAGGTACAGGCACATTTCACTGAAAGGATCCTTTATAGAGTCCAGATGTGATCTGCCAGATGAGCAATGCCGTATCATTTTGGCCCTCTTGTCTATGAAAACTAACAAGAAATATTTTAAAGTGTCTACTCCAGTTGTGCTTGACACTTAAATGTTTTTTCTTAAATGTTTAATAAACAGTAGATACATGTAGGGTAGGACACAGTCTCTGTATTTTCCATGTGATATTTTATAGGGAAGCTGTCAAGACAAGAAGGCACCCACACTCCAGAAAATGATGAAGGTAGCACTGATAATCCAAAGTCAACTCCTTCAAGCAGTCGGCCACCCTCTAGTCTTAGTGTGAGTACAGCACCATCCAATTCTACAACACCTACACCACCAAACATGCCTAAAATCATACAGCTGGAGCCACCTGAACAGTCCATTGAATCCAGTGTTATAAAGAGTCCTAATGAAGATGAGATGGTGAGAGCCATTCTGAAACCTCCGAAGAAGCGTAAAACTATAGATGAGATGGAACAGGAAGTGCCATCTGCTAATATTACTGCCAGACAATCGGCTGTGAACTTAGATGACTGGATTAACCAGAGAGTGCTTGCCAGGAAAGATAACACCTATCAGCCAGGCTTGATTAAAGAAATATTTCAAAAGAGGGATGTAGGTGTTTTGTTCGATGGGGATCGAGAAAAGGTTTTCTTTTACAATGTTCTTGACAGCAGTAAGCCTTGTGACTTGATAAACGACAGTCCACCATCAGCATTGATGATTTCTATTGGCTGCAGAGTGTGTGTTAGAATTCAGATGGAGCAAAATATATTTTATGAGGGACTGCTGATTGAGAAAAAGATGCAGCAGTATAGGGTAAGACTAATTCATGGACCACATATTGAGAAGTTCGGCCTGGAAGTGATGATAGCTCGAGCAGCTCTGAGATTGATGCTGCCGCCATGGTATGAGGACTTACAGGATGGAATTCAAGATCAGCCAACACCCACACACTCTACACAGATGAGCCTGTCCCAACAGCAACAGCAGTATCATCAGATGCAGGTACAATACTCCTAAACATTTCATTAATTGGCTTGATACATTATCAAGTAGGTTCATTAGGTGAAGGTCTCAAGGTATGCTTGTGTCAAAATCATGTCCGGACTTTTAACTTTTCGCTGTTGAACATCAGCGGCTCAATGCTTCGCAGTCCTCTGGTTTCCATGGCATTGAAAATGGAAAAAAAATAGTGAAAACCTGTAAATCTCTTCTTGTCTGAAACCAGAAGACCAGCGTGTTTGATATCTGGTATATAGCTTCAAGTGAACCTCTATCAAGATAGCTCAAATTATAGCCCTGGGATCAAAAATGGCCTGGCCCAGGGAGACATTTGCTTCACATAGAACTTTAAAAATCCTCTTGCCTGAAACTGGAAGGCCAAGGATTTGATATTTGGTAATCAGCTTCATCCATCTAATGGGCTCTACCAAGATGGCTCAAATTAGATCTAAAAAAAAAATAGCTGTGTTTGGTTTATACTAATTTATTTTAATTCAATTGCAGTGAAAGCTCCAAGCTTATTAAATGGCTCTCAAACACTCATTCTGGATGTTATCACTTGGGCGAGAGAGGCAGTGAGTTTTACACCACTGCTACCCATTTACACCTGGATCGGGTCAGGCATTGTCATAAAGTGTCTTTGCCCAAGGACACACCTCGGCTCTGGTGGCCGGATTCGAATCCACAACCCCTTGATCATGAGTCAAACTCGCTAACCACTGAGCTATTGAGGATTTGTTTCTGCTAACATGCTGAAAAAAATTAGGGTCGGTAGGTCAATTAAACTTTTTATTTTTTTGTCAAATTTTTATTTGATGGAAAAAGAGAAAAATCTTTAAAAGGGCTTAATTCCAGCCATATTGCCAGTAAACATTCAAATAATGAGGTTTAGAGCATCAAGGAAGCGCAAGAATATAACCATAAGTATTAGTTTTGTAGTGACAAGGTGAGCTTTTGTGATCACATTTTGTCCAGTGTCCATTGTCAGTGCATGCATGTGTGCGTGCATGCATTTGTGCGTGAGTCCGTCCGTAAACAATTTCTTCAAACAACATCTCCTCCTAAACCACTGATCAGATTTTGACCAATCTTCACAGGAATGATCCTTAGGTTGTCCCCTTTCAAAGTTGTTCAGGTGGTTCCGGTCCATTGCACATCAAAGTCACTGGAGCCAAAAATAGATTTTTAATGAAAACTTAAAAAAATCTTCTCCACTGAAACCGCAAGAGCCAGGTATTCGATATTTGGTGTGTAGCTTCATCTAGTGGACCTCTACCAAGATTGTTCAAATTATAGTCCTGGGGCCAAAAATGCCCCTCCCCGGGGCCCTTTGGATTTACAAAGACTTGCATAGGGAAAACCTTTAAAAAATCTTCTTGTCTGAAACCAGAAGGCTCATGTGTTTGATTTTGGTATAGAGCTTCATCTTGTGGACCTCTCTATCAAGATTGTTCAAATTATAACTCTGGGGCCAAAAATGCCCCAGTCCTGGGGCCCTTCGGTTTTACATTCTCTTATATAGTAAAAGGCTTAAAAAATATTCTCCTCTCCAACGGTAAGGCCCAGGCCTTTGATATTTAATGTGAAGCTTCATCCAAGGACCTCTACCAAGATTGTTCAAATTATAGCCCTGGGGCCAAAAATGTCCACCCCACCACCCCCCCGCCAGGGCCCTTTGGTTTTACATTGACTTATACAGGGAAATAAAAATAAAAAATTATAACCTTGAAGAGCAATTAAAACATTCATAAGAAAGATGGGCCATACTACATAGTTTTGGCTAATAAAGCCTCATCAGTGACCCTGTAAAGATCCGGCAAAGAAAGCCAGTGGAAACGTACTGCAATTTTGCGAATTTTGAATAGGCAGTCGATTCAAAGACTGATATAAATCAAAATGGGGTCAAAATAATTAAAAACCTGTTTAGAATGAGTCTTAACCAATGATTTATTTCTGATTTCACAGAATATTCATGATGATCTAAAAGGACCAAAAGTAAAATATAAACTGCACTATGGTTGATGTACGGGGAGACGTTTTTCGGCTGCCACACAGCACAACACCAGCTGCAGTGAAGGCAAATAAAAATCAAAAATGAGTTCCTTTAAGAGCAATGAAAACATTCATAAGAAAGATGGGCCATACTACATAGTTTCAGCTAATAAAGCCTCATCAGTGACCCTGTAATGATCCGGCAAAGAAAGCCAGAGGAAACGTACTGCAATTTTGCGAAAACCTTTAAAAATCTTCTTGTCTGAAACCAGAAGGCTCAGGTGTTTGATACATGTATTTGGTATGAAGCTTCGTCTGGTTGACCTCAATCAAGATTGTTCAAATTAAAAACATGGGTTAAAAAATGTACCCACCCTGGAACCCTTTGTACCGGCCCCGATAGCTCAGTTGGTAGAGTGTCCGCTCCGGGGAACGGGAGGTCTCGGGTTCGATCCCGGGCCGCGACATACCAAAGTCGTTAAAAATGGTACTAGCTGCTCCTCGTTTGGCACTCAGATTTACGGGGTAGAGCTAGGACTGGTTGATCCAGTGTCAGGATAATGTGACTGGGTGTGGTATCATGTAATGTGTCTGGGACATGATACTTCAGTGAGGCAGCACTATAAACGTGAGCATTGAGCTCCCTGTCGCAACCAGACACCGTCGTGATATGACTGAAAAATTGTTGAAAGCGACGTTAAACCCGAATTCACACACACACACACACACACTGGAACCCTTTGTTTTTTCATAGACTTACATAGGGAAAACCTTTAAAAATCTTCTTGTCTGAGGCCAGAAGGCTCAGGTGTTTGATATTTGGTATGAAGCTTCGTCTGGTGGACCTCTACCAAGATTGTTCAAATTATAGCCCTTACTCCAAAAATGCCCCCGACCTGGGGCCCTTTGGTTTTACATTGACTTATATAGGAAAAATCTTTAAAAAATCTTTTCTGAAGCCGCAAGGCCCAGGTCTTTGATATTTGGTGTGTAGCTTCATCTAGTGGACCACTACCAAGATTGTCTGAATTTTGGCCCTGGGTGCAAAAATGCCCCGGGCCTGGGCCCATTACATCCTGAAAACCTTTAAAAATCTTCTCATCTGAGACCAGAAGGCTCAGGTGTTTGATATTTGGTATGAAGCTTCGTCCGGTGGACCCCAATCAAGATTGTTCAAATTAAAACCCTGGGGCCAAAAATGCCCCCATGCCGTGGCCCACAGGTTTTGCATAGACTTATATAAGGAAAACCTTTGAAAGTTGGAAAACCTTAAAAAGTTTTCTTCTCTTAAACCGCAAGGCACAGGTCTTTGATATTTGGTATGAAGCTTCATCAAGTGCACTTCTACCAAGATTGTTCAAATTATAGCCCTGGGGCCAAAAATGCCCCCACACCGGGGCCCACCGGTTTTACATAGACTTGTAACTGGTCGACTGTGTGGCTCGGTAGCTCAGTCAGTAGAGTGTTTGCACAGTACCTTCATACCTGGGTTCGAATCCTGGTTGAGTCATGTTCTTTTTCCACCCCTGTGAAATTTGGTGGCCAGTGTGGGGCTTCAGCACTGCGTCAGAGGGCATGAAAGAGTATGAAAAATAAGTCTCGCAGCCGGACTGGATAGGACTTAGAGATTCGCGACGAATCTCATTAGAAGAGATTCGGGACAAATCTAATTCGGCAGGTGGAAAATGTAACGGATCGACCGTATGGCTCTGTAGCTCAGTCGGTAGAGTGTTTGCACAGTACCTTCATACCTGGGTTCGAGTCCTGGTTGAGTCATGTTCTTTTTCTACCCCTGTGACATTTGGTGGCCAGTGTGGGGCTCCAGCACTGCGTCAGAGGGCATGAAAGAGTATGAAAAATAAGTCTCGCAGCCAGACTGGATAGGACTTAGAGATTCGGGACGAATCTCATTAGAAGAGATTCGGGACGAATCTCATTAGAAGAGATTCGGGACGAATCTAATTAGGCAGGTGGAAAATGTAACGGATCGACCGTATGGCTCTGTAGCTCAGTCGGTAGAGTGTTGGAATGATATGCGAGAGACCCTGGGTTCGAGTCCCAGTCAAGTCATGTTCTTTTTCCACCCCTGTGACATTTGGTGGCCAGTCTGAGTGTGGGTGCAGCACCGCCTCTGAGGGCTTGAAATAGTATGAAAAATAAGTTTCGCAGCCAGACTGGATAGGACTTAGAGATTTGGGACGGATCTCATAAGGAGAGATTCGGGACGAATCTAATGAGGCAGGAGGAAAATGTAATGGGTCAATCGTGTGGCTCAGTAGCTCAGTCGGTAGAGTGTTTGTACAGTATGGGAGGTCTTTGATATTTAGTATGAAGCTCCACCTAGTGGACCTCTACCGAGATTGTTCAAATTATAGCCCTGAGGCCAAAAAATGCCCCCATGCCGGGGCGCACCGGTTTTACATAGACTTATATAGGGAAAAAAAGGACGAAGGTTAGATACCTGCCAGGGTAGGCAACATTCTTTCGTGGAGATTGATCATGAAATCTTTTCTACGGTCATTCTCTCCCTTCGGCTGATTCAAGAATGGCAGTTGCCAGTTTCTGGCGAAAGAATGTGCACTGTACTGGTTAACCGCTTACGTATAAGCCTGCCCAGGAAAGTGTGGATAGGTAAACCGACCGGCTTTAAAACGACCTAAAATAGTGTTGACAGGGCCATTAAAAACAAAACAAAATATAGGGAAAACCTTATTGTCCGAAACCAGAGGACACAGGTGTTTGATATTTGGTATGAAGCTTTGTCTTGTGGACCTTTATCAAGATTGTTCAAATTATAGCCCTGGGGCCACAAAATGTCCCCGCTCAAGGGCACTTTCGTTTTACATTGACTTATATAGGGAAAACCTTTAAAAATCTTCTGAAGGCTCAGGTGTTTGATGTTTGGTAGGACACTTCGTCTTCTGGACCTCTATACAGATTTTTAGCTCACCAGAGCCGAAGGCTTCGGGGGAGCTTATAGGATAGGCAGTTGTCCGTCGTCGTCTGCGTCTGCCTCGTCTGGTGTCAACACTTTCAAACGACATCTCCTCTGAAACCACTGGGCCGATTCACCCCAAATTTCATCTGTAGCATCCTTGGGCTGGGAGATTGAAAGTTTGTGTTTTTTATGAAATTCAGCTCTTTAGTTTGGTTGCTATGGCAACTTAGACTTTCCATAGACTTATAATGGGGAAAATTGAAAAATGGCATTTTCTGCTAAGTCATTGCAAATGACAAAACTTTCATAGAAATGTTCCTTAGGCAATCTACTATCTGCCATATGAATTAAGGCCTACTGCTCATTTCTATTGGTTGCCATGGAAACCAAAAATAAAAAAAAAAAGAAAAAAAAATACTTCAAAAATCATCTCCTCAGGAACCGAATGCTTTATTAGGCTGAGAGTTTTTGGAAATATTCACCGTATTTGCCTTTACAGGTTTTGCATTTTTTTTATAAAATTTGGCTCTTTGGTTTGGTTGCTATGGCAACTTTAGATTTTCCATAGACTTATAATGGGGAAAATTGAAAAATGGCATTTGCTGCCAAGTTATTGAAGGTATTTTGACAAAACTTTTATAGAAATGTTCCTTGAGTAAATGTCTCTCAGCCATATGCTTTAATGCCAACATGGGGGTCCCCCAGGTTAAGCCGGGGCCATGCCCCACCCCCTCCACTTCATAAAAGGCCATATAACTCGGAAACCATCCAGATCCCCACCCCAAAACCATACATATTCTTGTTCCTTATGATAAGATGCATTCAGGGACAACAACCTCGGGGTCCCCCGGTACATGCCGGGGTCATGCTCCACCCCCTCCATTCCATAAAAGGCCCAATATCTTGGAAACCTTACAGATCCGCACCCCTAAACTACAGTCGAACTTCGATGGCTCGAACTCGCCGGGACCGCCGAAAAAAGTTCGAGCCATCGGTAGTTCGAGCCATTGGAGTCCAACTCGGCAAGATCCATCTTTGTGTACTATGATTTTTTATCATAGCTGCGGCGATTTTGGTGACTCCCGGTACATTTATCGGTCATAATTTAAGAGTGGATGATGAGCCGTATTTTTGGTCCGTATTATGATACTGAGCACGCGCCTGCGTGACATGATCGATAAAATTGGAATTTTTAAAAAGGTAATTAGTGCGAGCCATCGGCGGGATTTTACATAGAAAATGCACTCTAGGGACCAGGCTTAGAGTTCGAGGGTTCGAGCCATCGTGGTTCGAGCCAAGGGTGGCATGTTTAGTTAAAATGAATAGGGATTTTGCCGGGACTGAAAAGTCAGTTCGACCCAAACGTGGTGTTCGAGCCAACCGAGTTCGACCCATCGAAGTTCAACTGTATATTTATTCTTGTTCCTTATGAAAATATACATTCACTGACACCAACCTGGGGGTCTCCCGGGGTGCGCCTGGGTCTTGCCCCACCCCTTTTTATTCACAAAAGGCCATATATCTCAGAAACCATTTAGATCCCCACCCCAAAACCATATATATTCTTGTTCCTTATGATAGGACGCATTCAGTGACACCAACCTGGGGGTCCCCTGGGTTGTGCTTGGGTCATGCCCTAACCCCTCCATTTCATAAAAGGCCCAATATCTTGGAAACCTTACAGCTCCCCACCCCTACACCCTATCAATTCTTGTTCCTTATGAAGAGACTCATTCATTGACACCAGTTTGGGGGTCTTCCTTGGTGCGCCGGGGCCTTGCCACTTCACAAAAGGCCATCTATCTGGGAAACCATTCAGATCCCCGCCCCCAAACCTTATTATGTCTCCCCCCCAAAATTTTTTTCGGAGAGACATATTGTTTTTCCCCCAGGCGTCTGTCTGTTTGTCTGTCCGTCTGTCTGTCTTTTCGTCTGTTTGTCTGTCACACTTTCGTGTCCGCTCTATAACTTGAAAACCGTTAGAGCTATCTTCATGAAACGTTATACTTTTTGAATTATCTCCCTTGGAAGTTTGTCGGTATGTATATATGTATGGGCAAATCGTGTCCGGTCAATAACTTTCTTATTTTCTGATGGATTTTAAAATAACTTGGCAGAAATATTAACAACCATAAGACGATGTGTGGTGCGCATGAGGCAGGTCGGTACCACAAAGGTCAAGGTCATACTTAGAGGTCAAAGGTTAAAAAAGGGGCCTTTTTTTCGTGTTTGGTCAATAACTTTCTTATTTTGAGATGGATTTTAAAATTACTTGGCATAATTACTAACAACCATGAGAGGATGTGTGGTGCGCATGAGGCAGGTCATTGCCTCAAAGATCAAGGTCATACTTAGAGGTCAACGGTCAAAAAAGGGGCCTTTTTTTCATATTTGGTCAATAACTTCCTTATTTTGAGATGGATTTTAAAATTACTTGGCATAATTATTAACAACCATGAGACAATGGGTGGTGCGCATGAGGCAGGTCGGTACCTCTAAGGTCAAGGTCATACTTAGAGGTCAAAGGTCAAAAAAGGGGCCTTTTTTAGCTCACCTGTCACGTAGTGACAAGGTGAACTTTTGTGCTCACTTTTTGTCCGTTGTCCGTCGTGCGTGCGTCCGTCCGTGCATGCATCCGTCTGTGCATCCGTAAACAATTTCAAATAAGTATATCTCTAATACCCCAAGGTCAATCTTGATCAAATTTCATGAGAAGCATCATCAGGTAGGGGAAAAGGTTGCATAAGGTTTTTGGGCAGATCAGATTGGAATTCTGGTTGCCATGGCAACATATAGCTCCCAAAGACTTACAATGGGAAAAAATTAAAATACCTTCTTCTCGGAAACTACTGGGCCCAGAGCTTAGATATTAAGCTTGTAACAATGTCAAATGGTCACCTACATAAATCCTGCCAATCATGTCCCTGGGGTCCAAATTGGCCACATCCCGGGGCCCCTTAGCTCCTATAGACTCATAATGGAAAAAAAAGCTTCAAAAATCTTCTTCTCTGAAACCACTGGGCCCAGAGCTTAGATATTTAGCATCTAGCAATGGCAAGTGGTCACCTACATAATTCCTGCCAATCATGCCCCTGGGTTCCAAATGGGCCACGCCCCGGGGTCCCTTCGCTCCCATAGACTCATAATGGAAAAAAGCTTCAAAAATCTTCTTCTCTGAAACCACAGGGCCCAGAGCTTAGATATTTAGCATGTAGCAAAAGCCAGTGGTCACCTATATAATTCCTGCCAATCATGCCCCTGGGTTTCAAATGGGCCACTCCCAGGGCCGCTTCGCTCCCATAGACTCATAATGGGAAAAAAACCCTTCAAAAATCTTCTTCTCTGAAACCTCAGGGCCCAGAGCTTAGATATTATGCATGTAGCAACGGCAAGTGGTCACCTACAAAATTCCTGCCAATCAAGCCCCTGGGGTCCAAACCGGCCACGCCTCGGGGGCCCCTTAGCTCCTATAGACTCATAATGGAAAAAAGCTCCAAAAAGCTTCTTTTCTGAAACCACAGGGCCCAGAGCTTAGATATTTAGCATGCAGCAACGGCAAGTGGTCACCTACATAAATCCTGCCAATCATGCCCCTGGGGTCCAAATGGGCCACGCCCAGGGGCCCCTCAGCTCCCATAGACTCATAACGGATAAAAAAGCTTAAAAAATCTTCTCTGAAACCACAGGGCCCAGAGCTTAGATATTTAGCATGTAGCAACGGCAATTGGTCACCTACATAATTCCTGCCAATCATGCCCCTGGGTTCCAAATGGGCTACACCCCGGGCCCCTTTGCTCCCATAGACTTGTAATGGAAGAAAGCTTCAAAAATCTTCTTCTCTGAAACCACAGAGCCCAGAGCTTAGATATTTAGCATGTAGCAATGGCAAGTGGTCGCCTACATAATTCCTGCCAATCATGCTCCTGGGGTCCAAACTGGCCAGGCCCTGGGGCCCCTTAGCTCCTTTAGACTCATTATGGAAAAAAAGCTTCAAAAATCTTCTTCTCTGAAACCACAGGGCCCAGAGCTTAGATATTTAGCATGTAGCAAAGGCTAGTGGTCACCTACATAAATCCTGCCAATCATGCCACTGGGGTCCAAATGGGCCACGCCCCGGGGCCCCTTAGCTCCCATAGACTCATATTGTCAAGTGGTCACCTACATAAATCCTGCCAATCATGTCCCTGGGGTCCAAATTGGCCACACCCCGGGGCCCCTTAGCTCCCATAGACTCATAATGAAAAAACAAGCTTCAAAAATCTTCTACTCTGAAACCACAGGGCCCAGAGCTTAGATATTTAGCATGTGGTAATGACAAGTGGTCACCTACATAAATCCTGCCAATCATGCCCCTGGGGTCCTAATGGACCACACCCTAGAACCCCCTTAGCTCCCATAGACTCATAATGGAAAAAAGCTTAAAAAATCTTCTCTGAAACCACAGGGCCCAGAGCTTAGATATGTAGCATGTAGCAATGGCAAGTGGTCACCTACATATTTTCTGATAAGCATGCCCCTGGGGTTCAAATGGGCCACGCCCCGGGACCCCTTAGCTCCCATAGACTCGTAATGGAAAAAAGCTTCTCAGAAACTGTGAAGCACAGAACTTAGATATTTAGTATCTAGCAACATAAAATAGCCAGCTACATAAATCCTGCTAACCCTGCCCCTGGGGTCAAAATTGGCCACGCCCGAGCTCATCAGCTCCAATAGACTTATAATGGAAAAAAAAAACTTAAAAAAATCTTCTTCTATGAAACCATAAGGCATAGAGTTTAGATTTTTAGTATGTAGCAACCGCAGGTGGTCACCTTCATAAATCCTGTCAGTTATGCCCCTTGGATACAAAATGGCCACCCCTCGGGCTCTTTAGCTTCCATTGACTTACAAGTGGAAAAACTTAAAAAATCTTCTCTGAAACCACAGGGCCCTTACAATGAAAAAAAACAACAAAAAAACCCAACATAAAATGGGGAAAAAAAATCTTCAAAAATCTTTTTCTCTGAAACCAAAGTCACAGAGCTTAGGTATTTAGCATGTAGCAATGTCGAGTGGTCGCCTACATGAATCCTGCCAATCATGCCCTTGGGGTCCAAATTGGCCAAGTCCTGTGGCCCCTTAACTCCAACAAACTTATAATGGAAAAAAGCTTCAAACATCTTCTTTGAAACCATGATGTACAGACCTTAGATATTTAGTATATAGCAACACAAAATGGTCACCTACATAAATTCTACCAACCATGTCCTTCGGGTCAAAATTGGCCAAGCCCCAGGGCTCATTAGCTCCTATAGATTTATACTGGAAAAAAATTCATAAAATCTTCTTCTCCAAAACCATAAGGCACAGTTTTTGTTTGATTTGAGGTTTTACATCCCCATCAACACCGTATAGATCATTTTGGAGATGTCTCTTCCAATTTTGTGGAACTTTTACCCGACATTGAGATGAAATTACATCTCAAGCCATGTCGTCCAATGAAACCAATAGGGTTTATAAGAATGGACACCACTTTGGCTGAGCTTTGATATTTAGTATGTAGAAATGTCAAGTGGTCTCCTACACTAATGATTTTCTTGTACACAGGTGAGCGATATAGGGCCATTGGGCCCTATTGTTTCGTATTTAGTGAATAACTTTCTTATTTTGAGATGGATTTTAAAATTACTTGGCATAATTATTAACAACCATGAGACAATGAGTGGTGCTCATGATGCAGGTTGGTACTTCAAAGGTCAAGGTCATTCTTAGAGGTCAAAGGTAAAAAAAGGGACCTTTTTTTTTCATACTTGGTCAATAACTTTCTTATTTTGAGATGGATTTTGAAATCACTTCGCAGAAATGTTAACCAATATATGACGATGTGTTGCGTGCATGACCCAGGTTGGTACCTCAAAGGTCAAGGTCATACTTAGAGGTCAAAGGTAAAAAAGGGGCATTTTTTTCAGGTTTTGTCAATAACTTTCTAGATAGAATTTGAAGTTACTTGGCAAACATGTTAACTATCATGAGAAGATGTGTTGCATGCATGATTCAGTTTGGTACCTAAAATGCCAAGGTCATACATAGAGGTCAAAGGTAAAAAAGGGGCCTTTTTTCGTGTTTGGTCAATAACTTTGTTATTTTTAGATGGATTTTGAAATTGGTAGGCAGAAGTGTTAACCACCATGAGATGATGTGTTGCACGCATGACCCAGTTTGGTACCTGAAAGGTCAAGGTCATACATAGAAGTTAAAGGTAAAAAAAGGGGCCTTTTTTGTGTTCTGTCAATAATTTTCTTATTTTTGGATGGATTTTGAAATTACTTGGCAGAAATGTTAACCACCATGAGACGATGTGTTGTGTGCATGACTCAAGTTGGTACCTCAAAGGTAAAGGACAAACGGTCAAAGGACAAGAAGGGGCCTTTTTTTAGTGTTCAGTCAATAACTTTCTTCTTCCTGGATAGATTGTGAAATTACTTGGCAGAAATGTTAACCATCATGAGACGATGTGGTGCAAGCTACACCCAGGCCGGTACCTCCAAGATCAAGGTCATACTAAGAGGTCAGAGGTAAAAAAAGTTTTTTTTTGTGTGTCCAGTCATTAACTTTTTTATTTCTGGATGGACTTTATAAAGTAACCATGCAGAAATGTTCACCGTCATTAGACCATGAGTCATGTGCAAGACCAAGGTCCCTACGTCCAACGTCAAGGCCATACCTAGAGGTCAAAGGTAAAAAAGGGACAGTCAATAACTTCCTTATTCCTTGATGGATTATGAAATTACTTGGCAGAAATGTTAACCATCATGAGACGATGTGTTGTACCTCAAAGGTCAAGGCCATACTTAGAGGTCAAAGGTAAAAAAGTGCTTTTTTTGTTTACGGCCAATAACTTTTTTATTTTTCTATGGACATTTTTAAAGTTACTATGCAGAAATGTTCATCTTCATTAGATGATGTGTTGCACACAAGACCCAGCTCAATACCTCCAATGTCAAGGTTATACTTAACAGTCAAAAAGGGGGAGACATCTGTGTTTTTGTAGAAAAACAAATTCTAGTATATTTTTGTTTTTATGATATGATGCATTCATTGACCCTAACCTGGGGGTCCCCCAGGATGTGCTGGAGTTGTGCCCCACCGCTTCATTTTATTAAAGACCCAATATCTTGGAAACTTTACAGATCCCCACCTCTAACCATATATATTGTTGTTCCTTATGATAACACACATTGCCCCACCCCACCACTTCACAATTTAAGGCTATAAATCTCAGACACTGTTCAGAGCCCCGCCCCTAAACCATATATAATTATCTTCTTTGTAATAAGATACATTCAAATAACACTAGCTTGGGAGTCATCCAGACTGCCTGGGTCATGCCCCACTGCTTTACTTCATTAAAAGCTGTATATCTCAGAAATCATTCAGATCCCCACCCATTAACTATAATATTCTTGTTCCTTATGATAAGACTCATTCATTCACACCAACCGGGGGGTGGGGGGGGGGGTCACTTTGTGCTAGGGCAATGCGCCCCGCACCTCCACTTTAAAAGGCCATATATTTCAGAAACCATTCAAATCCCCACCCCATAATCATATATGTTCTTGTTCCTTATCAATAGCACACCCACTTGGGGCAGGGGCCTTTCCTCTCCTCTCCACGTCATAGTAGGGCCTCATATATCAGAAACCATTCAGATTCCCACCCATAAACCATATATATATATATATATATATATTCTTGGTCCTTATAGAAACAACAATGTTTGGCTTTCCTGGGATCAACAGGACATGCCCCAACCCCTCCACCGCTTAAGAGGCCTTATAACTCCGGTATACAGATCCCCACTGCTACACCATATATATTCTTATTCCTTATGATAAGACGCATTTAGTGATACCAACCAGGGCTCCATTGGTTCCATGCCCTACACTCTCTACTTAATAAAAGGCCTAATGTCTTAGGTACTGAGTCCAGATGGATGCTCATTTGGATATAGGGGTTCATTTGTGAGACTTTATAATTGGTAGATTAAAATGATATCATGTTAAAATACATGGCTGTCATTGGGCAGTGCCCACCTGAGCTCTGGTGAGCATAGTGGCCCATGGGCCTCTTGTACAAATTATAGCCCTGGACCCAAAAATGCCCCTGCCCTGGGGCCCTTTGGTTTTACATTGACTTATATAGGAAAAATCTTAAAAAATCATCTCCTCTGAAACCGCAAGGCCAAGGTCTTTGATATTTGGTGTGCAGCTTCATCTAGTGGACCTCTACCAAGATGGTTCAAATTATAGCCCTGGGGCCAAAAATTCAGAGCCCACCAATTTTACATGGACTCACATTTTGACCGTCGTCTGTAGTCAGTACGTCCGTCCGTCCGTAAACAATTTCTTCAAACGACATCTCCTCCTAAACCACTGATATGATTTTGACCAAACTTCACAGGAATGATCCTTAGGTGGTCCCCTTTCAAAGTTGTTCAAATGGTTCCGGTCCATTGCACATTAAGGTCACAGGAGCCAAAATATATTTTTTTATCTCACCAGAGCCGAAGGCTCTGGGGTAGCTTATAGGATAGGCAGTTGTTTGTCGTCGTCCTCATATGTCATGTTTTTGTTTGTATTGGAGTTTTACGGCCCAGTCAACACTATTTAGGTCATTTTTGAGCCGGTCAGTTTACCTATCAACACTTTTCTGGGCAGGCTTATACGTAAGCGGTTAACCAGTACAGTGCACATTCTTTCGCCAGAAACTGACAACTGCCCTTCTTGAATCAGCGGAAGGGAGAGAATGACCGTAGAAAAGATTTCATGATCAATCTCCACGAAAGAATGTTGCCGACCCCGGCGGGAGTCGAACCCGCGTCCTCCTGATCACCAGTCAGACGCGCATCCGACTGAGCCACTGAGGCCGGCTCATATGTCATGTGATGTCAACACTTTTAAATGACATCTCCTCTGAAGCTGCAGTGGCGATTGGGCCCAAATTTCATCTGTAGCATGATCCGCGGGATGGGGCATGGCCCCAGGACATTGCCCCAGCACAAAGAGACCACAGGTTGGTTTGACTGATTGAGACCCTAGGTTGGTGTAGCATTACCCAAGGCACCCCTTGGTGCCAATGAATGAGTCTTCTCAAAAGGAACATGAAATAATATGGTTGAGGGGTGGGGATCTGAACAGTTGCTCAGATATTTGGCCTTTTGTGAAGTGGAAGGGTGGGGCAATTGGACCAGATGCACCCTGTGATACCCCTATATTGCTATCGTTGAATGTTTCTTATTATGAGGAACAAGAATATATATGATTTAGATGTGGGGATCTGAATGGTTTCTGAGATATTGGGCCTTTTATGAAGTGGAGAGGTGAGTTATGGCCCGGCATATCATTTGGGAACCCCATGTTGGTGTCACTGAATGCGTCTTATCATATCACCCTGGCAGACCCCTAGGTTGCCGTTACTAAATATGTCTAATCATAAGGAACAAGAATATATTTGATTTAGGGGTGGGGATCTATAAGGTTTCAGAGATATATGACCTTTTATGAAGTGGAGGGGGTGGAGCATGGCCCTGGCGCACCCCGGCAGACCTCTAGGTTGCTGTCACTGAATGTGTCTTATCAAAAGGAACAAGAACATATATGGTTTAAGGGTGGGGATATGTTAGGTTTCAGCCATATTGGGTCTTTTATGAAGTGGAGGGGATGGGGCATGGCCCCGGTGCATCCCGGAGGACCCCCAGGTTGGTGTGACTGAATGCGTCTTATCATAAGGAACAAGAATATAATATAGTTTAGGGGTGGGGATCTTTTGTTTGATTTGAGGTTTAACGTCATTTTAATATAGGTCTTTTGGGGTCTTTTATGAAGGGGAGGGGATGAGGCATGGGGGGACCCTCAGGTTGGTGTCACTAAATGCTTCTTATCATAAGGAACAAGAATATATATGGTTAAGGGGTTGGAATCTGAATGGTTTCTTAGACATGTGGCCTTTTATGGAGTGGAGGGGGTGGGGCATGGCCCCTGTGCATCACGGGGGACCTAAAGTTGGTGTCAATGAATGCATCTCATCATAAGGAACAAGAATATATATGGTTTAGGGGTTTGGATCTGAATGGTTTATGAGATAAATGGCCTTTTATGAAGTGGAGGGGGTTGGGCATGGTCCTGGCGCAACCTGGGGGGCCCTTGGATTGGTGTCACTGAATGTATCTTATCATACGGAACAAGAAAATATGTGGTAAAGGGGTGTGGATCTGTTAGGTTTTCGAGATATTGGGCCTTTTAAGAAGTGGAAGGGTTGGGGAATGACCCTGGTGCATCCCGGGGACCCCCAGGTTAGTGTCACTGAATGTGTCTTATCATAAGGAACAAGAATATATATAGTTTAGGGGTGGGGATCTTTTGTTTGGTTTGAGGTTTAAGGTCCCATCAACACTACTGAGATCATTTTGGAGACGTTGCTTCCAATTTTGTGGGACTTTTACCCGACATTGAGATGATATGACATCTCGAGCCCTGTCACCCATTGAAACCCATAGGGTTTATATGCATGGATGGACCGACTAGCACAACTTTACCTGGGCAGGTTTAGATCCTCTAAGCGGTTTACGAGTACTCGTGTTCGGTCGGTTTAAGCTCGGTGTGGAAGCATCATGCAGCCCATCCCTTTCTTCAAGCCCCGATGGGTGGGGGCCGGGGATGGGGATCTGAATGGTTTCTGAGATATAATTATGGCCTTTTATGATGTGAAGGGTTTGGGGCATGGCCCCGGCACAACCTGGGGGACCCTCAGTTTGGCATAACAGCATTATGCCTGAGAGAGGTTTGCTCAAGAAACATTTCTATAAAAGTTTTGTCAAAATACCTGCAAAGGCTTGGCAGTAAATGCCAGTTTCCAATTTTCAACATTATAAGTCTATGGAAACTCTAAGTTGCCAAGCAACCAAACTATTGAGATGAATTTCATAAAAACACAAACTTTCAATTCCCCAACCTAAGGATGCTAGTATCCCTCCACTTCATAAAAGGCCATATATCTCTGAAACTACTCAGATCCTACCCTGTAATCATATATATTTTTGTTTCTTTTCCTTATGATTAAACACAATGCATTCAGTCATACCAACTTGGGGATTTTGGGGAGGGTGTCCACAGGAGCTGTTTCTCTCCCCTCCACTTCACCAAGGGGCCTCATATAAGACCTTATGATCAGTAGATTAAAATCATATCGTGTTAAAATTCATTGCTGCATGTGGGCAGTGTCCACATGAGCTCTGGTGAGCAAAGTGGCCCATGAGCCTCTTGTTTTATTAGCTCAACAGAGCCGAAGGCTTTGGGGGAGCTTATAGGATAGGCAGTTGTTCTGCATCTTTGTCTGGCGTCAATCCTTTCAAACGACATCTCCTCTGAAGCCACTGGGCCGATTTGGCCCAAATTTCATCAGCTTATTCTGTTGCATCCTTGGGCTGGGGGATTGAAAGTTTGTGTTTTAAATGAAATTGGCTCCTTAGTTTGTTAGGTTGCTATGGTAACTTAGAGTTTCCATGGAAAATAGAAAAATGCAGATATTCTGACAAAACTTGAAGAAATATTCCTTGAGTGAACTTCTTTTAGCCATATGCTTTTATGTCAACCTAGGTTCCCCCAGAGTGTGCCGGGGCCATGCCCCACCCCTCCAGTACATAATAGGCCGTATATCTCCGAAACCAATCAGATCCCCACCCATAAACTATATATTCTTGTTTCTTATGATAAGACGCATTCAGTGACACCGACCTGGGGGTCCCCTGGGATGTGCCAGGGCCAAGCCCCACCCACTCCACCTCGAAAAAGGCCCAATATCTCAGAAAACTTAAAGATCCTCGCCTCTAAACCACATATATTCTTCTTCCTAATCAGTGATACCAACCTAGGGGTGTGCCGGGGCCATGTCCCACCCCTCCACTTCATAAAAGGCCATATATCTCAGAAACCATTCAGATCCCCACACATAAACCATATTTATTCTTGTTTCTTATGATAATGCACATTCAGTGACACCAACCTAAGGATCTCCTGGGATGTGCCGGGGCTGTGCCCCACACCCTCCACTTATGATAAGACATATTCAGTAATACCAACCTAGGGGTCTCCCGGGGTGCACTGGGGCCATGTCCCACCCCTCCACTTTATAAAATGCCATATATCTCATAAACCGTTCAGATCCCCACCCCTTACACATTCAATCTGGGGTCTTTTTGTGCTTGGGCAATGTGCTGATGCCATGGCCCACCTCTCCACTTCATAAAAGGCCATAATTATATCTCAGACACCATTAAGATCCTCCCCCCCCCCCCTCATAATCATATACATTCTTGTTCTGTATAATTAGACACATTCAGTCTCACCAACTTGGTGGTCCACAGAGGCCGTTCCTCTTCCCTTCACTTCATGAAAGGGCCTCATATCTCAGAAACAGGGTAGATCACCCACCCTAAACAATATATTTTCTTGGTCCTAATGATAAGACACATTCAGTAACAACAATCTTGGCGTTCAGGGGGTCAGGGGGTATATCTCAGGAACTTTACAGATCCCCACCCCTAACCATAATTCTTGTTCCTTATGATACCAACCTGGGCACATGGGTGCTCATTTGGAAATGGGGGTTCCTTTGGTGACTTTATAATCAATCAAGAAATTAAAACCATACATGGCTGGCAGTGCCTGAGCTCTGGTGAGCATAGTAGCCCATAGGCCTCTTGTTTAATGTAAACTTCAAAAATCTTCTCCACTGAAACCGCAAGACCCAGGTATTTAATATTTGGTGTGTAGCTTCATCTAGTGGACCTCTACCAAGATTGTTCGAATTATAGCCCTTGGGCAAAAAATGCCCAGGCCCTGGGCCCCTTTGGTTTTACATAGACTGGGTCCCTTTAGTTTTACATACAGTATGGCTCAGGTATTTGAACAGTTTTTCTTTTTCATTCTGCGGACAACTTTTTAAATCCGCGTTTTTCCGCCGAATCTTTTGAAGTAAACCACTCCGAGTGAAAATAATTTACTCCAAGTTATGCGCTTGATATTAGGAGGAAATTCCATGGACCTCAGAGCTTACCTGTGATATTCAGAGTGTTTGGGAGTATTTGCGAGTGGTGATTAATTAATTAAACTTTGACAACAGGACGGTCTTTTATTATTTTCTCTGTATCAGAGGCCAATAATGGCATCTGAAACCCTTTAAAATTTCGCTGACAGTTATCACCTAGTATTTAGCTCACCAGAGGGGAAGGCTCAGGGGGAGCTTATAGTATAGGCAGTGATCCCCCGTCTGTCGTCCGCTTCCGCGTCGGCGTCAATATTTTCAAATGACTTCTCCTCCAAAACTGCTCGGCCGATTGAACTCAAATTTCATGTGGAGCATCCATGGGATGGGGGAACAAAAGTTTGCTCTCAGGGTCCAGGTCACATGACCAAGATGGCTGCTATGCCCATAAGGTAAAAACCCTTAAAAAATCATCTCCTCCTGAACCAGTGGGCCGATTGTGATGAAACTTGGTATGTGGCATTGGGGACTTGGGCCCATCATAGTTTGCTAAAATGATGACCCTCGGATGACCTTGACCCATTTTACGCCAAGGTCAAATTTGGTTACATAGACTTTTGTATGGGAAATAGTCAAAACAGCATCATTTTTTTAAACTATTGCAGCCAGTGACCTGAAAATTAGTAAATGCAGTGGGCAAAATGTGCTAATGAAACTACACTAGTTTTCAAGGTCAAGGTTATTCCCTGACCTTGGCCCAAGGTCATTCAGATATGAAAATTAAAAATTTGTTTTCCACTGAAACCACTATGCCATTTGCAACCAAATTTTGTCTGAAAACTTTTTACAACAAGGAAATGAAATTTAATTAATTTGAGTTTGGTCATGTGACCAAGATGGCCGCTATGCCCATATAAGGGAAAAACCCTTAAAATATCTTCTTCTCCTGAACCAGTGGGCCGATTGTGATGAAACTTGGTATGTGGCATTGGGGACTCGGGCCCATCATAATTTGCTTAAATGATGACCGTCGGATGACCTTGACCCATCTTATGCCAAGGTCAAATTTAGTTACATAGACTTTTGTATAGGAAATAGTCAAAACAGCATCATTTTTTTAAACTGTTGCAGCCTGTGACCTGAAAATTAGTAAATGCAGTGGGCAAAATGTGTTAGTGAAACTACACTAGTTTTCAAGGTCAAGATTGTTCCCTGACCTTAGCCCAAGGTCATTCAGATATGAAAATTAAAAATTTGTTTTTCACTGAATCCACTAGGCCATTTACAACCAAATTTTGTCTGAAAACTTTTTTGACAAGGAAAAGAAATTTAAATTAATTTTAGTTTGGTCACATGACCAAGATGGCAGCTATGCCCATATAAGGTAAAAACCGTTAAAAAATCTTCTTCTCCTGAACCAGTGGGCCGGTTGTGATGAAACTTGGTTTGTGGCATTTGGGACTCGGGGCCCATCATAATTTGCTAAAATGATGGCCCTCGGACGACCTTGACCCAATTTACGGCAAGGTCAAATTTGGTCACAGAGACTTTTATATGGGAAAAAGTCAAAATAGCATATTGTTACGAGCCAGGCGTAGCAGAAAGAAAAAGCAAACAAGCCTTTTGGAAAAATTTAACAAAATTTATTTACAAGTTAACTTTAACCTGTAGAAGTAAGAAAATAAAATGTATTTAGCTCTGTTATCAAATATCCTGAATGAATCTATTTTCCTTGATCCCACAGAATTCACAGTCCAAAATGAAAAGTAATATCCTTTAACAATCCAACACAGAATTTAGAAATTACTTTCCTTATAAGCCCAAACATCAAACTCCAAAGTCTGACCCAATGAGAAAAATCAAGCTCTTTTATAGACCCTAAGATTTCTCTAGAACATTCCAGAGGGCTGTGGAATAAGATGAGGTAATTCTCTAAAAATAATGCAACCCAGAACTTTCTGGAAGGTTCTGAAGTACTTTTCCTTGTAAACATGTTGTTTACAAAAATGAAATTAATCTGTGACTCAGTTTTCTAGAATCTTCTATAAGAAGATTAACAAGATATTTATAGCACTATTAGGTCACACTGGGGTGAAAGTGGGAATCAGAAAAATAAAATCTTATGCATAACAATATATTTTTAGCTCACCAGAGCGGAAGGCTCCGGGGGAGCATATAGTATAGGCAGTGATCCGCCGTCCGTGTCGGCTTCAACATTTTCAAATGACTTCTCCTCAAAAAACTGCTGGGCCAATTGAAGTAAAATTTCATGTGCAGCATTCATGGGATGGGGGAAAGAAAGTTTGCTCTCAGGGTCCAGGTCACATGACCAAGCTGGCCTCCATGCCCATATAACGTAGAAACCATTCAAAAATCTTCTTCTCCTGAACCAGTGGTCTGCTTGTGATGAAACTTGGTATGCAGCATTGGGGACTCGGGCCTATTATAGTTTGCTAAAATGATGACTCTAGGATGTCCTTGACCCATTTTACACCAAGGTCAAAATTGCTCACATAGACTTTTGTGTGGGAAAAAGTCAAAACAGCATATTTTTAGCTCACCAGAGCCTAAGGCTCCGGAGGAGCTTATAGTATAGGCATTGGTCCGTCGTCAGTCGTAGTCGTCAACATTTTCAAACAACATCGTTTCTGAAAATACTAGGCCAATTGAAACCAGATTACATGTGGAGCCTCAGTGGGAAGGGGGAACGAAAGTTTGTTCGTGAGGACTGTGTCACATGACCAATATGGCCACCATGCCCATATATGGTAAAAACCTTTAAAAATCTTCTCAAGAACCGAATGGCCGATGTTCTTGAAACTTGATATGCAGCATCGAGCACTCAGGCCCTACCAAATTTGTTCAAATGATGACCTTTGATTGACCTAGACCTATTTTACGTCAAGGTCAAATATGGTCTTTTAGACAAATGTTTGGAAAAAGGGCAAAACAGTGGATTTTTCTGATTGCCCGGTAACCTGTGGAATCAGAAATGATATTTGCAATCAGCTGAATGGAAGTTTTTCAACTTCAAAGGTCAAGGTCATTTGCTGACCTTTGTCCTGGATGGCTCAGATTCAGTATTTTAATCTTCTTTACTCAAACTGCTAGGTTGATTGAAACCAAATTACATGTGGAGCTTCTATGGGAAGGGGGAATGAAAGTTTGTTCGTAAGGATTGGGTCACATGACCAATAAAGCTGCTATGCCCATATATGGTAGAAACCTTAAAAAAATCTTCTTCTCAGGAACCAAATGGCCGATGACATTGAAACTTAGTATGCAGCATCGGGGGCTCGGACCCTACCAATTTTTTCAAATTATGACCTTTGGCTGACCTTGACCTGTGTTTACGTCATGGTCAAATTTGGTCACATAGACAATTGTATAGAAAAAAGGCAAGACAGTGGATTTTACTGATTGCATGGTGGACTTTTATTGTCACATGACCAAGATGGGCATCATGCCTGTATACGGTATAAACCAAATGACCTCTGGTGAGCGTAGTGGCCCATGGGCCTCTTGTATTTGTTTCTCTTTTTTTTTGACCGATTATACTTCACATTAAAATTATTAAAGAATGAAAGACAAATGATTATATTATATCAAAATAATTGTCTTTTTTTGAAAATATCAAAATTACATGGAGAAATTTTGAGTTCAAAGTGACCGATTTTGCACTATTGTCTGAAGGGAAGCTTGCCGGATGAATGACAGTTTACTAAGAGAGACAACTCTGACTGCAGACAGCGACCACATATTACGCAATACGACGTTATCACGGGGATTCTTACAATTACCTAATTAACATTTCTAAGGTAATTGCATCGAATTTAACCATAATTTTTATAATGTTCAACATACTTTCAATTACGGACTTGAAAGAGTTGTATGTACTCTTCATGCCCAACTGATTCCCTTGTTTGAAATCACTGTACAGTTTCACACCCTGGGTAATTAGTGATTACCTCTGTTGACTTTTGACATCGTTTACATTATAAATAATAACTATCAGTGATATATATTCTTATAATTATATAAGCCCCCGCCCATAGGGGCTTGAAGAAATATATGGGCTACATGATGCTTCCACCCAGAGCAGAATCCGGCCCACACTCTAGTACTGGTAAACCGCTTAGAGGATCTAAGCCTGTCCAGGAACCGCGGTTCGAATCACCCTATTGGTTTCATTGGGTGACAGGGCTTGAGATGTCATTTCATCTCAGTGTCGGGTAAAAGTCCCACAAAACTGGAAGTAACGTCTCCAAAATGACCTTTACAGTGTTGACGGGGACGTTTAACCTCAAATCAACCAACCAACTTATAATTATATACAAATATATATGATGGTAAAAGAACGTTAAATAAACAAAAAAAAATGCCTAGGTATTTCGTCAAATTCCTCCGAGTATTTCCGCATAACTTCGGGAGAAAATATTGCCTCCAGGTACGATATTACAACTGAATAATTTAGCGTACCGCATACTTGAGAGTTTTTTCGAGGAGTGTCCGTCAAATATATACATCTACTCGGAACAATTCGAGTGTTTTGGAAAGTGTTCAAAACGCCGAGATTAGGAATAGAGAGTTTTTAGCTCACCTGTCACGTAGTGACGAGGTGAGCTTTTGTGATCACTTTTTGTCCGTCGTGCGTGCGGACGCCCATCTAAGCGTCCGTCCGTCCATCCGTCCGTAAACAGTTTCAAATAAGTATCTCTCTAATACCCCATGGTCAATCTTGATCGAATTTCATGAGAAGCATCATCAGGTAGGGTGAAATGCTGCATAAGGTTTTTGGGCTGATCAAATTGGAATTCTGGTTGCCATGGCAACATATAGCACCCATAGACTTACAATGGGAAAAAATTAAAATATCTTCTCTGAAACCACTGGGCCCAGAGCTTAGATATTAAGCTTGTAACAATGTCAAGTGGTCACCTACATAAATCCTGCCAATCATGCCCCTGGGGTCCAAATTGGCCAAGCCCCAGGGCCCCTTAACTCCTATAGACTCATAATGGAAAAAAAAAGCTTCAAAAATCTTCTTCTCTGCAACCAAAGGGCCCAGAGCTTAGATATTTAGCATGTAGCAAGGGCAAGTGGTCACCTACATAATTCCTGCCAATCATGCCCCTGGGTTCAAAATTGGCCATGCCCCGGGGCCCCTTCGCTCCCATAGACTGATAATGGAAAAAACCTTAAAAAAATCTTCTTCTCTGAAACGGCAGGGCCCGGAGCTTAGGTATTTAGCATGTAGCAATGGCAAGTGGTCACCTACATAATTCCTGCCAATCATGCCCCTGGGGTCCAAGTTGGCCACATCCCGGGGCCCCTTAGCTCCCATAGACTCATAATGGAAAAAAAAAGCTTTGAAAATCTTCTCCTCTGAAACCACAGGGCCCAGAGCTTAGATATTTAGCATTTAGCAATGGCAAGTGATCACCTACATAATTCCTGCCAATCATGCCCCTGGGTTCCAAATGGGCCACGCCCCGGGGCCCTTAGCTCCCATAGACTCATAATGGAAAAAAAGCTTCAAAAATCTTCTTCTCTGAAACCACAGAGCCCAGAGCTTAGAAATTTAGCATGTAGCAACGGCAAGTGGTCACCTACATAATTCCTTTCAATCATGCCCCTGGGATCCAAACGGGCCACACCCTAGGGCCCCTTAGCTCCTTTAGACTCATAATGGAAAAAAGGTTCAAACAGCTTCTTCTCTGAAACCACTGGGCCCAGAGCTGAGATATTTAGCATGTAGCAATGGCGAGTGGTCACCTACATAAATCTTGCCAATTAGCCCCTGGGGTCCAAACAGGCCACGCCCCGGGGCCCCTTAGCTCCTATAGACTGATAATGAAAAAGAAAGCTTCAAAAATCTTCTTCTCTGAAACAACAGGGCCCAGAGCTTAGATATTTAACATGTCGCAATGGCAATTGGAAACCTTTATAATTCCTGCCAATCATGCCCCTGGGTTCCAAATTGGCCATGCCCAGGGGCCCCTTAGCTCCTATAGACTCATAATGGAAAAAAGGTTCAAACATTTTCTTCTCTGAAACCACTGGGCCCAGAGCTGAGATATTTAGCATGTAGCAAAGGAGGTCACCTACATAAATCCTGCCAATTAGCCCCTGGGGTCCAAATGGGCCACGCCCCGGGGCCCCTTAGCTCCTATAGACTGATAATGAAAAAGAAAGCTTCAAAAATCTTCTTCTCTGAAACAACAGGGCCCAGGGCTTAGATATTTAATATGTAGCAATGGCAATTGGTAACCTTTATAATTCCTGCCAATCATGCCCCTGGGTTTCAAATGGGCCATGCCCAGGGGCCCCTTCGCTCCCATAGACTCGTAATGGAAAAAAGCTTCAAAAATCTTCCTTCTCTGAAACCACAGGGCCCAGAGCTGAGATATTTAGCACGTAGCAACAGCAAGTGGTCACCTACATAAGTCCTGCCAATCATGCTCCTGGGGTCCAAACGGGCCATACCCCAGGGCCCCTTAGCTCCTATAGACTCATAATGGAAAAAAGTTTCAAAAATCTTTTTCTCTGCAACCACAGGGCCCAGAGCTTAGATATTTAGCATGTAGCAATGGCAAGTGGCAACCTACATAACTCCTGCCAATCATGCCCCTGGGGTCCAAATGGGTCACGCCCCGGGGCCCTTAGCTACCAGACGCATAATGGAAAAAGCTTCAAAAAAGTTCTTCTCTGAAAACACAGGGCCAAGAGCTAAGATATTTAGCATGTGGCAATGACAAGTGATTACCTTCATAAATCCTGCCAATCATGCCCCTTGGGTCCAAATGGGCCACACTCTGGGACCCCCTTATCTCCCCTAGACACCTAATGGAAAAAAGCTTCAAAAATCTTCTTCTCTGAAACCACAGGGCCCAGAGCTTACATATTTAGCATGTAGCGACGGCAAGTTATCACCTACATATTTCCTGCTTATCATGCCCCTGGGGTCCAAATGGCCCACGCCCCGGGGCCCCTTAGCTCCCATAGACTCATAATGGAAAAAAGCTTCAAAAATCTTCTCAGAAACTGTGAAGCACAGAACTTAGATATTTAGTATTTAGCAACATAAAATAGCCAGCTACATAAATCCTGCTAACCCTGTCCCTGGGGTCAAAATTGGCCACACCCGAGCTCATCAGCTCCAGTAGACTTATAATGGGAAAAAAAACTTAAAAAATCTTCTTCTATGAAACCATTAGGCCCGGAGTTTAGATTTTTAGTATGTTGCAATGTCAAGTGGCCACCTACATAAATCCTGCCAGTTATGCCCCTGTGATCCGAATTGGCCACATCCCAGGTCATTTTGGTGATGTCTCTTCCAATTTTGTGTGACTTTTACCCGACATTGAGATGAAATTACATCTCAAGCCCTGTCACCCAATGAAACCAATAGGGTTTATAAGCATGGGCACCGCTTTGCCGGAGCTCAGATACTTAGTATGTAGCAATGTCAAGTGGTCTCCTACACTAATGATTTTCTGGTACACAGGTGAGCGATATAGGGCCATTGGGTCCTCTTGTTTGGTTATTATACCTGAGCAGTACTGTAGACTTACATAGGGAAAACCTTTAAAAATCTTTTCATCTGAGACCAGAAGACTCAGGTGTTTGATATTTGGCATGAAGCTTTGTCTGGTGGACCTCAATCAAGATTGTTCAAATTATAACACTGTGGCCAAAAATGCGCCCATGCCGTGGCCCACCGGTTTTACATAGACTTACATAGGGAAAACCTTTAAAAATCTTTTCATCTGAGACCAGAAGGCTCAGGTGTTTGATATTTGGCATGAAGCTTTGTCAAGTGGACCTCAATCAAGATTGTTCAAATTATAACACTGGGGCCGAAAATGCGCCAATGCCGTGGCCCACTGGTTTTACAAAGACTTATATAAGGAACACCTTTGAAAGTTGGAAAACCTTTAAAAGTTTTCTTTTCACAAGGCACAGGTCTTTGAATTTGGTATGAAGCTCCATCTAGTGGACCTCTACCAAGATTGTTTAAATTATAGCCCTGGGGCCAAAAATGTCCCCACACCGGGGCCCACCGGTATTACATAGACTTTCATAGGGAATACGTTTAAAAGTTTTCTACTCTGCAACTGCAAGGCCTAGGTCTTTGATATTTAGTATGAAGCTTTATCTAGTGGACCTCTACCAAGATTGTTCAAATTATAGCCCTGAGGCCAAAAATGCCCCCATGCCGGGTGCATAGGTTTTACATAGACTTATATAGGGAAAACCTTTAAAAATCTTCTTGTCTGAAACCAGACCGCCCAGTGTTTGATATTTGGTTATTAAGTTGTATCTAGTGGACCTCTACCAAGATGGTTCAAATTATAGCCCTGGGGCCAAAAATGCCCCCGGGCCTGTACATGGACTTCAAAAATCTTCTTATCTGAAACCAGATGGTCCAGGCTTCATCTAGTGGAACACTACCAAGTTTGTTCAAATTATAGCCTTGGGGCCCCTTTGGTTTTACATAGACTTACATAGGGAAAACCTTTAAAAATCTTCTTGTCTGAAACTAGATAGCCCATTTGTTTGCAATTTGGTGTGAAGTTGTGTCTAGTGGGCCTGTATCATGATTGTTCAAAAAATGCCCCTGCACCAGGGCACACCGGTTTTACATAGACTTTTGTAGGGAAATCTTCTTGTATGAAACCTGGAAGCCCAGGTCTTTGATATTTGGTATGAAGCTTTGTCTAGTAGACCTCTACCAAGATTGTTTAAATTATAGTACTGGGGCCAAAAATGGCTCCGATGCCCCACCAGTTTTCCTTGGATTTATATAGGGAATACCTTAAAAAATCTTCTTGTCTGAAACCAGAAGGTCCAGGTCTTTGATATTTGGTAGGAAGTTGTATCTAGTGGACCTCTTCCAAGATTATTCATATTATAGCCCTGGGGCCAAAAATGGCCCCCCCCCCCCTCTAGGGCCCACTGGTTTTACATGGAATTATATAGGGAAACCCTTTAAAAATCTTCGTTTGAAACCAGAAGGCCCAGGTGTTAGGTATAAAGCTTCATCAAGCTGACCTCTACCAAGATTGTTCAAAATTGAAACCATACATGGCTGCCAGTGGGCAGTGCCTGCCTGAGCTCTGGTGAGCACTGTGGCCCATGGGCCTCTTGTTATGAATGTTCCTTGGGTTGACCTCTTTCAGATTCCTCGAAGAAATTCTGATCCAACAAAAAACATGGCCGCCATGGGCGGGGCTTATTTTCACTATTTAACATATAGTGTAATGCTAAAAAGTCTTCTTCTGCAAAAGTACTTGTGGGATTTCATTGTAATTTGGCATGAATGTTCCTTGGGTGGACTTTTGTCAGATTCCTTGAAAAAAATTTGATCTGACAAAAAACATGGCCACCATGGGCGAGGCTTATTTTCACTATCTAACATATAGTGTAATGCTGAAAATATCTTCTTCTGCAAAAGTTCTTGTTTTATTTCATAGTTATTTGGCATCCATGTTCCTTGGGTGGACCTCTGTCAGATTCCTTGAAGAAATTTTGATCCGACAAAAAACATGGCTGCCATGGGCGGGGCTTATTTTCACTATATAAGATATAGTGGAATGTTAAAAAAGTCTTCTCTTCTTCAAAAATTCTTGTTTATTTATTTATTTATTTAAAATTGTACCTTCCTGTATCTGAATTAATCTCCTCCGATTTTGCTGACTGACTATCACATATCTATAGAGGTCGACCAACAAAATATCATTCTACGTATTCAAAACATCAGAAATTCCACTTGCCCATCACACTCGTGATAGAACTGATGTTTTCAACACAATCTTAGCAAACTCTATTTATACGACTTTATGTTTCAAAATAAATTCAAAATACTGAGGGAGATTGAATTATTAGACCTAATGATACTACACTGTCACCAGTTCTCCAGATTCCTGAGGGCTTAGTCGAAAAGGGAGACATACTGAATCCGACGGAGGAAAGGAAAAAATAAATAAATAAATAAAAATATAAATAAATAAACACAAACGAGCCTGTTCATTTTTAGCTCACCTGTCACGAAGTGACAAGGTGAGCTTTTGTGATCACTTTTTGTTCGTCGTCCGTCGTGTGTGCGTGCGTGTGTGCGTAAACTTTTTCTTTAAACAACATCTCCTACTAAACCACTGATCGGATTTTGACCAAACTTCACAGGAATGATCCTTAGGTGGTCCCCTTTCAAAGTTGTTCAAATGGTTCCGGTCCGTTGCACATATAGGTCACAGGATCCAAAAATAGATTTTTTTCACCGAAAACTTAAAAAATCTTCTCTGAAACCGCAAGGCCCAGGTCTTTGATATTTGGTATGAAGCTTCATCTAGTGGACCCCTACCAAGATTGTTCAAATTAAAGTGCTGGGGCCAAAAATGCCCCCGCCCCGGGGCCCTTTGGTTTTACATGGGCTTATATAGGGAAAATCTTTAAAAATCTTCTTCTCTGAAACCGCAAGGCCCAGGTCTTTGATCTTTGGTATGAAGCTTTATCTAGTGGACCCCTACCAAGATTGTTCAAATTATAGTGCTGGGGCCAAAAATGCCCCCGCCCCGGGGCCCTTTGGTTTTACATGGGCTTATATAAGGAAAATCTTTAAAAATCTTCTTCTCTGAAACCGCTACGCCCAGGTCTTTGATATTTGGTGTGAAGCTTCATCTAGTGGACCTCTACCAAGATTGCTCAAATTATAGTGCTGGGGCCAAAAATGCCCTCGCCCCGGGCCCCTTTGGTTTTACATGGGCTTATATAAGGAAAATCTTTAAAAATCTTCTTCTCTGAAACCGCAAGGCCCAGGTCTTTAATATTTGGTATGATGCTTTATCTAGTGGACCTCTACCAAGATTGTTCAAATTATAGTGCTGGGGCCAAAAATGCCCCCACCCCAAGGCCCTTTGGTTTTACATGGGCTTATATAGGGAAAATCTTTAAAAATCTTCTTTTCTGAAACCGCAAGGCCCAGGTCTTTGCTATTTGGTATGAAGGTTCATCTAGTGGACCCCTTCCAAGATTGTTCAAATTATAGTGCTTGGGCCAAAAATGCCCCTGCCCTGGGGCCCTTTGGTTTTACATAGACATATATAGGGTAGGGAAAATCTTGAAAAACTCTTCTTCTCTGAAACCACAAAGCCTAGGTCTTTGATATTAGGTATGAAGCTTCAGCTAGTGGACCTCTACCAAGATTGTTCAAATTATGCCCTGAGACCAAAAATGCCCCCACCTTGTGGCCCTTTGCATTTACATAGACTTATATGGGGAAAATCTTTAAAAATCTTCTGTATGAAACCATGAGGCCTAGGTCTTTGATATTTGGTGTGAAATTTCATCTAGTGGGCCTCTATCAAGATTATTCAAATTATAGCCCTGGGGCCAAGAATTCCCCCCGCCCCGAGACCCTTTGGATTTACATAGACTTATATAGGGAAATCTTTAAAAATCTTCTTCTCTGAAACTGCAAGGCCCTTGTCTTTGATATTTGATATGGCACTTCATCTAGTGGACCTCTACCAAGATTGTTCAAATTATGGACCTCGGGCCACAAATGCCCCCGCTCCGGGGCTCTTTGGTTTTACATAGACTTATATAGAGATACTCTTTGAAAATCTTCTTCTCTGAAATAGCAAGGCCCAGATCTTTGATATTTGGTGTCTAGTGGACCTCTGTCAAGATTGTTTAAATTATAGCCCTGAGTCCAAAAATGCCCCCGCCCTGGGGCCATTTGGTTTTACATAGGCTTATGTAGGGAATATCTTAAAAAAAAAATCTTCTTCTTTGAAGGCCCAGATTTTTTTATATTTGGTGCATCTAGTGGACCTTTGCCCAGATTGTTCAAATTATAGCCTTTGTTGATATTTGGTTTGAAGCTTCACCTTTTTAGACCTCCCTCAACATTATGCACATTATAACCCTGGGGACAAAAATGGCCCTTTCTGGGGCCCACTTGTGACTCTATGGATCATGTGAGCGATCCAGGGCCATCATGGCCCTCTTGTTTAGCTCCACTGGCCGAAGACTTGGGGTATTATGTTATGGCCCTGTGTCTGTCGTGCGTTAACTTTATAGCTCACCAGAGCCGAAGGCTCCGGGGGAGCTTATATAGTGGCAGTGATCCGTCGTCTGTCTGCCGTGTCCGGGTCCTCGTCGGCGTCAACATTTTCAAATGACTTCTCCTCCAAAACTGCTCGGCCGATTGAACTCAAATTTCAGGTGGAGCACCCATGGGATGGGGGAACAAAAGTTTGCTCACAGGATCCAGGTCACTAACCAAGATGGCTGCTATGCCCATATAAGGTAAAAACCCTTAAAAATCTTCTCCTCCTGAACCAGTGGGCCAATTGCAATGAAATTTGGTATCTGGTGTTGGGGACTCGGGCCCATCATAGTTTGCTAAAATGATGACCCTCGGATGACCTTGACCCAACGTACGCCAAGGTCAAATTTGGTTACATAGACTTTTGTATGGGAAAGAGTCAAAACAGCATAATTTTTTTAAACTATTGCAGCCTGTGACCTGAAAATTAGGAAATGCAGTGGGAAAAATGTGCTAGCAAAACTACACTAGTTTTCAAGGTCAAGGTTATTCCCTGACCTTGGCTGAAGGTCATTCAGATATGAAAATTAAATATTTGTTTTTCACTGAAACCACTATGCCATTTGCAACCAAATTTTGTCTGAAACTTTTTACAACAAGGAAATGAAATTTAATTAATTTGAGTTTGGTCATGTGACCAAGATGACCGCTATGCCCATATAAGGTAAAAATCTTTAAAAAATCTTCTCCTCCTGAACCAGTGGGCCGATTGTGATGAAACTTGGTATGTGGCATTGGGGACTCTGGCATATCATAATTTGCTAAAATGATGACCCTCGGATGACGACCCATTTTACGCCAAGGTCAAATTTGGTTACATAGACTTTTGTATGGGAAATAGTCAAAACAGCATCATTTTTTTTTAGCTCACCTGTCACGTAGTGACAAGGTGAGCTTTTGGGATCACTTTTTGTCCGTCGTGCGTCCGTGTGTGCGTCCGTTCTTACAAAATGGGTTTATGTGGCTTCTTTTAGGTACAGAAGGGTTTTGTGTGGCAAAATGGGTTTGTGTGGCTAGCCTCACAAACCCATTTTTCTGTTAGTACAGAGGGGTTCAGGGGGACTAGAAAAATCAAATAAAAAAAAGACACATAAATTTATGTCCATCACCTTGGACATCCTTGGACATGGATGTCCAGGATTATGAGGCTAAACTTTGAGATTATGGGGCTGAGCCACATAAATTTAACTGGCTGTCCTGGGGCTGAATGCTGCAGTAGGAAAAAGTCCCTCTATGTGAGGAGCTAGACCCATAAGATGTATCAGTGCACTATAAAGAAAGTTCTGTTCTACCTTTAGAGGGCTAGATATCACAACCTCTGGTAGCCACATAAGTTTAGACAAAGAGGGTTTCGTACAGACAGCCTTTATGTGGCTGATGTCCAAAGTTTGTGTGGCTAGCCACATTAGATGTACAGATTTGTGTGTCTTATAGCCACATAAACCGTTAGCCACATAAAAATTTTAGCCCCATAAAATATGGACAGGTGCAGCCACACAAACCCAAAATGTGGGTCCGTCCGTGCGTGCGTCCGTAAACTTTTCTTCAAACGACATCTCCTCCTAAACCACTGATCGGATTTTGACCAAACTTCACAGGAATGATCCTTAGGTGGTCCCCTTTCAAAGTTGTTCAAATGGTTCCGGTCCATTGCACATATAGGTCACAGTAGCCAAAAATAGATTTTTTTCACCGAAAACTTAAAAAATCTTCTTCTCTGAAACCGCAAGGCCCAGGTCTTTGATATTTGGTATGAAGCTTCATCTAGTGGACCCCTACCAAGAATGTTCAAATTATAGTGCTGGAGCTAAAAATGCCCCCGCAAGGGGGCCCTTTGGTTTTACATGGGCTTATATAGGGAAAATCTTGAAAAATCTTCTTCTCTGAAACCGCAAGGCCCAGGTCTTTGATATTTGGTATGAAGCTTCATCTAGTGGACCCCTACCAAGATTGTTCAAATTATAGTGCTGGGGCCAAAAATACCCCTGCACCGGGGCCCTTTGGTTTTACATGGGCTTATATAGGGAAAATCTTTAAAAATCTTCTTCTCTGAAACCGCAAGGCCCAGGTCTTTGAAATTGGTATGAAGCTTCATCGAGTGGTCCCCTACCAAGATTGTTCAAATTATAGTGCTGGGGCCAAAAATGCCCCCGCACCGGGATCCTTTGGTTTTACATGGGCTTATATAGGGAAAATAAACCGCAAGGCCCAGGTCTTTGATATTTGGTATGAAGCTTCCTCTAGTGGACCCCTACCAAGATTGTTCAAATTATAGTGCTGGGGCCAAAAATGCCCCCGCACCGAGGCCCTTTGGTT
Organism: Lucinisca nassula; assembly: GCA_963580285.1. Taxonomy (NCBI): domain Eukaryota; kingdom Metazoa; phylum Mollusca; class Bivalvia; order Lucinida; family Lucinidae; genus Lucinisca; species Lucinisca nassula. The sequence goes on along the minus strand of OY757019.1, from coordinate 65,815,650 downwards.
TTACATAGACTAATATAGGGAAAATCTTTAAAAATCTTCTCTGAAACCACAAGGCTTAGGTCTTCGATATTTGTTATGAAGCTTCAGCTAGTGGACCTCTATAAAGATTGTTTAAATTATAGCGCTGAGACCAAAAATGCCCCCGCCATGTGGCCCTTTGGTTTTACATAGACTTATATAGGGAAAATCTTTAAAAATCATCTTCTCTGAAACACAAGGCTTAGGTCTTTTATATTTGTTATGAAGCTTCAGCTAGTGGACCTCTACCAAGATTGTTCAAATTATAGCCATGGGGCCAAAAATACCCCCGCTCCCGGGCCCTTTGGTTTTACATAGACTTATATTAGGGAAAATCTTGTTTTACATAGACTTCTATATACAGGGTAAACCTTTAAAATCTTGTTCTTTGAAAGCACAAAGCCCAGGTCTTTCATATTCGATATGAAGCTTCATCTTGTGGACCTCTACCAAGATTGTTCAAATTATAGCCCTGGGGCCAAAAATGACCCTGCCTGGGGCCCACTTGTTATACATTGGATCAGGTGAGCGAACCAGGGCCCTCTGGGCCCTCTTGTTTTAAACTATTGCAGCCTGTGACCTGAAAATTAGTATATGCAGTGGGCAAAATGTTCTAGTGAAACTGCACTAGTTTTCAAGGTCAGGATTATTCCCTGACCTTAGCCCAAGGTCTTTCAGATAAATTAAAAAATTGTTTTTAGCTCACCTGTCACGTGGTGAGCTTTTGGGATCATTTTTTGTCTGTCGTCCGTTGTGCGTGCGTGTGTGCCTGCGTAAACAATTTCTTCAAACGACATCTCCTCCTAAACCACTGATCAGATTTTGACCAAACTTCACAGGAATGATCCTTAGGTGGTCCCCTTTCAAAGTTGTTCAAATGGGTCCGGTCCGTTGCACATCTAGGTCACAGGAGCCAAAAATAGATTTTTTTGCCGAAAACTTAAAAAATCTTCTTCTCTGAAACAGCAAGGCCCAGGTCTTTGATATTTGGTATGAAGCTTCATCTAGTGGACCCCTACCAAGATTGTTCAAATTATAGTGCTGGGGCCAAAAATGCCTCCGCACCGGGGCCCTTTGGTTTTACATAGGCTTATATAGGGAAAATCTTTAAAAATCTTCTTCTCTGAAACAGCAAGGCCCAGGTCTTTGATATTTGGTATGAAGCTTCATCTAGTGGACCCCTACCAAGATTGTTCAAATTATTGTGCTGGGGCCAAAAATGCCCACGCCCCGGGGCCCTTTGGTTTTACATGGACCTATATAGTGAAAATCTTTAAAATCTTCTTCTCTGAAACCGCAAGGCCCAGGTCTTTGATATTTGGTATGAAGCTTCATCTAGTGGACCCCTACCAAGATTGTTCAAATTATAGTGCTGGGGCCAAAAATGCCCCCACCCCGGGGCCCTTTGGTTTTACATGGGTTTATATAGGGAAAATCTTTAAAAATCTTCTTCTCTGAAACTGCAAGGCCCATATCTTTGATATTTGGTATGAAGCTTCATCTAGTAGACCCCTACCAAGATTGTTCAAATTATAGCGCTGGGGTCAAAAATGCCCCCGCCCTAGGGCCTTTTGGTTTTACATAAGCTTATATAGGGAAAATCTTTACAAATCTTCTTCTCTGAAACCACAAGGCCCAGGTCTTTGATATTGGTATGAAGCTTTATCTTGTGGACCTCTACCAAGATTGTTCAAATTATAGCCCTGGGGCCAAAAATGCCCCTGCTCTTTGGCCCTTTGGTTTTACATAGACTTATATAGGGAAAATCTTGTAAAATATTCTTCTATGAAACCACAAGGCCTAGGGCTTTGATATTTGGTGTGAAATTTCATCTGGTAGACCTCTATCAGGATTGTTCAAATTATAGTCCTGGGGCCAAAAATGCCCCCGCCCCGAGACCCTTTGGTTTTACATAGACTTATATAGGGAAATCTTTAAAAACCTTCTTCTCTGAAACTGCAAGGCCATGTCTTGATATTTGGAATGGAGCTTCATCTAGTGGACCTGTACCAAGATTGAACAAATGATAGCCCTCAGACCACAAATGCCCCCGCCCGGGGCCCTTTGGTTTTACATAGACTTATATAGAGATAATCTTTGAAAATCTTCTTCTCTGAAACAGCAAGGCCCAGGTCTTTGATATTTGGTGTGAAGCTTCATCTAGTGGACCTTTAACAAGATTGTTTAAATTATAGCCCTGAGGCCAAAAATTCCCCCGCCCCTGGCCCATTTGGTTTTACATATAGGCTTATATAGGGAATATCTTTAAAAAAATCTTCTTCTCTGAAACCACAAGGCCCAGGTCTTTGCTATTTGGTATGAAGCTTCATCAAGTGGACCCCTACCAAGATTGTTCAAATTATAGTGCTGGGGCAAAAAATGCCCCCGTCCCAGGGCCCTTTGGTTTTACATAAGCTTAGATAGGGAAATTCTTTAAAAATCTTCTTCTCTGAAACAGCAAGGCCTGGGACTTTTATATTTAGATTGAAGCTTCATCTAATGGACCTCTACCAAGATTGTTCAAATTATAGCCCTTGGGCCATAAATGCCCCCGCCTAGGGGCCCTTTGGTTTAACATAGGCTTATATAGGGAAAATCTTTAAAAATCTTCTTCTCTGAAACCACCAGGCCTAGGTCTTTTATATCTGGTATGAAGCTTCATCTAAAGGACCCCTAACAAGATTATTCAAATTATAGTGCTGAGTCCAAAAATGTCCCCGCCCCGGGGCCCTTTGGTTTTACATAGGCTTATATAGGGAAAATCTTTAAAAATCTTCTTCTCTGAAACCGCAAGGCCCAGCACTTTGATATTTGGTATGAAGCTTCATCTAGTAGACCCCTACCAAGATTGTTCAAATTATGGTGCTGGGGCAAATAATGCCCCGGCCTCCGGGCCCTTTGGTTTTACATAGGCTTATATAGGGAAAATCTTAAAAAATCATCTTCTCTGAAACCGCACGGCCCAGGACTTTGATATTTGGTATGAAGCTTCATCTAGGCGACCCCTACCAAGATTGTCCAAATTATAGCCCTTGGGCCAAAAATGTCCCCGCTCCGGGGCCCTTTGGTTTTACATAGACTTATATAGGGAAAATCTTTAAAAATCTTCTTCTCTGAAACCACCAGGCCTAGGTCTTTTATATTTGGTATGAAGCTTCTTCTAAAGGACCCCTACCAAGATGATTCAAATTATAGTGCTGGGACCAAAAGTGGCCCCGCCCCGGGGCCCTTTGGTTTTACATAGGCTTATATAGGGATAATCTTTAAAAATCTTCTTCTCTGAAACCACAAGGCCAAGGACTTTGGTATTTGGTATGAAGCTTCATCGAATGGACCGTTACCAAGATTGTTCAAATTATAGCCCTGGGGCCAGAAATGCCCCCGCTCTGGGGCCCTGTGGTTTTACATAGACTAATATAGGGAAAATCTTTAAAAATCTTCTTCTCTGAAACCACAAGGCCTGGGTCTTTGATATTTTGTATGAAGCTGCATCTAGTGGACCTCTATCAAGATTATTCAAATTATAGACCTGATACCAAAAATGTCCCCGCCCCGGGGCCCTTTAGTTTTACATAGACTTATATAGAGAAATCTTTAAAAATCTTCTCTGAAACTGCAAGGCCAAGGCCTTTGATATTTAGTATGGAGCTTTATCTAGTGGACCTCTACCAAGATTGTTCAAATTATAGCCCTGGGGCCAGAAATGCCCCCGCCCCGGGGCCCTTTGGTTTTACATAGATTTATATAGCCCCGGGGCCATTTGGTTTTGCATAGGCTTATGTAGGGAATATCTTTAAAAAAATCTTCTTCTCTGAAACCGCAAGGCCCAGGTCTTTGATATTTGATGTGTAGCTTCATCTAGTGGACCTTTGCCAAGATTGTTCAAATTATAGCCTTTGTTGATGTTTGGTATGAAGCTTCACCTTTAAGACCTCTCTCAACATTATGCACATTAAAGCCCTGGGGCCAATAATGGCCCTTTCTGGGGCCCACTTGTTACACTATGGATCAGGTGAGCGATCCAGGGCCATCATGGCCCTCTTGTGTTTTATATTAGGATCGCTTTTTGAAAGTTGATTTTTTTAAATCAAGTTTCTTTGTCACTACATTTCTACTTCCAGTACTGGACCGCGTTGCTTCACTTCCGCTGTTCGTTCGCTGCATAAAATAGTCCAAATGAATTCTTGAAAATTAATTTTGCAGGCCGGCCCCGCATGGACCGTCTTTCAAAATATTTCAGTTTTCGAGACTTTATACGGATTGAATATAAATTGGCACAGAAAGACGAATTCTGAAAAGAAAACAGTACTCTGGAACTATTTTCCTACGCGCTTTTCGGTGATATTTATGTTTTACTCTTTCATCCCTGAGTCTCTTCTTCCCTAAGTATATTCTTATAGAAAAGGATTTCTGATTAGTTCACTGACAGGATGGCAAACAGTGTACATGTAGATTCTGGCGAGATGTTCTAGCTACGTGCCGTCTTATCAGGATCTACAAGGTTTGCATAGATACAGTGTATTTCTACCTCGGCGTCTGCACCGGTCTACAGGGTTAAAAGAGTTAGCTTATCACAACCCTTTACTGACCTACAATTCGCCTGCTTTCGAGAGCTCTAATACATGTTGTTTAAAGCAAGTACTATCAATATTTAATCCTTAAAGACCAGCCGCCTGCTGGACCAGGTCAGCTGCAGACAAGAATATTAATGGGTTTTGTGGCTTTCGAGGTCAAGTCTAGGTCAGTTACAACTTAGGTGTATATTAGACTTTGCCAGAAAGGCTGTCCCTTTCAACCCTGGAATATGGTTAGATACCTATGCAAACAGTGTAGGTCCTGTGATACAATTTTAGGTGCCATATTTAGCAGAATGGACGAGCCCAACTTCAGTGATGGAAGAGTACACTCCATAAACTCAAGGTAGTGAATATAAGTCAAAGCACTGACAACACTCATGCCAATTGTCTCTAAATGCAGGCTGGTCATTCACGGGGACTTGGACCGATTCGTCTTAACTGAAGATGTTAGTAACTGATGCAAAAATGTGTAGAACAAGATCAGCACCGCGCTCTGCGGCATTTGAACTGAGTCTACAGTGTTTGCCAGATCCAACATTTGATTCAAGTGCAGATTTTACAGATAACACTTACATGTACCCAATACTGACAAACGACGCGGCTATGTTTGGGTTGATTGTTGGGCATTCGACCCGAAGCTACTAATAAGAAAAGCGATTCAGAGCTAACATCTATGTGACTATCACCGACTTCTCATAATAACACTTTTTTCGTGCAGAAAATAGCCGCAGTGAGATCAGGGTATTCCATAAGACTGAAGAAGGTTATCCTGGAATCATAGGGTGAGTTTGGTAAACAGTGTAGAGCAAGATGGGACGCTGCAGAACCCGCTTCTTATCAAAATCTTCACTATTTGTTTGGAATTTCAGAGTTAGAGTAAACAGTTTAAATCTCAGCCCAGGACTATTACCCCAACCTACATCCCACAAACACTTTCAGTGCTTTGATTCTGAAACCAAACGATTGCATGATTCCAACACGGTTAGGCACCATGCCCTTAAGCTAAAAATGTTCACTCAATCAACCGTGACGTATGGTTACCAGTCCTGTCACGATCCTGTGTACCACCTTCACACCAGTACTGAAAGAAACCACATGTTCAGGATCAAACTTTTGATGTGTGATGTAAGGTCGTGCCTAGAAAAGAAGAAACTTATTTTTTTAAGTGAGAGCGTATTGCAACATTTTTCATTAAAGGATCGTAAGCGTGCCCCTGGACTGTTAGATTGAGTGAGTGAGTGTTTGAGTTTTACACCCCACCAACAGCTAAGGACATACGGAGGCGATACCTCGGTTTAAAAGTCTAGAGAAGCCCGGGATTGATCCTGCGACCCCTGGTTTACAAGTAGCATAACCACTACACCACGGAGTCTTCTAATGGACAGTTAGAAGCTGGTCGTAAAGTGGATGATGTTGACTCTGATTTTTGGCGCCATATGTGTGTGATCTATCGCCTACTGGAGCGACATCTTACTATAAACAGAAGACACTAGTGGACGTCGACGCAGGGGAAGACCGACGTCAGTACGTCAAGATCAATTAATCCGACAAACGCATATGCGAAACAGATTTCCGCCAGCAGCTGCTACACTGTACCTGTAGATAAACAAGGGTCCCAACTACCGACTAATAAGCACTGACACTGTTCGTCGCCCTTATGCGATGCACGTTTGAGAGCTAGACGTCCCTGTCGTGACCAAAAATAACACGTTAACATTAGACAGTATGGATCATGCATGAAATACGTAAATTGCCATCTTAGCGACTGACGTGATATGCGTTTCTGTGACAAATCGCACTTCATCGTGAACCACGCCGATTGTCGTTTCGGGGTGTTTCGACGTATAGGTGTAAGCTATGCCGAGGCGACTCGTGCGTAATAGAGCATGACATATTGGATGGAATAAGCGTAATTGTGTGGCGCGCTATTGCATGTAGTTAGCGAACGTAGCTTCATGTCATTAAGAACATTCAAGATCATGGCTGAGACGTGAACTGAAAAGCTAGACGTTACATCAATTAAGTGCGTCGGTCTCACGTGGTTCCATATATTTGTTTACGCTCAGAATCCGGGGTATTTTATTCAGCAGGATTACGCGCGGGCTAGTAGTGCTGTTCTTACTAAAACATGTCTCCAGGCAATCGGAATTCATGTACTGGGCTAGCCAGCCTTTCTCCTCCTATCTCTTTCCCATTGAGTATCTTTTTGGAGAGGTATCCACAACCGACCAGACAAAAACTGTTACTTATGGACAGTAGCATTGTTAAAACTTGAAGTTTAATGTTTGGTTCAGAAAACGTAAATGGTTTCTTTCAAAAATTCTTTCATAATACCACCGGTCTATAGACATCTGGAAACATATCATATAATGGAAATTGCAGAACTACTTTTTAGCTCACCGTCACGTAGTGACGAGGTGAGCTTTTGGGATCACTTTTTGTCCGTCGTCCGTCGTGCGTGCGTCCGTCCGTGCGTACGTGCGTCCGTAAACAATTTCTTCAAACGACATCTCCTCCTAAACCACTGAGCGGATTTTGACCAAACTTCACAGGAATGATCCTTAGGTGGTCCCCTTTCAAAGTTGTTCAAATGGTTCCGGTCCGTTGCACATATAGGTCACAGGAGCCAAAAATAGATTTTTTTTCACCGAAAACTTAAAAAATCTTCTTCTCTGAAACTGCAAGGCCCAGGTCTTTGATATTTGGTATGAAGCTTCATCTAGTGGACCCCTACCAAGATTGTTCAAATTATAGTGCTGGGGCCAAAAATGCCCCCGCCCCGGGGCCCTTTGGTTTTACATGGGCTTATATAGGGAAAATCTTTAAAAATCTTCTTCTCTAAAACTGCAAGGCCCAGGTCTTTGATATTTGGTATGAATCTTCATCTGGTGGACCCCTACCAAGATTGTTCAAATTATTGTGCTGGGGCCAAAAATGCCCCCGCCCTGGGGCCCTTTGGTTTTACATAGGCTTATATAGGGAAAATCTTTAAAAATCTTCTTCTCTGAAACCGCAAGGCCCAGGTCTTTGATATTTGGTATGAAACTTCATGTAATGGACCCCTACCAAGATTGTTCAAATTATAGTGCTGGGGCCAAAATTGCCCCCGCCCCGGGGCCCTTTGGTTTTACATGGGCTTATATAGGGAAAATCTTTAAAAATCTTCTTCTCTGAAACTGCAAGGCCCAGGTCTTTGATATTTGGTATGAATCTTCATCTTATGGACCCCTACCAAGATTGTTCAAATAATAGTGCTTGGGCCAAAAATACCCCCGCCCCGGGGCCCTTTGGTTTTACATAGGCTTACATAGGGAAAACCTGTAAAAATCTTCTTTTCTGAAAACGCAAGGCCCAGGTCTTTGATATTTGGTATGAAGCTTCATCTAGTGGACCCCTACCAAGATTGTTCAAATTATGGTGCTGGGGCCAAAAATGCCCCCGCCCCGGGGCCCTTTGGTTTGACATGGGCTTATATTGGGAAAATCTTTAAAAAATCTTCTTCTCTGAAATTGCAGGTCCCAGGTCTTTGCTATTTGGTATGAAGCTTCATCTAGTGGACCCCTACCAAGACTCTGCAAATTATAGTGCTGGGGCCAAAAATGCCCCCAGCCCGGGGCCCTTTGGATTTACATAGGATTATGTAGGGAAAATCTTTAAAAATCTTCTTCTCTGAAACTGCAAAGCCCAGGTCTTTGATATTTGGTATGAAGCTTCATCTTGTGGGCCTCTATCAAGATTGTTTAAATTATAGCCCTGGGGCCAAAAATGCCCCCCCCCCCTCCTGGGCCCTTTGGTTTTTCATAGTCTTATATAGGGAAAATCTTGAAAAATCTTCTACTCTGAAACCACAAGGCCTCTAGGTCTTTGGCATTTGGTATGAAGCTTCAGCTAGTGGGTCTCTACGAAGATTGTTCAAATTATAGCCCTGGGGCCACAAATGCCCCGGCCCCAGGGCCCTTTGGTTTTACGTAGACTTATAATAGAGATAATCTTTGAAAATCTTCTTCTCTGAAACAACAAGGCCCAGGTCTTTGATATTTGATGTGAAGCTTCATCTAGTGGACCTCTATCATGATTGTTTAAATTGTAGCCCTGAGGCCAAAAATGCCACTGCACCGGGGCCATTTGGTTTTACATAGGCTTATGTAAGGAATATCTTTAAAAAAATCTTCTTCTCTGAAACCGCATGGCCCAGGTCTTTGATATTTGTTGTGAAGCTTCATTTAGTGGACCTTTGCCAAGATTGTTCAAATTATAGCCTTTGTTGATATTTGGTATGAAGCTTCACCTTTTTGGACCTACCTCAACATTATGCACATTATAACCCTGGGGTCAGTAATGGCCCTCCCCGGGGCCCACTTGTTACTCTATGGATCAGGTGAGCGATCCAGGGCCATCATGGTCCTCTTGTCTAAATTTAAGGATCTTTTTAGAAAGGTTTTCTGTAAGTTTTCACAGTGTTATGATTTTCTCATAGAATTTGTCATTTCAGTGTCTTTGGCACTTTGATTATGTCCCGACGCCCGAAGGAACACAGCTCCAAGCGGCTGCACAACGTATGTGCATCGTCGTTTCAATGCGACGTTGATGCGACGTTGCTAAGACATCATATGCCCGCTAGGAGAACTTCTCTGTAAGATTATTAGCAGACATGTACTGAGATAATTTAGAAATTTATGGTTGGACCATGAAGAAATTGGCAGGCACGTTTTTCTTTCTTTCTTCCGTATTTTCTTCGCGGGGGTAGTTGAGTGAGGCAATGGCGATGTGTATCTTGTGTCACTGGGGAGTCCAGCTGATATTGACTTACAGTTGGGCAACACCTGCTGTCCTTGCAGCAGGTAATGGTAGAGTGAGGGAGTGTTGATATTTCTTCTGTTTCTAACTTCCATTCATTTTCCTCTTTCTCCTCTGTCCCTCACTTTCATCTTCACTACAACGGCCCTGCCCATCGGGGCTTGAAGAAATATATGGGCTGCATGATGCTTCCACGCAGAGCTGAAGCCGACCCGCACACGAGTACTGGTAAACTGCTTAGAGGATCTAAGCCTGCCCAGGCAAAGCGATGCAAGTCGGCCCGTCCATGCGTATGAACCCTATTGGTTTCATTGGGCGGCAGGGCTTGAGATGTCATTTCATCTCAATGTCGGGTAAAAGTCCCACAAATTGGAAGCAACGTCTCCAAAATGACCTTTACAGTGTCAACGGGGACGTTAAACCTCAAATCAAACAATCAAACAAACAAACAAACAAATCATATCCTCTACTGTCTCTTCTATCTCTTTTCCCCTTTCTCGAGGAGAAGACAAAATGATCCACCAGGGTTGACCTGTCGTTAAACTCAAAACAATCGATGAATCATTTTTTCTTTGTCGAATTTTTTAACCCACTTGGACCTTGTCAAATCAGAAACAGAATCAGAATTGTAACTGGTGACACGTCAAATGGCATTCATACACCAGGACCTGTGATATGGGAAGTTAGTCTCTATATTATTTTTTCAACAAAATATCTAGATAACTGCTTGATCTACGACTAACTTTGTTATATAATAATTATTCCTCATAAATCAACTTTCCTCAGTACTTTCAGTACTTTGATTGTCTGTCATCCGTGTGTAAACAATTTCTTCAAACGACATCTCCTCCTAAACCACTGATCGGATTTTGACCAAACTTCACAGGAATGATCTGTAGGTGGACCCCTTTCAAAGTTGTTCAAATGGTTCTGGTCTGCTGCACATCTAGGTCACAGGAGCCAAAAATAGATTTTTTTCACTGAAAACTTAAAAAGTCTTCTTCTCTTAAACCACAAGCCCCAGGACTTTGATATTTGGTATTAAGCTTCATCTAGTGGACCCCTACCAAGATTGTTCAAATTATAGTGTTGGGGCCAAAAATGCCCCTGCACCGGGGCCCTTTGGTTTTACATGAGCTTATATAGGGAAAATCTTTAAAAGTCTTATTCTCTGAAACCACAAGGCTCAGGTCTTTGATATTTGGTATGAAGCTTCATCTAGTGGACCCCTACCAAGATTGTTCAAATTATAGTGCTGGGACCCAAAATGCCCCCGCCCCAGGGCCCTTTGGTTTTACATAGGATTATATAGGGAAAATCTTTAAAAATCTTCTTTGAAACCACAAGGCCCAGGTCTTTGATATTTGGTATGAAGCTTCATCTAGTGCACCCCTACCAAGATTGTTCAAATTATAGTGCTGGGGCCAAAAAATGCCCCCGCCCCGGGGCCCTTTGGTTTTACATGGGCTTATATAGGGAAAATCTTTAAAAATCTTCTTCTCTGAAACCGCAAGGTCCATATCTTTGATATTTGGTATGAAGCTTCATCTAGTGGACCCCTACCAAGATTGTTCAAATTATAGTGCTGGGGCCAAAAATGCCCCCACTTCAGGCCCTTTGGTTTTACATGGGCTTATATATAGGGAAAATCTTTAAAAATCTTCTTCTCTGAAACCACAAGGCCCATATCTTTGATATTTGATATGAAGCTTCGTCTAGTGGACCCCTACCAAGATTGTTCAAATTATAGTGCTGGTGCCCAAAATGCCCCCTGCCCCAGGGCCCTTTGGTTTTACATAGGATTATATAGGGAAAATCTTTAAAAATCTTCTTTGAAACCACAAGGCCCAGGTCTTTAATATTTGGTATGAAGCTCCATCTAGTGGACCCCTACCAAGATCATTCAAATTATAGTGCTGGGGCCAAAAATGCCCCCGCCCTGGGGCCCTTTGGTTTAACATGGGCTTATATAGGGAAAATCTTTAAAAATCTTCTTCTCTGAAACCGCAAGGCCCAGGTCTTTGCTATTTGGTATGAAGCTTCTTCTAGAAGACCCCTACCAAGATTGTTCAAATTATACTGCTGGGGCCAAAAATGCTCCCGCCCTGGGGCCTTTTGGTTTTACATAGGCTTATAGAAGGAAAATCTTTAAAAATTCTTCTTCTGTGAAGCCACTAGGCCTAGGTCTTTGATATTTGGTGTGAAATTTCATCTAGTGGACCTCTATCAAGATTGTTCAAATTATAGCCCTGTGGCCAAAAATGCCCCCGCCCTGAGACCCTTTGGTTTAACAAGACTTATATATGGAAATCTTTAAAAATCTTCTTCTCTGAAACCGCAAGGCCCAGGTCTTTGCTATTTGGTATGAAGCTTCTTCTAGAAGACCCCTACCAAGATTGTTCAAATTATACTGCTGGGGCCAAAAATGCTCCCGCCCTGGGGCCTTTTGGTTTTACATAGGCTTATATAAGGAAAATCTTTAAAAATTCTTCTTCTGTGAAGCCACTAGGCCTAGGTCTTTGATATTTGGTGTGAAATTTCATCTAGTGGACCTCTATCAAGATTGTTCAAATTATAGCCCTGTGGCCAAAAATGCCCCCGCCCTGAGACCCTTTGGTTTAACAAGACTTATATATGGAAATCTTTAAAAATCTTCTTCTCTGAAACTGCAATGCCCATGTCTTTGATATTTGGTATGAAGCTTCACCTTTTTAGACCTCCCTCAACATTATGCACATTATAACCCTGGGGTCAATAATGGCCCTCCCTGGGGCCCACTTGTTACTCTATGGATCAGGTGAGTGATCCAGGGCCATCACGGCCCTCTTGTTCACTGAAACCCCTAGGCCATTTGCAACCAAATTTTGTCTGAAAACTTTTTAGAACAAGGAAATGAAATTTAAATTAATTTGAGCTTGGTCATGTGACCAAGAAGGCCGCTATGCCCATATAAGGTAAAACCCCTTAAAATATCTTCTCCTGAACCAGTGGACCGATTGTGATGAAACTTGGTATGTGGCATTGGGGACTCGGGCCCATCATAATTTGCTAAAATGATGACCCTCGAAAGACCTTGACCCAATTTACTGCAAGGTCAAATTTGGTCACAGAGCTTTTATATGGGAAAAAGTCAAAATAGCATATATTTTTAGCTCACCAGAGTGGAAGGCTCCGGGGGAGCGTATAGTATAGGCAGTGATCGGCCGTCCGCGTCAACATTTTCAAATGACTTCTTCTCAAAAAACTGCAGGGCCGATTGAAGTAAAAATTCATGTGCAGCATTCATGGAATGGGGGAACGAAAGTTTGCTCTCAGGGTCCAGGTCACATGACAAAGCTGGCCTCCATGCCCATATAAGGTAGAAACCCTTCAAAAATCTTCTTCTCCTGAACCCGTGCTCTGCTTGTGATGAAACTTGGTATGTAGCATTGGGGACTCAGGCCTATTATAGTTTGCTAAAATGATGACTCTAGGATGTCCTTGACCCATTTTACGCCAAGGTAAAAATTGCTCTCATAGACTTTTGTGTGGGAAAAAGTCTAAACAGCATACTTTTAGCTCACCAGAGCTTATGGTATAGGCAGTGGTCCGTTGTCCGTTGTCATCGTCTTCAACGTTTTCAAACATCTCCTCTGAAACTGCTTGGCAAATTGAAACCAAATTACATGTAAAGCCTCTGTGGGAAGGGGGAACGAAAGTTTGTTTGTGAGGACTGTGTCACATGACCAATATGGCCACCATGCCCATATATGGTAAAAATCTTCTTCTCAAGAACTGAATGGCCGATGTTCTTGAAACTTGGTATGCAGCATCGGGGTCTCGGGCCCAACCAAGTTTGTTCAAATGATGACCTTTAAATGACCTAGACCTATTTTACGTCAAGGTCAAATATGGTCACTTAGACATATGTATGGAAAAAGGGCAAAACAGTGGATTTTTCTGATTGTATGGTAACCTGTGGCATCAGAAATGATATTTGCAATCAGCTGAATGGAATTTTTTCATTTCCAAAGGTCAAGGTCATTTGCTGACCTTTGTCCTGGATGGCTCAGATTCAGTATTTTAATCTTCTCTACTCAAACTGCTAGATTGATTGAAACCAAATTACATGTGGAGCTTCTATGGAAAGGGGGAATGAAAGTTTGTTCGTAAGGACGTTCACATGACCAATATGGCTGCCATGCTCATATATTGTAAAAACCTTAAAAAAATCATCTTCTCAGGAACCAAATGGCCGATGACATTGAAACTTGGTATGCAGCATCGGGGGCTCGGACCCTACCAATTTTGTTCAAGTGATGACCTTTGGCTGGCCTTTACTTGTTTTTACGTCACGGTCAAATTTGGTCACATAGACAATTGTATGGAATAAAAGGCAAGACAGTGGATTTTACTGATTGCATGAGGGCCTTTTGTTGTCACATGACCAAGATGGGCATCATGCCTGTATATGGTATAAACCACATGACCTCTGGTGAGTGTAGTGGCCCATGGGCCTCTTGTTTCTTTAAACATCTCCCCCTTAACTACTTGGTTGATTGTAACCAAACTTCACATGAATGTTTTCTCACATAGTCCTCTTCTAAATTCCTTCAAAGAATTTTGTTACATGCAGAACTCTGGTTGCGATGGCATCAAAACCAAAAAAAAAATATTTAAAAATCTTCTCCTCCAAAACTGTTTAATGGATTTTATTCTTACTTTGCGTGAATGTTCCTTGGGTGGACCTCTGTCAGATTCCTTGAAGAAATTTGGATCAGATAAAAAACATGGCTATCATGACCATGCCCCACATGGCTGCCATGGTCATGCCCCTTGGCTCATTAGCTTTCCAAGACTTATAAGGGGAAAAGTTTTAAAAACCTTCTCCTCCAAAATGGCTCAGCACAATGAATTTCATTCTTACTTTGCATGAATGTTCCTTGGGTGGACTTCTGTCAGATTCCCTGAAGAAACTTTGATCAGACAAAAACCATGGCCCATTGGCTAATTAGCTTCCATAGACTTATGAAGGGATCTTTTTTTTTTTAAATCTTCTCCTCCAAAACCGCTAAATGGATTTCGTTCTTAATTTTCATGAATGTTCCTTGTGTGGACCATTGTCAGATTCCTTGAAAAAATTTTGATCAGACAAAAAACATGGCCGCCATGGCCACCACCTTTGGCTTATTAGCTTGCATAGACCAATAAAGGGAAAAACTTCAACAATCTTCTTCTCTGAAACCATAAGGCCTAAAGCTAAGACATTTAGTATGTAGCAAAGTTATGTGGTCACCTACTAAGTCGTGCAAACTATGCCTCTGGAGTCCAAATTGGCAACGCCCTGGGGGCTTATTAGCTCCCATAGACTAATAATGAAAAAATCTTGAAACTTGTCTCCTCTGAAACCATCAGACCAAGAGCTTAGTATGTTGCAACTTGAAGTATTCAACTGCATAAATCCTGCCAAGCAAGCCCCTAGGGTCCAAATTGGCCACACCCTGAGGCCCCATAGCTCCCATAGACTTATACTGGGAAAAACTGACAAAAATCTTCTTCTCTGAAACCATCAGTGCCCAGAGCTTAGATATTTAGTATGCAGCAACGTCAAGTGGTCACTGCCAACAATGCCCCTGGGGTAAAAAATTGGCCACGCCCAGAGGCTTATTTGTTCCCATAGTCTTGTAATAGGAAAAACTTAAAAAAGTCTTCTTCTCTGAAACCAAAAGGACCAGAGCTTTAGATATTTAGAACGGGGCAACGCCAAATGGACACTCACATAAATCCTGCCAACCATGGCTCCGAGGTCCACAATGACCATGTCCCTGGGGACCAAAATAGCCATATTCGTCTCTCAAACTGTTAGACCCAGAGCTTGGATGGTGAATGAATAGCATCGTTATGTTGTCTCTTACATAAATCTTGCCAACCATGTACCTAGGCTAATTTGCCATGCCTAGAGGATCATTAGCTCTCATAGATTTATTATGGCAAAAACTTCAAAAATCTTCTTCTCAGAAACTATAAGGCCCAGATGTTTGTTTGTTTGAATAGGGGTTTGAGACCCCTGTCAACACTATTTAAGTCATTTTGGCAGGCTTAATCCTTCTAAGCAGTTTACCAGTACTCCTGTGTGGTCAGATTCAGATCTGCGTGGAAGCACCATGCAGCCAAACTATTTCTCCAAGCCCGCTAAGGCCCAGATGTATAGTATGGTGCAAAGGTAAGTGGTCGCCTTCATAAATCCTGCCAACCATGCCTCTGGGGTCCAAATTGGGCTAATTAGCTCCCACAGACTTGTAATGGAACAAACTTAATAAAATCTTCTCTGAAAACGTAAGGCCCGAGGCTTTGATATTTAGAATGTAGCAATGTTATTAATGGGGTTAATGTCTCTAGACAGACGATCCGAAATTGCCTTCACTCGAGTGACCTTACGGCAGGGCATCCGCAAGTTGTTCTGCTGTTGAAAGTTAGGCACCTCAGAGCAAGTTTTGTATGGTGTACACAGCGCAGCCATTGGAACATTGATCAGTGGTCTCGGGTTAAGTTCAGTGACGAATACCTGTTTAACTTGGACTTTCGTGATGGTTGTAGAAGAGTCTGGCGTCGTACTAGTGAACTTATTACAGACCCGGCTAGAATTGCTCATGGCGGATATGGAGCAGGGTCTGTTATGGTGTAGGGTGGGATAACCATGACTGGAAGAACAGACTTACATGATTGTGTGCCAAGGCAGAGTTACAGGACTGTTATATCGTGATAATGTGTTGGCTTCTCACCTGATACCGTTTGCTCGATGCCACGGTCGTGGATTCATCTTTCAGGACAATAAAGCTAGGGCTCATCGGACATGCATCGTCACTGAGAACCTTCAATGGCAAAACATTCGGACAATACCATGGCCTGCGTATGGGACATCCTCAGGAAATGAGTCTGAAGCCGTGATCTGCCTCCAAGGACCCTGGGTGAGCTTGGTGCTGCACTTCAAGAAGAGTGGAGAAGGATCCGTCAGTTCACGATTTGCAGACTAATTGGAAGTATGCAACTACGATCCATTGCCTGCTGTGACAATCAAGGCAGTCCAACACGTCACTGAGGGCTTGTGAATTATGACATTGATGCTTAGAAGATTGGTTGCAGTGTTGCTACATAATGACATGATCATTGGAATTAATGTTTAGTTCAGTTTATGGATATTTGATAGTCCTTTGAATTAAATGCATCTTGGTCAGTTAACAGTTCATTCACTTCCCAATATTCAGCCTGAAAGTAAAATATCCCCATCTTTTTGTGAACAGTATACATTGTATTTGGCATATAGGTCCCTTGTGAGAAGGGCTTCCCACCCAAACAAAAATTTTGACCTATGACCATGATCTTTGACCTACTTGTCATAACTTTTGAACCATCTGACATAAAACCTTAATATTTGGCATGTAAGTTCCTTGTGACAAGGGCTTCCCACTCATACAAAATGTTTTGACCTGTGTCCTTGACCTTTGGCCTTCTTTGTTATAACTGTTTAACAATTTGAGATAGAGCCTTCATATTTGGGATGTAGGTTCCTTGTGACGAGGGCTTCCCACTTATACAAAAAAAAATCTTCTGTGACCTTGACCTTTTGACCTGTGACCTACTTTATCATAACTTTTAAACAATTTGAGATAGAGCATTCATATTTTGCATGTATGGTCCTTCTGACAAGGGCTTCTCACTCATACAAAAATATTGTGACCTTGGCCTGTGACCTACTGAACCATTTGAGATAGCACCTTCATATTTGGCATGCATGTTCCTTCTGACAAGGGCCTCCCACCCATACAAATATTTGACCTGTGACCTTGACCTTTGACCTACTTTGTCATTACTTTTGAACCATTTCAGACAGAGCCTTCATATTTAGCATGTAGGTACCTTGTGACAAGAGCTTCCTACCCATACAAAACTTTTGACCTGTGACCTTTGAACTTTTTGTCATAACTTTTTAACCATTTAAGAAATTTTAAGTTAGAGCCTTCATATTTGGCATGAGGTACCTTGTGACAAGGTCTTCCCACTTATGCAAAAACATTTTGACCTGTGACTTTGACCTTGACCTGTGACCTACTTAATCATACCTTTTGAACCATTTGAGATAGAGCCTTCATATTTGGCATGAATATTCCTTGTAACAAGGGCTTCCCACCAATACAAATGTTTGACCTGTGACCTTGACATTTGACTTACTTTATTAGCTCACCTGTCACGTAGTGATAAGGTGAGCTTTTGGAATCACTTTGTGTCCGTCGTCTGTCGTGCTTCCGTGCGTGCGTCCATAAACTTTTTCTTCAAACAACATCTCCTCCTAAACCACTGATCGGATTTTGACCAAACTTCACAGGGATGATCCTTAGGTGGTCTCCTTTCAAAGTTGTTCAAATGGTTCCGGTCTGTTGCACATCTAGGTCACAGGAGCTAAAATAGATTTTTTTTACTGAAAATCTTTACAATCTTCTTGTCTGAAACCGCAAGGCCCAGGTCTCTGATATTTGGTATGAAGCTTCATCCAGTGGGCCTCTACCAAGATTGTTCAAATTATAGCCCTGGGGCCAAAAATTCCACTAATTGATTTAAGCGGCCGGACATTTCGCCCCTGACATTCCAACCGAATCGTACCGAAAATTAAGAAAACAATATCGTGAATCGAACCAAAGCCCTTATACCGCGGTGAATCGAGTTTTCGGTGAATCGTGACACCTCTAAGCCCTGGGGCCAATAATGCCCCTGCACCAAGGGCCTTCGGTTTTACATAGGCTTATATAGGGAAAATCTTTAAAAAATCATCTTCTCTGAAACCACAGGGCCAAGGTCTTTGATATTTGGTATGAAGCTTCATCTAGTGGACCCCTACCAAGATTGTTCAAATTATAGCCCTGGGGCCAAAAATGCCCCCGGGCCCTTTGGTTTTACATAGGCTAAAATCGAGAAAATCTTTAAAAATCTTCTACTCTGAAACTGCAAGGCCCAAGTCTTTGATATTTGGTGTGAAGCTTCATCTAGTGGACCTCTATCAAGATTGTTCAAATTATAGCCCTGGGGCCAAAAATGGCCCTTCCCCAAGGGCCTTTGGTTTTACATAGGCTTATATAGGGAAAATCTTTAAAAATCTTCTTCTCTGAAACCACAAGGCCCAGGTCTTTGATAATTGGTATGAAGCTTCATCTAGTGGACCTCTACCAATATTGTTCAAATTATAGCCCTGGGGCCAAAATTCCCCCGCCCCGGGGGCCTTTGGTTTTACATAGGCTTACCTTTAAAAATCTTCTTCTCTGAAACCACAAGGCCCAGGTCTTTGATATTTGGTATGAAGCTTCATCTTGTGGACCTTTACCAAGATTGTTCAAATCATAGCCCTGGGGCCAAATATGTCCCCGCCTCGGGGGCCTTTGGTTTTACAAAGGCATATGTAGGGAAAATCTTTAAAAATCTTCTTCTCTGAAACCACAAGGCTCAAGTCTTTGATATTTGGCGTGAAGCTTCATCTAGTGGACCTCTTTCAAGATTGTTCAAATTATAGCCCTAGGGCCAAAAATGCCCCCGCCCCCGGGGGCCTTTGGTTTTACATAGACTTATATAGGGAAAATCTTTAAAAAAATCTTCTTCTCTGAAACCGCAAGGCCCAGTTCTTTGATATTTGGTGTGAAGCTCCATCTAGTGGACCTCTATCAAGATCATACAAATTATAGGCCTAGGGCAAAAAATGCCCCAACCTGCATGCCGTTTGGTTTTACATTGGCTTATACAGGGAAAATCTTTAAAAATCTTCTTCTCCAAAACATGATGGCCCGGTTCTTTGAATTTCAAATCATAGCCCTTGGGTCAAAAATGCCCCCGCCCCAGGGCCCCTACGTTTTTACATTGACTTATATAGGGAAATTTAAAAAAAATCTTCTGAAACTGCAAGGCCCAGGTCTTTGATATTTGGTGTGAAGCTTCATCTAAATTGTTCAAATTATAGCCCTAGGAAATAGAAGTCAAGGCAATGAAAACCTTTGAAAATCTTCTTGTCTGAAAGCCAAAGGCTAAGGTCTTTGGTATTTGGTAAGAAGCTTTGTCTTGTGTATTTCTACCAAGATGGTTCAAATTATAACCCTGGGGGCAAAAATGGCCCACCCCGGGGACCCCAAGGTTTATATAGACTTATATAAGGAAAACGTTTAAAAATCTTGTCTGAAACCAGAAGTCTCCATTCTTTGATATTTGGTATGAAGCGTCACCTTTTAGACCACTACCAAGATTAATCATATTATAGCCCGGGGCCAATAATTGCTCTCCCAGGGGCCCACTTGATACCCTATGGATCAGGTGAGTGATCCAGGGCCATCATGGCCCTCTTGTCATAACTTTTGAACCATTGGAGATAGAGCCTTCATATTTGGCATGTATGTTCTTTCTGACAAGGCAACTTACTATCTTACCTACCATTTCATTTCTACAGTGTGGATAAGGTGAGCGATCCAGGGCCATCATGGCCCTCTTGTTCTTAATTTATATATAGTGTGGCCAAAAAACTCAGGCTGTGACATCCCCTGCAGCCAATGTCTATTTAATCCAACCTTAAATTTTGAAATTAATTTATAATTTAAAGACTACTCATCCTAAACCATTGGGCCAATTTCATTTAAATTTCACAGGAATATTACTTAGGTGGTTCTCTACCAAAATAGCTAAATTCATTTTGCTCCGGTGAACAAAATGGCCACCAGAGCTAAAAATAAAAAACTTTAACAATTTGCTTCAAATGCTGACTCCTCCTAAACACTTGCACCAATTTTGCTTAAACTTCACAGGAATGTAGGCTAAGTGGCTGCCTATCAAAATAGCTAAAATTGTTCCCCTCTGATGAAATGATGGCCACCAGATCTAAAAATAGAAAAACGACTATTCCTCCCATACCCCTTGGCTAATTTTATTCAAACTTCATAGGAATGTTGCTTAGGTGACCCTCTATCAATATAGCTAAATGTTTACGCTCAACTGAACAAAATGGCCACCCGAGCTAAAAAACAGGAAAATGCCAACAATTAGCTTAAAATGCTAACTCTTCCTAAACCCTTGGGCCAGTTTTGCTTAAGCTTCACAGGAATGTTGCCTAGGTGGCTCTGTAACAAAATATCTAAAATCGTTCGACTCTGATGAACAAGATTGCAGCCAGATTTAAAAATAGAAAAATCTTTAAACGACAACTCCTCCACTGGGCCAATTTCATTCAACTTCACAGGAATGTTGCTTAGGTGACCCTCTACCACAAATAGCTAAAATTGTTCCGATTGCCGCCAGAGCTAAAAAATAGAAAATATTTTAACTACTACTTCTGCCATACACCAAGGCCAATATCATTCAAACTTCATAAGAGTGTTGCTTCCATGACCCTCTACCAAATTGCAAAAATCGTTCCACTCCGATGATCAAGATGGGTGCCAGAGCTTAAAATAGAAAAAAGTCAACTTTTTGCTGAAAATGCTAACTTTTCCTAAAAACTTGGCCAATTTTTTTTTAACTTCACAGGAATGTTGCCTTGATGGCTGCCTACCAAAATAGCTAAAATTGTTCTGCTCAGTTGAACAAGATGGCCACTAGATTTAAAAAGTAAATTCCTTAAAAGACAACTCCTCCTATATTCCTGGGCCAGTTCCATTCAAACTTCATAGGAATGTTTCTTAGGTGATCCTCTACTAAAATAGCTTAAATGGTTCTGCTCCAATGAGAAAAATGGCTGCTAGAGCTAAAAATAGAAAAATGTCTTGAAATCAGGTGAGTGATTCAGGGCCATCTTGGCGCTCTTGTTTTGTTTGTTTGGTTTTGGGTACCATGAATTGCCTGGTTGTAGTGTTCTATCCAGTACTGTTAAGAATTGCCTTACTGAAACATTACATCATAGGTTTCCTGAAAACAAAAGCTAATTATTTCCATATGGTTTGTATTCTGCTTATACTGAGATGTGGTCACGCATGCTCTTGTTTTCAATACAGATACAGAATCAGCAGCAGTCACAGTCTCACCCTTCCTCTCTTATCCTCTCAACACCCTACCAAGTGCCCCTTCCCGGACCAGCTCAGCACTACCCTCACCAAAGTGATCTGCAGTCTCCGAGGTTTTCACCAGGGATGATGCACCAGTCAGGGAGTTTTGAGCGGGAGTCATCAGATGATGAAATGCGCAGTGAACAGGTTTGTTGCCATGGTTACTTTTTATTAGCTGACTTGTCACGTAGTGACAAGGTGAGCTTTTGTGATCACTTTTTGTCCATCATCCGTGCTTGCGTTGGTCCGTCCGTGTATGCGTTCTTAAACTTTTTCTTCAAATGACATCTCCTTCTAAGCTACTATTCGAATTTTGACCAAACTTGACAGGAATGATCCTTAGGTGGTCCTCTCTCAAAGTTGTTCAAATAGTTCCAGTCTGTTGCACATCAAGGTTACAGGAGCCAAAAATAGTAGATTTTTTTAATGAAATCTTAAAAAAATCTTCTCCTCCGAAAATGCAAGGCCCAGGTCTTCGATTTTTGATGTGAAGCTTCATCTAGTGGACCTCTACCACGATTGTTCAAATAATAGCCCTGGGGCCAAAAATGCTCCCGCGCTGGGGCCCGACAGTTTTATATAGACTTATATGGGGGAAAATCATTAAAACTCTTCTTGTCTGAAACCAGATGGCCCAGGTCTTTGATATTTGTAATGAAGCTTCATCTAGTGGACCTCTACCAAGATTGTTCAAAATATGGTCCTGGGGCCAAAAATCCCCCCGGGCCGGGGCCCACTGGTTTCACATTGGTGTATATAGGGAAAACCTTTAAATAGTTTCTTGTCTGAAACGAGAAGGCCCAGGTCTTTGATATTTGGCATGATGCCTCATCTAGTGGACCTCTACCAAGATTGTTCAAATTATAGTCCTGGGGCCAAAAATGCCCCCACGCCGGGGCTCACTGGTTTCACATAGGCATATACAGGGATAACCTTTAAAAATCTTCTTGTCAGAAACCAGAAGGCCCAGGTCTTTGATATTTGATATGAAGCTTCATCTAATGGACCTCTACCAAGATTGTTCAAATAATAGACTTAAGGCCAAAAATGTCCCTGCGCCAGGACCCACTAGTTTTACATAGGCTTATACAGGTAAAAACCTTTAAAAATCTTCTTGTCTGAAACCAGAAAGCCCAGGTCTTTGATATTTGGTATGAAGCTTCATCTAATGGACCTCTACTGAGAGTATTCAAATTATAGCCCAGGTGCCAAAAATGTTCCTGTGCCAGGGCCCACTGGTTTTTCATAGGCTTATTTAGGGAAGACCTATAAAAATCTTCTTTTCTGAAACCAGAAGGCCCAGATCTTTGATATTTGGTATGAAGCTTCATCTAGTGGACCCCTACCAAGTTTGTTCAAATTATAGCCCTTGGGCCAAGATTGTACTAGAGACATTAATTCTCAGGTGAGCGATTCAGGGCCTTCTTGTTACCCAACTGAATAGGTTCAGGGGATATAGCAATCAACCTGGCATCTATTGGTCCATCTGTTTGTCTGTCCTTCCATCATACCCATGCTCCAGTAGACACATTTCCTTTGAGATATATTGATATAGTACATGACCAGGTTGAGAAGGCTTGTCATGCATAAAAACCATAACTCTCGGTGTCATAGTATTTTAGTTATTTCCCCTGACACAGACCTCCTAGTGAAACCTATTAAAGCTACAAGTATAGCTTTTACAAAAAGCGAGGTCTATGTTTAGCACATATTTAATATGAATGTCTAGAGTTATATACAAATAACTGTCTTTGGCAATATTCTAATAACCAGTTTGCACCCAGTATAATGTCTGAAATGTCAAAGTTGCAAATACTGTAATTTTGTCAAAAAGTACTTTTTTGAGTCCGCTAGTGAAACTGGCAGGCTCCTTGCAATTGCATGGGGTTTTTACTTTGTCACAAACGGGTTCTCATCACAACTCAATATGTGTATATTCATATGCGCACTACTTTTCAACCAGGTGTAGCGCAGCACTGATATGGTAATGTCAGTTTGATCATACTTTGTATGGCATTTGTTTTTCACTAACATTACTTTAACTGAAATTGATTTAGATAATGCAATTTGTAATATACACTTTGAAATTTGATGTAGAAAAATACAAGTGCTACTTTTTTCAAGGCAGTAACTCGGCACGTAGTATATTATTCACGCCATACCGTATTCCTCCCATTTAGCGCCCCTGCTCCTATAAGCGCCCCCTCACTGTTTTTCCAAGAACAAAATAATAAGCGCCCCTTCTGCAGTCGCAGGAAATAGTATTTTGGATTACCTAAAGTAAAGATTTCAGCCTTTCAATCATCACGCTACGTATCATTTAAGGTATTTCTAAACCCTCTGCTATCACAATGTCTGTGTTGACCACTTGGTACTTTGCATGTCATGATTCCACTATATTCTAATGCAAATCTACCCCATGTAATGGGTTTGAACTCTCCCTTCTGGTAAGATGTTTGTCTCTAATAAACGCCCCCGCTTTTTCCAATTTTTTAAGCGCCCGGGGCGCTAAATGGGAGGAATACGGTATTTGATGTTCTCCTGAAGTGAAGGAAAAGAAAGGTATCAGCCTTTACATTATCAGAGTGCTTATTCAATGTTGAATAAATAATGATCATAACAGCAAGAAATAAGTGATATACAAGTGTCTTGTAAGCGAGCGAGTTTTGATGAAAGGGAGATGTAAGTATGATTCTTAATCTATAAGCCACACACGAGTCACTTGTAAGTGACTTGCCAGTCACATATACATTTCAGACAAAAGTTAGAAGTGTGGACTTAAAAAAACATTTCAGATATAACTTTGACTCATTTCCTGTTTTCTAGTTTGGAAATTTGAAAGCAAGAATATTGTGCTGTTTCATTTCTGTGTTTTGATTTCTTGGATTTCATCCTTTGTAGCAAGTAACTTTAAATAAATTACTATAGCAAAACTTCAAAGAGCAAATGTTTAATCAGTGGACATTAATAAGTGGTAAGGAGTGGTTCAACAACTGAAATTATAAAAAGTCTTAAAAAACGATGCTTCATCAGACAGGGGGAGTTATTGCTATACCTCCGACGTCCAGTGTCGGCATTAGCATCGGCGTCTTTGGCATCTGCATGTGGTTAAAGTTCACATGCAAGCTCTTATTATTTATTTATGCCACAGTTTTTGAAAAAGGTGGGTTTACATCTGCACATTCTTCCATAACTAAAATATTTTTTCGAGTGTATCTTGAAAAGTTTATGAGCCTGAATCTGTAAATTTGGTATACAAGTAAAGCACCTTTGCAGTAATTGTTCGAGAGAATTGTGTGTGTGTGTGTGTGAATTCGGGTTTAACGTCGCTTTCAACAATTTTTAGCTCACCAGAGCCAAAGGCTCCGGGGTAGCTTATAGGATAGGCAGTTGTCCGTCGTCGTCGGCGTTGTCGTCGTCGTCGTCGTCTGGCGTTAACATTTTCAAACGACATCTCCTCTGAAGCCACTGGGCCGATTGAGTCCAAATTTCATCTGTAGCATCCTTGGGCTGGGGGATTGAAAGTTTGTGTTTTTTATGAAAATTGGCCCATTAGTTTGGTTGCTATAGCAACTTAGAGCTCCCATAGACTTATAATGGGGAAAATTGAAAAATGGCATTAACTGCCAAGCCTTTGCAGATATTGGAAGAAAACTTTCATAGAAATGTTCCTTAAGCAATCTAGTATCTACCATATGATTTTAGGCCTACTGCTCAATTTTAATGGTTGCCATGGAAACCAAAATGCAAAAAATAGAAAAAAATACTTAAAAAATCATCTCCTCAGAAACCGTATGCTCTATGAGGCTGAAAGTTTATGGAAATATTCACCATATTTGCCTTTACAGGTTTTGTGTTTTTTATGAAATTCGGCTCTTTAGTTTGGTTGCTATGGCAACTTAGATTTTCCATAGACTTATAATGGGGAAAATTGAAAAATGGCATTAACTACAAAGCCTTTGCAGATATTTTGACAAAACTTTCATAGAAATGTTCCTTTAGTAAACTTCTCTCAGCCATATGCTTTTATGTCAACCTGGGGGTCCAGTAGGTTGTGCCGGGGCCATGCCCCGCCCCCAGTACTTCATAAAATGACTTATATCTCAGAAACCTTACAGATCCCCACCCCTAAACCATATATATTCTTGTTCCTATTGATAAGACGCATTCAGTGACACCAACCTGGAGGTCCTCCGGGATGTGCCGAGGCCATGCCCCACCCCCTCCACTTCATAAAAGGCCCAATATCTCGGAAACCATTCAGATCCCCACCCCTGAACCCTATATACTCTTGTTCCTTATGATAAGACGCATTCAGTGACATCAAACTGGGGGTCCCCCGGGATGCGCCAGGGCCATGTCCCGCCCCTCCATCTCATAAAAGGCCCAATATCTCGGAAACCTTACAGATCCCCACCCCTAAACCATATATATTCTTGCTCCTTATGATAAGAGGCATTCATTGACCCCCAAATTGGGGGTCTTCCGGGGTGTGCCGGAGCCATGCCCCACCCCTTCACTTCACAAAAGGCCATATATCTCAGAAACTGTTCAGATCCCCACCCCTAAACCATATATGTTCTTGTTCATTATGATGAGACACATTCAGTGACACCAACCTGGGGGTCCCCAGGGATGTGCTGGGGCCATGCCCCACCCCCTCCATTTCATAATATCACAATATCTCGGAAACCTTACAGATCCCCACCCCTGAACCATATATATTCTTGTACCTTATGATAAGACACTTTCATTGACACCAACCTTGGGGTCTCCCTGGGCCTTGCCCCACCCCTGCACTTCACAAAAGGCCTTATATCTCAGAAACTGTTCAGAGCCCCACCCCTAAACCATATATATTCATCTTCCTTATGATAAGGCACATTCATTGACACCAACTTGTGAGTCCCCGGGGCATGCCCGGGCCTTGCTCCACCGCTTGACTTCATTAAAAGCCACATATCTCAGAAATAGTTCAGATCCCCACCCCTAAACCATATATATTCTTGTTCCTTATGATAAGACTCATTCAGTCACACCAACTTGGGGGTCTCTTTGTGCTGAGGCAATGTGCCCCGCCCTTCCACTTCATAAAAGGCCATATATTTTCAGAAACCATTAAATCCCCACCCCATATTCATATATGTTCTTGTTCCTTATTATTAGCACACCTACTGTAGGGGTGTCTGCAGGGGCCAGTCCTCTCCTTTCCACTTCATGAAAGGATATCTTGGAAACAGTTCAGATTCCCACCCCTAAACCATATATATACTTGGTCCTTATGATGAGACACATTTAGGGACAACAATCTTGGGCTTTCCTGGGAACAACAGGGCATGCTCCAACCCCTCCACTTATATCTCCAGCCATGCAGATCCCCACTGCTAAACCATATATATTCTTGTTCTTTGTGATAAGACACATTTAGTGATACCAACCAGGGCTCCATTGGGTCCATGCCCCACCCCCTCTACTTCATAAAAGGCCTAATGTTTCATATACTGAGTCCACATGGATGCTCATTTGGATATGGGGGTTCATTTGGCAGATTAAAATGATATCATGTTAAAATACATTGCTGCAATTTGGCAGTGCCCACCTGAGCTCTGGTGAGCATAGTGGCCCATGGGACACTCTACCAACTGAGCTATCGGGGCCGGTTTGTTCGAGAGAAAATCCAGCTTCTGTCTATTACATTCCCTTGTATTTGTCCCTTTTTATGTCACTGGTAGTGATAGCGGGAACATATTGTTTTTGCCATGTCTGTTTGTTTGTTTGTTGGTTTGTTGTTTGTTTGTTGGTTTGTACTTGGACAACTTTAACGTTGGTCATAACTTTTGAACCGTTGGAGATAGAGTATTCATATTTGGCAAGAGCATTCCTTGTGACAAGACATTCACATTCTAAACCACTGATCGGATTTGTACCAAACTGCACAGGAATGATCCTTAGGTGGTCCTCTTTCAAAGTTGTTCAAATGGTTCTGGTCTGTTGCACATCTAGGTCACAGGAGCCAAAAATAGATTTTTTTCACCAAAAACGTAAAAAATCTTCTTCTCTGAAACCACAAGGCCCAGGTCTATGATATTTGGTATGAAGCTTCATCTAGTGGACCCCTACCAAGATTGTTCAAATTATAGTGCTAGGGCCAAAAATGTCCCCGCCCTGGAGCCCTTTGGCTTTACATGGGCTTACATAGGGAAAATCTTTAAAAATCTTCTTCTCTGAAACCACAAGGCCCAGGTCTTATATATTTGGTATGAAGCTTCATGTAGTGGACCCCTACCAGAATTGTTCAAATTATAGTGCTGGGTCCAAAAATGCCCCCGCCCCGGGGCATTTTGGTTTTACATGGGCTTATAGAGGGAAAATCTTCAAAAATCTTCTTCTCTGAAACCGCAAGGCCCAGGTCTTTGATATTTGGTATGAAGCTTCATCTAGTGGACCCCTACCAAGATTGTTCAAATTATAGTGCTGGGGCCAAAAATGCCCCTGCCCTGGGGCCCTTTGGTTTTACATGGGCTTATATAGGGAAAATCTTTAAAAATCTTCTTCTCTGAAATGGCAAGGCCCAGGTCTTTGATATTTGGTATGTAAGTTCATCTAGTGGACCCCTACCAAGATTGTTCAAATTATAGTGCTGGGACCAAAAATGCCCCTGCCCCGGGGCCCTTTGGTTTTACATAGGCTTATATAGGGAAAATCTTTAAAAATCTTCTTCTCTGAAACCGCAAGGCCCAGGTCTTTGTTGTTAGGTATGAAGCTTCATCTAGTGGGCCCCTCCCAAGATTGTTCAAATTTTAGTGCTGGTGCCAAAAATGCCCCCGCCCCGGGGCCCTTTGGTTTTACATAGGCTTACATAGGGAAAATCTTTAAAAATCTTCTTCTCTGAAACCACAAGGCCCAGGTCTTATATATTTGGTATGACGCTTCATGTAGTGGACCCCTACCAGAATTGTTCAAATTATAGTGCTGGGTCTAAAAATGCCCCCGCCCCGGGGCATTTTGGTTTTACATGGGCTTATATAGGGAAAATCTTGAAAAATCTTCTTCTCTGAAACGAAAAGGCCTAGGTCTTTGATATTTGGTATGAAGCTTCATCTAGTGGACCTCTACCAAGATTGTTCAAATTATAGCCCTCGGGCCACAAAGGCCCCCGCCCCGGGGCTTGGTTTTACATAGACTTATATAGAGATAATCTTTGAAAATCTTATTCTCTTAAACAGCAAGGCCCAGGTCTTTGATATTTGGTGTGAAGCTTCATCTACTCGACCTCTATCAAGATTGTTTAAATCATAGCCCTGAGGCCAAAAATGCCCCTGCCCTGGGGTCATTTGGTTTTACATAGGCTAAAGTAGGGAATATCTTTAAAAAAAATTTCTTCTATGAAACCGCAAGGCCCAGGTCTTTGATATTTGGTGTGTATCGTACTCTATGGATCAGGTGAGCGATCCAGGGCCATCATGGCCCTCTTGTTTACTTTTTAGTCCCATAAAAAGTGATGAAAACTGTCAAGAAATTGTATTTTTTTCCTCGCTCGCTCGGACTATGTAAAATTTAGATCAACTATATCTGAGTAATTGTGGCACAAAAATTCATCAAATATTTTTTCTTCAGTTTTAAATCTTGTAAGTTTGGAAGACTCTTTTTTTAACCTGTATTTTTATTGAAAAACCTGTAAATAACCTATATTTTTAGTAGGAAGAACCTATTCAAAAACCTATATTTTCAAAGTGGGCCACTAGGAGGCCTGCAAAAGCTTTTCATTCATGCAAAAAATAAAAAAATTTGACCTTGACCTTTGACCTACTTAAAATAAAAAATAACATTTTGGTCATAACTTTTGAACCATTTGAGATACAGCCTTAATATTTTGCATGTAGGTTCCTTGTGACAAGAGTTTTACATTCACACAACTTTTTTGACCTGTGATGACCTTTGACCTACATAAAAGAAAAAATTAACATTGGTCATAACTTTTGAACTGTTTGAGATACAGCCTTCATATTTGGCATGTAGGTTCCTTGTAACAAGAGCTTTACATTCATGCAAAACTTTTTGACCTGTGACCTTGACCTTTGACCTACTTTAAAGAAAAAATTAACATTTTGGTCATAACTTTCGAACCGTTTGGGATAGAACCTTCATATTTAGTAAGTAGATTCCTTGTGATATGAGTTTTACATTCATGCAAATTTTGATCTTGACCTACTTAAAAGAACAAATAAAATTGATCATAACTTTTGAATCGTTTAAGATAGAGCCTTCATATTTGGCATGTAGGTTCCTTGTGACAAGAGCTTTACATTCATGCAAATTTTTTGACCTGTGACCTTGACCTACTTTAAAGAAAAAAATATTATTGTTCATAACTTTCGAACTGTTTAAGATAGAGCCTTCATATTTGGCATGTAAGTTCCTTGTGCCAAGGGCTTCCCACTCCAACCAAAGTTCTTGACCTGTGACCTTGACTTTGAACTATGACCAACTTTGAAAAAAATGACCATGCCCTTGGACATGTTCGTGTTTCACAGACACATCTTGTTCTTTCTATTATAGAGCCCAAAATAAACATGGGCTAGATAAGTAAATGTCATCTTGGCAAGAACAAAAGATAAATTCTTGAAAATCTGTACATGGACAGTATATGGGTGGCATAATTCTTGCAGTACAAATTTTTTTTCCGGACTGTATAGATTGCTTATTTATTCTTTTATTAAATTTTTCTTTCATTATATTCCGGTTATAAAAAAAAATTGTCAAAGAATTTTCAGAAACTATCAAAGCTAGAGGCCTAAAACTTTGTATGCAATGCAATATTGATGGCTTATATTGTGTAAGACACAATGGGCTTTCTAGGCTTATTTGTTCATTTGTTCTTTCATTCTCTCCATATAGACCAATGTTAAATTTTTCATCAAAGATTTCCCAGAAACTATGAAAGCTGCAAAGCCTCAAACTTTGTATACAATGCAATAATGATGACTTATATAGAGTAAGAGACAATGGGCGTTCTAGGCTTATTTGTTCATTTGTACTTTCATTCTTCTTTCTCTCCATAAAGGCCAATGTTAAATTTTTCGTCAAAAATTTCTCAGAAACTATTAAAGCTAGAAGCCTCAAACTGAGTATGCGATGTATTAATGGTCAAATATATCGTGTAAGAGACAATGGGCTTTCTCGCCTTATTTTTTCATTTTTTTCTTTCATTCTTCCTCCTCTCCATATAAGTCGATGTAAAAACTTTTGTCAAAGATTTCTCAGAAACTATAAAAGGTAGGAGCCTCAAACTTGGTATGCAATGCACTAATGATGACATACATCATGTAAGAAACAATGGGCTTTCTAGGCTTATTTGTTCATCTGTTTCATTCTTCTTTCTTTCCATATAGGCCAATGTTAAATTTTTCGTCAAAGATTTCTCAGAAACTACAAAAGCTAGAAGCCACAAACTTGGTATGCAATGCAGTAATGATGACTTTTTTGGTGTAAGAGACACTGGGTTTTATTGGCTTTTTCATTCATTAGTTCTTTCATTCTTCCTTCTCTCCATATAGGTCGCCCCCACCCATCGGGGCTTGGAGAAATAGATTGGCTGCCTGGTGCTTCCATGCAGAGCTGAAACTGACCATACGAGTACTGGTAAACCGCTTAGAAGGACTAAGCTTGCCCAGGCAAAGTGGTGTGAGTCAAACCGTCCAATGCATATAAGCCCTTTGGTCTCATTGGGCGGTGGGGCTTGATGTCAATGTCGGGTAAGAGTCCCACAAAATTGGAAGCAACGTCTTCAAAATGACCTAAATAGTGTTGACGGGGACGTTAAAAATCAATTCAAACACACAAACTCTCCATATAGGCCAATATTAAATTTTTTCGTCAAAGATTTCTCAGAAACTATAAAAGCTACAAGCCTCAAATTTTGTATGCAATGCAATAATGATGACTTATATCATGTTAGAGACAATGGGCTTTCTAGGCTTATTTTTTCATCGGTTCTTTCATCATATAGACCAACATTAAATTTTTCATCAAAGATTTCTCTGGAACTACAAAAGCTAGAAGGCTCAAACTTAGTATGCAATGCAACAATGGTGAAATATATCATGTAAGAGACAATGGGCGTTCTTGGCGCATTTGTTCATGTGTTCTTTCAGTCTTCCTTCTCTCCATATAAGCCAATATTAAATTTTTTGTCAAAGATTTTTCGGAAATATAAAAGCTGTAAGCCTCAAAAAGTTTTTATGCAATGCAATAAAGATGATCTGTATCGTGTAAGAGACAATGGGCTTTCTAGGATTATTTGTTCATTTGCTCTAGTTAATACCCCCACTAGGGTCTCAGGCCAATCAGAAACATAAATCAATCATATCTATATTAAAACCCAGTGTAACATTTTGATGACTACTGTCCCAAAACTAGGACTTAGTGACCATAATCCCATTTTTCTAAACAGAAAAGCTCACAGCGTGAATAGTTACAAAAATAGCCATTTTTCAATATCATATAGATCGTTTAAAAATTTGATGAAAATAGTTTTATAAATGATTTAAAATCAACTCAATGGGACATTATTAAAGTTTTTGATGATACCAATGATATTGTTGAAACATGATCATCTTTATTCAGTGAAATTGTAAATAAGTACCTTCCTTTAAGGAAACACAGAGTTAAGCGCAAGCAGCAGCCAAAATGGCTTACTGTAGATATTATTGATGCTATAAAAACTAGAGATAGATTCAAATCAATAAATAATCAGGACCAATATAAACAATGGCGAAATAAAGTTAGTAAAATGATTAAACATTCAAAAAAGCAGCAGTATACAGATATTATCCACAACAATGCTAATAATCCTATTAGTGTCTGGAAATTATTCCAAGAACTGGGGGCCAGTAAACGGAATAGTGGTAGCAGTATAAGGACCCTGAATGTTAATGATAATGTATTTGAAATCGCTTCCGACATTGCATCAGAATTCAATAAGTTCTTTATTTCTATAGCGTCTTAGATAAAAGAAACACCAGTGGGATCTAGAAACACCAGTGGGATCTAATTTTGATAAGTTGAAAATTTTCTGTGATAAAAAACTATCTGATAATGCCAGTTTTTCAATTCCCTGTATTTACACTAGAAAAAGTTGAAAAATATCTGAAAAACATCAATGTAACCAAGGCTACTTGAACTGATAATATAGGCCCAAGACTATTAAAATTTGCTGCACCATATATATCAGAAAGCCTGACTTATATTTGCAATCAAAGTATACTAAATTCCACTTTTCCTGAAAAAATGGAAAGAAGGTAAAGTCACCCCGTTGCATAAAAATGGCCCCCTCATCCAAGCGTCCGTGAAGGATGAGGGGCATTATTGAAGTGAAGCCGGAGGCTTGAGCACATACAATCAGCAATCCCGTCCACCGCGACAGACCCGACGCTTTTTTAAAAGTAAAAACTTGTTTCGTATACAACCTATAATCGCGTGACTATTGACCTTTACCTTGGCTATAAATCCGTGTAGTCTACCATGACACGTCATTTTTTAAAAATTGTTTTGTTGCCTCCAGAATCCCCCATGGGAGGGAAATATGAATAAGGGAGAGGTAATGTATGTGCTCAAGCCTCCGGCTTCACTTCAATAATGCCCCTCATCCTTCACGGACGCTTGGATGAGGGGGCCATTATTTTCCGTAAAGCCTTCAGCTATCGCACATACAATCAGCAACTTTAAAAAAGGCAACAAAACACCCCAAACAAATATAAATTCTCAGAGACTTTTTAATTTTCTTGATTGAGTAACTCATCAAAGAAAAATAAATACAAGTTTTCCCTCTGTAGAATTCCAGGCATATTTCAAATTTTATGATAATACAGCATTAGAAAATTCAATATTACTAGGCTCAACTTCTCTCAAATAGAATTTCTTAAAATTCTTAGCAGATCTCCAATCAGCAGTCTTTAAAATAGTTTGCAGAGAACAGCCTTTAGCATATGCTGCAGAAACTGCTGCTGAACGGAATGAATGCGCCTTAAACTGACCTACATCAATACCCGAGTTAAATAACACTTCTTTCAACCAACGGGCCACAGTACTAGATGTCACTGGTTTAAACGTACAATATGATATAAGTAACTGTTGAGAAGTACGTAATGACTTGGTTCTATCCACATAGTACAACAAAGTGTGCATAACACAAATATTTTCATTCTCATAATGTGGCAAAGAGAGACTATAGCTATTTTTTCCCGGTTGCGAGGTTTTTAATAGGTTATTAAATCTAAATTGTATTTTACTGTTGCAAACAGTCATACAATCTAAATTCAATGAAATAATAGTCTGGGCTCTTGGAGCTGAAGCCAAAGCAATCAAGGCTGTAAGTTTTAATGTCAGTAATTTCAAGGTAAGTTTGTCTAATGGAAAAAGAGAGCCAAGATATCTCAATACCAGACACATCCCAAATGAAGTTTGTATATCTAGGCTTAGGCAACAGTTTATTGTACAACCCTTTCATAAACCTAACAATAACACAAGCATTATCACACCATGTGTTATTGAAGAGTTTAAGAGTCTGCAATAACATAGATTTGTGGGTATTGACGACAGAATATGATTTACCCTTACAGACAAGATAATTCAAATAACAAATCACTGTTGCCTCAGTCGTAATAAGGGGATTTGTCTGCCTAAATATATTTCAAAAATACCACTTTTTCCAGGCCAAACCATATTGTTTCTGTGTTCCTTGTCTCCAGGATGAGAGGATGATTTCAACTGCTAACGCTGGAACCCCTCGCATTTGCATACTTTGCCTGATAGCAACACTGCGACCATCGTAAGTTTCTTCCTTGCCAGAGGATGTGGTCGTCCATTGTGGGGTAGTGTCAATAGGTCTACATGGCGTGGCAGTCTAACAGGAAAAGAGATTATATTTGACATAATCAGAGGAAACCATGGTTGTGATCTCCACAAAGGTGCAATTAAAATTGCCTGTTCAACATTATCTTCCACCAATTTATTCATTACCTTAGGTATTAAATTAAAAGGTGGAAAAATATATGGACAGTAATCTTTCAAAGAAAATGAAAAGGCATTAACTTTGAAACTTCCTGGTTCTGGATACCATGTAACAAATTTATCCAGTTGTCTGTTTAAACGAGATGAAAATAGGTCAACATCTGGAATAAAAAATTGTTTACATATACGGTCAAAAATCTCTCTTTTGAGCATCCATTCTGTTGAATCTGAAAAATTCCTGGACAGGAAATCGGCTGCAAAATTCTGAGAGCTACTGATGTGCGAGGCTGAAATAAAAATATTTCTGTCAATACACCACTGCCAAATATTACCCGCTAGCTTATCCATCTCCAAAGAATGTTCTCCACCAAAATTCTGAATGTAAGAAATAGCACAGGTGTTGTCAGACTGAAATTGAATATGCATATTAGATAATGGCATATATAATGACTGAAGGGCATAAAAAATAGCCAATAGCTCTAAATAGTTGATAGAATGTCCAATTTCCTCTTCATTCCATCTTCCATTGGTAAAATTACCAGAATTCATATCATATGCGCCCCATACTACAAGAGAAGCATCTGTCCTACAAATCAAATCTGTACTTTTTGGTCGAATTCGTTTACCATTCTTTCTGTGAATATTATCAACCCACCATAATAATTCCTTTCTACTTTCTGAAGATAAGATCATTTTATTATCAAATTTATCAACACCTGGTTGTTCCAAGCCCCTTAGTTTATCTCTCTCTAAACATCTATAATGCAATGGTGCCTCTAGAATGGCGAAAAAGGCATTAATGATCAAACCAATAAAAGATGCAAGATTTCTAACAATAATGGCATCTTTCTGTAACAAAAACTTTGCTAGATTAAAGATCTTCAATACTTTGTCATCTGTTAAATAGACCATAAATCTGACTGAATCAATCAAAAAGCCGAAGAAAACAATCCTCTGAGATGGGATTAGCACAGACTTTTTAGTGTTAATGGTAAAACCCAGGGACTCCAATGTATCTTTAATTGTCAAGGCATTTTTAGCACATGTTTCTCTCTCTGTGTTCATATTAATAGAATCGTCTATGTAATAAGAACATCTGATCCCCATCGATCTAAACCAAGCAAAAATAGGCTTAAGCAGCTTAGTGAATAATCTGGGGGCTGGGGAAATTCCGAATGGGACGCAAACAAAATGATACAAATTCCCATTCCAAATAAACTTCAGAAATCTTCTGAAAAATGGATGAACACTAACAGAAAAATATGCATTCTTCATGTCAATACTTGTAAAGTAGTCTTTTTCCCGAATAAGATCCAAAATAGTCTTAAAAGTTTCTTGTTTAAAATGTTCAAAATGAATAAACTGATTTAAATACTTTAGATTTATTATAGGCCTAAATCTACCATTAGGCTTAGGAACAATAAAAATGTTTGACACATACTGTCCTTCTTCATATTCTGAAGGAACTATGGCACCCAACTGTAATAATTCACTAATTTCAAATTCTACACACTTCTTTTCTTTTTCAGAAAAGGTAATTTCTTGTGGAATCATTAACTGAACAGGCTTATAGTCAAATTCAATGCAATATCCACAAACAGTTTGTAATGTCCACGGATCTTCCGTAAAAGTTTTCCAAATATCATAACAATGTTGAAGTTTACCAACTGAACTCACCTGAGGATTTACCTCTAAGCTGACTCGTTTGGGGGACTGGTAACTGTAGCAGACGGCGTCTGCTTCCTACCCCTACCATATCGCTGACGAGGGTACCCTCTATTATACATGCCATAGTCGCCGCGATACATTCCACCATAACCAAATGACATATTTTGCAGGTATGGTTGATATCTATAGTTGTACCTAGAACCACGACTTGGAGCACTTCTGCCGAAAAAAACCCTGGGTCTAAACGGACGATAACCACTTCCATAGCTATAACCACCATAATTCTCTTTACCAACATTCACTGAAGTATCACAGTTTTTTTACAGAATTGGCTAAGTCATCCCCAAATAACTGGGTGGAAATGGGCGTAGCAATATTACACAAGGCTTGATACTTCTTTTTAAGATTTGGCCTTATCATATAACGTCTTTTTACAGACAACTGAAACTGTACCTGCCCCAATAAAGTGATAACATCTGAAAAAAGGGTCTTTGCCTCTGGATTATCCATAACATGAGGTTTAACCAATTTGAACAAATCTATAATGGGAACTACACTCGTAGCTACCAGATTTTGAATTTCAGCGAAACTCTTATCATAGCTTTGCGAACGTTTGGGCAACAATTTCCAGATTTCATTATTTACCAAGGGGCTAACTAGTTTGTCACAATTACTAGGAATTTTATATTTATCCACAATGTTGTCTGTAGCACATTGTGATGTGCAAGCTGTATTTACGAGCGTTGCCAATGACTGTGATATTGCTGGCCCCTTTTCCGGTCCCTTTAATTTGGGTAAGTCCCACGGCTCCTCTTCATTTCCAACAACTTCTGTGTCCGAAGTGCCTTCGAACATGGCATTAATCAAATTCTGAGATAACTCAGATGGTTGTAATGGGGGTCTTTTTGGAGGTTTATTAACCAATTGACTAGAGGCTGACTCATCAGTTAATTCAACAGTTAAACCAGGTTTATCAGACCATGAGCAGCCAAAAAGATTTTGTAAATTTTCTTCCTCATCATACTGGTATAACTGGTCAACACCTAATAGCTCTCTGAGCTTCATAATATCCTCATCGGAAAGGTTTTCAACCATTTCCTGGAAATTTTGTGAACTTTTTTCATGACTTGTCGACGCCGACGAAGTCGAAGTTTTACCTTGTTTTTTAGATTTTTTTCGCTGTTGCCGACGACTTAGGGTTTAAGGGTTGCTTCCCTTTGTCTTTTTTCTTCTTTTTCGGAACAGAACTAGTACGAGAAGGGCCTGCTACGGGCTCTTCTAAAGGCAAATCATCAGGGCCGAACCCTGAGAAGTCCGAATCATTGCCCCCTAAACTGAGGACTTCGTCCTCATTTTCTGCCATAATGAAGAAAATATCACACGTAAACGTATAACAGAATTGTTTGTAGATGGTAGAAATGTCACAATAAGTCAGTAATATGAACTGTCACTTACTTGCGCCGGAGATTTCGAACTTTTCTCTGTCACGCTGAA
Source organism: Lucinisca nassula (assembly GCA_963580285.1). Lineage (NCBI taxonomy): Eukaryota > Metazoa > Mollusca > Bivalvia > Lucinida > Lucinidae > Lucinisca > Lucinisca nassula. The sequence goes on along the minus strand of OY757019.1, from coordinate 65,778,041 downwards.
TGAAATAAATGACGTGTCATGGTAGACTACACGGATTTATAGCCAAGGTAAAGGTCAATAGTCATGTGATTATAGGTTGTATACGAAACAAGTTTTTACTTTTAAAAAAGCGTCGGGTCTGTCGCGGTGGACGGGATTGCTGATTGTATGTGCGATAGCTGAAGGCATTACGGAAAATAATGGCGCTAAGGATGACCCAAATAATTACAGGCCAATATCAGTTTTATCAGTTGCTTCAAAACTACTAGAAATACATGTGCATGACTCCTTAATGCTATATTTGACTTCAAACAACTTGCTTCATTCAACCCAATCTGGCTTCAGACCAAATCATTCCTGTGAGACTGCTCTGTTACAAATGACCAATAAATGGCTGGAGGCAATAAATAATGATCAGCTAATTTGGAATGGTAATGATTGATTTCAAGAAGGCTTTTGATCTTGTAGACCATACACTATTGATTAAAAAACTTAAATGTAATAAAATTTCAAATGTTACAATTAAATGGTTTTCTTCCTATCTGCTGGACAGGAAACAAAAAGTTTTTATCAATACATGTAATACTCTTTCAGAAGCTAAAAATATTACATCTGGAGTTCCTCAAGGATCTATCTTAGGCCCTCTGTTATTTTTGATGTTCATTAATGATTTACCACTTTATACTAAAGATGTTTTTACTTATTTATATGAAGACGATACCACACTTGATCACATAGACAAATCTCAACTCTGTATTGAACAAAAATTGCAAGAGGCTTTGCAAAGAAATTCAGAATGGTGTTGGCTGAATGGAATGTTAATAAAGTAGAAGTAAAACAAAGATCAGGAATCGATACAATTAACTTACTCCACCCATCAAAGACACCATAGGGAAAGAAACACAAACATGAAGTGACCAAACATAATGGGAACCTAAAAAAAGGAAGTGCAACATCTTCGTGAACACAAATAATCAAAGAACCACAGAGATGAGACAATGGTGAGGACTTGACAGCAAAAAACCACTGAAATGCTGGAGCAAAAGAAAACAAACAGTTAGACTCCGATGGGCCCGACCAGAGACAGAGCATCAGTCACCAACCAACATTACCTTGAATTTGATCTCTCTAATTCTCAATAAGCCTTTACATTTGAACCGTCATAAAATCTGAGGCCTGACCCACCGGCGTGCAATTAAAGAGGGAAGCAAAGTTGCCAACAGTGATTGGGTTAACTACCATGCATGCAGTCTGTCCTATAACATCCATGTTGTACCCAATCTTTTTATATCGAAGAATGATTTTAGGAAATTGGGTGCTGAAGTCATTGAGGTTATATATTTTTCTGAATTTATATACTAATTCACCATAAAATTCGGGTTCCGATAGACCTTGTTGCAGAAGAGATTTAAGTCCAATATTGAATTTTGAAATTAAATCAGAATGGCGTCTATAAAATTTTGAAAATGCTTTGCGTAGTCTATGGTACCGATAACCCTGATTAAGAAGTTTAGCCGTTGATAATTTATTACGAGTGTTGAAGTCAGATACATGACTACACACTCTAGCAAATCGAATTAATACTGCTAAAACAAGTTATGCTAATTTCCACTCATCAAAGGCGTGCCCATTTATATAAAAAATATTCTCACATTGAAATACAACAATAACAATTTAAGTTATGATAAATAGTGATAAAATCCTTGGTATATGTGTTGATAACAATCTGACATGGACAAACCATATCGATGCAATTGCAAAGAAAATCAGTTCTAATATTTGGCTCCTATCCATAATAAAAACGCATCTTTCTACTGAAAACAGAATTCAGTTTTATAAATCATACATTCAGCCTCATATAGACTATTGCAGCTCCATTTGGGGAGGTACATCTCAAAAGAATCTTAACAGAATATTTAGATTACAGAAAAGAGCATGCAAAATAATTCTGAATTATAAAATTGCGAATATACCTAATATAATGGAAGAATTAAAAATATTAAATATTTATGAACGCATTTTTTTCAGAAAAGCAAATATAATGTACAAAGCCTCAAATGCATTGACACCCCAATATATCTATCAAATGTTTCATTTAAGACCCTCCAATAACACTCTTCAGACTCTAAGATCCACAGGTACGGTAAATTATTTAATACCAAAGCCACAAAAAGAAATGTTTAAGCAGAGCTTACTTTATTCTGGTCCAGTGGTGTGGAACAATTTACCAGACAGCCTCAAAATTTTAGGTTCACTTGACAGTTTCCATAGAAACTGCACTAAGTGGATCAAGGGAACCCTCTAATTTCCTTGAAGCTGATATTTTTGTATTTATTTATGTGGTGTGTGTATGTGTGCATATATATGTGTGTGTGGCTTCTTTGTAAATTGTATCTCTACATGTAAATATTGTGTATAATAGAGGGCCCAATGGAAGATTAGCTTGTTGTGTGTTGATTAGCTAAATGTGTTACCCTCTCAAAATAAAGACGATTATTATAATTATCATTCTTTCATTTTTTTTCCTCTCCATAGAGGCCAATTTTAAATTTTTTATCAAAGATTTCTGAGGAACTATAAATGCTAGAACCCTCAAACTTAGGTTGCAGTACAATAATAGTTAAATATATTGTGTAAGAGACAATTGGCTTTCTCGGCTTATTTGTTCTTTCATTTTTCCTTCTCTCCATATAGGTCAATGTTAAAATTGTAAGAGACAATGGGCTTTCTTGGCTTATTAGCCCACTTGAGCCAAAGGCTCCGGGGGAGCTATTGTGATCGGTCATCGTCGTCGTCTGTCCGGATGTCCGTCCACAATTCCTTTAAAGACATCTCCTAAACCACTGAACAGATTTTGACCAAACTTAGCAGAAATGATCTTTGGGTGGTCCTCTCTCAAAGTTGTTCAAAGAATTCCATTCCATGCAGAGCTCTGGTTGCCATGGCAACGAAAATGTGAAAATAAGAAAAAAAAACTTTAAAAATCTTCTTCTCTGAAACCAGAAAGCCTAGGTCTTTGATATTTGATATGAAGCTTCATCTAGTGGACCTCTCCCAAGATTGTTCAAATTATAGCCCTGGGGCCAAAAATGCCCCCACGCCGGGGCCCAATGGCTAATAGGCTTATATAGGGAAAAGCTTTAAAAATCTTCTTGTCTGAAACCAGAAACGCCAGGTCTTTGATATTTAGTTTGAAGCTTGATCTAGTGGACCTCTACCAAGATTGTTCAAACTAGAGCAGCAGTCGATGGTATACCATCACAAATACCCACTTTTCCTATGAACAAGCCTTTTCTTAGAAATTTGACCTTTGACCTCACCCCATGACCCCAGGGGGTCAGATAAAAATTTCAACACCTTCATGCACATCTGCAGTCCCCAAGCAATGTATGTACCAAGTTTGGTCACTGTAAGTAAAGAAATAAAAAAGTAGTTGCATTCACAAGAAACATGACACACAGAAGGACGGACAGACGTCCGGACGGACAGACACCCATGACGAAAATAATATACCCGTTGTTTTTAGCTCACCTGTCACGTAGTGACAAGGTGAGCTTTTGGGATCACTTTTTGTCCGTCGTGCGTGCATGCGTCCGTGCATCCGTCCGTAAACTTTTTCTTCAAACAACATCTCCTCCTAAACCACTGATCAGATTTTGACCAAACTTCACAGGAATGATCCTTAGGTGGTCCCCTTTCAAAGTTGTTCAAATGGTTCCGGTCTGTTGCACATATAGGTCACAGGAGCCAAAAATAGATTTTTTTCATCGAAAATTTAAAAAATCTTCTCTGAAACCACAAAGCCCAGGACATTGATATTTGGTATGAAGCTTCATCTAGTGGACCCCTACCAAGATTGTTCAAATTATTGTGCTGGGGCCGAAAATGCCCCCGCCCCGGGGCCCTTTCGTTTTACATGGGCTTATATAGGGAAAATCTTTAAAAATCTTCTTCTCTGAAACCGCAAGGCCCAGGTCTTTGATATTTGGGATGAAGCTTCATCTAGTGGACCCCTACCAAGATTGTTCAAATTATCGTGCTGGAGCTAAAAATGCCCCCGCACCTGGGCCCTTTGGTTTTACATAGGCTTTTATAGGGAAAATCTTTAAAAATCTTCTTCTCTGAAACTGCAAGGCCCAGGACATTGATATTTGGTATGAAGCTTCATCTAGTGGACCCCTACCAAGATTGTTCAAATAATTGTGCTGGGGCCGAAAATGCCCCCCCACCGGACCCCTTTGGTTTTACATGGGCTTATATAAGGGGAAATCTTTAAAAATCTTCTTCTCTGAAACCGCAAGGCCCAGGTCTTTGATATTTGTTATGAAGCTTCATCTAGTGGACCCCTACCAAGATTGTTCAAATTAAAGTGCTGGAGCTAAAAATGCCCCCGCACCGGGGCCCTTTGGTTTAACATGGGCTTATATAGGGAAAATCTTTAAAAATCTTCTTCTCTGAAACTGCAAGGCCCAGATCTTTGCTATTTGGTACGAAACTTCATCTAGTGGACCCCTAGCAAGATTTATTCAAATTATAGTGCTGGGGCCAAAAATGCCCCCGCCCCAGGGCCCTTTGGTTTTACATAGGCTTAGGCCTCCGCCCATAGGGGCTTGAAGAAATATATGGGCTGCATGATGCTTCCACGCAGAGCTGAATCCGGCCCGCACACTAGTACTGGTGAACCGCTTAGAGGATCTAAGCCTGCCCAGGAACTGCGGTGCGAGGCGGACCGTCCATGCTAATAAAAACCCTACTGGTTACATTGGGCAACAGGGCTTGAGAAGTCATTTCACATCTCAATGTCGGGTAAAAGTCCCACAAAATTGGAAGCAGCGTCTCCAAAATCACCTTTACAGTGTTGACGGGGAAGTTAAACCTCAAACAAACAAACAAACAAACATTTTACATAGGCTTAAATTGGGAAAGTCTTTAAAAATCTTCTTTTCTGAAACTGCAAGGCCCAGGTCTTTGATATTTGTTATGAAGCTTCATCTTGTGGACCTCTACCAAGATTGTTCAAATTATAGCCCTGGGGCCAAAAATGCCCCCGTTCCGGGGCCCTTTGGTTTTACATAGACTTATATAGGGAAAATCTTGAAAAATCTTCTTCTCTGAAACCACAAGGCTTAGGTCTTTGATATTTGTTATGAAGCTTCAGCTAGTGGACCTCTACCAAGATTGTTCAAATTATAGCCCTGAGACCAAAAATGCCCCCGCCATGTGGCCCTTTGGTTTTACACAGACTTATATAGGGAAAATCTTCAAAAATCTTCTTCTCTGAAACCACAAGGCTTAGGTCTTTGATATTTGTTATGAAGCTTCAGCTAGTGGACCTCTACCAAGATTGTTCAAATTATAGCCCTGGGGCCCAAAATGCCCCCGCTTCGGAGCCCTTTGGTTTTACATAGTCTTATTTAGGGAAAATCTTGTTTTACATAGACTTCTTTATGCAGGGTAAACCTTTAAAATCTTCTGCTTTGAAACCACAAAGCCCAGGTCTTTGATATTCGATATGAAGCTTCATCGTGTGGACCTCTACCAAGATTGTTCAAATTATAGCCCTGGGGCCAAAATTGATCCAGCCCGGTGCCCACTTATTATACATTGGATCAGGTGAGCAAACCAGGGCCCTCTGGGCCCTCTTGTTTTCAAAAAAGTGGGTATAATTATAGCCCTGGGGCCAAAAAAACGGCCCCGCCCCGGAGCCTCATGGTTTTATTAGCTCACCGTCACGTAGTGACAAGGTGAGCTTTTGGGATCACTTTTTGTCCGTCCTCTTCCGTGCGTGCGTGCCTCTGTCCTTGCGTAAACAATTTTTTCAAACAACATCTCCTCCTAAACCACTGATCGGATTTTGACCAAACTTCACAGAAATGATTCTTAGGTGGTCCCCTTTCAAAGTTGTTCAAATGGTTCTGGTCCGTTGCACATATAGGTCACAGGAGCCAAAAATAGATTTTTTCACCGAAAACTTAAAAAATCTTCTTCTCTGAAACCGCAAGGCCCAGGTCTTTGATATTTGGTATGAAGCTTCATCTATTGGACCCCTACCAAGATTGTTCAAATTATAGTGCTGGGGCCAAAAAATGCCCCCGCCCAGGGGCCCTTTTGTTTTACATGGGCTTATATAGGGAAAATCTTTAAAAATCTTCTCTGAAACTGCAAGGCCCAGGTCTTTGCTATTTGGTAAGAAACTTCATCTAGTGGACCCCTAGCAAGATTTATTCAAATTATAGTGCTGGGGCCAAAAATGCCCCTACCCCAGGGCCCTTTGGTTTTACATAGGCTTATATTGGGAAAGTCTTTAAAAATCTTCTTTTCTGAAACTGCAAGGCCCAGGTCTTTGATATTTGTTATGAAGCTTCATCTTGTGGACCTCTACCAAGATTGTTCAAATTATAGCCCTGGGGCCAAAAATGCCCCCGTTCCGGGGCCCTTTGGTTTTACATAGACTTATATAGGGATAATCTTGAAAAATCTTCTTCTCTGAAACCACAAGGCTTAGGTCTTTGATATTTGTTATGAAGCTTCAGCTAGTGGACCTCTACCAAGATCATTCAAATTATGGCCCTGGGGCCCAAAATGCCCCCGCTTCGGGGCCCTTTGGTTTTACATAGACTTATTTAGGGAAAATCTTGTTTTACATAGACTTCTTTTAGCAGGGTAAACCTTTAAAATCTTCTGCTATGAAACCACAAAGCCCAGGTCTTTCATATTCGATATGAAGCTTCATCGTGTGGACTTCTACCAAGATTGTTCAAATTATAGCCCTGGGGCCAAAATTGACCCCGCCCGGTGCCCACTTATTATACATTGGATCAGGTGGGCAAACCAGGGCCCTCTGGGCCCTCTTGTTTTCAAAAAAGTGGGTATAATTATAGCCCTGGGGCCAAAAACAACAGCCCCGCCCCGGAGCCCCATGGTTTTATTAGCTCACCGTCACGTAGTGACGAGGTGAGCTTTTGGGATCACTTTTTGTCCGTCCTCCGTCGTGCGTCCGTGCGTGCGTGCCTCCGTCCGTGCGTAAACAATTTCTTCAAACGACATCTCCTCCTAAACCACTGATCGGATTTTGACCAAACTTCACAGAAATGATTCTTAGGTGGTCCCCTTTCAAAGTTGTTCAAATGGTTCTGGTCCGTTGCACATATAGGTCACAGGAGCCAAAAATAGATTTTTTTCACCAAAAACTTAAAAAATCTTCTCCTCTGAAACCGCAAGGCCCAGGTCTTTGATATTTGGTATGAAGCTTCATCTAGTGGACCCCTACCAAGATTGTTCATATTATAGTGCTGGGGCCAAAAAATGCCCCCGCCCCGGGGCCCTTTGGTTTTACATGGGCTTATATAGGGAAAAAAAATCTTCTCCTCTGAAACGCAAGGCCCAGATCTTTGATATTGGGTATGAAGCTTCATTTAGTGGACCCCTACCAAGATTGTTCAAATTATAGTGCTGGGGCCAAAAATGCCCCCGCCCCGGGGCCCTATGGTTTTAGATGGGTTATATAGGGAAAATGTTTAAAAATCTTCTTCTCTTCAACGGCAAGCCAGGTCCTTGATATTTGGTATGAAGCTTCATCTAGTGGACCCCTACCAAGATTTTTCAAATTATAGTGCTGGGGCCAAAAATGCCCCCGCACCGAGGCCCTTTGGTTTTACATAGGCTTATATAGGGAAAATCTTTAAAAATCCATTTCTCTGAAACTGCAGCCCCAGGTCTTTGATATTTGGTATGAAGCTTCATCTTGTGGACCTCTACCAAGATTGTTCAAATTATAGCCCTGGGGCTAAAAATGCCCCCGCTCCGGGGCCCTTTGGTTTTACATAGACTCATAGACTTATATAGGGAAAATCTTGAAAAATCTTCTTCTCTGAAACCAAAAGGCCTAGGTCTTTGATATTTGGTATGAAGCTTCAGCTAGTGGACCTCTACCAAGATTGTTCAAATTATAGCCCTGAGACCAAAAATGCCCCCGCCTTGTGGCCCTTAGGTTTTACATAGACTTATATAGGGAAAATCTTTAAAAATCTTTTTCTATGAAACCACAAGGCCTAGGTCTTTGATATTTGGTGTGAAATTTCATCTAGTGGACCTCTATCAAGATTGTTCAAATTATAGCCCTGGGGCCAAAAATGCCCCCGCCCCAAGACCCTTTGGTTTTACATAGACTTATATAGGGAAATCTTTAAAAATCTTCTTCTCTGAGACTGCAAGGCCGATGTCTTTGATATTTGGTATGGAGCTTCATCTAGTGGACCACTACCAAGATTGTTCAAATTATAGCCCTCAGGCCACAAATGCCTCTGCCCTGGGGCTCTTTGGTTTTACATAGACTTATATTGATATTCATTGAAAATCTTCTTCTCTGAAACAGCAAGGCCCAGGTCTTTGATATTTGGTGTGAAGCTTCATCTAGTAGACCTCTATCAAGATTGTTTAAATTATAGCCCTAAGGCCAAAAATGCCCCGCCCCGGGACCATTTGGTTTTACATAGGCTTATGTAGGGAATATCTTTAAAAAGATCTTCTCTGAAACCGCAAGGCCCAGGTCTTTGATATTTGGTGTGTAGCTTCATCCAGTGGACCTTTGCGAAGATTGTTCAAATTATAGCCTTTGTTGATATTTGGTATGAAGCTTCACCTTTTTAGACCTCCCTCAACATTATGCACATTATAACCCTGGTGTCAATAATGGCCCTCCCCGGGCCCACTTGTTCTTGTTACTTTATGGATCAGGTGAGCGATCCAGGGCCATCATGGCCCTCTTGTATAGGCTTATATAGGGAAAACATATAAAAATCTTCATGTCTGAAACCAGAAGGCCAAGGCCTTTGATACTGGGTATGAAGCTTCATCTAGTTAACCATTACCAAGATTGTTCAAATTATAGCCCTGGGGCCAACAATGCCCCCGCTTTGGGGCCCACTTGTTTTACATAGGCTGACATAAGGAAAACCTTTAAAAATCTTCTTGTATGAAACCAGAAGGCCCAGGTCTTTGATATTTGGTATAAAATTTGATCTAGTGGACTTCTACCTAGATTCTTCAAATTATAGCCCTGGGGCCAAAAACGACCCCGCCCCGGGGCCAACTGGTTTTACAAAGCCTTATATAGGGAAAACCTTTTTCAAAATCTTCTTCTCTGAAACCAGAAGGCCCCCAGGTCATTGATATTCGGTATGAAGCTTCATCTAATGGACCTTTACCAAGATTGTTCAATAATGCTCCCGCCCCAGGACCCACCGGTTTTACATAGGCTATTATAGGGAAAACCTTTAAAAATCTTCTTGTCTGAAACCAGAAGGCCCAGGTCTTTGATATTTGGTATGAAGCTTCATCTAGTGGACCTCTATCAAGATTATTCAAATTATAGCCCTGGGGCAAAAAATGCCCCCGCGCCGGGGCCCACTGGTTTTAAATAGGCTAACATAGGGAAACCCTTTAAAAATCTTCATGTCTGAAACCAGAAGGCCCAGGTCTTTGATATTTTGTAGGAAGCTTCATCTAGTGGACCTCTATCAAGATGGTTCAAATTATAGCCTGGGGCCAAAAATGCCCCTGCGCCGGGGCCCACATCTTACATAGGGAAAACCTTTAAAAATCTTCTTCTCTGAAACCAGAAGGCCCAGGTCTTTGATATTTGGTATGAAGCTTATTCTAGTGGACCTCTACTTAGATTGTTCAAATTAAAGCCCTGGGGCTAAAAACAACCCTGCCCGGGGCCAACTGGTTTTCCATAGCCTTATACAGGGAAAACCTTTAAAAAAATCTCTTCTCTGAAACCAAAAGGCCCAGGTCTTTGATATTTGGTATGAAGCTTCATCTTATGGACCTATACTAAGATTGTTCAAATTATAGCCCTGCTGCCAATAATGCTCCCGCGCAGGGGCCCACTGGATTTACATAGTCTATTACAGGGAAATTAAAAATCTCCTCGTCTGAAACCAGAAGGCCCAGGTCTTTGATATTTGGTATGAAGCTTCATCTAGTGGACCTCTACCAAGATTGTTCAAATTATAGCCCTGGGGCCAAAAATGTTCGCACCCAGAGGCAAACCGGTTTTACATAGTCTCATATAGGGAAAAAGCTTTCAAAATCTTCTTGTCTGAAACCAAAAGGCCCAGGTTTTTATATTTGTTATGAAGCTTCATCTAGTGGACCTCTACCAAGATTGTTCAAATTATAGCCCCGGGGCCGAAAATGCCTCCGTGCTGGTCTCCACTAGTTTTTCATAGGCTTATATAGGGAAAACCTTTAAAAATCTTCTTGTCTGAAACCAGAAGACCCAGGTCTTTTATGTTTGGTATGAAGCTTCATCTTGTGGACCTGTACCAAGATTGTTCAAATTATAGCCCTTGGATCAAAAATGTCTCCGCACCAGGGCCCACTGGTTTCACATAGGCTTATATAAGGAAAAAGCTTTAAAAATCTTCTTGTTTGAAACCATAAGGCCCAGGTCTTTGATATTTGGTATTAAGTTTCATCTAGTGGACCTCTACCAAGATTGTTCAAATTATAGCCCTGGGGCCAAAAATGTCCCCGCGCCGGGGCCAACCGGTTTTACATAGCGTATGTAGGGAAAAAAGCTTTAAAAATAATCCTGTCTGAAACAAGAAGACCCAGGTCTTTGATGTTTGGTATGAAGTTTCATCTAGCGGACCTCTACCAAGATTTTTCAAATTATTGCCCTCAGATCAAAAATGCCCCTGCACCGGTGCCCACTGGTTTTACATAGGCTTATATAGAGAAAACCTTTAAAAATCTTCTTGTCTGAAACCAGAAGACTCAGGTCTTTGATGTTTGGTATGAAGTTTCCTCTAGTGGACCTCTACCAAGATTGTTCAAATTATAGCCCTGGGGCCAAAAATGCCCCCGCGCCGGGGCCCACTGGTTTTACATAGGCTTATGTAGGGAAAAAGCTTTAAAAATAATCTTGTCTGAAACCAGAAGACCCAGGTCTTTGATGTTTGGTATGAAGTTTCATCTAGCGGACCTCTACAAAGGTTGTTCAAATTATTGCCCTCAGATCAAAAATGCCCCTGCACCGGGGCCCACTGGTTTTACATAGGCTTATATAGGGAAAACCTTTAAAAATCTTCTTGTCTGAAACCAGAAGACCCAGGTCTTTTATGTTTGGTATGAAGTTTCGTCTAGTGAACCTCTACCAAGATTGTTCAAAAAATGGCACTGCCCTGGGTTTTACATAGGCTTATAAAGGGAATACATTTAAAAATATTCTTGTCTGAAACCAAAAGTCTTAGATCTTTGATATTTGGTATGAAGCATCTATCTAGGGACCTCTTCTCAGAATGTTCAAATTATAGATTAACAGCCCAGCCAAGGGATCCACATGTTTTACATAGGCTTAAGTGGGGTGCAGTGGTAAAGCATCGGATTTGAGATAGAGAGGTAGCTGGTTCGATCCTTGCAAACGCCAAAGATTGTTTCCTTGAGCAAGAGACTTTATCCTCATTGCTACTGGTTCCTACCCAGGAAAAGAGGGCCACATGGAAGATTAGTACTAGTATGAAATGTGTTACCCTCTATAATGAGGTTGATTATTATTATTATTATTATTATTATTATTATTATTATTATTATTATTATTATTATAGGAAAAACCTTTAAGAATCTTTTTCGCTAAAACCAGAGGCCCAGGCCTTTTATATTTGATATTGAGCTTTATTTAGTGGACCTCTACCAAGGTTGTTCAAATTATAGACCTGGGGCCAAAAAATGACCCACATATAATCTCTTAGCTCAGGTGAGCAATATAGGACTATCATGGTCCTCTTGTTCAAAGATTTCCCAGAAACTATAAAAGCTAGAAGCCTCAAACTTGGTATGCAATAACATACCACATATCATGTAAGAGACAGTGGGCTTTATTGGCTTCTTTGTTCATTTGTTCTTTCATTCTTCTTTCTCTCCACATAGAATAATATTGTCAAGGATTTCTCAGAATAGAAACCTCAAACTTCAGGCCAATGTTAAATTTTTTGTCAAAGATTTCTCAGGAACTGTAGAAGTTAGAAGCCTCAAACTTGGTATACTATGCATTGATGATGACATATATTAAGTTTTTGTTAGCTTATTTGTTCGTCTTCTTTCATTCTTTCTGTCCACACAGGCCACTGTTTAATTTTTGTCAAGCATTTCTCAGGAGCTTTATAATGATGTAACATCTCAAGTCCATGTGATGAACACCCTCGAAAATCCCATTGTGTACATTTGATCTCAGTTTCATTAAAATGCGCTTAAGTGGGGGTATAGTCAATCAGGTTTAGTTTGTGATGTTTTACATATTTATTTTCAAATAAAATTAACAAGAGGGTAAAGATCAATATATTAAATATTCATTATAGCCCCGCTATATCGGATTTGCCTTGTCCTTCTATGATTCCGTAATTCCGTTATTCATGATATCTCAAAAACCATTTGAGGTATTTTCATGAAACTTCACACAAATGTAAAGCACAATGAGATGATGTGCAGAGCACATGAACCATAACTCTGGATTGCCTACTTTTGGAGTTATTGCCCTTTGACCATTGAAAAATGGCAACCTTAATTCCGTTATTCATGATAACTCAAGTATTTTCATGAAACTTCATACAAATGTAAAGCACTATGAACTAATTTTTATACCCCGCCACACGATAGTGGCAGGGTATTATGTTATACCCTCCGGTGTCCGTCCGTCCGTATGTCTGTCCGCACCAACGAAACGACATTTAGGGGGCAAAAAAATTTGGACAGTTTGACACTTTAAGTATATATTCGTGAGTCCAAATGGACTTAATTCCGTTATTTTGGTACTTAAGTGGCAAAAATTGTCTCTTAGGTGGCTTGCCGCTTAAGAGAATTTGCCGCTTAAGTAGTCAATATGCTGACGCCTAGCCACTTAAGTATCCATTCGTGAGAACGTGCGTCTGTCTGTCCGTCCGCACTTCGTTTCCGATCGATCACTTGAGTATTTTTTCGTGGATTTTGTTCAAATTTTGCATACATATTGGTATCGGGGATGAGTGGTTTGGGATTGTTAATGGGTAAAATCCGTTAATTTTTAGCAGAGTTATTGCCCTTTTCAGTATCTGAAAAATGGTTTTTAGCCTCTAATTCCCTTACTATATGGAATATCTGGATGAAACTTCACAGATATATAGAGGACTAAAGGGTTCATATTATGGCCAAGGACTGCTACTCTGGCTGTTCCAGTTCTTGAGTTATCTGCCCTTGACGTATTTAAAAAATGCATTTTAGACTGTAGTTCGTTTATCATTTACAATATCTTGCTGAAACTTCATAGATATGTAGTAGATGAATTGTTATATGCTGTGGCAAAGGAACATGACTCTGGCTTTACCAGTGATTGAGTTATCTGCCTTTGAAATATCTGAAAAATGGTTTTTGGCCTCTAGTTCCCTTACTATATGGAATATCTCGATGAAACTTCACAGATATATAGAGGACTTAATGGTTCATATCGTGGCCAAGGACCGCTACTCTGGCTATACCAGTTCTTGAGTTATCTGCCCTTGAAGTATTTAAAATGCATTTTAGACTGTTGTTCCTTTATTATTTACAATATCTTGCTGAAACTTCATAGATATGTAGTAGATTAAATGTTACATACTGTTGCAAAGGAACATGACTCTGGCTTTCCCAGCAATTGAGTTATCTGCCCTTGAAATATATAAAAAAAAGGATTTTGGCCTATAGTTCATTTATTATTTGAAATATATGGATACAACTTCTACACCCTCTGCTGTCTGTCTGTCTGTCTGTCTGTCTGTCCATCCATTTGTATGTCTGTCCATCTGTCTGTCTGTCCCTTTTCAGTATCTGAAAAATAGTTTTTGGCCTCTAGTTCCCTTACTATATGAAATATTTGGATTAAACTTTACAGATATATAGAGGACTAAAGGTACATATTGTGACCAAGGACCATATAGAGGAGTAAAGGGTACATATTGTGGCCAAGGACCATTTCTCTGGCTGTTCCAGTTCTTTAGTTATTTGCCTTTGATGTATTAAAAATCGATTTTAGACTCTAGTTCCTTTATTATTTGCAATATCTTGCTGAAATTTCATAGATGTACAGCAGACTAAATATCACATATTGTGGCAAAGGTACATGACTTGGGCTGTCCCTGCCCTTGATAAGTCTGAAAAATGGAATTTGTGTCTGTTGGTCAGTGCATACAAAACGGAATTTGTGTCTGTTGGTCAGCGCATACTTAATGGAAATCCATCCAGCCATCTGTGTTTTATTTCCAGTCAATACTTTGAACATTCTTTGCTGAAGCTGCTGCTATCTAATAGTGAAAAAGGTGAGATAGTACATCTACCCATGCTAGAATTAACTTGTGGATTTTGTCCCTGTGAGAATGCCAAAAGATCACCCACAAACATCTTAATTTATGATTGGTTGCCATTTATGCTTAATCCTTTTGATTGAAGCCTAATCAACCTCACCCTTGGAATGTGCAGTAAAAGCCTAACCAAATAGATGCCTAAAATAAAGGCCCTTCTAAGTGGTTAACCAGTACTTAGTGCACATACTTCATGCCTGCCCTTCTTGAATCAGGGGAAGGAGCACAATGACCGTAGAAATTACTTCATGATCAGTCTTCACGAAAGAATATAGTCAGACAGGCAGTACATCGAAAAACATGAAATTCTTACATGTACCACATAAAGATACATGTTCCACAGCCATTTAAGGTAAATACTTGCCTCCATAATTTTTATGCCCCCGCCATTCGAAGAATGGTGGAAAGGGCATATAGCGTTGCCCCTGTCCGTCCTTCCGTTCGTCCGTGCGTCCGTCCGTCCGTCAGTGCGTCCGAAACTTAAACACAGTCAATTACTTCCTTATTTCTTGATGGATTATAAAATTACTCGGCAGAAATGTTAACCATCATGAGTCGATGTGTCACCTGCAAAATCCAGGTCTGTACCTCCAAGGTCAAGGTCATACTTGGAGGTCAAAGGTCAAAAAAAGGGTCCGAAACTTAAACGCAGCCAATAACTTACTTATTTTTGGATGGATTTTGAAATTATTTTGAAAAAATGTTAACCATCATGAGACAATGTGTCACGTGCAAACCCAGATCCGTACCTCCAAGGTCATACTTGGAGGTCAAATGGCATAAAAAGGGTCCAAAACTTAAACGCTGTCAATAACTTTCTATGGATGAATACGAACATAGACATATTTTCGGGCGGGGGCATCCGTGTCCTATGGACACATTTCTAGTCTAATAATGTCAAATTATTGAGTTGCCTTCCCATCAAATGTCTGAAAAATGGATTTTTACATATGCTTCCTACATCTTCTAACAACTTCATCCACTCACATTAAGACATTACACTTGCGGATCATATCTCTGTTATCCCCTTTCTAGTTATTTAGCCTTGATATATTTTCAAATAAGTTACATTGCTTAGCAGTGGCGGGGTATTATGCAGTGTCTGCGGTGCTTTTATTAGCTCTTCGGCCAGCAGGGCTTATGTTATGGCCCTGTGTCCGTCTTGTGTCCATGTGTTAACTTTTTAGCTCACCAGAGCCGAAGGCTCCGGGGGAACTTATAGGATAGGCAGGTGTCCGTTGTCTGCGTCGTCGTCTGGCGTCAACACTTTCAAACAACATCTCTGAAGCCTCTGGGCCGATTCAGCACAAATTTCATCTATAGCATCCTTGGGCTTGGGGAAAGTTTGTGTTTTAATGAAAATCAACTTATTAGTTTGGTTGCTATGGAAACTTAGACTTTCCATAGACTTGTAATGGGGAAAATTGAAAAATGGCATTTACTGCCAAGCCTCTGCAGATATTTTAACAAAACTTTCATAGAAATGTTCTTGGGGCAATCTACTATCTGCCATATGATTTTAGGCCTACTGATCTTTTCTATTGGTTGCCATGGAAACCAAAATGAAAAAAATAGAAAAAAAAATGCTAAAAAAAATCATCTCCTCAGAAACTGTGTGCTCTACGAGGCTGAGAGTTTTCCTTTGGAGCCCTTTGGTTTTACATTGACTTATATGGGGAAAACCGTTAAAAATCTTTTTGTCTGAAACCAGAAGGCTCAGGTGATTGATATTTGGTATGAAGCTTTGTCTTATGAACCTCTATCAAGATTTTTTAAATTATAGCCCTAGGGCGAAAAATTTCCCCGCCCCAGGACCCTTTGGTTTTACATTGACTTATATAGAGAAAAACTTTAAAAATCTTCTTCTCTGAAAACCAAAAGGCTCAGGTGTTTGATATTTGGTATGAAGGTTCGTCTTGTGGACCTCTATCAAGATTGTTCAAATTATAGCCCTGTGGCCAAAAAAATGCCCCCGCCGCAGGGCCCTTTTGTTTTGCATTGAATTATATAGGAAATCTTCTCCTCTGAAACTGCAAGGCCCTGGTCTTTGATATTTGGTGTGTTGCTTCATCTAGTGGACCTCTACCAAGATTGTTCAAATTATAGCGCTGGCGCCCAAAATGCCCCCGCTCCGGGGCCTTTTGGTTTTACATTGACTAATATAGAAACAATTCTTAAAAAATCTTCTCCTCTTTAACTGCAAGGCTGAGGTCTTTGATATTTGGTGTGTAGCTTCATCTAGTAGACCTCTATCAAGATTGTTCAAATTATAGCCCTGGGGCCAAAAATGCCCATGCCCCGGGGCCCTTTGATTTTACATTGACTTATATAAGAAAAAAATCTTAAAAAATCTTCTCCTCTGAAACTGCAATGCCTAGGTCTTTGATATTTGGTGTGTAGCTTCATCTAGTGAACCTCTACCAAGATTGTTCAAATTATAGCCCTTGCACCAAAAATGCCCCCCGTCCCGGGGGCATATTGGGTTTACATTGACTTATATAGAAAAAGCTTCTTCTCTGAAATCTTTAAAAAATCTTCTTCTCTGAAACCGCAATTGCCCAAATTTTTGATATTTGGTTTGAAGTATTATCTAGTGGACCTTATCAAGATTGTTCAAATTAGAGCGCTATGGGCCAAAAATGTCCCTGCCCTGGGGCCCTTTGGTTTTACATTGACTTATACTGGGAAAACCTTTAAAAATCTTCTTCTCTGAGACCAGAAGACTCAGGTGTTTGATATTTGGTATGAATGTTGGTCTTGTAGATCTCTACCAAGATTGTTCAAATAATAGCCCTGGGGCCAAATATGTCCCGGCCTTAGGGCCCTTTGGTTTTACATTGACTTATATTGGGAAAACCTTTAAAAATCTTCTTTTCCAAAACCAGAAGGCTCAGATGTTTGATATTTGGTATGATGGTTCATCTTGTGGACCTCTATCAAGATTGTTCAAATAGGCCCTGGGGCCAAAAATGCCCCCGCCCATGGCCTTTGGTTTTACATAGACCTATACAGGGAAAACCTTTAAAAAACTTCTTGTCTGAAACCAGAAGGCTCAGATGTTTGATCTTTAGTATGAAGTTGCCTCTAGTGCACCTCTATCAAGATTGTTCAAATTATAGCCCTTGGACCAAAAATATAGGCTCTGGCGCCAAAAATGCCCCCGCCCCAGAGCCTTTGCTTTTACATTGACTTATATAGGGAAAACCTTTAAAAATCTTCTTCTCTGAAACCAGAAGGCTCAGATGTTTGATCTTTGGTATGAAGCTGCGTCTAGTGCACCTCTATCAAGATTGTTCAAATTATAGCCCTGGGACCAAAAATGCCCGAATCCCGGCCCACTGGTTTAACATAGACTTACATAGGGAAAAGCTTCTAAAATATTCTTGTCAGAACCATCCACTCTAACTTATATTACCTACCAATTATGGCTCACCTGTCAGGTAGTGATGAGGTGAGCTTTTGGGATCACTTTTTGTCTGTCTTGCATGCTTGCGTGCGTAAACTTTGTCTTCAAACAACATCTCCTCCTAAACCACTGATTGGATTTTGACCAAACTTTACAGGAATGATCCATAGGTGGTCCCCTTTCAAAGTTGTTCAAATGGTTGCACATCTAGGTCACAGGAGCTAAAAATAGATTTTTTTTTACTGAAAATCTTTAAAATCTTCTTCTCTGAAACCGCCTGGTCCAGGTCTTTGATATTTGGTATGAAGCTTCATCTACTGGACCTCTACCAAGATTGTTCAAATTATAGCCCTGGGGCGGAAAATGCCCCCGCCCAGGGGCCCTTTGTTCAAATTATAGCCCTGGGACCAAAAATGCCCCCGCCCAGGGGCCCTTTGCTTTTAGATAGACTTATATAGGGAAAATCTTTAAAAATCAACTTCTCTTTAATCGCAAAAAGCCCAGTTCTTTGAAATTTGGTGTGAAGCTTCATCTAGTAGACCTCTATCAAAATTGTTCAAATTATAGGCCTAAGGCGAAAAATGCCCCCACCTGTGGGCTCTTTATACCCCCGGCATACAAAGTATGCTATGGGGGTATATAGTTTTCGTCCTGCCATTAGTCAGTCCGTGTTTCCGTCCGCCCTTCTAATAGATTGTATCTTCTGAATCCTTTGATAGATTTAGTTGATACTTACACTGATGTTACATACTGGTCTAAAGATTTCATTGATGCATGTCCCATCCCCCCCACAGTGACCTTGAGGTCAAGGTCACAGACTTAGAAATTTTACATTTTGGTTAAAGTTTTGTGTTAAAGTTTCTAAGAGATTGTATCTTCTGAACCCTTTGATATATTTAGTTGATACTTACACTGAAGTAACATACTGGTCTTAAGATTTCATTGTTTCCCCCCCACAATGACTTTGAGGTCAAGAGGTCCAGGTCACAGACTTCGAAATTTTACGTTTGGTTAAAGTTTTATGACAAAGTTTATAGATGCCTGTTTGTTCTAAACTCTTAAGACAAGTTCAGTTGCTACTTGCATCAATGTTGCATACCAGTCCAAAGATTTTGAGATGCATATCCCTTCCCCACCCACAGTGACCTAGACCTCAAGGTCATGGACTTAGAAAGTTTAGATTTGGTTAAAGTTTAATGACAAAGTTTATAGATGCCTGTTACATATTGTTCTAAACTCTAAGACAATTGATACTTGCATCAATGTTGCATACCAGCTCAAAGATTTCATTGATGCATACCCCACCCTGCTGCTTCAGTAACATTGATGCTCACACTCCCTTGGTCCATTTACAAAGATTATGTTTGGTTTAGATTATATAAGCACATTATAGAGTCTTATAGCTTCTTGACTTCTTCATTCATGTTACATACAAGGTCGAAAGTTATATCAGAGGGTGGCACTGGCCGGGGGTATACGTGACCCACTGGTCGCTTTCTATAGTTGGTTTCACAAGGGCTTATACAGGGAAAATCTTTAAAAATCTCCTACGCCAAAACTGCATGGCTCAGTTCTTTGATATTTGGTTTGTAGCTTCATCTGGTGGGCCTCTTCCAAGAATGTTCAAATTATGGCCCTTGGGGAAAAAAAATGCTCCCGCTCCGGGGACCTTTGGTTTTACATTGAATTATTAGCTCACCTGAGCCAAAGGCTCAGGGTGAGTTATTGTGATCGTTCACCGTCCGTTGTCGTCTGTCCGTTCACAATTTCTTTAAACATCATCCTTACCTAAACCACAGAACAGATTCTGACCAAACCTGGCAGAAATGATCCTTAGGTGGTCCTTCTCTCAAAGTTGTTCAAACAATTCAATTCCATGCAAAACTCCGGTTGCCAAGGTAACGGAAAGGGGAAAATAAGAAAACACCTTTAAAAATCTTCTTCACTGAAACCAGAAGACCTAGGTCTTTATAGCCCAGCTTTGAAAAAGTGAGGGCTATATTGGATTTGGCTTGTCCGGAATTCCGTCTGACTGTCTATCTGTCTGTCTGTAATATTTGATAGTGGGTACCTTGTGACCGCCACTCCTCTTACAGTTCTAGGTCAATCCTTTTGAAACTTTACAGGTGTTTTCATATAGGTCTGAAGATGTGCATATTTTTTTTTCATTATCCTTAAATAATTTTTTTCACTTATTTTACCTTTTTTAACTTAGACAATTTTTGAGATCTACTAATGTTAAAATATATAGGGAGTAGCTACCTTGCGACTGCAACTCCTCTTACAGTTCTAGGTCAATCCTTTTGAAACTTTACAGGTGTTTCCATATAGGTCTGAAGATAAGCATATTCTTTTTTCATTATCCTTAAATAATTTATTTCACTTTTTTGACTTTTTTTAACTTAGACAATTTTTGAGATCTACTAATGTTAAAATGTATAGCGAGTAGCTACCTTGTGACCACAACTCCTCTTACAGTTCTAGGTCAATCCTTTCGAAACTTTACAGGTGTTTTCATATAGGTCTGAAGATGTGCATATTCTTTTTTCATTATCCTTAAATATTTTTTTTTACTTATTTCACCTTTTTTAACTTAGACAATTTTTGAGATCTACTAATGTTAAAATGTATAGGGAGTAGCTACCTTGTGATCGCAACTCCTCTTACAGTTCTAGGTCAATCCTTTTGAAACTTTACAAGTGTTTTCATATAGGTCTGAAGATGTGCATGTGCTTTTTTCATTATCCTTAAATAATTTTTTTCACTTATTTCACCTTTTTTAACTTAGACAATTTTTGAGATCTACTAATGTTAAAATGTATAGGGGAGTGGCAACCTTGTGATCGCAACTCCTCTTACAGTTCTAGGTCAATCCTTTTGAAACTTTACAGGTGTTTTCATATAGGTCTGAAGATGTGCATGTGTTTTTTTCATTATCCTAAAATTATTTTTTTCCACTTATTTCACTTTTTTTAACTAAGACAGTTTTTGAGATCTTCTAATGTTAAAATGTATAGGGAGTAGCTACCTTGTGAACGCAACTACTCTTACAGTTGTAGGCCGATCCTTTGAAACTTTTCAGGTGTTTTCAAAGAGGTCTTAAGATGTGCATGTGGTTTTTTCATTATCAAAAACTCATTTTTTAACTTAGACTGTTTTTCAGATCTAATAACGCGAAAAGTCTATAAGGCGTAGGTACCTTGTTAGGGATTTAACCCTCTCACAAGTCTTTACCTTTAATTCATGAGTCTTTCTCCTTTGACAGGGCTATAGCGGGGCTATAGTCAGATCCTCTGACAGTTCTAGTTGATATTTGGTATGAAGCTTCATCTAGTGGACCTCTACAAAGATTGTCCAAATTATAGCCCTGGGGCCAAAAATGCCCCCCCCCCCCCCCCCCCCCCCCCCCCCCCCCCCCCCCCCCCCCCCCCCCCCGCTGGGGCCCACAGGTTTCACATAGTCTTATATAGGAAAAAACCTTTAAAAATCTTCTTGTCTGAAACCAGATAGTCCAGTTCTTTGACATTTGGTATGAAGCTTCAACTAGTGGACCTCTACCAAGATTGTTAAAATCATAGCCCTGGGGCCAAAAAGGCCCCGTCCCGGGCCCACTGGTTTTATATTGGCTGATATAGGGAAAACTTATATAAAAATCTTCTTATCTGAAACGAAGGCCCAGGTCTTTGATATTTGGTATGAAGCTTTATCTAGTGAACCTCTACCAAGATTGTTCAAATTATAGCCCTGGGGCCAAAAACGACCCATGCCAGGGCCCACTCGTCCTTCGCTGTCGTCCGTCCGGATGTCTGTCCACAATTTCTATAGATGACATCTCCTCCTAAACCATTGAACATAGTTTGACCAAACTTGGCAGAAATCATCTGTGGGTGGTCCTCTCTCAAAGTTGTTCAAAGAATTCCATTCTATGCAGAACTCTGGTTGCCATGGCAACGAAAAGGAGAAAATAAGAAAAAATATTTAAAAATCTTCTCGTCTGAAACCAGAAGGCCCAGGTCTTTGGTATTTGGTATGAAGCTTCATCTAGTGGACCTCTACCAAGATTGTTCAAATTATAGCCCTGGGGCCAAAAAAGCCCCCGCACCGGGGCCCACTGGTTTTACATAGGGTTATATAGGGAAAACCTTTAAAAATCTTCTTGTCAGAAACCAGAAGGCCCAGGTCTTTGATATTAGGTATGAAGCTTCGTCTAGTGGACCGATACCAAAATTATTCAAATTATTACCCTTTGGCCAAAAATACCCCCTCATGGGGCCCCACTGATTTGACATAGCTTATATGGGGAAAACCTTTAAAAATCTTCTTGTCTGAAACCGGAAGAACCAGGTCTTTCTAGCTCACCATCACCTAGTGATGAGGTGAGCTTTTGGGATCACTTTTTGTCCGTCGTCAGCCTTGCGTGCGTCCGTGCGTAAACAATTTCTTCAAACGACATCTCCTCCTAAACCACTGATTGGATTTTGACCAAACTTCACAGGAATGATCCTTAGGTGGTCCCCTTTCAAAGTTGTTCAAAATGGTTCCGGTCCGTTGCACATATAGGTCACAGGAGCCAAAAATAGATTTTTTTCACTGAAAACTTAAAAAAATCTTCTTCTCTGAAACCGCAAGGCCCAGGTCTTTGATATTTGGTATGAAGCTTCATCTAGTGGACCCCTACCAAGATTGTTCAAATTATTGTGCTCAGGCCAAAAATGCCCCCGCCCCGGGGCCCTTTGGTTTTACATGGGCTAATATAGGGAAAATCTTTAAAACTCTTCTTCTCTGAAACCACAAGGCCCAGTTCTTTGATATTTGGTCTGAAGTTTCATCTAGTGGACCCCTATCAAAATTGTTCAAATTATAGTGCTGGGGCAAAAAATGCCCCCGCCCCGGGGCCCTTTGGTTTTACATGGGCTTATATAGGGAAAATCTTAAAAAATCTTCTTCTCTGAAACAGCAAGGCCCAGTTCTTTGATATTTTGAATGAAGCTTCATCTAGTAGACCCCTACCAAGATTGTTCAAATTATAGTGCTGGGGCCAAAAAAGCTCCCGCCCCGGGGCCCTTTTGTTTTACATGGGCTTATATAGGGAAAATCTTTAAAAATCTTCTTCTCTGAAACCACAAGGCCCAGGTATTTGATATTAGGTATGAAGCTTCATCTAGCGGATCCCTACCAAGATTGTTCAAATTATAGTGCTGGGGCCAAAAATGCCCCCGCCCCGAGGCCCTTTGGTTTTACAGTGGCTTATATAGAGAAAATCTTTAAAAATCTTCTTCTCTGAAACTGCAAGGCCCAGGTCTTTGCTATTTGGTATGAAGCTTCATCTAGTGGACCCGCTACCAAGATTGTTCAAATTATAGTGCTGGGGCCAAAAATGCCCCCGCCCCGGGGCCCTTTGGTTTTACATAGGCTTATATAGGGAAAATCTTTAAAAATCTTCTTCTCTGAAACTGCAAGGCCCAGGTCTTTGATATTTGGTATGAAGCTTCATCTTGTGGACCTCTACCAAGATTGTTGAAATTATTGACCTGGGGCCAAAAATGCCCCCGCTCCGGGGCCCTTTGGTTTTACATATAATGGGAAAATCTTGAAAAATCTTCTTCTCTGAAACCACTAGGCTTAGGTCTTTGATATTTGGTATGAAGCTTCAGCTAGTGAATCTCTACCAAGATTGTTCAAATTATAGCTCTGAGACCAAAAATGCCCCCGCCCCCGTGGCCCTTTGGTTTTACATAGACTTATATAGGGACTTATATAAGACTTATCTATCTTTAAAAATCTTATTCTATGAAATCAGAAGGCCTAGGTCTTTGATATTTGGTGTAAAATATCATCTAGCGGACCTCTATCAAGATTGTTCAAATTATAGCCCTGAGGCCAAAAATGCCCCCGCCCCGAGGCCCTTTGGTTTTACATAGACTTAAATATATGGCGAAAAAAAATATATGTGTGGTTCCGGTTTCCCGACCGTGCCTAGCTTTTTCCCGCCGACCCTAATTATTTTTTCTATCATGAATATTCCAAACATTTTATGTGCAAAAACGACCTTTCATTTTTTCATGGTCCAAGTATTTAAGTACATATTTATTAAAAAGCGCTATCATTAAAAGACAATCTGGTCGTATTTTTATGCATGAAAATGATGTGCGTCTGTCAAAAACAACATCAAAAGCATCCGTGTTTGTCTCTACTACATATAACTGTGAGCCTAGAATAAAAATGCATATCGTAAACATCGGTATTTAAAGGCTGTTTTTTTTATCAATTGCCGCGAGCTGTCAGTTAAGGTAAGTGGCCTGTGCTAACCAATTACAGTTCAAATGGGTCAGGGATGTGACACGTGGCTACTTCTAAAGAAGCCGATGCTTTGAAGTCACCCATAATTAAAATCCAAAATCTCCAGTACCTAGCACATGCAAGCCAGCCAATAGAACCACCACCGGAAAGAAAATCAATAATAATAATAAAAAAACTACTACCAGGGGGTAAAACGTCTGTTGTCTCCTGTGATCAACAGGGCCGGTAAGAGAAGGCAGCAAAATTAGGAAGCGGTTGGAACCCACAAATTTTGAGTGCAATTTGTTTTCGGAAGCGCAAGATGCAAAAAAACCTATGTCTCGGACACATTAAAAAAAGACAATGGCGCACAATATTTCTTGCGGTATAATGACGGTATGACCCCTCTCAATAATCAGATTACTTTTTTGACGATAAAAATTATCCAAAACATGTTTTACCACCTGTAGCGATAATTAGACACGTCTACACGCTTCAACAAACATAAATAATGCCGACAGCTTGTGTCAATCTCTCAAGTATTTTCACTATCTCCATGAACAGAAAGCTAAGCCTTCACAGATGCGCAGGATGATCGTAGTCTTCGCTGGTCACACATGTATAGTTTTTGGTCGTTCCACGCTTAATTTCCCGCCGTCATTTCTGAACGTGCATTTGTTGCAATCTGAAATTTTCCCACGTTTTTCAACGATAGTTTGCACACAAAGTCTTTGCATGCAACCTTTGGAAAACATGACAGTAAAACTATGCGACAGGTGAAGGCACAGATCAGCCTGCGCAGTCTTATCAGTCTTTGCTCTTTCTACAAACCTTTTGTAGTATGGCTTCTGGTATATTCATAGAGAAGCAAACGAAGAACTCGATGTACAGGCTGATCTTTCGTTAAAAGAAAAGTTTTTTTTCCCCGAGTCCTGGATGCAGTTTTACGTGTTGTAAAATATAAGGCGCTTTCACGGTTTGACAAACACGGTAGCTAATGAGATCTAGTATGTCATATGGTAGTGGCATCAGAAATGCTTACGGAGAAAAATGCACTGAATGCGTATGCGCACACAGAAAATACTCAGATCAGCTGGAAGTTCTGCAAGTCTGATCTGAGTTTATTGTTCATAAGGTTTAATTTCTCGGAAAACTTAGAAACTGTCGCTGATCAGACTGCCCGCATATGGCATTGTCTTCGCTTCACACACATGATAACACTGGTCAGGTAACTTTTCACACTAATCGTTTAATTGGTATCACTTACATGCACTCGTTATCAAAACACTATTATGGTTTCTTAAAGTGAGATAATTTGGAACAATAAACAGCGGGATTAGCGGTAAACCATCAAACAGGCAACAATCTATTGCTAAAAAAATGTCTGAAATATCCATTCTTTAAACAGACATGACGTTGTTATTTTTTTGTCAATTTCAGAGATTTTTGTTCCAAAATGTAAGGCAACATTTGCTCTTATCTGCAAAAAGGGTGTGGTGCCAGAAAAAAGATCTTGGCGCTAGAGAAAATGGGTCTGGAGCCACGCCATCATAAAAAGGCTGGGAAAACAAATAAAAATAATAATTTGTGCAGTATGTCTGCATTTTCTCGTTCTTGAAACGAAATCAGCTGCCAGTTTTTAGATTCACTGTCAGCATGTCTAAAAGATTGGCTTACGGGGTGACAATAAAGGTACCATGATGAGGCACGGAGAATACACCATGATCTGTGGCGGGTAAAGAAGCTAAGAGTACCAAGAGTAAACAGAAAATGGAAAGGAAATTTGTCCCACTGCGTCTTGGAAGTGTGTGTAAAGAAAGAAATTAATCAGCCATACTGTAGCTCAACTTATCTATTTTAATCGCGTATGATCAAAATAAAAATCCAACCTACCGACGCTAATTTGATTTGAAAAAAAAACATACCTAGGTTTAAATTTGTAGGTCTTATCTAAGAGCCAAAATATTTGAAAAATGCTGTAAGTTCTGGTGACAGACAGATAAAGCTCTAATGTTTTGGCACCTAGCCAGTTGTTCAATCACTATGGGTGACTGTCAGTCTTTATCCCTGCTCGCCCTTGTACGCACCTAGTTAAATGGGAAAGCAGGCTTAACTGGGGATATATCTTTTCCCAATCTCTGCCCCAGAACATACATGTACATTGTGGTTTCTTATTACAACCGCCTCAATGGCATGGTTCTATTGAGTTTCCACACTGTACAAGTTTGGATTGAAGTCCTGAAATGCACTTTTCAGAAAAAGAGGCAGTTTGGGAAACATGCAACTATGCAGTAGTGCACACGTGTGTGTAGAAATTTTGTCTATGTTTTGTTTGCAATCAAGATCAGGGACTTAACTTTTCAAAACGAAGGATTTTGGACTCCTGTTTTCAGTATCTATCTATCTATCTATCATGTTAAGACCCAAGGACTACAATTTGAAAAGACTATATAAAATAAGTTTCTGCTGGTCCTAATTACTGGATGTTTAATTTGCAGCATTAACTATGTTCTATAAAAGGGATATCCTTTGGAAGCAAGGAAAAGAAACTTTCTGATCTCGGTCAACTCTGTCATTTCATCTTGATATTTTGAACTTTTACATTTATCTTCAATGTATATATGGGACAATAACAGTTACAACACTATTCAAGATAAAGCAACATTCACTAGAACAGCAAGTCCCAAAGGCTGACTTATTGTAAAAGGCAAACACATACACAGGATGTCCAATCAAAATACTTTGTTCTGACTGAAGAACACCCTTATTTTATAACAATTAGGACAATATGGATGAAAACTAAGCATTATTTATTATACTTTTATTTGCATTTCATAAATTGTTTACAATGTTTTGAAGTACAATTATACAACAAATTAGCACGGCCCCCGCCAATCGGGGCTTGAAGAAATATATGGGCTGCATGATGCTTCCATGCAGAGCTGTATCTGACCCTCACACGAGTACTGGTAAACCGCCTAGAAGATCTAAGCGTGCCCAGGCAAAGCGTTATATGTGTTGGACCGCCCATGCTTATAACCCCTATTGGTTTCATTGGCGACAGGGCTTGAGATGTCATTTCATCGTAATGTCGGGTAAAAGTCCCACAAAATAGGAAGCAGCATCTCCAAATGACCTTTTCAGTGTTGACAGGGACGTTTAACCTCAAATCAAACAACAACAAAAGCAAAACAATACAACAAAAATAAGTGCAATGTGTAACATAGTATAAAAGGTGAGAAAAAAAAATAAAAATAAAAAATAAAATAATTTTCCTACCTACCTACCCTATTTTTGAAAACCATGTAATAGGAACCACATATATAATTTGTTTTGGCCTATAGAAATAATCTTTGAAAATCTGTTTCTCTGAAACAGCAAGGCCCAAGCCTTTGATATTTGGTGTGAAGCTTTACCTAGCAGACCTCTATCAAGATTGTTTAAATTATAGCCCTGAGGCCAAAAATGCCCCCGCCCCGGGCCATTTGGTTTTACATAGGCTTATGTTGGGAATATCTTTAAAAAAATCTTCTTCTCTGAAACCGCAAGGCCCAGGTCTTTGATATTTGGTATGCAGCTTCATCTAGTGGACCTTTGCCAAGATTGTTCAAATTATAGCCTTTGTTGATATTTGGTATGAAGCTTCACCTTTTTAGACCTCCCTCAACATAATGCACATTATAATCCTGGGGTCAATAATGGCCTTCCCTGGGGCCCACTTATTACTCTATGGATCAGGTGAGCGATCCAGGGCCATCATGGCCCTCTTGTTTATTTGGTATGAAGCTTCATCTAATGGACCTCTACCAAGATTCTGATTGTTCAAATTATAGCCCTGGGGCCAAATATGGCCCTGCCCCATGGCCCACTGCTTTTACATAGGCTTATATAGGGAAAAGAATCTTCTTGTTTGAAACCAGAAAGCCCAGGTCTTTGATGTTTGGTATGACGTTTCAACTGATGGACCTCTACCAAGATTGTTCCAATTCAGGGGGAACAACCTACGTCAGAGCAGTGACGTCATAACCATTCTTAGGTTTGCCGGCGTTTGCTACACAAAAGGCATTTGTCACAACAAGTAGGCGCAGTCGGTGCATTAGGTCATAAAAGAATAAAAGATACTGAAATCTGTCCCAGAAATGTGGCCTTTTGTTTAGATAATTCGACACAAGCTGATTTGGCAATGATGTCGGAACTATCATTGTTTACAGCGCCGAATCAAATCTTGTGGCGAAGCTATCGAAGCATTTTCAATGTTTCTGGGTGGAATTAGCTTACTGGTGGGATGCAAATATTGTTCGTTACCAGCTGAAGTATGTTTTCTGAAGACTGGTAATGTACATAAAAAGTTTGAAGCATTTTATTTACCCTATTTACACCAATATGGCCGCTTCTGAAATGGGTACGACATCTCTGCTATGACGTAGGTTGTTACCCCTGCAGTTATAGCCCTGGGGCCAAAAATGGCACTGTCCCAGGTTTACGTAGGCAAATATAGGAAATACCTTTAAAAGTATTCTTGTCTGAAACCAAAAGGCCTAGATCTTGGATATTTGGTATGATGCTTGTTGCTTCATCTAGTGGACAACTTCCAAGATTGTTCAAATTCTAGCCTGGGGGCCAAAAATGCCCCCCCCCCCCACACACACACACACCCAGCACACACACAGGGCCCGCATCTTTTACATAGGCATTGATGAGTTAGGAAGCCTTCATGCGGACTAAACAAAATTAGTGTATACCGTGACAGAGGAAAGGGCGAGGATTATGGCCATGTAAAATCGATTTAAGCCCCCCAGTGGAATTCTTTCCACTGACTGTTCCCAGGTGGTTCTTCTGTTGCGGTTTATTTATGTTGTTGTTTGTTACTTACTGTGTGTATCACTTGTGTCTTTTTGTTTTGGATGGCCATTTGGCCATTTTGTGGAAAAGTAACTGTCCTTTTGGCCTACCTTTGTTTAGGTTTCCATGATGGTCTGGTCGCTTCATGTTTGTGTTTCTTTCCCTTTGGTGTCTTTGTTTGGTGGAGTAAGTTAATTGTATCGATTCCTGATCTTTGTTTATCTTCTACTTTTTATAGGGAAAACCTTAAAGAATGTTTTTATCTGAAACCAGAAGGCCCATGCTTATGATATTTGATATTAAGCTTCATTTTGTGGACCTCTACCAAGATTTTTCAAATTATAGCCCTGAGGCCAAAAATTGTCCCGCCCAAGGACCCACATGTAAATCTCTTGGCTCAGGTGAGTGATATAGGACATTCATGGTCCTCTTGTCATAGGCTTATAATAGGGAAAACCTTTAAAAATCTTCTTGTCCCAAACCAGAACACCCAGGTCTTTGATATTTGGTATGAAGCTTCATCAAACTGACCTCTTCCGAGATTGTTCAAATTATAGCCCTTGGGCCAAAAATGCCCCTGCACCAGGGCCTACTGGTTTTACATAGGCTTACAAGGGAAAACCTTTACACATTTGTCTAAAAACAGAAGGCCCAGGTCTTTGACAAATGTTATGACACTTAATCTAGTGGACCTCTATCAAGATTGTTCAAATTATGGCCCTGGAGCTAAAAATGGGCCCGCCCCCGGGGCCCACTCGTTTTACATAGGCTTATGTAGGGAAAATCTTTGAAAATCTTCTTGTCTAAAACCAGAAGACCCAGGTCTGTGACATTGGATATTAAGCTTCATCCAGTGGACTCTCTATCAAGATTGTTCAAATTATAGCCCTGGGGCCAAAAATGGCCCCGCCCCGGGACCCTCTGACATAGGCTTATATAGGGAAAATCTGAGCTACCGAGGCTGGCCTTCCTAGGTTAATAATCCAATTCAAAATTATTTCACAGAAATGTCATTTGTTGACCCTCTACAAAAATTGGTAAAATGGTTTCTCTTCACTGAAGAAAATGGCTGCCAGTGCTAAAAACAGAAAAACCTTTGAATGACATTTCCCCCTTGGTCGGCGCAATTTCAAACCCCATTCACAGAAATGTTTCTCTTTTATTTTTGTACCAAAATTGATTAAACGGTTTAGCTTAGCTTAGGTCTGTTCCATTGAAACCTCCAATCTCAAAGTAGATATTATTGTACTGATGATTGAGGCGTGGTTGGGTAAGGCAAAGGTGACATGTATTTTGCGTCGCTGGGGTGTCCAACTGATATTAGCTTACAGTAGGGCAAGGCCTGCTGTCCTTTCAGCAGGTAAGGATAGAGGGGACATTTTGTTATTTCTTCTGTTTCAACCCTTCCATTCTTTTTTGCTTATCCACTATCCCCCATTTTCATCTCATCTACTATCTCTTTTCTCCCTTTCACTGGGAGATGACACAAAATGACCCACAAGTGTTGACATGTCATTAAACTCAATCAGTCAATCATGATGATTGCTTAAATTGCTGAAATGGGTTTGCTCTGCTGAACAAAATGTCCATATGACTGCAGAGGTAAAGATTAAAAATCATTAAAGAACATCTTCTCCAATGGTTGAGTTTCAAAAAAAAGTTGACAGAAATGTTCCTTGTGTGACTCCTTTACCAAAAGTGCTTCAAATCGGATCCAGAAAGGTTTCTTGTAAACGGGATTCACTAGAATGAATAAATGTTACAGATTTGTAAAAAAGAAAAAAAAAAAAGTGCTTCAAATAATGTTCTGTTACCTGGGGTGATAGTCAAATGGACTTAAGCACTTAGTAGCTACTTGTGCTTATTAAACTTCAGGCCAAATGAAAAAGATTGCCCCAAAAATTATCAGGAACTATAAACGCAATGAGACTCAAAGTAAGTATAATTGAAATGATGATTGCTTAAATTGCTGAAACGGGAAAATTTCCATATGACTGCAGAGGTAAAAAAAGGAAAAATTTTCAAAGAACATCTTCACCTATGCCAATGGCTCAGTTTCAAAATAATGTGATAGAAATGTTCCTTGGGTTACCCCTCTACCAAAAGTGTTCAACGGGTTCTGCTCTCGTTGTACATAATGGCTGTCAGAGCTAAATATAGAGTAACCTGTAAGCAACACTGTTAGTACATCATAACTCAGGTGAGCGAATTAGGTCCATCATGGACCACTTGTCAACATTTACTTTTCAGTGCCATTTTGTCTTTGCAGGTATACTTCGATTCATCAGGTCTTAGCACACCAAGATCAGGGAGTGCAACACCAGGGTCAAGATCAGGTCAGAGTCTGACTGATCCTAAAAGTAGACAATTATCAAAGAAAAGGGATGCATTTAGGAGCAGAAGTGCACAGAGCTGTGAGAGTGTGTGTAGTAGAGCCAGTACCCCTAGGTCTCCAAACTCTACCCAGAAATATAAAAAGGGGGACGTAGTTTCAACACCTAATGGTATAAGAAAGAAATTTAATGGTAAACAGTGGCGTAGACTTTGCTCCAAGGATGGATGCACAAAGGAATCACAACGGCGAGGATATTGTTCACGACATTTGTCTTCAAAAGTGCCAAGAAATGCTCCATCTTTTCCAGGACTCATGAAAGGAGAAATGAAAGAGGGTCATATAGAATGGGCAGATAATTCAAGAGATACTGACTATGATCCATCGGGGCAAAAATTTGACAGTGACGAAACAGAGGCAGCCAATATGCTTGTTGCTATGGGCAACTCTCGATCAACAACTCCTGCATTTTCACCAACACCTTCTTCCGTTAGCTCTCTGTCACCAAGGAAACGGCATCCCTCTTCTCCGCAGAGTGGAGCTACCCCAGGACTAAGGGGGATTTCCGCATCGTTTACTCCGATTTCTCCACATCCTCAGAATCCTAATCATGGTTATTTACCCTCCCCCACTCACGGTTGGAGTTCTGGGAACTCGAACAAATCTGGCAGTTCATCTTCAGAGCACATATCACCAATAACCCCACGATTTCCTCCTGGTGGAACTCAGTCAGCATTTCAGCATCCGTCACTTATAGACAGAGGTGCTAAACTTGCTAATCTAACATATCTAAATAAAGACCATATCAAAAGTACCGATTCTGGTATCGATGTATCAACACCTAAGTCCGCTAAAACAACCCCATCTTCACCTTCTCCACAGGGAGCATTCCAAACCCAGTCTATTCTGTCATCAGTGCTTCAACAACATCTCAGTGTCCCAGGGCCGACAGCACGGGAGCTAAAGGGAGGCAGTCTGTCAGAGTCACATCCCATGGAAATGCAATCTAGGCTGACAACGCAAAGTGTGTCTGACTGGCGGACCACTCATCTTCCACATGGAGCAATTGCTATTGATGCACAACTTATCCCAGTGTCAGTATCTTCTGTAATACAAATGCAGGGGTACCTCTCACATAATGGAATGAAAGAAAATATGCCAGTAAATCAAGAGCCACATCAAAAGATAATGAAAACAGACATTTGTGTGTCGGAAGCAGGGCACCTACCACCAGCATCAACTCTGTTACCCATAATGCCAGTGGAGAACGGACCAAAAGAGAGGAAGGAAAATATACAATGTACAGGTAAGTTACACTGCTCCACTGGTAAAACTTTTAAACATACAATAGTGGTAAATTAGAAAACATGTTGCGAGGACATACTAATACATTTGGGTAACTCTCATGTGTACGAATCAATGGCATTTGCACAGATGAGAATATGTGTTATATTTAATTATGCCCCCAACTTTGAAAAAGTTGGAGGGGCATATTGGTTCTGGTTCGTTCGTCCGTTCATCCGTTCGTCTGTTCGTCCATCCATTACGCTTTTGATGCCTAGCATAACTAAAGAACCATGTATGCTAGGGTTTTGAAATTTCATATATGGATTCCTCATGGAAAATTAGCTGACACGTATTTTTTTTCTCATCCGGATTATGCCCCCTTCAAGAGTTATTGCCCTTTGAAATTTTTTTAATAAAATCTTGTGAGCAAGATATCTCAAAAATTATTAGAGATAGAGCCTTGAAAGTTTGTGAATAGATTGGTGGTGATGAGTAGATGAACTTATTAACTTTTGACAAAATTCCGAAAAATACTTTGTGAGTTATGGCCCTTTGTCATTTTGGTAATTTGTGCCCATTGTTATGTATGCTAAAAGTGATGCATAGCATAACTTTAGAACAGTGTATGCTATAGTTTTGAAATTTCATATATGCATTTCTGATGGAAAATAAGCTGATGCGTATTTTTTTTCTCATCAAGATTATGCCCCTTTCAAGAGTTATTGCCCTTTGATTTTTTTTTTAAATAAAATCTAGTCAGCAAGGTATCTCAAAAATTATTGGAGCTAGAGCCTTGAAAGTTGGTGAATAGATTGGTGGTGATGAGTAGATGAACTGCTTAACTTTTGACAAAATTCCGAAAAATACTTTGGGAGTTATGGCCCTTTGTCATTTTGGTAATTTTTGCCCATTGTAATGTATGCTAAAAGTGATGCATAGCATAACTTTAGAACCGTGTATGCTAGGGTTTTGAAATTTCATATATGGATTCCTCATGGAAAATTAGCTGACGGGTATTTTTTTCTCGTGCGGATAATGCCCCTTTTAAGAGTTATTGCCCTTTGAAATTTTTTAATAAAATCTTGTCAGCAAGATATCTCAAAAACTATTGGAGCTAGAGCCTTGAAAGTTGGTGAATAGATTGGTGGTGATGAGTATATGAACTGATTAACTTTTGACAAAATTCCAAAAATACTTTGTGAGTTATGGCCCTTTGTCATTTTGGTAATTTGTGCCCATTGTAATGTATGCTAAAAGTGATGCTTACCATAACTTTAGAATCGTGTATGCTAGTGTTTTAAAATTTAATATATGGATTCCTCATGGAAAATTAGCTGATGCATTTTTTTTTCCGGATTATGCCCCTTTCAAGAGTTAGTGCCCTTTAAAATTTTTTTAATAAAATCTTGTCAGCAAAATATCTCAAACACTATTGGAGCTAGAGCCTTGAAAGTTGTTGAGTATATTGGCATTTATGAGTATATGAATTGATTAACTTTTGACAAAATTCAGAAAAATACTTTGTGAGTTATGGCCCTTTGTCATTTTGGCAATTTGTGCCCATTGTAATGAATGCTAAAAGTGATGCATAGCATAACTTTAGAACTGTGTATGCTATGGTTTTGAAATTTCATATATGCATTCCTAATGGAAAATAAGCTGACGCGTATTTTTTTTCTCATCCGGATTATGCCCCTTTCAAGAGTTATTGCCCTTTGAATTTTTTTTAATTATCCCCTCGCACAACATAGTTGTGAGGGGGGATATAGCATTTGTCCCGTACGTACGTACTTACTTTTGTCATCGCTCTAGGGCCTACATTTTTTGACTGATTTTAATACAACTTCAGACAAATGTTCCCTTTAAAAAAATCTCGAGCGAGTTCGACTTTCAAGGTCATGACCTCAAGGTCAAGGTCACTGTGGCTATTTTTAGAAAAACTTTGTCATCACTCTAGCGCCTACATTTCTTCACCAATTTCAATATAACTTCACACAAATGTTCCTTATAAAAAATCTCGAGCGAGTTCGACTTTCAAGGTCATGACCTCAAGGTCAAGGTCACTGGCTATTTTTAGAAAAACTTTGTCATCGCTCTAGCGCCTACATTTCTTCACCAATTTCAATATAACTTCACACAAATGTTCCTTATAAAAAAATCTCGAGCGAGTTTGACTTTCAAGGTCATGACCTCAAGGTCAAGGTCACTGAGGCTATTTTTAGAAAAACTTTGTCATCACTCTAGCGCCTACATTTCTTCACCAATTTCAATTTAACTTCACACAAATGTTCCTTATAAAAAAATCTCGAGGGAGTTCGACTTCCAAGGTCATGACCTCAAGGTCAAGGTCACTGGCTATTTTTAGAAAAACTTTGTCATCGCTCTAGCGCCTCCATTTCTTCACCAATTTCAATTTAACTTCACACAAATGTTCCTTATAAAAAAATCTCGAGCGAGTTCGACTTTCAAGGTGATGGCCTCAAGGTCAAGGTCACTGTGGCTATTTTTAGAAAAATTTTGTCATCGCTCTAGGGCCTACATTTCTTCACTGATTTCAATATAACATCACACAAATGTTTCTCATGACAATATCTCGAGCGAGTTCGACTTTCAAGGTCATGACCTCAAGGTCAAGGTCATGTGGCTATTTTTAGAAAAACTTTGTCATCGCTCTAGCGCCTACATTTCTTCACTGATTTCAATATAACTTCACACAAATGTTTCTTATGACAATATCTCAGCGAGTTCGACTTTCAAGGTCATGACCTCAAGATCAAGGTCACTGTGGCTATCTTTAGAAAAACTTTGTCCTCACTCTAGCGTCTACATTTCTTCACCAAGTTCAATATAACTTCACACAAATGTTCCTTATAAAAAAATCTTGAGCGAGTTTGAATTTCAAGGTCATGACCTCAAGGTCAAGGTAACTGGCTATTTTTAGAAAAACTTTGTCATCGCTCTAGCGCCTCCATTTCTTCACCAATTTCAATTTAACTTCACACAAATTTTCCTTATAAAAATATCTCGAGCGAGTTTGACTTTCAAGGTGATGGCCTCAAGGTCAAGGTCACTGTGGCTATTTTACACAACAAATTTTGTCATAGCTCTAGGGCCTACATTTGTTTACTGATTTCAATATATCATCACACAAATGTTTCTCATGACAATATCTCGAGCGAGTTCGACTTTCAAGGTCATGACCTCAAGGTCAAGGTTATGTGGCTATTTTTAGAAAAACTTTGTCATCGCTCTAGCGCCTACATTTCTTCACTGATTTCAATTTTACTTCACACAAATGTTTCTTATGACAATATCTCAGCGAGTTCGACTTTCTAGGTCATGACCTCAAGATCAAGGTCACTGGCTATCTTTAGAAAAACTTTGTCATCACTCTAGCGCCTACATTTCTTCACCAAGTTCAATATAACTTCACACAAATGTTCCTTATAAAAAAATCTTAAGCGAGTTTGACTTTCAAGGTCATGACCTCAAGGTCAAGGTCACTGGCTATTTTTAGAAAAACTTTGTCATCGCTCTAGCGCCTCCATTTCTTCACCAATTTCAATTTAACTTCACACAAATGTTCTTATAAAAATATCTCGAGCAAGTTTGACTTTCAAGGTGATGGCCTCAAGGTCAAGGTCACTGTGGCTATTTTTAGAAAAATTTTGTCATCGCTCTAGGGCTTACATTTCTTCACTGATTTCAATATAACATTACACAAATGTTTCTCATGACAATATCTCGAGCGAGTTCGACTTTCAAGGTCATGACCTCAAGGTCAAGGTCACTGTGGCTATTTTTAGAAAAACTTTGTCATCGCTCTAGCCCCTACATTTCTTCATTGATTTCCATATAACTGCACACAAATGTTTCTTATGACAATATCTCAGCGAGTTCGACTTTCAAGGTCATGACCTCAAGGTCAAGGTCACTGTGGCTATTTTAATAAAAACTTTGTCATCGCTCTAGCGCATACATTTCTTCACTGATTTCAAAATGACTTCACACAAATGTTCCTTATGACAATATCTTGAGCCAATTCGACTTTCAAGGTCATGACCTCAAGGTCAAGGTCACTGTGGCTATTTTTAGAAAAAACTTTGTCATTGCTCTAGCGCCTACATTTCTTCACTGATATCAATATAACTTCACACAAATGTTCCTTATGACAATATCTCGAGCGAGTTCGACTTTCAGGGTCATGACCTCAAGGTCAAGGTCACTGTAGCTATTTTTAGAAAAATTTTGTCATTGCTCTAGCGCCTACATTTCTTCACCGATTTTAATATAACTTCACACAAATGTTCCTTATGACAATATCTCTAGCCATTTGGACTTTCAAGGTCAAGGTCACTGGCTATTTTTAGAAAAACTTTGTCAACGCTCTAGCGCTAACATTTCTTCACAGATTTCAATATAACTTCACACAAATGTTCCTTATGACAATTATCTCAAGCCATTTGGACTTTCAAGGTCAAGGTCACAATGGCTATTTTTAGAAAAACTTTGTCATCGGTCCAGCGCCTACATTTCTTCACTGATTTTAATATAACTTCACAACAATGATCCTTATGACAATACCTCGAAAGAGTTCGACTTTCAAGGTCAAGGTCACTGTGGCTAATTTTAGAAAAACTTTGTCATTGCTCTAGCGCTTACATTTTTTCACCAGTTTCAAAATCCATTCACACTAATGTTCCTTATGACAATATCTGTAGCGAGTTCCACTTTCAAGGTCAAGGTCACTGTGGCTATTTTTAGAAAAACTTTGTCATGGCTCTAGCGCTTACATTTCTTCACCAATTTCAATATAACTTCACACAAATGTTTCTTATGATAATATCTCGAATGATTTCGACTTTCAAGGTCAAGGTCACTGTGGCAATTTTTAGAAAAACTTTGTCATCATCCTAGCGACTACATTTCTTCCTTGATTTCAATATAACTTCACACAAGTGTTCCTTATGACAATACCTCGAGTGAGTATTACTTTCAAGGTCAAGGTCACTGTAGCTATTTTTAGAAAAACTTTGTCATGGCTCTAGCGCTTTCATTTCTTCACCGATTTCAGTATACTTTCACACAAATGTTCTTTATGACAATATCTCGAGCTATTTCAACTTTCAAGGTCAAGGTCACTGTGGCTATTTTTAGAAAAACTTTGTCATCGCTCTAGTGCCTACATTTATTGATGGATGTTAATAGAACTTCACACAAATGTTTCTAATGGTAATATCTCGAGTTGCTTTGACTTTCAAGGTCATGACCTCAAGGTCAAGGTCACTGTGGCTATTTTTAGAAAAACTTTGTCATTGCTCTACCGCCTACATTTATGATTTTAATCTAACTTCACACAAAAGATGCTTATGATAATATCTTGAGCAAGATCTACATCGCGGCCATGGCCCCAAGTCAAGGTCCCTATGACTATTTTTAGAGAAATATTTTCATCACTCTAGAACCTACATTTATGGATGGATTTTTAAACAAACTTTACACAAATGTTGCATATGATAATATCTCAAGCAAGTTGGACTTTTGCCTTTTCAGTGTTTTCCACACACGAAGTTGTCTTGTGCGAGGGGATTTGTATTGCATGCGATGCCTTGTTTTTTTTTAATAAAATCTTGTCAGCAAGTCCATATCTTGAGAACTATTAGAGCTTCATTAATCATCTTGGTACAAACTTGCATCCAGGCATTGCAACTTCAACGCAAACATCCATATCTGACCTTAACCTATATTTCACGGTTCAATGACTTCATGAATGATTGCGACCACCCTGACTTTCACCCTTTTCTCGAAAACTATTAAAGCTTTTCAAATTATGATTGGTACAAACTTGCATCTAGGAATTGCAACTGCAACACAAGCATCCATATTTGACTTTGACCCATATTTCATGGTTCACCGACTTTGTGAATTATTGCGACCACCCTGACTTTCACCCTAATGTAAGAGTCCATTTCTCAAGATCTATTAGAGCTTCATTAATTGTATTTGGTACAAGCTTGCATTTAGGAATTGAACTTCAATGCAAGTATCCATTTCTGACCTTGACCTACATTTTATGGTTCACTGACTTTGTAAAATAGTGTGACAACCCTAACTTTCACCCTGATGTAAAAGTCTGTTTTTAAGAGTTTCATTGATGATACTTGGTACATGCTTGCAACTAGGAGTGAAATTTTTATACAGGCATCCATGTTTGACCTTGACCTAGATTTCATGGTTTGGTGACTTTGCGCCCCCACAGGCGTGACATAGCCTTCGGGGGAATTCTTGTATGTTTTTGAGTCTTAAACAATATTTGTTGAATATTTTGCCATCTAGGGACAAGCAAAGGTTGGGGGCATTGTGTTTTGCAAACACCATTTCTATTTATTTCTTTGGTACTGTTAGCTCACCTGAGCACAAAGTGCTTATGATGAGCTATTGTGATCAGTCAATGTCCGTCATTTGTCATTCCTCGTGTCATGCAGGGTCAACAATTTGGTTTAAAAGACTACTCCTAAACCTTTGGACCAATTTCATTTTAACTTCTTCAACAATTTGCAATATTGCAGCCTGTGATCTAAAAATTGGTAGATGTAGTTAGCTGAATGAATGGATGAAACTACATCAGTATTCAAGGTCAGGATCATTATTTGACCTTGGCTGAAGATTTGACCTTGGCTCAAGGTCATTCAGATATGAAAATATTAACTTATTTTCCACAGAAACCAGGAAGCCATTCTTAACTGAATTTCATGTAGATGTCTTTAGGGACAAGGAAATAAAAATTGATTGAAATGAGTTCGGTCATATGACTAAGATGGCCACCGTGTCCATATAAGGTAAAATCGCTTCAGACATTTTCTTCTCCGGAACCACTGGGTTGCCATGAAGCTTGGTATGTACCATTGGGCACTCAGGCCCATCATAATTGTTCAAATGATGACTCTCGGATGACCTTTGTCAAAGGTCAAATCTGGTTGTGTAGACTTTTTTTGTATGGTAAAAAGTCAGAATTGTGTATTTTTCGGAAACTATTAAAGCCTGGGGTCTGAAAATTAGTAGATGCAGGTAGTTCAATGAGTGGGTCAATCTACATGAGTATTCAAGGTAAGGGTCATTATTTGATCTTGGCCAAAGGTCATTCAGATATGAGAAATTAAAACGTTTTTCCGCATAAAGCACTAAGCCATTTGTGACCAAACTTCATATAAATAGGGCTGGGACGATATGCTCATGTCACGATACGATACGTATCACGATATGTCTATCACGATTGGATACGTATCTCGATACTTTTACTACAGTAAATGACCAATTAATTCGAACAGTAAAAAAATAAATACTGATCCGGGTGTTCGAATCATTAGAAAATATCAGATCGGAAATTTATAAGTGTTTGAACTGTTTGATACGCCGAATGGGACTGGAAAAACCCAATCTTAACCTATCAAAAATTATGTGCTTATAAAATTAGCCTTTCTTTGAGAGAGCATGTCTATTCACAAACTGCATGGCAGTCAGTGCAGATCCTGATCAGAAACCATCTGATCTGAATCTACACTTTAGGGATTGTCGTGAACAGCCAGAACATGGTTAAAAATGTAAGTCTTGGCTGTGCACTAGGTGTTAGTAAGATAGACAGCATATCGCACAGGCTGACTTTTAGTTTAGTTTAGAGCTTGGCATTTTGTAGGAGCCGATGTGGGATGACTATACCACTGCAGCTAGGGCACAGCTATTCCTTTGAATATGTGTGTGCGTCACGCAGGCCCCTCTAAACCTGCTCACCACGGTCACCAAACGCTTTTATGGTTTGGTAATGGGGCGCCGGTAATGGTCTATTGCCCCTCTGTGGGAACAGCCAAGTCTGTTTGTATTGCGTTTGATACACACTGCACAGACTGCTGTGATTCTTCCGTCACAAGGGTGCTCACTCCTTTTTGTAGAAACTGCTGTCCTCCGACTCAATGAATGGCCGATCATGGGAAACATGGTATTAAAACATTTTGCTCATTCTCTGCTGAGCACAGTACAGAGGCATTTACCAGATCATCATTAATTTTGGTCCAATCAGATAAGAAAAATCTGTTAGAATTCCATGGAATTGGATCAGGATGTGTTCATTATTTTATACAACTACATTTTTTCTCGTGGCCCAGTCAATCTGCATGTGATAAGAAGTGCAGAACTGTTTGATCTATAAATAGATAAACTGGCCACAGTCAGTGTGTGCAGGGGGTCTTTTAGACTGGAATCAGTCCAAAAGTTTAACCAATAACTTCTCATTTGTATTAGCATTGATTTATATTATTATCCTCTCTAATACTTTCTGATCTCCAAAACTTTCATTTGGTGCTATGGGATGGAAGTCATTGCTTTTGAGCTGGGTTAAAATGAATAAGCATATTCTTATAAGTGAAATGATTAAATGAATGGACTGTTTCCAGTCTAGGGGTCTTTGAATTCGAGTTCATCATGTAATTCTATCCCCAGTTACAAGTTTAAGGTTACACATGGTCATTAAATGTGAACCTTGTATAAATCTTTAAACTTAATGACATATACACCTACTGAACTATCACTACTCTATCCCTTTAAAATGGGCGGGTCAATTTGCGATCTAAGGAATAACAGGTGTACTTTAACAGAAATTGATTTGTTTGGAGCAAATTCTTTTCTTTCTAGGAAAGAAAAGATGATTTTTCAAAGAATTTCCTTGTTGTATGTAATATTTTTTGTTCTGGCTACACCGCAGCGGACAAAGTCCAGCTACATGTATACATGGAGTGAGGTTTGCTGTTAAGCGCATAGCGAAGCCTCTGCCGAGACTGCGCAGCCTTGTTTGTGTGCTCTCTGTTTACTCATAAGCTGTCTCAAATCAGCGTAAGCCATTCAATGCCCATCGAATAGTTCACAGAAACGCACACAGTGAAGACTGATACAGAGTGTTGTTATTTCTTCTGTTTCTACACTTCCATTCATTTTCCTCTTTCTCCTCTGTCCCTCACTTTCATCTCCTCTACAACAGCCCTCGCCCATCGGGGCTTGAAGAAATATATGGACTGCATGATGCTTTCACTCAGAGCTGAAACTGACCTGCACATGAGTACTGGTAAACTGCTAAGAGGATCTAATCCTGCCCAGGCAAAGCGGTGCGAGACGGTCCGTCCATGCTTATAAACCCTATTGGTTTCATTGGGCGCCAAGGCTTGAGATGTCATTTCGTCTTTATGTCGGGTAAAAGTCCCACAAAATTGGAAGCAACGTCTCCAAAATGACCTTTACAGTGTCGACGGGGACGTTAAACCTCAAATCAATCAAACAAACAAATCATCTCCTCTACTGTCTCTTCTCCCCCCCCCTCCCCCCCCCCCCTTTTCTCTTGGAGAAGACAAAAATGATCCACTAGGGTTGACCTGTCGTTAAACTCAAAACTCCGTACTGGTGTGAAGGTGGTGCACAGGATTCGAGGTGGCCGGACTGGTAACCAGACATCACGGTTGATTGATTTAACCTTTTTAGCTTAGCTTAGGGCATGGTGCATAAGCGTGTTGTAATCAGACAATCGTTTGGTTTCAGAATCAAAGCACTGTGAGTGTGGGTTGTAGGTTGGAGTAATAGTCCTGGGCTGAGATTTAAACCATTTCATTTAACTCTGAAATTCCAAACAAATAGTGAAGATTATGATAAGAAGACGCTTTCTGCAGCTTCTGATCTTGGTCTTCACTGTTTGCCAAGCTCATCCTATGATTCCAGGATAATCCTCTTCAGTCTTATGGAATACTCTGATCTCACTGCGGCTATTTTCTACAAGACAGAAGGTTATTCTGACAAGTCAGTGATAGTCACATAGACGTTAGCATTGACACGCTTTTCTTATTAGCAACTTCGGATCGAATGCCAAACAATCAACCCAAACATAGCCACGTCGTTTGTCAGTGTTGGGTACATGTAAATGTTATCTGTAAAATCTGCACATGAATCAAATGTTGGATCTGGCAAACAATGTAAACTCAGATCAAAAGCCACAGAACATGGTGCTGATCTTGTTCTACACTTTTTAGCTCACCTGAGCCGAAGGCTCTGGGAGAGCTATTGTGATCGGCGACCGTCCGTCGTCGTCGCCGTCGTCATCCGTATGTCCATCTGTTCACAATTTCTTTAAACAACATCTCCTCCTAAACCACTGAACAGATTCTAACCAAACTTGGCAGAAATGATCCTTAGGTGGTCCTCTCTCAAAGTTGTTCAAAGAATTCCATTCCATGCAGAACTCTTGTTGCCATGGCAACAAAAAGGTGGAAATAAGAAAAAACCTTTAAAAATCTTCTTCTCTGAAACCAGAAGGACTAGGTCTTTGGTATTTGGTATGAAGCTTCATCAAGTGGACCTCTATCAAGATTATTCAAATTATAGCCCTGTGGCCAAAAACGACCCTGCCCAAGGGCCCACTGGTTTTACATAGGCTTATATAGGGAAAAAATTAAAAATTTTCTGGTCTGAAACCAGAAGACCCAGGTCTTTGATATTTGGTATGAAGCTTCATCTAGTGGACCTCTACCAAGATTGTTCAAATTATAGCCCTGGTGCCAAAAACGGCCCCGGCCCGGGGCCCACTTGTTTTATATTGGCTTTTATACGGAAAACATATAAAAATCTTCTTCTCTGAAACCAAAAGGCCTAGGTCATTGATATTTGGTATGAAGCTTCATCTAGTGGATCTCTACCAAGATTGATCAAATTACAGCCCTGGGGCCAAAAACAACCCCGCCCCGGAGCCCACTGGTTTTACATAGGCTTAATAGGGAAAACCTTTAAAAATCTTTTCTGAAACCAGAAGGCCGAGGTCTTTGACTTTTGGTATGAAGCTTTATCTACTGGACCTCTACCAAGATTGTTCAAATTAAAGCCATTGGGCCAAAAATGGCCCGGCCCCAGGGCCCACTGGTTTTATATAGGTTTCAAATATGAATGCAAGTAGAACGTTTTCTCATGCGTGTGTCCGTTAACAATTTCTTCAAACGACATTTCCTCCTAAACCACTGATCCGATTTGGACTAAACTTCACAGGAATGTTCCTTAGGTGGTCCCCTTTTAAAGTTGTTCAAATGGTTCTGGTTTGTTGCACATCTAGGTCACAGGAGCCAAAAATAGATTTTTTTCACAGAAAACATAAAAAATCTTCTTCTCTGAAACCACAAGGCCCACGTCTTTGATATTTGGTATGAAGCTTCATCTAGTGGACACCTACCAAGATTGTTCAAATTATAGTGCTGGGGCCAAAAATGCCCCGCCCCGGGGCCCACTGGTTTTATATAGGCTTATATAGGGAAAACCTTTAAAAATCATCTTCACTGAAACCAGAAGGCCTAGGTCATTGATATTTGGTATGAAGCTTCATCTAGTGGACCTCTACCAAAATTGTT
The DNA here is from genome assembly GCA_963580285.1 of Lucinisca nassula. Lineage (NCBI taxonomy): Eukaryota > Metazoa > Mollusca > Bivalvia > Lucinida > Lucinidae > Lucinisca > Lucinisca nassula. The sequence goes on along the minus strand of OY757019.1, from coordinate 65,734,115 downwards.
CAAATTGTATGCCTGGGGCCAAAAACGGTCCCGCCCCGGGGCCCACTAGTTTTATATAGGCTTATATAGGGAAAAACCTTTAAAAATCTTCTTCTCTGAAACCAGAAGGTGGAGGTCTTTGAAATTTGGTATGAAGCTTCATCTAGTGGTTCTCTCCCAAGATAATTCAAATTATAGCCCTTGGGCCAAAAACGGCCCCGCCCTGGGGCCCACTAGTTTTATATAGGCTTATATAGGGAAAAACCTTTAAAAATCTTCTTCTCTGAAACCAGAAGGCTCAGGTCTTTGATATTTGGTATGAAGCTTCATCTAGTGGATCTCTACCAAGATTGTTCAAATTATAGCCCTGGGGCCAAAAACGGCCCTGCCCCGGGGCCCACTGGTTTTATATAGGCTTATATAGGGAAAATCTTTAAAAATCTTCTTCTCTGAAACCAGAAGGCCTAGGTCATTGATATTTGGTATGAAGCTTCATCGAGTGGACCTCTACCAAGAGTGTTCAAATTATAGCCCTGGGGCTAAAAACCACCCCCCAGAGGCCTACTGGTTTTACATAGGCTTATAAAGGGAAAACCTTTAAAAATCTTCTTTTCTGAAACCAGAAGGTGGAGGTCTTTGAAATTTGGTATGAAGCTTCATCTAGTGGACTTCTCCCAAGATAATTCAAATTATAGCCCTTGGGCCAAAAACGGCCCCGACCTGGGGCCCACTGATTTTATATAGGCTTATATAGGAAAAACTTATAAAAATCTTCTCCTCTGAAACCAGAAGGCCTAGGCCATTGATATTTGGTATGAAGCTTCATCTAGTGGACCTCTACCAAGATTATTCAAATTATAGCCCTGGAGCCAAAAACGGCCCCAACCCGGGGCCCACTGGTTTTTATATAGGCTTATATAGGGAAAACATATAAAAATCTTTTTCTCTGAAACCAGAAAGCCTAGGTAAATGATATTTGGTATGAAGCTTCATCTAGTGGACTTCTACCAAGATTGTTCAAATTATAGCCCTGGGGCCAAAAATGCCCCCGCGCCAGGGCCCACTGGTTTTACATTGGCTTATATAGGGAAAACATTTAAAAAATCTTCTTGTCTGAAACCAGACGGCCCAGGTCTTTGATATTTTGTATGAAGCTTCATCTACTGGACGTCTACCAAGATTGTTCAAATTATAGCCCTGGGGCCAAAAACGGTTCAAATTATAGCCCTGGGGCCAAAAACGGCCCTGCCCCAGGGCCCACTGGTTTTATATAGAGAAAACATATAAGAAACTAGAAAGCCCAGGTCTTCGATATTTGGTATGAAGCTTCATCTAGTGAACCTCTACCAAGATTGTTCAAATTATAGCCCTGAGACCAAAAAAGCCTCTGCGCCGAGCCCACTGGTTTTACAGAGATTTATATAGGGAAAACCTTTAAAAAGCTTCTTGTCTGAAACCATAAGGCCCAGGTCTTTGATATTTGGTATGAAGCATCATCTAGTGGACCTCTACCAAGATTGTTCAAATTATAGCCCTGGGGCCAACAACCGCCCCCACCCTGGGGCCAACTGGTTTTATATAGGCTTATATAGGGAAAACATATAAAAATCTTCTTCTCTGAAACCAGAAGGCCTAGGTCATTGATATTTGGTATGAAGCTTCATCTAGTGGAATTCTACCAAGATTGTTCAAATTATAGCGCTTGTGCCAAAAACGGCCCCGCCCCGGGGCCCACTGGTTTTATATAGGCTTATATAGGGAAAACCTTTAAAAATCTTCTTTTCTGAACCCAGAAGGTGGAGGTCTTTGATATTTGGTATGAAGCTTCATCTAGTGGACCTCTACCAAGATTGCTCAAATTATAGCCCTTTGGCCAAAAACGGCCCCGCCCTGGGGCCCACTGGTTTTATATAGGCTTATATAGGGAAAACCTTTAAAAATCTTTTTTTCTGAAACCAGAAGGCCCAGGTCTTTGATATTTGGTATGAAGCATCATCTAGTGGACCTTGACCAAGATTGTTCAAATTATAGCCCTAGGGCCCAAAAGGACTTGCCCAAGGGCAAATAGTTTTCCATAGGCTTATATAGGGAAAACCTTTAAAAATCTTCTTCCCTGTAACTAGAAGGCCCAGGTCTTTGATATTTGATATGAAGCTTCATCTAGTGGTCCTCTACCATGATTGTTCAAATTATAGAAGGCCCAGGTCTTTGATATTTGATATGAAGCTTTATCTAGTTGACCTTTACCAAGATTGTTCATATCTTCTTTTCTGAAACCAGACGGCCCAGGTCTTTGATATTTAGTATCAAGCGGTATCTAGTGGTCGTCTACAAAGATTGTTCAAATTATAGCCCTATGGCAAAAAACCGCCCTGCCCCGGGGCCCACAGGTTTTTAGCTCATGGTGAGCTTTTGTGATCGGTCAATGTCCGTTGTGCGTCCTGTGTCGTGCGGCGTCAACAATTTGCTTTAAATACTTACTCCTCCTTAACCCTTGAGCCATTTTCAATAAAACTTCATAGGAATATTGCTGAGGTGACCGTCTACAAAAAAAAACTAAAATTGTTTCACTCCGCTGAACAAGATGGCCATCAGAGCTAAAAATAGAACATTCTTTAAACGACAACTCCTCCTGTAACCTTGGGTTAAATTAATTCAACTTCATAGGAATGTTGCTTAGGTGACCCTGTATTAAAATAGCTAAAACGGTATTGCTCTGATGAGCAAAATGGCCACCATAGCTAAAAATAGAAAAAACGTAAATTTTCTTCAAACACAAACTCCTCCTTAACCCTTGGGCCAATTTGATTCAAACTTCACAGGAATGTTGCCAAAATGACTCCCTACCGAAATAGCTAAAATCTTTGTGCTCTGACAAACAAGATGGCCACCAGAGCTAAAAATAGAAAAAAAAAAAAAATATTTAAATGACAATTGCTCCTGTTCCCTTGGGCCAATTTTATTCAAACTTCCACTCTTTACACTACACTTCCTCGTAATTTCATAAAAGAAATGCTTAATGATTTAATTGAATGGGCTTTTCACAGAGAAGATTTTCTCTATCTTGCATGGAATATCAGAAATGCATTTTTCGATTCTAAAGAGCATACAAATTATACACTTTGGTCATGGCAGAAAGTGTGTGATGCCCTCACCTTTCTACTTGACAATATTTATATTAGATTCGGTACTAAGTTATTTAGACAAATTGTGGGCATTCCGATGGGTACGAATTGCGCACCTCTTGTGGCTGATCTATTCTTGTATTGTTATGAAAGAGACTTCATGTTTTCGCTTTCCATTGATAACCAATCTGAAATTATCGAAGCTTTTAGCTCCACTTCTAGATATTTAGATGATTTATTAAATATTGATAATACCTATTTCGATGGTTTGATCAGTCAGATTTACCCCCCAGAACTTCAGTTAAATAAAGCAAATTGTTCTGATATTGAGGCCCCGTTTTTGGATTTACAACTATCTATTGTAGATGGGTTTGTTTCGTGCAAAATTTATGATAAACGCGATGACTTTGATTTTGAGATTGTAAATTTGCCTTTTTTGGATGGTGATGTTCCTCGGGCGCCATCCTATGGAGTTTATATTTCGCAATTAATTTGATTTGCTAGAGTGTGTAGTCATGTAACTGACTCCAACACTCATAATAAATTATTAAAGGCTAAACTTCTTAATCAGGGTTATCGGTACCATAAACTACGCAAAGCCTTTTCAAAATTTTATAGACGCCATTCTGATTTAATTTCAAAATTCAATATTGGACTTAAATCTCTTCTGCAACAAGGTCTATCGGAACCCGAATTTTATGGTGACTTAGTATATAAATTCAGAAAAATATATAACGGCAATGACTTCAGCACCCAATTTCGTAAAATCATTCCTCGATATATAAAGATTGGGTACAACATGGATATTATACGACAGACTGCATGCATGGTAGTTAACCCAATCATGGTTGGCAACTTTGCTTCCCTTTTTAATTGCACGCCCGTGGGTCAGGGCTCAGATTCTATGACGGTTCCAACGTAAAGGCTTATTGAGAATTAGAGAGATCTAATTCAAGGTAATGTTGGTTGGTGCCTGATGCTCTGTCTCTGGTCGGGCCCATCGGAGTCTAACTGTTGGTTTTCTTTTGCTCCAGCATTTCAGTGGTTTCTTGCTGTCGAGTCCTCACAGTTGTCTCACCTCTGTGGTTCCTTGATTATTTGTGTTCACGGAGATGTTGCACTGATGAGTTAGGAGGCCTTCATGCGGACTGAACAAATTATTTGTCTAAATCGCGACGGAAGTAAGGGCGAGGATTGTGGCCACGTAAAATAGATTTAAGCCCCCCAGTGGAAATCTTTCCACTGACCGTTCCAAGGCGGTTCTTCTGTGGCAATTTATTTGTGTTGTTGTTTGTTACTTACTGTGTGTATCACTTGTGTCTTTTTGTTTTGGATGGCCATATGGCCATTTTGTGGGAAAGTAACTGTCCTTATGGCCTTCCTTTGTTTAGGTTTCCATTATGGTCTGGTCGCTTAATGTTTGTGTTTCTTTCCCTTTGGTGTCTTTGATGGGTGGAGTAAGTTAATTGTATCGATTCCTGATCTTTGTTTTACTTCTACTTTTCATAGGAATGTTGCTTGGGTGACCATCTACCAAAATAGCAGAAAAGGTTCTGCTCTGATGAGCAAAATAGCCGCCATAGCTAAAAATAGAAACATCGTAAATTTGCTTCAAACATGAACTCCTCCTTAACCCTTTCAACAATTTGTTTCAAACTTCAGGAATTTTATGTAGGTGACTCCCTAAAGAAATAGCTAAAATCATTCCGCTCTTACTAACAAGATGGCAGCCAGAGCTAAAAATAGAAAAATTCTTCAAACGACTACTCCTTTACCCTTGGGCCAATTTCTTTCAAACTTCATAGGAATGTTGCTTAGATGACCCACTACCAAAATAGCTAAAACCTTTTCGCTGTGATGAGCAAAATGGCTGCCATAGCTAAAAATAGAAAAACTTTGTAAATTTATGTTAAAACGCAAACTCCTCCTCAACCTTTGGGCCAGTTTGATTCAAACTTCACAGGAATGTCAGTTAGGTGACTCCCTACCAAAATAGCTAAAATCGTTTATCCTGGTGAACAAGATGGCTGCCAGAGCTAAAAATAGAAAAAATCTTCAAACGACAACTATTCCTTAACCCTTGGGCCAATTTGATTCAAACTTCACAGGAATATTATGTTGTTGACTCCCTACCATATTAGCTAAAATGATCGCAGTCTGATGAACAAAATGGCCACCAGAGCTAAAAATAGAAAAACATTGTAAATTTGCTTCAAACTTACTAGAAATGCTGTCCAGGTGACTCCCCACCAAAATAGTTTAAATCATTCCACTCTGACAAAAACAAGATGGCCACCAGGGCTAAAAATAGAAAAAATCTTTAAACGACAACTCCTACTGTACACTTGGGCCAATTTTATTCAAACTTCATAGAAATGCTGCTTAGATGACTCTCTACCAAAATAGCTAAAATGGTCCCGCTCTGATGAACAATATGGCCACCAGAGCTAAAATTAGAAAAATATTGTAATTTTTTGCTCACCTGGGCCGAAGGCTCTAGGGGAGCTTATAGTATAGTGGTTCGTCCGTCGTTTGTCCACACTTTTGAGCAGCTATATCTCTGCAGGCTGATCACAATCATTTCTCATCTGAAGCATGCCTCTGGTGGGGCATTGATGACATATGCTTTTTTTTGAAATCGCATGAAAACTTTGGTTGCTATGGCAATCACAAGGTCCCATAGACTTACAATGGGTAAAATGCTTGTCATCACTGTAGCCCTTCAGTTTTGATTGGATCTTTCTGAAACTTATAATGTAAGGTGGCTGGGGATTAAACCTCGGATGAGTTCGAAAACCTGCCAAGTCGGCCCATTTATCATAGAGTAACGCCCCTTTTATTGCTGAAAATGCTGATATTTTTACCTTGTCATCACTGTAGCCATTTCAGTTTTGATCGAATCTTTCTGAAACTTATATGTAGCATGGCTGGGGATAAATTCTCGGATGCGTTCGAAAACCAGCCAAGTTGGTCCATTTATCACAGAGTAACGTCCCTTTGATTGCTGAAAATGCCGATTTTTATGCCCCCGGAATCTAAGATTCTGGGGGGCATATAGTTTTTGGTCTGTCCGTCTGTTTGTCTGTTTGTCCGTTTGTCTGTTTGTCCGTTTCTCCGTCTGCAAAAACTTTAACATTGGGCATAACTTTTGAATGGTAAGTGATACAGCTTTCATACTTCACATGTGCATTCCTTGTCACAAGACCTTTCAAGAGGTACCATAAATTTTGACCTCGTGACCTTCACCTTGAGATTTGACCTACTTTTGGCCTCATTTTTAAAAACTTTAACATTGGCCATAACTTTTGATTGGTAAGTGATAGAGCTTTCATATTTCACATGTGCATTCCTTGTCACAAGACCTTTCTATTGGTACTATAATTTTTGACCTCATGACCTTGACCTTGGCATATGACCTACTTTTTTAAAAACTTTAACATTGGCCATAACTTTTGATTGGTAAGTGATAGAGCTTTCATATTTCACATGTGCATTCCTTGTCACAAGACCTTTCTATTGGTACTATAATTTTTGACCTCATGACCTTGACCTTGGCATTTGACCTACTTTTTAAAAACTTTAACATTGGCCGTAACGTTTGATTGGTAAATGGTAGAGCTTTCATATTTCACATGTGCATTCCTTGTCACAAGACCTTTCTATTGGTACTATAATTTTTGACCTCATGACCTTGACCTTGGCATTTGACCTACTTTTTAAAAACTTTAACATTGGCTTTAACGTTTGATTGGTAAATGGTAGAGCTTTCATATTTCACATGTGCATTCCTTGTCACAAGACCTTTCTAATGGTACCATAATTTTTGACCTCATGACCTTGACCTTGATGTTTGACCTACTTTTTAAAAACTTTAACATTGGCCATAACTTTTGATTGGTAAATGGTAGGGCTTTCATATTTCACATGTGCATTCCTTGTCACAAGACCTTTCTAGTGGTACTATAATTTTTGACCTTGTGACTTTGACCTTGATGTTTGACCTACTTTTTAAAAACTTTAATATAGTCCATAACTTTTGATTGGTAAGTGATAGAGCTTTCATATTTCACATGTGTATTCTTTCTCACAAGACCTTTCCAGTGGTACCATAATTTTTTACCTCGTGACCTTGTGGCCTCAACCATGACATAATTTAGTGATGGGGCTTTCATATTGCACAGGCGCTGTCCGGGGGCATCGGTGTTTCACAAACACATCTTGTTTACCTTTGTTATCACCGTAGCCTTTTCACTTTTGATAGGATCTTTCTGAAACTTATATGTAAGGTGGCTGGGGATAAAACCTCGGATGAGTTCGAATACTGGCCAAGGTGGCCTATTTATCATAGAGTTAGGTCCCTTTGATTGCTGAAAATGTTGATTTTTGACCTTGTCATTACTGTAGCCCCTTCAGTTTTGATCGGATCTTTCTGAAACTGATATGTAAGGTGGCTGGGGATGAAACCTCTGATGAGTTCGAAAACGGGCCAAGTCGGCCCATTTACTATATAGTCGGATCTTTCTGAAACTTATATGTAAGGTGACTGGGGATAAAACTTAGGATGAGTTCGAATACCGGCCAAGTTGGCCCATTTTATCATAGATTTACGTCCCTTTGATGGCTGAAATTGCCGATTTTTGACCTTGTCATCACCAGAGCCCATTCAGTTTTGATTGGATCTTTCTGAAACTTATATGTAAGGTGGCTGGGGATAAAATCTCGGATGAGTTCGAAAACAGGCCAAGTCAGCACATTTATCATGGAGTTATATCCCTTTGATGGCTGAAAATGTTGTTTTTCGACCTTGTCATCACCGTAGCCCCTTCAGTTTTGGTCGGATTTTAAGGTGGCTTGGGATGAAACCTTGGATGAGTTAGAAAACTGGCCAAGTCGGCCCATTTATCTTAGAGTAACATCCCTTTGATTCATATAATGCATAAAAAGTACGTCTGTCATCACCATGTCTTTTCATTAATCCTTCAGTAAAGGTTGGCACTTCCTGCAACTTTGAATCTGTTAGCTCAGGTGAGCAATACAAGACCAGCTTGGTCCTCTTGTTTTTCAAATGCGAACTCTTCCTAAACCCTTGGGTCAATTTGATTCAAACTTCAAAGGAATGTTGCCTAGGTGTCACCCTACCAAAATAGGTAAGATGGTTCCACTCTGATGAACAAGATGGCCACCAGAGCTTAAAAAAAGAATGTACTAGAGACAGTGACATTCAGGTGAGCGAATCAGGGCCCTCTTGTTTTGACTGAGTTATGCTCTTATGGGAAGCCAATGCTGATAAATCATAGTGTTTCACACACCTGTTTTCTAGTTCTGTCCCAAGCCTACACTGTTTGCATAGGCATTTAAATTGAACTTCAACATAACACTACATACCTAGCAAAATTCATAATCTTTCTAGTAACTGAACCCTTCTCTTGCTGAATATTCATTTAAGCCACACCCATTTCTGTCTATCAACCAATCAAGTTAATTGATGTAATTTATTGCTACAAATTCATGAACTAAATGCTAAACAGTGTAGATCCTGATCAGATGGCTTCAGAAGCCATCTGATCTGGATCTACACTGTTTGCAAAGTTAGGGGTTGTCGTGAACAGCAAGATAAGAGTTAACTTAACGGGCCTCCATGGCCTAGTGGTTAAGAGCGCTGACTCTTAATCATTAGGTCTCTCACCGCTGTGGTTCGAGCCTGGCTCGGGTCATATGTGAGACGCCAAGTTCTGCAACGGAAGGTCAGTTGGTTTTTCTCCGGGTACTCCGGTTTCAGCCCACCTCTGATTAACAATCGGCTCGATATGAGTGAAATAATCTTGAAAGGGCCGTAAAACCAAAACCAAAAAAAAGGGTTAACTTTGACCTATATCATTCACAGCAGAGACACCTACCAAGGACCCGAAGCAGGTTCGAGTCTACCAATGGCATTCCCTTGTGCCATATTTTAATAATAGTGGGCCAAAGAGTGGACCTGATCAATCCCAGAGCTTGGGGCCAGTGGAGACCAAAGCTGCAAAGAAGATGGTTGCGTTTCCCACAAAACGACCAGTAGCAATTCATGAAAGCATATCAGAAAACAGTAAGTGTACTTTTAGCTCAACAAAGTGCTCAAGGTGAGCTATTGTGATTGGTCTCTGTCTGTCGTCAGTGAGTCCATCATCATTGAAGCGACTTCTTCTCCAAAACTGGGGGACAGATTTTCAAGTAATTTTACAGGAATATTCTTTGGCTGAACAGGACCAAATTGTTCATACCATTCCACCCGGGTGAACAAGATGGCCACCAGAGCTAAAAATAGAAAAACCTTTAAGCGACTTCTGCTTCACCAGTAGCTGGATTTTGAAATATTTTACAGGAATGTTCCTTGGGTGACCCTCTACCAAAATTGCTCCAACAGTTCCGCTCTGGTGAACAAGATGGCCATCAGAGCTTAAAATAGAAAAAACTTTTAAACAACTTTTCTTGCTTTACCAGTGGATGGATTTCGAAATAATTTCACAGGAAAATTGCTCAAACTGTCCATCTTATTTGAACAAGATGGCTGCCATAGCTAAAAATAGATAAAAAAAACCAACCTTTTAATGACTTCTCCTTAACCAAAGGATCGATTTCCAAATAATTTCAGAGGAATGTTCCATGGGTGACCCTCTACTTAAATTGCTCAAACCATTAGCTAAAAATAGAAAAACCTTTTAACAACTTCTCCTTAACCAGTGGATGGATTTTGAAATAATTTTACAGGAATGTTTCTTTGGTGACCCTCTACCAAAATTGCTCAGACCTTTCCACTCTCATGAACAAGATGGCCACCAGAACTAAAAATGGTAAAATATTTAAATGACTTCTGCTCCTTAACTAGTAGATGGATTTTGAAATAATTTCACATGAATGTTTTTTTGGTGACCATCTTCAAAAATTGCTCAAACTGTTCCACTCAGGTGAACAAGATGGCCACCAGAGCTAAAAATAGAGACACCTTTAAACTTCTCCTCCTTAGCTAGTGGATGGATTTTGAAATAATCTTACAGGAATGTTCCTTGGGTGACCCTCTACCAGAGTTGCTCTTGATGAACAAGATGGCCAACAGAGCTAAAAACAGAAAAACATTTAACCTTCCGCGTGCTGGAGGCGACTTTAGTCCAAATTGAGCAGCTTATCATGCTCATAAGAAAGCAAGTACACTCCATCCGATGAGGTTGTCCAATGCAGGAGGGATCCTTCTTTTTTAGAAGGGCACAGGTTTTACCAACATTACCGGCTGTTTAATTTTACACCCGGAAACGATGTTAAAAATCGACAATTTCTCAAGTACCAGTTTTCAGCAGATTGCCCTTACCTGTTCTATCACAATTTTATGCATACTAGACCCAATCAATCTAAACAACTACTGGTGATAAATATGTAGCCATAATATAGGTAGCTACATAAGCTATCAGTTTTATAGTCCGGGATTTGAGACCACTTTTCGGAAAATTTAATGCACCCAAAATTCTCACGCTTTATTTGTACTGTTTCATTGAGATAGAAGCCTAACCTATATGACATGTGATTATTTAGTAAATCTGATGGGGAAAAGGGGTTGAAAATTCTATCAGTTTACACCCACCCCCATTGGAATGGCATAGTGGGATTAAGTTTAGTTATGTGTAGCTTGCGCTTAGAAATGAATGTTGATTTATTGCATCAGCCAAATTATTTTTCAATACTCGAAGACACCAAAATTCATGATATGACGTAACCACAACCGGTGTTACCATAAATTTTGACCATTGAAATTTGTCCCCACAAATTTGGTAAATTTTACACTATTTTCACGCTAAATGAGTTTTAGTACTTTTGAAATAATTTCTTTTTCGTCAGTATGCAGGACGGTTATTTTTGCACGCACATGTAAGACTTGATGGCTCTGTTTCAATCTGGGCATGAACAAGGGACTCCGATACCTATGGACCCTTTTACTGCTTTTTCCTGTTGTGCCACATATCCTGGTAAAAATCCATATTAAAACAAGCATAAAATAAATTATTTTACTGGCTGGTCATAGATGTATCATAACAGGGACCAATATATTTAATTTTGAAAAGGTACCTTCCGGTTTATATTTAGTGAGGGGAATATACATCACCGCGGGTGAAATATCAAGTGATTCTCTAAACTGGTGACTTGAATCCATAATACACTGTATATTTCGAGAATCATTATCCAAAGTTTTCGGTTTGTGCTGAAGGCTCCCCAAGTAACATCGACATTATTATATTTTAATCACGTAAATGTTACTGGCCGCTACAATGCCTCTATTGAAATCTTAGTGGGTGCCTTTTTTCTGTTACGTCGCACAACCAAAAATAAATAGTACCAAAGCTTTAATGTAAGGTAAAGTCACCCCTTAAATATTCTTCTATCTTCCCCTTTCCCAGGGTTGTGGTATAACCTATAAACCTGCATCTTAAGATGTCACCTGCACTTACTTTCTACCATTTCGTTGGGCAACCTGCCTTCAATAGGTTTGTCCCTCTATTCACATTAGCTCTTAATTATTCTGTGTCTCTTGTCACACACTGATTAATCGGGCCCTCATCTCCTTTTTAGCTCACCTGTCACGTAGTGACAAGGTGAGCTTTTGTGATCACTTTTTGTCTGTCGTGCGTGTATGCGTGCGTCCGTCCGTCCGTAAACAATTTCAAATAAGAATATCTCTAATACCCCATGGTCAGTCTTGATCAAATTTCATGAGAAGCATCATCAGGTAGGGGGAAAGGCTGCATAAGGTTTTTGGGCTGATCAGATTGGAGTTCTGGTTGCCATGGCAACATATAGCTCCCATAGACTAACAATGGGAAAAAATTAAAATATCTTCTTCTCTGAAACCACAGGGCCCAGAGCTTAGATATTTAGCATGTATTAACGGCCAGTGGTCACCTACATAATTCCTGCCAATCATGCCCCTGGTGTCCAAATTGGCCACACCCCGGGGCCCCTTCGCTCCCATAGACTCATAATGGAAAAAAAAGCTTCAAAAATCTTCTTCTCGGAAACCACAGGGCCCAGAGCTTAGATATTTAGCATGTAGCAACAGCAAGTGGTCACCTACATAATTCCTGCCAATCATCCCCTCGGGTCAAAACAGGCCACGCCCCGGGGCCCTTTAGCTCCTATAGACTCAAAATGGAAAAAAGCTTCAAAAATCTTCTTCTCTGAAACCACAGGGCCCAGAGCTGAGATATTTGGCATGTAGCAACGGCAAGTGGTCACCTACATAATTCCTGCCAATCATGCCCCTGGGGTCCAAATTGGCCACACCCCGGGGGCCCTTAGCTCCCATAGACTCAATGGAAAAAAAGCTTCAAAAAATCTTCTTCTCTGAAACCACAAGGCCCAGAGCTTAGATATTTAGCATGTAGCAACGGCCAGTGGTCACCTACATAATTCCTGCCAATCATGCCCCCGCGTTCCAAATTGGCCACGCCCCGGGGCCCCTTCGCTCCCATAGACTCATAATGGAAAAAAGTTTCAAAAATCTTCTTCTCTGAAACCACAGGGCCCAGAGCTAAGGTCTTTTTCATGTAGCAACGGCAAGTGGTCACCTACATAATTCCTGCCAATCATGCCCCTGGGGTCCAAATTGGCCACACCCCCGGGGCCCTTAGCTCCCATAGACTCATAATGGAAAAAAAAAAAGCTTCAAAAATCTTCTTCTCTGAAACCACAGGGCCCAGAGCTTAGATATTAAGCATGTAGAAACTGCAAGTGGTCACCTACAAAATTCCTTCCAATCAAGCCCCTGGGGTCCAAACGAGCCACACCCCGGGGCCCCTTAGCTATTATAGACTCATAATGGGAAAAAGCTTCAAAATGCTTCTTCTCTGAAACCACAGGGCCCAGAGCTGAGATATTTAGCATGTAGCAACGGCAAGTGGTCACCTACATAATTTCTCCCTATCATGCCCCTGGGGTCCAAATGGGCCACGCCCCAGGGCCCCTTAGCTCCCATAGACTCATAATGGAGAAAAGCTTCAAAAATCTTCTTCTTTGAAACACTTGGCCCAGAGTTTAGATATTTAGCATGTAGCAACGGCAATTGGTCACCTACATAATTCCTGCCAATCATGCCCCTGGTTTCCGAATGGGCCACATGCCGGGGCCCCTTTGCTCCCAAAGTCTCATAATGGAAAAAAGCTTAAAAAATCTTCTTCTCTGAAACCACAGGGCCCAGAGCTTAGATATTTAGTACGTAGCAACGGCAAGTGGTCACCTATATAATTCCTGCCAATCATGCCCCTTGGGTCCAAAAGGGCCACACCCCTGGGCCCCTTAGCTCCTTAAGACTCATAATGGAAAAAAAAGCTTCAAAAATCTTCTTCTCTGAAACCACAGGGCCCAGAGCTGAGGTATTTGGCATGTAGCAACGGCAAGTGGTCACCTACATAAATCCTGCCAATCATGCTCCTAGGGTCCAAATGGGCCTTACCCCGGGGCCCCTTAGCTCACATAGACTCATAATGGAAAAAAAAAGCTTCAAAAATCTTCTTCTCTGAAACCACAGGGCCCAGAGCTGAGATATTTGGCATGTAGCAATGGAAAGTGGTCACCTACATAATTCCTGCCAATCATGCCCCTGGGGTCCAAATTGGCCACCCCGGGGCCCCTTAGCTCCCAAAGACTCATAATGAAAAAAAAAAAAGCTTCAAAAATCTTCTTCTCTGAAACCACAGGGCCCAGAGCTTAGATATTTAGCATGTAGCAACAGCCAGTGGTCACCTACATAATTCCTACCAATCATGCCCCTGGGTTCCAAATGGACGACGCCCAGGGGCCCCTTTGCTCCCATAGACTCATAATGGAACAAAAAGCTTCAAAAATCTTCTGCTCAGAAACCACAGGGCCCAGAGCTAAGATATTTAGCATGTAGCAACAGCCAGTGGTCACCTACATAAATCCTGCCAGTCATGCCCCTGGGGTCCAAACGGTCCTAGCCCCAGGGCCCTTAAGCTTCTATAGACTCATAATGGGAAAAAGCTTCAAAAATCTTCTTCTCTGAAACCACAGGGCCCAGAGCTGAGGTATTTGGCATGTAGCAACGGCAAGTGGTCACCTACATAAATCCTGCCAATCATGCCCCTAGGGTCCAAATGGGCCATACCCCGGGGCCCCTTAGCTCACATAGACTCATAATGGAAAAAAAAAGCTTCAAAAATCTTCTTCTCAGAAACCACAGGGCCCAGAGCTGAGGTATTTGGCATGTAGCAACGGCAAGTGGTCACCTACATAAATCCTGCCAATCATGCCCCTAGGGTCCAAATGGGCCACGCCCTGGGCCCCTTAGCTCACATAGACACATAATTGAAAAAAAAGCTTCAAAAATCTTCTTCTCTGAAACCACAGGGCCCAGAGTTTAGATATTTAACATGTACCAACGGCAAGTGGTCACCTACATAATTCCTGCCAATCATGCCCCTGGGGTCCAAATGGGCCACACGCCGGGGCCCTTTTGTTCCCATAGACTCATATTAAAAAAAAAAAAGCTTAAAAACTCTTCTTCTCTGAAACCACAGCACCCAGAGCTTGGATATTTAGCAGGTAGCAACGGCAAGTGGTCACCTACATAATTCCTGCGAATCATGCCCCTGGGGTCCAAAAGGGCCACGCTCCGGGGCCCCTTAGCTCCTATAGGCTCATAATGGAAAACAAAAACTTCAAAAATCTTCTTCTCTGAAACCACAGGGCCCAGAGCTTAGATATTTAGCATGTAGCAATGGCAAGTGGTCACCTACATAAATCCTGCCAATCATGCCGGTGGGGTCCAAATGGGCCACGCCCCGGGGCCCCTTAGCTCCCATAGACTCATACTGGAAAAAAGCTTCAAAAATCTTCTTCTCTGAAACCACAGGGCCCAGAGCTTAGATATTTACCATGTAGCAATGACAAGTGGTCACCTACAGAAATCCTGTCAATCATGCCCCTGGGGTCGAAATGGGCCACACCCTGGCACCCCCTTAGCCTCCATAGACTCATAATGGAAAAAAAACTTCAAAAATCTTCTTCTCTGAAACGACAGGGCCCAGAGCTTAGATATTTAGCATGTAGCAGGTCACCTACATATTTCCTGCTAATCATGCCCCTGGGGTCCAAATGGGCCACGCCCCGGGGCCCCTTAGCTCCCATAGACTCATAAATGGAAAAAAGCTTCAAAAATCTTCTTCTCAGAAACTGTGAAACACAGAGCTTAGATATTAAGTATCTAGCAACATAACATAGCCATCTACGTAAATCCTGCTAACCCTGCCACTGGGGTCAAAATTGGCCACGCCCGAGCTCATCACCTCCAATAGACTTATAATGGAAAAAACTTAAAAATCTTCTTCTATGAAACCATAAGGCCCAGAGCTTAGATTTTTAGTATGTAGCAACGTCAAGTGGCCAGTTATGCCCCTGGGATCCAAATTGGCCCCACCCCAGGGTTCTTTAGCTTCCATAGACTTACAATTGGAGAAACTTCAAAAATCTTCTCTGAAAACACACGGCCCTTATAATGAAAAAAAGAAGAAAAAAAAAAAAAAAAAAAACAACAACAACTTAAAATGGGGAAAAAAAAACTTCAAAAATCTTCTCTGAAACCATAAGTCCCAGAGCTTAGGTATTTAGCATGTAGCAATGTCGAGTGGTCGCCTACATGAATCCTGCCAATCATGCCCTTGGGGTCCAAATCAGCATAGCAGCATGCCCCTTAACTCCAACAAACTTATAATGGAAAAAGCTTCAAACATCTTCTTTGAAACCATGAAGTACAGACCTTAGATATTTAGTATATAGCAACACAAAATGGTCGCCTACATAAATCCTGCCAACAGTGCCCTTTGGGTCAAAATTGGGCAAGCCCCAGGGCTCATTAGCTTCTATAGCCTTATACTGGAAAAAACTTAAAAAAATCCTTTTCTCCAAAACCATAAGGCACAGATTTTGTTTGATTTGAGGTTTTACATCCCCGACAACACTGTATAGGTCATTTTGGAGATGTCTCTTCCAATTTTGTGGGACTTTTACCAGACTTTTAGATGAAATTACATCTCAAGCCCTGTCGCCCAATGAAACCAGTAGGGTTTATAAGCATGGACACCGCTTTGCCTAAGCTTAGATATTTAGTATGTAGCACTGTCAAGTGGTGTCCTACACTAATGATTTTCTTGTACACAGGTGAGCGATATAGGGCCATTGGGCCCTCTTGTTTATATTTGTATGAAGCTTCATCTAGTGGACCTCTACCAAGATTTTTAAATTACAGCTTTGGGGCCAAGAATGACCCTGTTCATAGGTTCAACTTGTTCGACTATGCTGGATCCCTCCTGCCCATCGGGGCTTGAAGAAATAGATGGGCTGCATGATGCTTCCACGCAGAGCTGAAACCGACCCACACACGAGTATTGGTAAACCTCAGGGCCCTACCAATTTTATTCAGATGATGACCTTTGGGTGACATTGACCTATTTTACATCAAGGTCAAAGGTCACTTAAGCATTTGTATGGGAAAAAGGCAAAACAATGGAATTTTCTGATTCTATTGTAACTTGTGGCCTCAGAATTGATATATACAATCAGCTAAAAGGAAGATCATTGATTCCAATAGTTTCAATATTTTTATCTTCTTCTCCACTTAAACTGCTATGCTGATTGAAACCAAATTTTATCGGATGCTGTGGGATGAGGCCATTGAAATTTATTTGTGGAATTGAAGTCACATAACAAAGATTGCTGCCAATCCCTTATAAAGTAAAAGCTGTTTGGAAATCATCCTTTCAGGAACCAAATTGCCCATGACCTTGAAACATGGTATGTAGCATTGGGGACTTAGGTGACCATGATCTTTTTATGTCAAGGACCACTTAGACCGTTGCATGTGAAATAGGCAAAACTGTGGATTTTTCTGATTCTATTGTATTCGGTAGAATCAAAATTGATATTCCTAGCTCAGGGTTCATATGCGTCAGGGAAATATCAGGGAAATTTGTGTTGTGTTGGGGAAAAATGAAATTTTGCTAAAATGCCAGGGAAATGTCAGGGAATTTTTTATCTTCAGTCATGATGGATAAAGAATAACAGAAAAAAGCCTAGGGCAGTTACTTTTTCTTAAGTGTTTGAACATAATTGAATTATTTTGATAGCTTATAAATTGCTTCTGACTTAAGAAAACTGAAGGGTTTGGCACCCCTTGGTGAGGGGGGGCGTTGGAACGGCCCCTCTGGACCACCAAGTTTGTGTGACTGAATGTGGCTAATCATAAGGAACATGGTAACGGGGTGGGGGTCTTAATGGTGTCTGAGATATATGGCCTTTTCTGAAGTGGAGGGGCGGGCCATGGCCTCAGCACATTGCCCTAGCACAAACAATCCCCTCCACTTCATAACAAGTTCCCATATCTCAGAAACAGTTCAGATCCCCACACCTAAACAATACATATTTTTGGTCCTTATGATAAGACACGTTCAATTTCTTTTCAGTACCAATTTGGGCTTTCCTGTGGTCCGCCAGGGCCATGCCCCAACCCACCCACAGCTTAAAGAGCTTTATATCTCAGGCACTGTACAGATCCCCACCTGAAAACGTATATTCTTGTTCCTTATGGTGATACCAATCTGGGCTTCGTTGGGTCTATGCCCCACCCCCTCCACTTCATAAAAGGCCTAATATTTCAACATTTCAAATACAGTGTTCACATGGGTGCACATTTGTGAATAGGGGTTTGTTTCAACTTTGGGAGACTTTATAATCATAAATTACAATCATACATGGTTGCCAGCTCTGGTGAGCACAGTGGCCCATGGGCCTCTTGTTTAATTTTGCTGTTGTTGATGAATTCCAGAACTAAATTTCGTCTCGCCAGCAAGGGAAGTTGAAATCCAAACTACACACAGGAACAGGTGTGTATTCAGTGGTGAGTACTACAACAGTATTTCTAAATTTCTTTTCAGTACCGAAAGACGATGATGATGATCTTCCTGATGCTGATTATGATGATGACGATGTGTTTGATGTCAGTAATGAGCCAGACATGCCTGAAACAGCAAAGAAAACCACACCCAAATCGACTGCTAAACGCAGAACTCAGTCACTGAGTGCTTTGAAGGACAAGGATGAGCCTAGAAGGGCTGGCAAGGTAACAGGCGTGTATATGAGCCATATCATACTCTCTTTATACTCTTTATACTTTAGATGCATATACTCAGATTCTAAGGTGGCAAAACAACCAATAAGCTAATTAGAAGGATGTAGTGTGGAGAGTGGTAGTTTTTTTTTCTTCCTTATAGGCTGCAGGGGATTTTATAGGGTAGGCAGTTGTCTGACGTCATCGACTATTTCAAGCCACTATGCAGATTCAGCTCAAATTTCATATGTAGCATTCTTGGTCTGGGGATTGAAGGTTTTTGTTTTTAGCTCACCTGAGCATGAAGTCACCAGGGGGACTCGGATGAGATAGCTCTTTATGAGTCATCAAGGTCTACACTACTTGCATAGGTACATGTTTCTGTACCTGGCTACAGGATTGAAAGGGTTAACACACCCCGGCTGTCCCATGTTAAGTCACTAAATGCGTCTTATCATAAGGAACATGAATATATATGCTTTAGGGGTGGGGCTCTGAGCAGTTTCTCAGATAGTTCGCCTTTTGTGAAGTGGATGGGTGGGGCATGGCCTCGGCCCACCCCAGGAGACCCCTAAGTTGGTATCACTGAATGTGTCTTATCATAAGGAACAAGAATATATATAGTTTAGGGGTCAGGATCTGAACCATTTTACGAAGTGGAGGGGGTGAGACATGGCCCAGGTCCACCCAGGGGACCCCCAGGTCACTGAATGTATCTTATCACTAGGCACAAGAATATATATGGTTTGGGGTGGGGACCTGAAAGATATATGGCGATTTATGAAATGGAGGGGGTGAGCATGGCCTGGGGATACCATGGGGGGCCCCCAGAGTGGCATAAAAGCATATGGGTGAAAGAAGTTTACTCAAGGAACATTTCTTTAAAAACTATTGTCAAAATATCTGCAAAGTCTTGACAGGAAATGCCATTTTTCTACTTTCCCCGTATAAGTCTATGGAATAAAGTTGCCATAGCAACCAAATTAATCATTAAAAACACAAACTTTCAATCCCAAAGCCCAAGGATGCTACAGATGGAATTTGGGCTGAATCAGAGGAGTATTTTGAAAGTGTTGACATCACACTACAGACAATGTCAGATAATGACGACGGCAGACAGCTGCCTAACTTGTAAGTTTCCATGGAGCCTTTGGCTCTGGTGAGCTAAAAAAACATGGTTTTGACTTTTTTTATTCAGACAAAGGTCTATGTGACCAAATTTGACTTTGGCATAAAATAGGTCAAGGTCATCCAATGGTCGTCATTTGAACAAACTATGAGGAGCCCGAGTCCCCAATGCTACATACCAAGTTTAATACAAGTTAAAATTTTCAAATCTGAATGCCTTAGACAAGGTCAAGGAATGACCTTGACCTTGAATACTCTTGCAGTTACATCCACTCATTTAGCTAACTGCATCTACCAATTTTCAGATCACAGGCTGTAATAGTTTAAAAAATACTCAGTTTTGTCTTTTTCCAATACAAAAGTCTATGTGCCCAAATTTGACCTTGTCATAAAATAGGTGAAGGTCATCCGAGGTTATCATTTGAACAGACTATGATGGGCCCCAATTTTACATATCAATCAGTCCGCTGATGTGGAGAAGAAGAGTTTTGAAGGATTTTTACCTTATATGGGCATGGTGGCCATCTTGATCATGTGACCTGGACCACGCGAACAAACTTTTGTCCCCCCCCCCCCATCCCATGGATCATTCACATGGATTTGAAATCTGACTTCAGTTGGCCCAGTGGTTTCTGAGGAGAAGATGTTTGAAAATGTTGACAGAAGACAGATGACAGACAGACAGACAGACAACAGACCCTTGGCATACTAAAGCTCACCTATGAGTCTTAGGCTCAGGTGAGCTAATCAGTCAAGCATGGTAACGATAGAATATGATCATCTGCAGGTAATGGGAAAAATAAATAGAAAGTTGCATCAAAATAACTTGAAAACTGTAAAAGAGGAGACAAGATTGTGTCTATGGATGGATGGACAACATAACCAAAAAAAGCAAATCAGACCCTTGGATTCTTGAAAAGAAACATTCGGGTCCATAATAAGGACCTGAAATCAGTTGCATATAATACCCTTGTCAGATTACCTTATTCCCCATTGACTAACATCTTGAGACAAAAATGGGTTATTGGCCTGGGAGTAGATGCCGTGTAAAGATTTTTCTATTTTTAATGACATATTATACCTGGCATTCTGTGCTAGCACACGTGTTTTCAAGATTCCTCTGACTTTCACCGCCATAGAAATGTGAGCCCACACAAAATGTATTCCATTAAAAAAAAAGAAGGCACACATTGAACGTGGAAGTCACTATGTAAGACAAAGGGTTTAACTTATACACATCTGTGTGGATAGCTGTGGATACATAAGTCTTTAGTGATGCACAGACTGATACGAGTGAGCACTTGCAACAAAAATCAGACCTATATTCACATGATTCTCCCTTTGATTGCGTTACGACTGCAAAGAGGTTCATGAGATCCGAAAAGTTGGTCAGCCTGGACGGAAGTGCAGGCAGAACAGATCAGCCTGCACAGATGCTCAGGCTGATGTGAGTTTTTGCTGGTCACACAATTCTCATTGTATTTTTTGTTGCACGTTGTATCATAGATAATTGTATTGTTTGTTTTTTAGCTCAACTTGCCGAAGGCCAGCGGGGCTATTGTCATGGCCCTGTGTCCGTCGTGGGTCCGTGCGTCCTTGCGTCCGTGTGTTAACTTTTTCTTTAAACATCTTCTCCTCCTAAACTACTGGGCCAATTGTAACCAAACTTCACAGGAATGTTCCTTACATAGTCCTCTTCTAAATTCCTTCAAAGAATTTTGTTACACCCAGAACTCTGGTTGCCATGGCAACAAAACCACAAAAAATTAAAAATCTTCGCAAATCTTCTCCTCCAAAACCACCTGTTGGATTTCATTTTTATTTTGCATGACTGTTTCTTGGGTTGACCTCTTTCAGATTCCTTGAAGAAATTTTGATCTGACAAAAAACATGGCCGCCATGGGCGGGGCTTATTTTCCCTATTTAACATATAGTGTAATGCTAAAACATCTTCTCCTCCTAAACTATTGGGCCCATTGTAACCAAACTTCATAGGAATGTTGCTTACTTAGTCCTCTTCTAAATTGCTTCAAAGAATTTTGTTACACCCAGAACTCTGGTTGCCATGGCAACAAAACCACACAAAAAATTAAAAATCTTTAAAAATCTTCTCCTCCAAACCCACCTGTTGGATTTCATTATCCCCTCGCACAACATAGTTGTGAGGGGGAATATAGCATTTGTCCCGTACCTACGTACTTTTGTCATCGCTCTAGCGCCACATACGTACATTCTTTTGTCATCGCTCTAGCGCCACGTACGTACGTACATACTTTTGTCATCGCTCTATGTTGCCATGGCAACAAAACAACACAAAAAATTAAAAATCTTTAAAAATCTTCTCCTCAAAAACCACCTGTTGGACTTCATTTTTATTAGCCCACCTGTCACGTAGTGACAAGGTGAACTTTAGGGATCACTTTTTGTCCGTCGTCTGTCGTGCGTCCTTGCGTGCGTCCGTGCGTCTGTAAACTTTTCTTCAAATGACATCTCCTCCTAAACAACTGATCGGATTTTGACCAAACTTCACAGGAATGATCCTTAGGTGGTCCCCTTTCAAAGTTGTTCAAATGGTTCCGGTCCATTGCACATATAGGTCACAGTAGCCAAAAATAGATTTTTTTCACCGAAAACTTAAAAAATCTTCTTCTCTGAAACCGCAAGGCCCAGGTCTTTGATATTTGGTATGAAGCTTCATCTAGTGGACCCCTACCAAGATTGTTCAAATTATAGTGCTGGGGCCAAAAATGCCCCCGCACCGGGGCCCTTTGGTTTTAAATGGGCTTATATAGGGAAAATCTTTAAAAATCTTCTTCTCTGAAACCGCAAGGCCCAGATCTTTGATATTTGGTATGAAGCTTCATCTAGTGGACCCCTACCAAGATTATTAGCTCACCTGAGTCGAAGGCTCATGTGAGGTATTAGTATACCACGAGCCGGCGTCCGTCGTCGTCCGTCGTCCACACTTTCAAAGAAGTATATCTCCGGAACCAGTGGGCCAATCTTGATCAAATTTCATGTGAAGCATTATCAGGTAGGGGGAAAGGCTGCATACTGTTTTCGGGCAGATCGGATTGGAACTCTGGTTGCCATGGCAACAAATAGCTCCCATAGACTTAACATAGGAAAAAGTTTGTCATCACTCTAGCTCCGTCAATTTTTTTCTGATTGTCTTCATTCTTTCAGATAACGAGGACAGGCATGAAATCTCGATCAAGTTCGATTTTGGGCTGAATCGGAATATTCACTCAGGAGTTACGTGCCCTTGAGCGTTAGGAAAAAGCTTGTCATCACTCTAGCTCCGTCAATTTTTTTCTGATCGACTTCATTCTTGCAGATAAAGAGGACAGGCATTAAATCTCGATCAAGTTCGATTTTGGGCTGAATCAGATTATTCACTCAGGAGTTACGTGCCCTTGAGCGTTGAAAAAATTGCCTATTGACTTAACATGGGGAGAATGTTGTCATCACCGTAGCTGCTTCAATTATTTTCAGATTGGCTTTATTCTTGCAGATAACCAGCACAGCCATGAAATCTCGGTCAAGTTCGATAACTGGCAGAATCGGATCATTCACTTAGGAGTTACCTGCCCTTGTGTGTTTTTGCATTAGGGTTAATGGGAATTTCAAAAATGTATATCTTAAAGACTACTTGGCCAACTTTGATCAAATTTCATGTGTCGCATTATTGGGCAAGTGGAAAGGCTTCATTAGGTTTTCAGGCAGATCTGAGTGGAACTCTGGTTGCCATGGCAACATCTAGCTCCCATAGACTTCACAAAGGAAAAAGCTTGTCATCACTCTAGCTCCGTCAATTTTTTTCTGATCGACTTCATTCTTGCAGATAACTAGTACAGGCATAAAATCTCGGTCAAGTTCGATTTTGGGCCGAATCAGATAATTCACTCAAGAGTTACGTCCCCTTGAGCGCCCGAAAAATTGCCTATCGACTTAACATGGGGAAAATGTTGTCATCACTGTAGCTAGTAACGAGGACAGGCATAAAATCTCGGTTAAGTTCGATTTTGGGCCGAATCGGAATATTGACCTCGGAGTTACGTGACCTTGAGCGACAAAAAATTTGCCCATAGACTTAACATAGGGAAAATGTTGTGACTACGATAGCGACTTGAATTTTTTTCAGATCAGCTTCAAACTTGCAGGTAACGAGGACAGACATAAAATCTCGGTTAAGTTCGATTTTGGGCCGAATCGGATTATTTGCCTTTGAGTTACCTGCCCTTGAGCATGAAAAAATACGTTGTGACCACGATAGCAACTTTATTTTTATTCAGATCAGCTTCAAACTTGCAGGTAACGTGGACAGGCATAAAATCTTAGTTAAGTTCGAAACTTAATATTGACCTCGGAGTTATATGACCTTGAGCGACAAAAAATTTGCCCATAGACTTTACATAGGGAAAATGTTGTGACTACGATAGCGACTTGAATTTTTTTCAGATCAGCTTCAAACTTGCAGGTAACGAGGACAGACATAAAATCTCAGTTAAGTTCGATTTTGGGCCGAATCGGATTATTTGCCTTGGAGTTACCTGTCCTTGAGCATAAAAAAATATGTTGTGACCATGATAGCAACTTTATTTTTATTCATATCAGCTTCAAACTTGCAGATAACGAGGACAGGCATAAAATCTCGGTTAAGTTCAATTTTGGGCCGAATCGGAATATTGACCTCGGAGTTGCGTGACCTTGAGCGACAAAAAATTTGCCCATAGACTTAATTAGGGAAAATGTTGCGACTACGATAGCAACTTGAATTTTTTTCAGATCAGCTTCAAACTTGCAGGTAACGAGGACAGACATAAAATCTCGGTTAAGTTCGATTTTGGGCCGAATCGGAATATTTGCCTTGGAGTTACCTGCCCTTGAGCATAAAAACATTATGTAACAGGCATCTATAAACTTTGTCATAAAACTTTAACCAAATGTAAACTTTCTAAGTCCATGACCCTGAGGTCTAGGTCACTGTGGGTGGGGAAGCGACCTGCATCTCAAAATCTTTGGACTGGTATGCAACATTGATGCAAATATCAACTGAATTTGTCTTAGAGTTTACAACATACAGGCATCTATAAACTTTGTCATAAAACTTTAACCAACGTAAAATTTCTAAGTCTGTGACCTTGACCCCAAGGTCATTGTGGGGGGTGGGACATGCATCAATGAAATCTTTAGACCAGTATGTAACTTCAGTGTAAGTATCAACATAATCTATCATAGGGTTCAGAAGATACAACCTCTTAGAAACTTTAACACAAAACTTTAACCAAGGTGTAAAATTTCTAAGTCTGTGACCTTGACCTCTAAGTCAGTGTGGAGGGTGGGACATGCATCAATGAAATCTTTAGACCAGTCTGTAACTTCAGTGTAAGTATCAACTAAATCTATCAAAGGATTCAGAAGATACAACCTCTTAGAAACTTTAACACAAAACTTTAACCAAAATGTAAAATTTCAAAGTCTGTGACCTTGACCTCAAGGTCACTGTGGGGGGTGGGACATGCATCAATGAAATCTTTAGGCCAGTATGTCATTCAGTGTAAGTATCAACTAAATCTATCAAAGGGTTCAGAAGATACAACCTCTTAGAAACTTAAACGCAAAACTTTAACCAAAATGTTAACGGACGGACGGAAGGATGGACGGACAGATGGATGGACAGACGGAAGGACGGATACACGGACGGACGGACGAACGGCAAGACGAAAACTATATACCCCCATAGCATACTTCGTATGCCGGGGGTATAATTAAACTTTTCATTGAATTAGATGGATTGTAATACACTAGATTCAGTAAGGTTCACTGGTTCGGTATGTTGGAGGGATTGTAATTTAATGACTTTAAATGGGGGTGGGGGGTTCCAAATTATTATAGCTATAATAAAATGACCCACCCTTACTATTTGTAATTAGTGTACTGGTATTTGAGTTCACTCAGTTAAATTAAAACTTAAATTGCTTTGTATGGCTAGAAATAGACTAGGTTAAGTAAGGTTCAGCATTGAGGATCTAAGTAATGACTAGTAGGGGGGGTAATTTTTTTATACCTATAATAAAATGACTTACCCTTACTATTTGTTACAATACTGGTATATTATTTCACTAAATTAAATTTAAGTTTAAATCATTATACATACGTATAATAAAATGACCTACCCTAACCATCTGTTGTTCATACTGGTATATGAATTAATTTAAAGCTAGATACTAGAAATACACTAGGTTCAGTAAAGTTCAGAAGATGTGGGGGGTGAGGGGGGTGGGGGGCAAATTAATATAGCAATACCTATCAATCTGTTATTCAAATGCTGTTTTTTTTAGTAGACTCAATTAAATTATTAAAGTTGAAATTGTCTTAAAAAGATGAACACGAGGTTCTGGATGGGGTTCTAAGTTAATGAGTTACTTAGTTAACTCATATGAACAGGGAGGGGGTGGGGGTCAAGGGGGCCTCTGTGGCAGAGTGGTTAAAGTTTGTTTGTTTGAGCTCCATCAAAGTGAATTCTTCACATGAGGAAGCCCCCCCACCCTTTCTTGGCAGCAACACCCATTTCAAAAGAGAATATTATTCTGCATTAATTTTGTCAAATGTGAAATAATTTGTTGATATTATTGTCCAGTACTATTATTTTGAGTCCATTTCCTTTGTTGAAAAAGATACTTGGGGGTGGGGGACCATTTTATTATGGGTATAATATTTTGACCCCCCCCCCCCCTTCTAAGCAGCAACACCCATTTCAAAAGAGAATATTATTCTTCATTATCTTGTTAAATGTGATATAATATGTTGTTTTATCAGTTTTCTTGACATGATATTATTGTCCAGTACTTTGTAAATTGTACTGGGGGGGGGGGGGGGGGGGGTCATTTTATTATAGCTATTATATTTTGACCCCACCCCCTTTCTTGACAGCAACACCCATTTCAAAAGAGAATATTATTCTGCATTAATTTTGTCAAATGTGAAATAATCTGTTGATATTATTGTCCAGTACTATTATTTTGAGTCCATTTCCTTAGTTGAAAAAAAATACGTATGGGGGGGGGGTCATTTTATTATAGCTATAATATTTTGACCCCCCTACCCATGTTGTCAGATCTGCAATAGACTCCTTGCAATACCCATTTCTTATCTTGTCAATACCTATTTATCGATAAAAGTCCACTTCTGATTTATTTTGCTGAAGTTTTAGGGGCGGGTCAAAATATTATAGGGGGGGTCAAAATATTACTGTAATATATTGACCCGCGGGTCAAAATATTACACGGGTCAAAATATTATCTGACACCGGGGCCCACTGGTTTTCCATAGGCTTATATAGGGAAAACCAGTGGACCTCTGCTGAGATTGAGACCTGGGTCCAAAAATTGCACCTCCCTGGGACCTACATGTTAATCTCTTAGCTCAGGTTAGCGATATAGGACCATCTTGGTCCTCTTGTTTATTGATTTTTAGCTCGTCTGTTTTTTGAAAAAAAACTTTCGAGCTATTGTCATCACTCCGGCGTCTGCGTAGTCGTCCTGCGTCCTGCGTCGTTCCAAAAAAACTTAACCTTGGCTATAACTTAAAAAGTATTAGACCTAGCCTCATGAAACTTCATACACACACTCATCATCACAAGAGCTACATTTTGACCAAGGACCATAACAACATTGTTGATTTTGGCTGAATTATCTCCCCTTTTCCATTTTTTTTCTGAAACACATTTTTTGCTCTCATTTTAATACTATTCACAACAGAGCCTTCAAACTTCACATGAATGTTCCTTGGGACAAGACCTTTTCAGTGATACCACACTTTTTGATCTGTGACCTTGACCTTTGAACTTTGACCTATTTTTCGAAAATTTAACCGAAAACCTTAACCTTGACCATATTTCCAAAAGTATTTGGCCTACCTTCATGAAACTTCATACACATACTCACCATCACAAGAGCTACATTCGAGCTATTGTCATCACTCCGGCGTCTGCGTAGTCGTCCTGCGTCCTGCGTCGTTCCAAAAAAACTTAACCTTGGCTATAACTTAAAAAGTATTAGACCTAGCCTCATGAAACTTCATACACACACTCATCATCACAAGAGCTACATTTTGACCAAGGACCATAACAACATTGTTGATTTTGGCTGAATTATCTCCCCTTTTCCATTTTTTTTCTGAAACACATTTTTTGCTCTCATTTTAATACTATTCACAACAGAGCCTTCAAACTTCACATGAATGTTCCTTGGGACAAGACCTTTTCAGTGATACCACACTTTTTGATCTGTGACCTTGACCTTTGAACTTTGACCTATTTTTCGAAAATTTAACCGAAAACCTTAACCTTGACCATATTTCCAAAAGTATTTGGCCTACCTTCATGAAACTTCATACACATACTCACCATCACAAGAGCTACATTCCCTACAAGTTTTATAACTCCATCTTGCAATTTGATTGAATTATCTCCCCTTTTCTCTCCGTTTTTTTTAAATTGTTTTTGTCTCTTATTTCAATACTATTCACAACAGAGCCTTCCAACTTCACATGAATGTTCCTTGGGACAAGACCTTTTCAGTCATACCACGCTTTTTGACCTGTGACCTTGACCTTTGAACTTTGACCTAGTTTTCGAAAAATTAACCAAAAAACTTAACCTTGACCATATTTCCAAAAGTATTTGGCCTACCTTCATGAAACTTCATACACATACTCACCATCACAAGAGCTACATTCCCAACAAGTTTTATAACTCCATCTTGCAATTTGATTGAATTATCTCCCCTTTTCTCTCCGTTTTTTTTAAATTGTTTTTGTCTCTTATTTCAATACTATTCACAACAGAGCCTTCCAACTTCACATGAATGTTCCTTGGGACAAGACCTTTTCAGTCATACCACGCTTTTTGACCTGTGACCTTGACCTTTGAACTTTGACCTAGTTTTCGAAAAATTAACCAAAAAACTTAACCTTGACCATATTTCGAAAAGTATTTGGCCTACCTTCATGAAACTTCATACACATACTCACCATCACAAGAGCTACATTCCCTACAAGTTTTATAACTCCATCTTGCAATTTGATTTGACTTAGAACTTTTGTTTTCTAAAAGAAACTGCAGACGAGCGTTGGCACCCGCATGCGGTGCTCTTGTTTATCTATTTATTTATTTTTTTTTATTGGGGGGGTGGGGGGGGGGGCACTGGGGGAGGGGTTTGAAAGCAGTGTGACATGGGAACCGTCGACTGACACCAACTTCTAATGAGGCCATCCGCAATCACAGTTGACCATTCAGTTTCTGAAATCGGAAGCTGCTGCGACTGTAGGCTGAAAAAATACACCATATTTATGAAAAACACTAAAAATCAATAAAAATTGGTATTAACCCCTGGGAAGGATACATACTTGGGAAGGTAAGAGACATCTCTTTTCAAATTTGCTTTGATTTGGAATCATAAGGTACCCTGTTCTGCACAGTAAAACGATTCTGATGCTGCACCAGTGATTGATTTCATTCTGGCTCAAGGCGACCATTATTTTTTCACATTTTGACTGTCTTGTGGTCAGTTTACACTTTTTCTGAATGAGCTAACATTTCAGGTAAATATGGCATGAAACAAACTTGTCACAGTTAAACTTTTATTAGCTGTTATCTACTTTTACTATAACTTTGGCAGGAACTAAAACAGGAAAAAAAAGAAAATTCAACATTTTTTGCATCAGCATATTGCTTTTTTCTTTATCAATTTCAACCCGTTGCATTTGGGGGTGGGGTAATAAATTGACAACAAAGTTAATAAGTTGACAACACAGTAAGACAAAAATTTCTTGCACACCAGACAAGGAAATCCGTGATTTTACCCTGGGATAGAAATTTATGTTCTGACCCTGGTGTTCCGACCCCAAAGCCAATATAATCCCGTGTTTGATAAATGCACTGGTTGATTACAACCTCATGTGCGGCGGCGTCATGCGTGATGTCACTAAACATTCCTGTTGTGTCATCACAAAATGGCGGACGTCGGTAACCGAAGTGACAGCAGCATTAAAAATTCGCAATAGAAATGGAAGGTATGCAAGAAAAAGAATCCTATATGGGTGTGAGGGGTGGATAGAAAAATCCGTCCCTCGGCATCACTGTCCGGCATCACTCGGCAAGCCTCGTGATGCCGGACAGTGACCCTCGGGACGGATTTTTCCATCCACACCTCACACCCATATAAGATTCTTATAATCCAATAATCTTTCCAAGGTCAGTTAATAACATATAACTAAATTTGTTTGACCATCTGCAACAATGTTTATAGCTTTATATACTTTAAACATGAACAAAATTAATGGCAAATATTGCAATATCAGAAAATGCATTTTTTGCCAAAAAATCCCCCCAACTAAACGAGACTTACCTTGGTTAAGTACGTATGGGACAAATTTTAATATAACTTCACCAATTTTAATATAACTTCAAACAAATGTTCCTTACGACAATATCTCGAGCGAGTTTGACTTTCAAGGTCATGACCTACAGGTCAAGGTCACTGTGGCTATTTTTAGAAAAACTATGTCATCACTCTAGCGCCTACATTTCTTCACCAATTTCAATACAACTTCACACAAATAGTCCTTATAAAAATATCTCGAGCGTGTTTGACTTTCAAGGTCACTGTTGCTATTTTTAGAAAAAGTTTGTCATCGCTCTAGGACCTATATTTCTTCACGGATTTCACACAAATGTTCCTTATGACAATATCTCCAGCGAGTTCGACTTTCAAGGTCATGACCTCAAGGTCGAGGTCACTGTGGCTATTTTTAGAAAAACTTTGACATCGTTCTAGTACCTACATTTCTTCACTGATTTCAATATAACTTCACACAAATGTTCCTTATGACAATATCTCGAGCAAATTTGACTTTCAAGGTCATGACCTCAAGGTCAAGGTCACTGTGGCTTTTTTTAGAAAAACTTTGTCATCGCACTAGCGCCTACATTCCTTCACCAATTTCAATATAACTTCACACAAATGTTCCTTATAAAAATATCTTGAGTGAGTTTGACTCTCAAGGTCATGACCTCAAGGTCAAGGTCACTGTGGCTATTTTTAGAAAAACTTTGTCATCGCTCTAACGCCTACATTTCTTCACCAATTTCAATATAACTTCACACAAATGTTCCTTTATAAAAATATCGGGAGCAAGTTCGACTTTCAAGATCATGGCCTCAAGGTCAAGGTCACTGTGGCTATTTTTAGAAAAACTTTGTCATCTCTCTAGCGCTTACATTTCTTCACCAATTTCAATATTACTTCACACAAATGTTCCTTATGTCAATACCTCTAGCAAGTTCCACTTTCAAGGTCAAGGTCACTGTGGCTATTTTTAGAAAAAACTTTGTCATCGCTCTAGCGCTTACATTTCTTCACCAATTTCAATATAACTTCACACAAATGTTCCTTATGACAATATCTCGAGTGATTTCGACTTTCAAGGTCAAGGTCACTATGACTATTTTTAGAAAAACTTTGTCATCGCTCTAGCGCCTACATATCTTCACTGATTTCAATATAACTTCACACAAATGTTCCTTAAGACAATAGCTTGAACAAGAAAGACTTTCAAGGTCAAGGTCACTGTGGCTATTTTTAGAAAAACTTTGTCATTGCTCTAGCGCTTACATTTTTTCACCAATTTCAATATTGCTCCACACAAATGTTCCTTTTGACAATATCTCTGGCGAGTTCCACTATCAAGCTGAAGGTCACTGTGGATATTTTTAGAAAAACTTTGTTATGGCTCTAGCGCTTACATTTCTTCACCTATTTCAATATATCTTCACACAAATGTTCCTTATGACAATATCTCGAGCTATTTCGACTTTCATGGTCAAGGTCACTGTGGCTATTTTTAGAAAAACTTTGTCATCGCTCTAGCACCTACACTTATTGATGGATTTTAATAGAACTTCACACAAATGTTTCTTATGATACTATCTCGAGTTGCTTTAACTTTGAAGGTCATGACCTCGAGGTCAAGGTCACTGTGGCTTTTTTTAGAAAAACTTTGTCATCCCTCTACAGCCTACATTTATTAACAAATTTTAATATAACTTCACACAAAAGATGCTTATGATAATATCTTGAGCAAGATCTACTTTCCCACCCATTGCCTCAAGTCAAGGTCACTATGGCTATTTTTAGAGAAAACATTGTCATCACTCTAGAACCTACATTTATTGATGGATTTTTAAACAAACTTTACACAAATGTTGCACATGATAATATTTCAAGCAAATTGGACTTTTGCCATTTCAGTGTTTTCCACACTTGTCTTGTGCGAGGGGATTTGTATGGCATGCGATGCCTTGTTGATCTTTACAATTAATTCAGACATAGCTGGTATTATCTTGATTGACCTTGTTTTCACACGATGTCCAGCTTCAATATTACTTCACACAATTGTTCGAGGTCCACAAAATGAAGCTAAATATCAAATATCATATTTAAGCGTCATCGTTACAAGGCCTGTTTAATGCCTTAGGCGAGTATTCACAGTTTCATAGTTTTTGCAGATTGAGTAAATCAGTGAGTATACATGTGCTATCATGGCTGCCGATGATTTAACTGCTGAGTTCCGCTGAAAAGGGGCAAAATTTTCCGCCAAACTGGGCAAAAAACGTAAAAAACAAACGGAGACACAAGCCAACAGCGTTCTAACGATTTCGGCGTTTTAAGCGATATCATAACAAGGCCTCTACAGTGTAAACTTTAGGAAGTTGTCTGGAAAGATAGATTCCACCCCAAGTGCAAACTTCATGACTGTGGTATAATTGCAGACCAAAGGGAAGGACCACATTCGCCGACCAATGAATGCTTTTATGATCTTCAGTAAGCGTCATCGCCACCTAGTTCATCAGAAGAATCCAAACCAGGACAACAGAACTGTGTCAAAGATTCTTGGCGAGTGGTGGTATGCCTTGAAACCTGATGAGAAGCAGAAATACCATGACTTGGCTTACCAGGTAAAATTCAAAAGTGTTAATGGAAGAAAACTGAAACTAGTCGGCTCCAATTAGACCAGTAACCACTTGTACAAGAGTGGTGCAGATGAGTCATCAGATATTTATAAGCTGACCTTTAGCTTACTAGAGAGCTTATAGTATGACTAGGTTCTGTTGTCTTCTTCTGTGGTCTGTCATCTGTTTTCTGTCAACTTTTCCTCTGAAACTTCTGTGCCGATTGAAGTCCAATTTCATTAGGAGCCTCCATTGGATGTGCGAACAAAGTTTTCAAATGGTCCAGGTTGCATGACCAAGATGACCAAATTGACCATAAATGGTAAACAAGAGTACCATGATGGTCCTATATCGCTCACCTGAGCTAAGAGATTAACATGTGGTCAGGGCAATTTGGTCAGGGCAATTTTTGGTCTCAGGGCTATAATTTGAACAATCTTGTTAGAGGTTTACAAAATGAAGCTAAATATCAAATATCATAGGCCTGGGCCTTCCAGTTTCAGATAAAAAGATTCTTAAAGGTTTTTGTAAAACTTGGGACCCCCGTGGCAGGGCCATTTTCGGCCCCAAGACTATAATTTGAACAATCTAGGAAGAGGTCCACTAGATGAAGCTTCATACCAAATGTCCAAGATCTAGGCCTTTTGGTTTCAGACAAGAATAATTTTAGAGGTATTCCCTATATTTGCCTTTGTAAAAAGCGGGGACAGTGCCATTTTTGGCCCCGGGGCTATAAGTTGAACAATCTTGGTAGAGGTCCACTACATGAAGATTCAACCAAATATCAAAGGCCTGGTCCTTCTGGTTCAGACAAGAAGATTTTTAAAGATTTTCCCTATATAAGCCTATGTCAAACATATGGGCCCCAGCACGGGGACATTTTTGGGCCCAGGGCTATAATTTGAACAATCTTGGTAAGGTTCCATTAGATGAAGCTTCATACCAAATATCAAAGACCTGGGCCTTCTGGTTTCAGACAAGAAGATTCTCAGAGGTTTTTCCTGTATAAGCCTATGTAAAACCAGTGGACCCCGGGGAGGAACCATTTTTGGCCCCAAGGGCTATACTTTGATCAGTCTTGGCAAAGGTCCACTAGATATCATACCAAATATCAAAAACCTGGGTCATAGTTTGTTCAAAATCTGTTCAGTGGTTTATGAAGAGATATCTTTTAAAGGAATTGTGGATGGAAGGACGGACGGTTGGAAAGACAGATGGATGGACCACGAGGACAGACCGTGAGCGATCACAATAGCTCCCCCGGAGCCTTCAGCTCAGGTGAGCTAAAAACTCATCAAAGTTTTTTCTCTGGAACCAGCTAATTGCTTTGTACCATGGTATATATTTGTTTGTTTGTTTGATTTGAGGTTCAACGTTATCATTACCACTGTAAAGTTCATTTTGGAGATATTGCTTCCAATTTTATGGGACTTTTACACGACGTTGAGATGAAATGACATCTCAAGCCCTGTTGCCCAATGAAACCAATAGGGTTTATAAGAATGGACGGTCCGATTCGCACCGCTTTGCCTGGGCAGGCTTAGATCCTCTAAGTGGTTTACCAGTAGTCGTCTGCAGGTGTGATTTAGCTGCGTGGAAGCATCATGCAGCCCATAATTATATTTTTCAAGCCCCGATGGGCGGGGGACGAACATGGTATGTAACTTTGGGGACTTGTCAAGGTCAAATTTGGTCGCATATGCTTTTGTATGGGAAAAAGTGGAAACTGGTCATTCCCTCACATGAGCAGAAGGCTCCTGGGGAGCTATTGTGATCCCTCGCTGTACATCGTGGTCCTCCGTCCGTCAATCCACAATTCCTTTAAACAACATCTCCTTATAAACCACTAAACATATTTTGACCAAACTTGGCAGAAATGATCTTTGGGTGGTCCTCTCTCAAAGTTTTTCAAAGAATTCCATTCCATGCAGAACTCTGGTTGCCATGGCAACGAAAAGGAAAAAATAAGAACAAACCTTTAAAAATCTTCTTGTCTGAAACCGGTAAGCCTAGGTCTTTGATATTTCGTATAGGGCTTCATCTAGTGGACTCTACTAAGATTGTTCAAATTATAGCCTTGGGGCCAAAAATGCCCCCACCCCAGGGCCCACTCGTTTTACATAGGCTTATTATACAGGGGTAACAACCTACGTCATAGCAGAGATGTCGTACCCATTTCAGGAGCGGCCATATTGGTGTAAATAGGGTAAATAAAATGCTTCAAACTAGATATGTACATTACGAGCCTTCAGAAAACACACTTCAGCTGGTAACGAACAATATTTGTATTCATTCAGTGAGATAATTCCACCTAGAAACATTGACAAGGCTTCGATTGCTTCGTCACAAGATTTGATTCGGCGCTGTAAACAATGGTAGTTCCGACATCATTGCCAAATCAGCTTGTGTCGAGTTATTTGAAGAAAATGCCACATTTCAGAGACAGATTTAAGTATGTTTGATTCTTTTATTACCTAATGCACCGACTGCGCTTACTTGTTGTGACAAATGCCTTTTGTGTGGTTTACGCCGGCAATTCTACGAATGGTTATGACGTCACTGCTCTGACGTAGGTTGTTCCCCCTGTTATAGGGAAAACCTTTAAAAATCTTCTTGTTTGAAACCAGAAGGCCCAGGTCTTTGATGTTTGGTATGAAGCTTCATCTAGTGGACCTTTACCAGAATTGTTCAAATTATAGCCCTGGGTCCAAAAATGACTGGGCCGGGGCCCACAGGTTTCACATAGGCTTATAGTGTAGATTATATTTTCTTGTATTTTGGGATCATTGGTTTCATTGTGGAATTTTGAAAATACTTGAGGGTCACTGATGAGGCCTATATGGCCGAAACTAGCTAGTCTGGCCAAGAAAACATGTACAGTGCATATTTTCCAGTTCTGTGGTGAATTCCTTGCTTCCAAAGGATAACCCTTTCTAGAACATATTTATAAAAGGGAAAGCCTTAAAAATCCTCTTATCTGAAACCAGAAGGCCCAGGTCTTTGATATTTGTATGAAGCTTCATCTAGTGGACCTCTACCAAGATTGTTCAAATTATAGCTCTGGGGCCAAAAAAGGCCCATGCGCTGGGGCCCACTGGTTTGACAAAGGCTTGTATAGGGAAAACCTTTAAAAATCTTCTTGTCTGAAACCAGAAGGCCCAGGTTTTTAGCTCACCAGGGCAGAAGGCTCCAGGGGAGCTTATAGGATGGACATTGTCCGTCCCTTCTCCTCTGAAGCCAACGGGCTGATTGGGCCAAAATTTTATCTGTAGCATCTGTGGGCTGGGGGATTGAAAGTTTGTGTTTTTAGCTGACCTGTCACGCAGTTTTGGGATCACTTGTCCCTCGTGCGTGTGTGCGTAAACTTTTTAGCTCACCAGAGCCGAAGGCTCCGGGGGAGCTTATAGTATAGGCATTGGTCCGTTGTCCGTCGTTGTCTGCGTCGTCAACATTTTCAAACAACATCTCCTCTGAAACTACTTGGCCAATTGAAACCAAATTACATGTGGGGCCTCTTTGGGAAGGGGGAACGAAAGTTTGTTCGGGAGGACTGGGTCACATGACCAATATGGCCGCTATGCCCATATATGGTAGAAACCTTTAAAAATCTTTTTCTCAAGAACCGAATGACCGATGACCTTGAAGCTTGGTATACAGCGTCAGGGACTCTGGCCCTACCAAATTTGTTCAAATGATGACCTTAGGTTGACCTTGACCTGTTTTACGTCAAGGTCAAATTTGGTCACTTAGACATTTGTATGGAAAAATGGCAAAACAGTGGATTTTTCTGATTGTATATTAGCTAGTGGCATCAGAAATGGTATTTACCTGCAGCTGAATGTTTATCTGTTCCAAAGGTCAAGTTCATTTACCAACCTTTGACCAGGACTCCTCAGATTCAGTATTTTTATCTTCTTCTTCACTTAAAGTACTTGGCCAGTTGAAACCAAATTACATGTGGAGCCTCTATGGAATGAGGGAACGAAAGTAGTGGATATTTCTGATTGCCTGGTAGGCTGTGACATCAAAAATGATATTTGCAGTCAGCTGAATGGAAGTTTATCAATTCCAAAGGTCAAGGTTATTACTGACCTTTGTCTTGGTTCAGTATTTTTATCTTCTTCTCCAGTAAAAGAGCTGTGCTGATTGAAACCAAATTACATGAAAAGCCTCTATGGGGGTGAGGCAATTAAACATTATTCTTGGTATTGTTGTCACTTAACCAAGATGGGCACCTTGCCTGTATATGGTATAAACCATATGACCTCTGGTGAGTGTAGTGGCCCATGGGCCTCTTGTTCTTCCACCCCTCTACCAACAGGTTTTTAGCTCACCAGTCACATAGTGACAAGGTGAGCTTTTGTGATAACTTTTTGTTCGTCGTCTGTCCGTCCGTGCGTCCGTAAACAATTTCAAATAAAGATATCTCTAATACCCCATGGTCAATCTTGATCAAATTTCATGAGAAGCATCATCAGGGGGAAAGGCTGCATAAGGTTTTTGGGCTGATCAGATCGGAATTCTGGTTGCCATGGCAACATATAGCTCCCATAGACTTTCAATGGGAAAAAATTAAAATATCTTTTTCTCTGAAACCACAGGGCCCAGAGCTGAGATATTTAGCATGTATTAACGGCCAGTGGTCACCTACATAATTCCTGCCAATCCAGCCCCTGGGGTCCAAATTGGCCACGTCCCGGGGCCCCTTCACTCCTATAGACTCATAATGGAACAAAAAGATTCAAAAATCTTCTTCTTGGACACCACAGGGCCCAGAGCTTAGATATTTAGCAAGTAGCAACGGCAAGTGGTCACCTACATAATTCCTGCCAATAATGCCCCTTGGGTCCAAACAGGCCACGCCCCGGGGCCCTTTAGCTCCTATAGACTCATAATGGAAAAAAGCTTCAAAAATCTTCTTCTCTGAAACCACAGGGCCCAGAGCTGATATATTTGGCATGTACATAATTCCTGCAAATCATGCCCCTGGGGTCAAAATTGGCCACACCCCGGGGCACCTTAGCTCCCATAGACTCATAATTGAAAAAAAGCTTCAAAAATCTTCACTGAAACCACAGGGCCCAGAGCTTCGATATTTAGCATGTAGCAACAGCTAGTAGTCACCTACATAATTCCTGCCAATCATGCCCCTGGGTTCCAAATCAGGGACGCCCCGGGGCCCCTTCGCTCCCATAGACTCATAATGGAACAAAAAGCTTCAAAAATCTTCTTCTCAGAAACCACAGGGCCCAGAGCTTAGAAATTTAGCATGTTACAACGGCAAGTGGTCACCTACATAATTCCTGCCAATCATGCCCCTGGGTTCCAAATTGGCCACGCGCCGGGGCCCCTTTGCTCCCAAAGACTCATAATGGAAAAAAAGCTTCAAAAATTTCTTCTCTGAAACCACAGGGCCCAGAGCTTAGATATTTAGCATGTAGCAATGGCCAGTGGTCACCTACATAATTCCTGCCAATCATGCCCCTGGGTTCCAAATGGGGGACGCCCTGGGGCCCCTTCGCTCCCATAGACTCATAATGGAACAAAAAGCTTCAAAAATCTTCTTCTCGGAAACCACAGGGCCCAGAGCTTGGATATTTAGCATGTAGCAACGGCAAGTGGTCACCTACATAATTCCTGCCAATCATGCCCCCGGGGTCCAAACAGGGCACGCCCAAGGGCCCTTTAGCTCCTATAGACTCATAATGGAAAAAAGGTTCAAAAATCTTCTTCTCTGAAACCACAGGGCCTGGAGCTGAGGTATTTGGCGTGTAGCAACGGCAAGTGGTCACCTACAAAAATCCTGCCAATCATGTCCCTAGGGTCCAAATGGGCCACGCCCCAGGGCCCCTTAGCTCCCATAGACTCATAATGGAAAAAAAAGCTTCAAAAATCTTCTTCTCTGAAACCACAGGGCCAAAGTTTAGATATTTAGCATGTAGCAACGGCATTTGGTCACCTACATAATTCCTGCCAATCATGCCCCTGGGTTCTAAATGGGCCAAACGCCGGGGCCCCTTTGCTCCCAAAGACTCATAATGGAAAAACGCTTAATAAATCATCTTCTCTGAAATCACAGCACCAAGAGCTTAGATATTTAGCACATAGCAATGGCAAGTGGTCACCTACATAATTCCTGCCAATCATGCCCCTGGGGTCCAAAAAGGCCACGCCCAGGGGCCCTTTAGCACCTATAGACTCATATTGGAAAAAAAAAGCTCCAAAAATCTTCTTCTCTGAAACCAGATGGCTCAGAGCTTAGATATTTAGCAAGTAGCAATGGAAAGTGGTCACCTACATAATTCCTGCCAATCATGCCAGTGGGGTCAAAATGGGCCACGCCCTGGGGCCCCTTAGCTCCCATTGACTCATAATGGAAAAAAGCTTCAAAAATCTTCACTGAAACCACAGGGCCCAGAGCTTCGATATTTAGCATGTAGCAATGACAAGTGGTCACCTACATAAATCTTGCCAATCATGCCCCTGGGTACCAAATGGGCCCCACCCTGGGACCCCCTTAGCTCCCATAGACTCATAATGGAAAAAAAACTTCAAAAATCTTCTTCTCTGAAACCACAGCACCCAGAGCTTTGATATTAAGCATGTGGCAACGGCAAGTGGTCACCTTCATATTTCCTGCTAATCATGCCCCTTGGGTCCAAATGGGCCACTCCCCGGGGCCCCTTAGCTCCCATAGACTCATAATGGAAAAAAAGCTTCAAAAATCTTCTTCTCAGAAACTGTGAAGCACAGAACTTAGATATTTGGTATCTAGCAACATAATAATAGCCAGCTACATAAATCCTGCTAACCCTGCCCCTGGGGTCAAAATTGGCCTCGCCCGAGCTCATCACCTCCATTAGACTTATAATGGAAAAAAACTTAAAAAATTTCTTCTATGAAACCATAAAGCCCAGAGAAAAAGATTTTTGAAGCTTTTTGTTCCATTATGAGTCTATGGGAGCTAAGGGGCCCCAGGGCGTCCCCCATTTGGAACCCAGGGGCATGATTGGCAGGAATTATGTAGGTGACCACTGGCCGTTGCTACATGCTAAATATCTAAGCTCTGGGCCCTGTGGTTTCAGAGAAGAAGATTTTTGAAGCTTTTTTTCCATTATGAGTCTATGGGAGCAAAGGGGCCCCGACGCGTGGCCCATTTGGAACCCAGAGGCATGATTGGCAGGAATTATGTAGGTGACCAATTGCTGTTGCTACATGCTAAATATCTAAACTCTGGGCCCTGTGGTTTCAGAGAAGAAGTTTTTTTAAGCTTTTTTTTTCCATTATGAGTCTATGGGAGCTAAGGGGCCCCGGGCCGTGGCCCATTTCCACCCTAGGGACATGATTGGCTG
Source organism: Lucinisca nassula (assembly GCA_963580285.1). Classification (NCBI taxonomy): domain Eukaryota; kingdom Metazoa; phylum Mollusca; class Bivalvia; order Lucinida; family Lucinidae; genus Lucinisca; species Lucinisca nassula. Next base: position 65,694,374 of record OY757019.1, on the reverse strand, counting down.
GATTTTTGTAGGTATCCACTTGCCGTTGCTACGTGCCAAATACCTCAGCACTGGGCCCTGTGGTTTCAGAGAAGAAGATTTTTGAAGCTTTTTTCCATTATGAGTCTATAGGAGCTAAAGGGCCCTGGGGCGTGGTCTGTTTGGACCCCAGGGGCATGATTGGCAGGAATAATGTAGGTGACCACTTGCCGTTGCTACATGCTAAATATCTAAGCTCTGGGCCCCTTAGCTCCTATAGACTCATAATGGAAAAAAAAGCTTCAAAAATCTTCTTCTCTGAAACCACATGGCTCAGAGCTAAGATATTTAGCATGTAGCAATGGCAAGTGGTCACCTACTTAATTCCTGCCAATCATGCCCGTGGGCTCCAAATGGGCCACGCCCCGTGGCCCCTTAGCTCCCATTGACTCATAATGGAAAAAAGCTTAAAAAATCGTCTCTGAAACCACAGGGCCCAGAGCTTTGATATTAAGCATGTAGCAATGATAAGTGGTCACCTACATAAATCTTGCCAATCATGCCCCTGGGGTCCAAATGGGCCACACCTTGGGACCCCCTAAGCTCCCATAGACTCATAATGGAAAAAAACTTCAAAAATCTTCTTCTCTGAAACCTAAGCACCAAGAGCTTAGATATTTAGCATGTAGCAACGGCAATTGGTCACCGTCATATTTCCTGCTAATCATGCCCCTGTGGTCCAAATGGGCCACGCCTCGGGGCCCCTTAGCTCCCATAGACTCATAATGGAAATAAGCTTCAAAAATCTTCTTCTCAGAAACTGTGAAGCACAGAACTTAGATATTTAGCATATAGCAACATAATAATAGCCAGCTACATAAATCCTGCTAACCCTGCCCCTGGGGTCAAAATTGGCCTCCCCAAGCTCATCACCTCCATTAGACTTATAATGGAAAAAAAACTTAAAAAATTTCTTCTATGAAACCATAAGGCCCAGAGCTTAGATTTTTAGTATGTAGCAACCTTAAGTGGCCACCTACATAAACCCTGCCAGTAATGCCCCTTGGATCCAAATTGGCCCCATCCCAGGGCTCTTTAGCTTCCATAGACTTACAATTGGAGAAACTTCAAAAATCTTCTTCTCTGAAAACACAGGGCCCTTATAATGAAAAAAAAAAAAAAACAAAACAAAAAAAACTTAAAATGGGGAAAAAATCTTCAAAAATCTTCTTCTCTGAAACCATAAGTCCCAGAGCTTAGGTATTTAGCATGTAGCAATGTTGAGTGGTCGCCTACATGAATCCTGCCAATCATGCCCCTGGGGTCCAAATCATGTGGTCCCTAAACTCCAACAAACTTATAATGGAAAAAGCTTCAAATATCTTCTTTGAAACCATGAAGTACAGACCTTAGATATGTAGTATATAGCAACACAAAATGGTCGCCTACATAAATCTTGCCAACCATGCCCTTTGGGTCAAAATTGGCCAAGCCCCAGGGCTCATTAGCTCCTATAGACTTATACTGGAAAAATCTTAAAAAAAATCTTTTTCTCCAAAACCATAAGGCACAGATTTTTTTTGATTTGAGGTTTAACATCCCCGTCAACACTGTATAGGTCATTTTGGAGATGTCTCTTCCAATTTTGTGGGACGTTTACCAGACATTGAGATGAAATTACATCTCAAGCCCTGTCACCCAATGAAACCAGTAGGGTTTATAAGCATGGACGCCGCTTTGCCTGAGCTTGGATATTTAGTATGCAGCAATGTCAAGTGATCTCCTACACTAATGATTTTTTGGTACACAGGTGAGCGATATAGGGCCATTGGGCCCTCTTGTTTATTAGCTCACCAGAGTCGAAGCCTCCTGGGGAGCTTAGAGAATAGGCAGTTGTCCGTTGTCGTCGTCTTTGTCTGCGTCATCTGGTGTAAACATTTTCAAACGACATCTCCTCTAAAGCTACTGGGCCAAATAAGCCCAAATTTCATCTGTAGCATCTTTGGGCTGGGGGATAGAAAGTTTGTGTCTTTAGCTCACCAGAGCCGAAGGCTCCGGGGGAGCTGTTGTGATCGGTCACCGTCCGTCGTTGTCGTCCGTCCGTATGTCCGTCCATTCACAATTTCTTTAAACAACATCTCCTCCTAAACCCCTGAACCGATTCTAACCAAACTTGGCAGAAATTATCATTAGGTTGTCCTCTCTCAAAGTAATTCAAAGAATACCATTCCATGCAGAACTCTGGTTGCCATGGCAGCAAAAAGGGGAAAATAAGAAAAAAACCTTTAAAATTCTTCTTCTCTGAAACCAGAAGGCCTAGGTCTTTGACATTTGGTATGAAGCTTCATCTAGTGGACCTGTACCAAGATTGTTCAAATTATAGCCCTGGGGCCAAAAAGACCCCACCCCGGGGCCCACTGGTTTTACATAGGCTTGTATAGGGAAAACCTTTAAAACTCTTCTCAGAAACCAGGCCCAGGTCTTTGATATTTGGTATGAAGCTTCATCTAGTGGACCTCTACCAAGAGTATTCAAATTATAGCCCTGGGGCCAAATACGGCCCCGCCCCGGGGCCCACTGGTTTTATATAGGCCTATATAGGGAAAACATAAAAATCTTCTTCTCTGAAACCAGAAGGCCTAGGTCATTGATATTTGGTATGAAGCTTCATCTAGTGGACCTCTACCAAGATTTTTCAAATTATAGCCCTTGGCAAAAAACAACCCCGCCCCGGGCCCACTGGTTTTATATAGGCTTATATAGGGAAAACATTTAAAAATTTTCTTCTCTATAACCAGTAGGCCTAGGCCATTGATATTTGGTATGAAGCTTTATCTAGTGGACCTCTACCAAGATTGTTCAAATTATAGCCCTTGGGCTAAAAACGACCCTGCCCTGGGGCCCACTGGTTTTACAATATGCTTATATAGAGAAAATCTTTAAAAATCTTCTTCTCTGAAACCAGAAGGCCTGGGCCATTGATATTTTGTATGAATCTTCATCTAGTGGACCTCTACCAAGATTGTTCAAATTATAGCCCTGGGGCCAAAAACAACCCTGCCCCCGGGTCCCACTGGTTTTACAATAGGCTTATATGGGAAACACCTTTAAAAATCTTCTTTTCTGAAACAAAAAGGCCAAGGTCTTTGATATTTGGTATGAAGCTTCATCCATTGGACCTCTACCAAGATTGTTCATATCGTAGGCCTGGGAATGTACTGAGAAATCAGAAATAAATTATTGGTTTAGACTCGTAATCTATACAGAATTTTAATTATTTGGACCCCATTTTGATTTATATCAGTCTTTGAATCGACTGCCTAATCGAAATTCGCAAAATTGCAGTATGTTTCCTCTGGCTTTCTTTGCCGGATCCTTACAGGGTCACTGATGAGGCTTTATTAGCCGAAACTACGTAGTATGACCCATCTTCTTTCTAATGAATGTTTTCATTGCTCTTAAAGGAACTCATTTTTTATTTTTATTTGCCTACACTGCAGCTGGTGTTGTGCCGTGTGGCGGCCGTAAAACGTCTCCCCATACATCAACCATTGTGCAGTTTATATTTTACTTTTGGATCATTGAGATCAGCGTGAATGTTCTGAGAAATCAGAAATAAATTATTGGTTTAGACTCGTATTCTATACAGAATTTTAATTATTTGGACCCCATTTTGATTTATATCAGTCTTTGAATCGACTGCCTATTCGAAATTCGCAAAATTGCAGTATGTTTCCTCTGGCTTTCTTTGCCGGATCCTTACAGGGTCACTGATGAGGCTTTATTAGCCGAAACTATGTAGTATGACCCATCTTCTTTCTAATTAATGTTTTCATTGCTCTTAAAGGAACTCATTTTTGATTTTTAATTATATAGGGAAAACCTCTAAAAATCTTCTTCTCTGAAACCAGAAGGCCCAGGTCATTGATATTTGGTGTAAAGCTTAACTTCATCTATTGGACATCTATCAAGATTGTTCAAATTATAGCCCTAGGACCAAAAATGCCCCCACCCTGGGACCCTTTTGTTTCTCATAGACTTAATTAGGGCAAATATTTAAAATTCTTCTTCTCTGATTCTACAAGGCCCTGGTCTATGCTATTTGATACTAAGCTTCAATTAGTGGACCTCTACCAAGATTGTTCAAATTATAGCCCTGGGGCCAAAAATGCCCCCACCCCTGGTGCCTTTGGTTTTCCATAGGCTTATACATGAGGGGAAAATAAGAAAAAAACTTTAAAAATCTTCTTCTCTGAAACCAGAAGGCCCAGGTCTTTGATATTTGGTATGAAGCTTCATCTAGTGGACCTCTACCAAGAGTGTTCAAATTATAGCCCTGGGGCCAAATACAGCCCCGACCCGGGGCCCACTGGTTTTATAGGCCTATATAGGGAAAACATATTAAAATCTTCTTCTCTGAAACCAAAAGCCTTTTGGGGGAGCTGTTGTGATCGGTCACCGTCTGTCGTTGTCATCCGTCCGTATGTCCATCAGTTCACAATTTCTTTAAACAACATCTCCTCCTAAACCCCTGAACCGATTCTAACCAAACTTGGCAGAAATTATCATTAGGTTGTCCTCTCTCAAAGTAATTCAAAGAATTCCATTCCATGCAGAACTCTGGTTGCCATGGCAGCAAAAAGGGGAAAATAAGAAAAAACCTTTAAAATTCTTCTTCTCTGAAACCAGAAGGCCTAGGTCTTTGATATTTGGTATGAAGCTTCATCTAGTGGACCTGTACCAAGATTGTTCAAATTATAGCCATGGGGCCAAAAAGACCACAAGACCAAGGTCTTTGATATTTGGTATGAAGCTTCATCTATAGGACTCCTACCAGGATTATACAAATTATAGTGCTGGGGCCAAAAATGCCCCCGCCCCACGGCCCTTTGGTTTTACATAGGCTTATACAGGGATCATCTTTAAAAATCTTCTTCTCTGAAACCGCAAGGCCAAGGACTTTGATATTTGGTATGAAGCTTCATCTAATGGACTTCTACCAAGAATGTTCAAATTATAGCCCTGGAGCCAGAAATGCCCCCGCTCCGGGGCCCTTTGGTTTTACATAGACTTATATAGGGAAAATCTTTAAAAATCTTCTTCTCTGAAAACACAAGGCCTAGGTCTTTGATATTTGGTACGAAGCTTTATCTAGTGGACCTCTATCATGATTGTTCAAATTATAGCCCTGAGACCAAAAATGTCCCCGCCCTGGGGCCCTTTGGTTTTACATAGACTTATATACAGAAAATCTTAAAAAATCTACTGCTCTGAAACTGCATGGCCAAGGACTTTAATATTTGGTATGAAGCTTCATCTAATGGACCTCTACTAAGATTGTTCAAATTATAGCCCTTTGGCCAAAAATGCCCCCACTCCGGGGCCCTTTGGTTTTACATAGACTAATATAGGGAAAATCTTTAAAAATCTTCTCTGAAACCACAAGGCCTAGGTCTTTGATATTTGGTGTGAAATTTCATCTAGTGGACCTCTATCAAAATTGTTCAAATTATAGCCCTGGGGCCAAAAATGTCGTCGCCCCAAGACCCTTTGGTTTTACATAGACTTATAAAGGGAAATCTTTAAGAATCTTCTTCTCTGAAACTGCAAGGCCCAGGTCTTTGATATTTGGTATGGAGCTTCTTCTAGTGGACCTCTACTAAGATTGTTCGAAATATAGCCCAGGGGCATCAAATGCCCCAAAGCTCAGGGCCCTTTGGTTTTACATGTACTTATATAGCCCTGATGCAAATTTGGTTTTGCATAGGCTTATGTATGGAATATCTTTAAAAAAATCTTCTTCTCTGAAACCGCAAGACCCAGGTCCTTGATATTTGGTGTCGCTTCATCTAGTGGACCTTTGCCAAGATTGTTCATATTATAGCCTTTGTTGATGTTTGGTATGAAGCTTCACCTTTAAGACCTCCCTCAGCATTATGCACATTAAAGCCCTGGGGCCCATAATGACCCTCCCTGGGGCCCACTTGTTACACTATGGATAAGGTGAGCGATCCAGGGCCATCATGGCCCTCTTGTCGTTTATTTGGTGTTTTCTTTGCTTCCAAAGGATCAAGCTATCATCTTGTGGATTTCTACCAAGATTGTTCAAATTATAGTCTTGGGCCAAAAATGGCCCTGCCCCAAGAAGTTTTATATAGACTTATATAAGGAAAACCTTTAAAAATCTTCTTGTCTGAAACCAGAATGCTCCGGTCTTTAATATTTGGTATGAAGCTTCACCACCAAGATTATTCGAATTATAGCCCGGGGCCAATAATGGCTCTCCCAGGGGCCTCCTACTTGTTACCCTATGGATCAGGTGAGCGATCCAGGGCCATCATGGCCATCTTGTCATTGTTTTCACTTATTTTATTAGCTCACCTGTCGCATAGTGACGAGGTGAGCTTTTGGGATCGCCTTTTGTCTGTCGCCTGTTGTGCGTATGTGTGTGTGTGTAAGTGGGTGTGTGTGTTTAAACTCTTTCTTCAAACAACATCTCCTCCTAAACCACTGATCAGATTTGGACGAAACTTCACAGGAATGATCCTTAGGTCGTCCCCTTTCAAAGTTGTTCAAATGGTTCCAGTCTGTTGCACATCTAGGTCACAGGAGCTAAAAATAAATATTTTTAAATGAAAACTTTAAAAATCTGCATCTCTGAAACCCCAAGGCCCAGGTCTTCGATATTTTGTATGAAGCTTCATTTAGTGAATCTCTACCAAGATAATTCAAATTATAGCCCTAGGTCCAAAAATGCCCCAGCGCCTAGACTTATATAGGGAAAGCCTTTAAAAATCTTCTTGTCTGTAACTAGAAGGCCCAGGGTATGGCGGTTTGAGGTTTAACATCCCCGTCAACACTGTAGACGTTGCTTCCAATTTTGTGGGACTTTCACCCGACTTTGAAATGAAATTACATCTCAAGCCCTGCCGGCCAATGAAACCAATAGGGTTTATTAGCATGGACTCACATCGCTTTTCCTGGGCAGACTTAGATCCTCTAAACGGTTTACCAGTTCTCGTGTGTGGGTCGGTTTCAGCTCTGCATGGAAGCATCAGGCAGCCAATCTATTTCTTCAAGCCCTGATGGGCGGGGAGGGCGTGGGGGGAGGGGGGCATAAGGCACAGGTGTTTGATATTTGGTGTGAAGCTTCATCTAGTGGACCTCTATCACGATTGTTCAAATTATATCCCTGGGGCCAAAAATGCCCCCACCCCAGGGCCCTTTGGTTTTACATAGACCATAATATAGGGAAAATATTTAAAAATCTTCTTCTCTGAAACTGCAAGGCCCAGGTCTTTGATATTTGGTATGAAGCTTCATCTAGTGGACCTCTACCAAGATTGTTCAAATTATAGCCTTGGGGGCAAAAATGCCCCTTCCCCGGGGCCCTTTCGTTTTACATAGGCTTATATAGGGAACTCTTTAAAAATCTTCTCCTCGGAAACCGCAAGGCCCAGGTCTTTTATATTTGGTATGAAGCTTCATCTAGTGGACCTCTACTAAGATTTTTCAAATTATAGCACTGGGGCTAAAAATGCTCCCGCTCCCGTGGCCCTTTGGTTTTACATAGGCTTATATAGGGATCTTTAAAAATCTTCTCTGAAACCACAAGTTCCAGGTCTTTGATATTTGTTATGAAGCTTCATCTAGTGGACTTCTACCAAGATTGTTCAAATTACGAGGACTGTTCAAATATGAATGCAACCAAGTACATGAAAATGATTCCGTGATAGAATTGATGAAAAATTTATTTTGTCCCCTCAAAGTATTCCCCTTTAACAGATATACAAACTTTCAGTCTTCTGATCCAATCATTGAATGCATTTTGGTAGTCTTTTCGAGGTATACTATGAAGGCACTGGAATATTGCAGAACCGAGGTGTTTGCGCTGTACAAATTTTCGACCAGAAAGGTATTTTTTCAGCCGCGGTAACAAAAAAAAGTCACACAGGGCAAGGTCAGGGGAATACGGGGGGTTAGGGAGTTCAACAACCTTTTCCTGCTTCAGATAGTCTTGCACAATGAACGCCTTGTGTGATGACGCATTGTCATGTAGCAATCTGACATTGGCCAAACCAGTTGCGGGTCTTCGTTCTTTGAAATATTTCTTCAATTTTCGAAGAACTTTATTCTTGTAAAACTTCGCATTTACAGATTTGCCTTTAGGCACAGCAACCTGAATAGCAGGGCCCTGATTTGAAAAGAATATGGCATACATTACCTTCTTGATGCTCATGATCCGCTTTGCAATGCATGGTCTTTTGCATTACTTGTTTGCCCATATTTTGTTCTGAATCTTTCATTTTGGCTCAAAAAAGTGAACCCATGTCTTGTCACCTGTGACGACATTAGCGAAAGACCGTGCATTGTAATTTGGAAACTTTTTAAGCAACTTCTTGACACACTGAACGCGTGTCTTTTTCTGCTCATCTGTCAACAGATGGGAAATCCATCTAGCACAGATCTTTCTCATTTTCAAATCCCATTTCAGAATTGTATGAGCTGCTCCTAATGAGATGCCAACCATGCTATTTGCCTAGTGGTGTATCGTGCATCGGTAGCAACTATTTCTTTCACTCTAGCAACCATCTTGGCAGATGTTGTTCTTTTTGGCCGAAGATCATGTGGTGCATCTTCTGTTGAGCCTAGCACACAGCTGAATTTCTTACACCAAAGAAAAACTGTCGGAAAAGACATTTCATTATGCCCATAAACCGAACATATTTCATCAAAAATGTCTTTGCATCGTATACCAAGAATACAACGATTCTTAATATAGGACAGTATTTCAACGGCGTACTCTGATCTTCTTCCAACCATGTTTTGTATTAGTATACAAGAGTAGACAGTGTTTATCGAATGACATACATGGCTAAAATGGACGGATTTTAACAATTTTGGTATCAATGTATAGGTAAAATGTTATTCTACACTGTGACATTTATTTTCTGGTGCTGGGGTGAAAAATGCCCCCGCTCCAGGGCCCTTCAGGAAAAATCTTTAAAAATCTTCTTCTCTGAAACCACAAGGCCCAGATCTTTGATATTTGGTATGAAGCTTCATCTAGTGGACCCCTACCAAGATTGTTCAAATTATAGTGCTGTGGCCAAAAATGCCCCCGCCCAGAGGCCCTTTGGTTTTACATAGGCTTATACAGGGAAAATCTTTAAAAATCTTCTTTTCTGAAACCACAAGGCCCAGATCTTTGATATTTGGTATGAAGCTTCATCTAGTGGACCTCTACCAAGATCGTTCTAATTATAGTGCTGGGGCCAAAAATGCCCGGCCCCGGGGACCTTTGGTTTTACATGGACTTATATAGGGAAAATATCTAAAAATCTTCTTCTCTGAAACGCAAGGCCCAGGTCTTTGCTATTTGGTATGAAGCTTCATCTGGTGGACCCCTACCAAGATTGTTCAAATTATAGTGCTGGGGCCAAAAAGCTGGGGCCAAAAATGCCCCCGCCCCTTGGACCCTTTGGTTTTACATAGGCTTATATAGTGAAATTCTTTAGAAAATCTTCTCTGAAACCTGGGCCAGGTCTTTGATATTTGGTATGAAGCTTCTTCTAATGGACCTCTACCCAGATTGTTCAAATTATAGCCTTCGGGCCAAAAATGTCCCAGCGCTAGGACCCACTAGTTTTACATAGGCATATATAGGAAAAAACCTTTAAAAATCTTCTTGTCCGAAACCAGAAGGCCCAAGTCTTTGATATCTGGTATGAAGCTTCAACTAGTGAACCTCTGCTGAGATTGGTCAAATTATAGCCTTGGTGCCAAAAATTCCCAAGTGCCAGGGCCCGCAAGTTTTACATAGGCTTATATAGGGAATTCCTCTGAAAATCTTCTTTTCTGAAACCAGAAGGCCCAGGTCTTTGATATTTGGCCTGAAGCCTTATCTAGTGGACCTCTACCAAGTTTATTCAAATTATAGCCCTTGGGCCAAGAATGCACTAGAGACACTGATATTCAGGTGAGCGATTCAGGACCCTCTGGGCCCTCTTGTTGTAACTTTTCATAAACGAGAACAAGCATAAAATCTCAGACGAGTTCGAATTTGACTAACATCTGACCAGCAGTTTTCCAGTTACATCCTCTTGAGCCTGAAAAATTTTCCAATAGACATATAATGGGGAAATAACGTCTCCACTTTTTCTCAGTCATTTCTGATCCGATCTTCATCAAGCTTGCAGATAACCAGGAGGGGCTTACAGTCTACGTCGAGTTCAAATTTGGGATGCACGAGACAAACAGCTTTGGAGTTACTTGCCCTTGAGCATAAATATAAGTGAAAAATGGTGTCTTCAGCTTTTCTCAGCCGTTTATGACCTGATCTTTTTGTAACTTTTCATAAACGAGGACAAGCATTAAATCTTGGTCGAGTTCGAATTTGGTTTGTATCTGACCAGTGGTTTTCCAGTTACATCCCCTTGAGCGTGAACAATTTTCCCATGGACTTATAATGGGGAAAACGACGTCTCCACTTTTTCTCAGCCATTTCTGATTCGATCATGATCAAATTTCATGAGAAGCATCATCAGGTACAGGGAAAGGCTCCATAAGGTTTTTGTGCTGATCAGATTGGAATTCTGCTTGCCATGGAAACAAAATGGTTCCATAGACTTATAATGGGGAAAACGACGTCTCCACTTTTTCTCGGCCATTTCTGATCCGATCTTCATCAAACTTGCAGATAACCAGGAGGGGCTTACAGTCCACTTCAAGTTCGAATTTGGGCTGCCAGGGACAAACAGCTTTGCAGTTACCTGCCCTTGAGCATAAATATAAGTGAACAAGAGAGCCCAGAGGGCCCTGAATCGCTCATCTGAGAATCAGTGTCTCTAGTACATTCTTGGCCCAAGGGCTATAATTTGAACAAACTTGGTAGCGGTCCACTAGATGAAGCTTCTTACCAAATAACAAATACCTGGGCATTCTGGTTTCAAACAAGAAATTTTTTAAAGGTTTTCCCTATATAAGCCCATGTTAAACCAGTGGGCTCTTTTGGCGCCAGGGCTGTAATTTGAACAATCTCATTAGAGGTCTACTAGATGAAGCTTCACGCCAATGCATCAAAGACCTGGGCCATCAGGTTTCAGACAAGAAGAGTTTTAAAGCTCTAAGGGCTGTAACTGCAAAACCGAATGTCAGATTCAAGCCAAATGCAAACACATCGGAGGTTTTATGCTTGTTTACTGAAAGTTTCAAAAAGATCAGATGAGAAAAGGCTGTGAAAAGGTGGAGACACTATTTTTCACTAATTTTTATGCTCAAGGGCCAGTAATTCGAAAGCTTTTTTCTCATGCGGCCCAAATTCGAACTAAACATAGGCTGTAAGCTCCTTGTAAGCTCTGGAAGTTTGATGAAGTTCAGGTTAGAAATAGCCAAGCAAAGTTGGAGACATTGTTTTCCCATTGCAAGTCTAAGGGAAATTATTTCACCCTCAAGGGGATGTAACTGGAAATCCTGTGGTCAGATTCAAGCCAAAATCGAACTTATTAGAGATTTTATGCTTATCCTCGTTTACCAAAAGTAACAAAAACATCAGATGAAAAACGGTTGCGGAAAGCGAGATACACCATTTTTCGCTAATATTTATGCTCAAGGACAGGTAACTCAGAAGTCATTTGACCTGCATGGCCCAAATTCAAACTCAACATAGACTGTATGCGCCTCCTGGTTATCTGCAAGTTTGATGAAGATCTGATTTGAAATGGTCGAGAAAAGCTGGAGACGTCGTTTTCCCATTGTAAGTCTATGGAAAAATCTTTCACACTCAAGGAGATGTAACTGGAAAACCACTGGTCAGATTCAAGTCAACTTCGAACTCGCTCCAGATTTTATGCTTGTCCTCTTTACCGAAAGTTACAAAATGATCCAATCAAAAACGGCTGAGAAAAGCTGGAGACACCATTTTTCACTTACATTTATGCTCAAGAGCAGATAACTCAGAAGCTGTTTGTCCCGTGCAGCCCAAATTTGAACTCTACGTAGACTGTATGCCCCTCCTGGTTATCTGCAAGTGTGAGGAAGATCGAATCAGAAATGGCGGAGAAAACGTTTTCCCCCATTATAAGACTATCGGAAAATTTTTCACGCTCAAGATTATGTAACTGAAAAAAAAAAAAATGCTCGTCAGATCTAAGCCAAATTCAAACTCGTCCAAGATTTTATGCTTGTTCTCGTTTTTGAAAAGTTACAAAAAGATCAGATCATAACTGGCTTAGAAAAGCTGGAGACACCTTTTTTTTTCACTTAAATTTATGCTCAAGGGCAGGTAACTCGAAAGCTGTTTGTCCCATGCATCCCAAATATGAACTTGACGTAGACTGTAAGCCCCTCCTGGTTATCTGCAAGTTAGATGAAGATCGACTCAGAAATGACCGAGAAAAGTGGAGACGTTTTCCCCATTATAAGTCTATAGGAAAATTTTTCATGCTCTAGGGGATGTTACTGGAAAACCGCTGGTCGGATTCAAACCAAGTTCGAACTCATCCAAGATTTTATGCTTGTCCTCGTTTATGAAAAGTTACAAAAAGATAAGAGCATAAATGGCTGAGAAAATCTTGAGACACCATTTTTCACTTATATTAATGTCAAGGGCAGGTAACAGTTTACCCATAGACTTAGAATGAAAAAACATCTTTATCAACTTTTCTCCGCCATTTCTGATCTGATCTTCATCAAACTTGCAGATAACCAACCAACAACATAGAGTTCGAATTTCGGCTGCATGAGGCAAACAACTTTGGAGTTACCTGCCCTTGTTTATTAATTTGAGGTTTAACATCCCTGTCAGCACAGTGTAGGTCATTTTGGAGACGTTGCTTCTAGTTTTGTGACACTTTTGCACTTTATATCTTAAGCCCTTTCCACCAAATGAAACCAATAGGGTCATTAGGCATGGACGGTCCAACTGGCACCACTTTTCCTGGGCAGGCTTAGAACCTGTTTACCAGTACTCATGTGTCGTCGGTTCCAGTTCTGCATAGAAGCACCATGTAGCCCAGTCTATTTCTTCAAACATTCTTAAAACATCATTAATGATTTTCTGGTACACAGGTGAGCAATATAGGGCCACATGGCCATCTTGTTTCCAAAAACATGGTTTGGGTACTTGCTAGAATCGCCTCACATATAATTTATTATCCCCTCGCACACTTGGTTGTGAGGAGGGGATATAGCAATTTGTCCCATACGTACGTACTTTGTCATTGCGCTAGCGCCTACATTTCTTGACTGATTTTAATATAAATTTACACAAATGTTCCTTATGACAATATCTCAAGCAAGTTTGACTTTCAAGGTTGTGACCTCAAGGTCAAGGTCACTGTGGCTATTTTTAGAAAAACTTTGTCATCGTTCTAGCGCCTACATTTCTTCACGGATTTCAATATAACTTCACACAAATGTTCATTATGACAATATCTCGATTGAGTTCGACTTTCAAGGTCGTGGCCTCAAGGTCAGGGTTACTGTGGCTATTTTTAGCTCACCAGAGCTGAAGGCTCCGGGGGAGCTTATAGGATAGGCAGTTGTTCGTCGTCGTAGTATGTCGTCTGGCATTAACGCTTTTAAACATCTTTTTTTCTGAAGCCACTGGGCCGATTGGGTCAAAATTTCATCTGTAGCATCCTTGGGCTTGGGGATTGAAAGTTTTTGCTTTTTATGAAAATCGGCTCTTTAGTTTGGTTGCTATGGCAACTTAGAGTTTCCATAGACTTATAATTGGAAAAATTGAAAAAATGGCATTTACTGCCAAGTCATTGGAGATATTTTGACAAAACTTTTATAGAAATGTTTCTTGAGTAAACTTCTCTCAGCCATATGCTTTTATGCTAACCTGAACGTTCCCCAGGTTGTGCTGGGGCCATGTCCCACTACCTCCACATCATAAAAGGCCATGTATTTCAGAAACCATTAAGATCCCCACCCCTAAACTATATATATTCTTGTTCCTTATGATAAGACGCATTCAGTGGCACCAACCTAGGGGTTCCCTAGGATGCGCCGGGGCCATGCCCCACACCCTCCACTTCTTAAAATGCCCAATATCTTTGAAACCTTACAAATCCCCACCCCTAAATCATATATTTTCTTGTTCCTTATGATAAGACACATTCAGTGACATCAATCTAAGGGTTCCCCGGGGTGCGCCTGGAACATGCCCCACACCCTCCACTTCATTAAAGGCCATTTTTCTCAGAAACCATTTAGATTCCCTCCCCTAAACCATATAACCATATATATTCTTGTTCCTTATGATGAGACGTATTCATTGACACCCACTTTGCATCCCCCATGATGTGCCAGGGCTATGCCCCCCCCTCTCCACTTCATAAAAGGCCACATATCTCAGAAACCATTCAGATTCCCACCCCTTAACCATATATCGAGGGCTGAGCGCAAAACTATTGTAACTGACATTTTGGCCATTTTCAGTTTTTCCTATATTTTGGTTGCATATATTGATTTGCATCTTCCACCAAAGAGTTGTATACATATTCCATTCCATTCTGGAGTTATTAAAAATATTCAAAATATTGTATCTGCAAAGGCCGTAAGAAGTTGGCGCAAAACTATTGTAATTGCTGCTACAATAGTTTTGCACTAAAAATTACCCAACAATGCCAGGTTTCTCAAGCAAAACCTGCAGATACAATAGTTTTGCACCGAATGAAAAGCACATGGCTGCACCATTAAAAGTTACAAAAGTCTGATTTAAGCCAAATTAATGGATACAAATACAGTCAAACTTGTGTTAAGCAAGCACCTCAGGGATAATGAAAATGTGCTTGCTGAAGACAGGTGCTTGCTTAATACAGGTGAATTTTAATGTATTTGCCCTTTTTGGGAACTAAATGCCCGCTTGCTTAAGACAGGGTGCTTGCTTAATAGAGGTAGCCACTAAGACAGGTTTGACTGTAAGCTGTAGTATACAACAATTTCAGTTTTCTGTATTTATTTTAAGAAATTGTGGACCTTGGCTGATGGGCTGGATGATGCTTCCACGCAGAGCTGAAACTGAATGCACACGAGTACTGGTAAACCGCTTAGAGGATCTAAGCCTGCCCAGGCAAAGTGGTGCGAGTCAGACCGTCCATGCTTATAAACCTTATTGGTTTCATTGGGTGGCAGGACTTGAGATGTCATTTCATCTCAATGCCGGGTAAAAGTCCCACAAAACTGGAAGCAACGTCTCCAAATTGATCTATACAGTGTTGACGGGAATGTTAAACCTCAAATCAAACAAATAAATCCTTGGCTTGAAATTCTGCCATTTTAAGCAAATACACTAATCAATTAATTTAAATGAAGGGAAATAATGAAACAGTGGTTATTTATAATTTACTTAGGTCAGTTCTAAAATTATGCAGGCCTTTGCTGCTCTACTTGGGAATATCTGAAATAGTACTGTTTTCAGCATACAGTTGCTCATTATAGCCTCGGATCAAATTTTTAAAAAGATGCCTGGGATGTTCCCATAATTTGTTTGTTTGATTTGAGGTTTAACGTCCCCGTCAACACTGTAAAGGTCATTTTGGAGACATTGCTTCCAATTTTGTGGGACTTTTACCCGACATTGAGATGAAATGACATCTCAAGCCCTGTTGCCCAATGAAACCAATAGGGTTTATAAGCATGGATGGTACGACACTCGCACTGCTTTGCCTGGGCAGGCTTAGATCCTCTAAGCGGTTTACCAGTACTCGTGTGCGGATCCGATTCAGCTCTGCGTGGAAGCAGTGAAATTCCGAGCCAATCTGTCGACCTGTTACATACTTTGTAAGCCGAAAACTCTGGTTCCAGTTTGTTGACAAATATGGTTGCAATTAGTATCATAGCTCCTCTGAGATCACATGGCCGCTGGCAACCATCTTTGATTTTTAGGGTACCCTTCCCTAGTTAGTTTGGTAGGGCCTACCCTAGGGTAGGATAGGCTAAGGTAAGATATGATAGGCAAGGGTGATTTAGGCTAGGGTTAAGCATTTCTTGGCTAGAACAGTCTACCTTACTCTATCTGGAAGGCAGGGTGGTGTGGGATAAATACAGTTGTCGTTCTAGTTAAGGTAGTGGTAGAATACCCTTCCTTAGACTAGTCTAGCCTAGCCTACACTATGGTACCTAGTTTGAAGTCGGGTCTGATACACTAAGGGTAGGCATGATGTTATTGAAAAAGGTAAGGTATGGTCGCAGTACTGGTTAGTGTAGGGTGTAAAGTACCCTAGCCTAGTCTACCCTAACTTAGGCTAGGTTAGGGTAGGTAACTGTAGAGTAGGTCATACTGTAGGTTAGTATAAGGTACCCTTCCCTCACCAGCAGAGTATAGTAAAGTATGTAAGGTAGGCTCTACCTTAAGGTGCTTGGCCTCAGGAGCTCAGTCGGATGGGCATCTGACTGGGGATGCGCATCTGACTGAGGATTCAATACCTGCCGGAGCCAGCAACATTGTTTGGTTGAGATTGATAATGAAATCTTTTCTATGGTCATTCTTTCCCTTCCGCTGATTCAAAAAGGACACTTGTCAGTTTCTGGCAAAAGTATGTGCACTGTACTGATTAATCGCTTACGTAGAAGCCTGCCCAGGAAAAGTGTGGATAGGTAAACTGACTGGCTCAAAAATGAACTAAAATAGTCTTGATTGGGCCGTTAAACAGCAACCTTAGGGTAGGATTGGTAAGGTAGGATAAGGTAGGCTAGGTAAGGTAGTGCTAATATTGAGGTTAGGCTACACTACCCTATCCTAACAGGTAGTCTTTCTCCTAGTTAGGGTAACTTTCCATTACTGAGATTACACTATGGCACCACAGAGTAGGGTAGTCCCTACCCTTGAATGGGATAGGGTATGCTAAGGGGTAGGCATTGTGGTGTGGGAGAGGGATAGTCATCCTCCCGGTTAGGCTAGTGGTAGGATACCCTTCCACAGCCTAGCCTGCCATGTGGTACTCTAGTGTAGTGTAGTCCATAGGTTAGGGTAGGGTATGATAAGGTAGGGTACCCTACCTATATCCTCACCAGTAGGATGAACATACTCCACCTTACCCTACAGTAGGGTAGGACCTGCTCTACCAAATCTTACAGTTACATACCTACCCTTACCTGGCTAACTAGGCTAGGATACCTTACACCCTATCCTAATCAGTAGGGTGACCATACCCTACCCTTATCAACACCATCCTGTCTACAAGGTAAGGCAGGCTAGCCGACCCTTAGTCTATCCTAACTGATAGGGTATTGTAGGGGTGACCCTTCCATAGATGGACCCTACCTTACCCTACCCCTAACCATGGTAGGGCCATTTTAACACAACACTAACATACCCCAGGTACCATTGTGTAGGCTAGGCTAAGGAAGGGTAGCCTTCCACTACTCTAATGCAAAGAATGACTATACCAACTCTATCAAACACAACCTTGCTTAGGGTAGGGTAGGGTCACTAAAAAATCAAAAATGAGTTCCTTTAAGAGCAATGAAAACATTCATTAGAAAGAAGATGGGTCATACTACGTAGTTTCGGCTAATAAAGCCTCATCAGTAACCCTGTAATGATCCTGCAAAGAAAGCCAGAGGAAACATACTGCAATTTTGCGAATTTCGAATAGGCAGTCGATTCAGAGACTGAAAATAAATCAAAATGGGGTCCAAATAATTAAAAACCTGTCTAGAATATGAGTCTAAACCAATAATTTATTTCTGATTTCTCAGAATATTCACGCTGATCTCAAAGGACCAAAAGTAAAATATAAACTGCACTATGGTTGATGTACAGGGTGACGTTTAACCCTAGCTTAGCCTAGCTTACCATTATCCTTCCTTAACATATCCTACCCTAGGGTAGGGACTCCCAAACTGGTTAGTGATTGTAACCTCCCTAACAAGTAGGCAGACTGTATCCAACCCTAGGGTAGGGTAGGCTTAGCCTATTCCCGCCCTACCAAGGAAAGCATAGGGTAAGCCAATAGGGTATGGAAGAGTACCCTACCATTACCTTAAAGGCATTTATTCTTGATTATTGAGGACTATCATTTCATTACATAATATTATGTAGCCTTCAGAGCTGACTGAGGAGAAGTCCTCTGTCTTCAACAGGTATGGGGCCACCAGCCCTGGTATCTACTCATTCAGATCAGCTCAAGTACTGACTCATATCAGCCAGGTGCCCACTCAGTCAGGTCAGCCCTGGTACCTACTCATTCAGATCAGCTCAAGTACTGTCTCATATCAGCCAGGTACCCACTCAGTCAGGTCAGCCCTGGTACCTATTCATTCAGATCAGCTCAAGTACTGACTCAAATCAGCCAGGTGCCCACTCAGTCAGGTCAGCCCTGGTACCTACTCATTCAGATCAGCTCAAGTACTGTCTCATATCAGCCAGGTACCCACTCAGTCAGGTCAGCCCTGGTACCTATTCATTCAGATCAGCTCAAGTACTGTCTCATATCAGCCAGGTGCCCACTCAGTCAGGTCAGCCCTGGTACCTACTCATTCAGATCAGCTCAAGTACTGTCTCATATCAGCCAGGTGCCCACTCAGTCAGGTCAGCCCTGGTACCTACTTATTCAGATCAGCTCAAGTACCGACTCATATCAGCCAGGTGCCCACTCAGTCAGGTCAGCCCTGGTACCTACTCATTCAGATCAGCTCAAGTACAGAATTCTATCAGCCAGGTGCCCACTCAGTGAGGTCAGCCCTGGTACCTACTCATTCAGATCAGCTCAAATACCGTCTCATATCAGCCAGGTTCCCACTCAGTGAGGTCAGCCCTGGTACCTACTCATTCAGATCAGCTCAAATACCGTCTCAAATCAGCCAGGTGCCCACTCAGTGAGGTCAGCCCTGGTACCTACTCATTCAGATCAGCTCAAATACCATCTCAAATCAGCCAGGTGCCCACTCAGTCAGGTCAGCCCTGGTACCTACTCATTCAGATCAGCTCAAATACCGTCTCAAATCAGCCAGGTGCCCACTCAGTCAGGTCAGCCCTGGTACCTACTCATTCAGATCAGCTCAAGTACTGTCTCATTTCAGCCAGGTGCCCACTCAGTCAGATCAGCCCAGTACCCACTCATTCAGATCAGCTCAAGTACCAACTCATATCAGCCAGGTGCCCACTCAGTCAGGTCAGCCCTGGTACCTACTCATTCAGATCAGCTCAAGTACTGTCTCATATCAGCCAGGTGCCCACTCAGTCAGGTCAGCCCTGGTACCTACTCATTCAGATCAGCTCAAGTACCGACTCATATCAGCCAGTTGCCCACTCAGTCAGGTCAGCCCTGGTACCTACTCATTCAGATCAGCTCAAGTACTGTCTCATATCAGCCAGGTGCACACTCACTCAGGTCAGCCCTGGTACCTACTCATTCAGATCAGCTCAAGTACTGACTCAAATCAGCCAGGTGCCCACTCAGTAGGTCAGCCCTGGTACCTACTCATTCAGATCAGCTCAAGTACTGTCTCAAATCAGCCAGGTACCCACTCAGTCAGATCAGCCCAGTACCCACTCATTCAGATCAGCTCAAGAACAAACTTGTATCAGCCAGGTACCCACTCAGTCAGAGTAGCCCAGTACCCACTCATTCTGATCAGCTCAAGTACCGACTCATATCAGCCAGGTGCCCACTCAGTCAGGTCAGCCCTGGTACCTACTCATTCAGATCAGACTAAGTACCGACTCATATCAGCCAGGTACCCACTCAGTCAGATCAGCCCAGTACCCACTCATTCAGATCAGCTCAAGTACTAACTTGTATCAGCCAGGTACCCACTCAGTCAGAGTAGCCCAGTACCCACTCATTCAGATCACCTCTAGTACCAACTCATATCAGCCAGGTGCCCACTCAGTCAGGTCAGCCCTGGTACCTATTCATTCAGATCAGCTCAAGTACTGTCTCATATCAGCCAGGTACCCACACAGTCAGGTCAGCCCTGGTACCTATTCATTCAGATCAGCTCAAGTACTGTCTCATATCAGCCAGGTGCCCACTCAGTCAGGTCAGCCCTGGTATCTACTCATTCAGATCAGCTCAAGTACTGACTCATATCAGCCAGGTGCCCACTCAGTCAGGTCAGCCCTGGTATCTACTCATTCAGATCAGCTCAAGTACCGACTCAAATCAGCCAGGTGCCCACTCAGTCAGGTCAGCCCTGGTACCTACTCATTCAGATCAGCTCAAGTACTGTCTCATATCAGCCAGGTGCCCACTCAGTCAGGTCAGCCCTGGTATCTACTCATTCAGATCAGCTCAAGTACTGACTCATATCAGCCAGGTGCCCACTCAGTCAGGTCAGCCCTGGTATCTACTCATTCAGATCAGCTCAAGTACCGACTCAAATCAGCCAGGTGCCCACTCAGTCAGGTCAGCCCTGGTACCTACTCATTCAGATCAGCTCAAGTACTGTCTCATATCAGCCAGGTACCCACTCAGTCAGGTCAGCCCTGGTACCTATTCATTCCGATCAGCTCAAGTACTGTCTCATATCAGCCAGGTGCCCCTACTCATTCAGATCAGCTCAAGTTCTGTCTCATATCAGCCAGGTGCCCACTCAGTCAGGTCAGCCCTGGTACCTACTTATTCAGATCAGCTCAAGTACCGACTCATATCAGCCAGGTGCCCACTCAGTCAGGTTAGCCCTGGTACCTACTCATTCAGATCAGCTCAAGTACCGATTTATATCAGCCAGGTGCCCACTCAGTCAGGTCAGCCCTGGTACCTACTCATTTAGATCAGCTCAAATACCATCTCATATCAGCCAGGTGCCCACTCAGTGAGGTCAGCCCTGGTACCTACTCATTCAGATCAGCTCAAATACCGTCTCAAATCAGCCAGGTGCCCACTCAGTGAGGTCAGCCCTGGTACCTACTCATTCAGATCAGCTCAAATACCATCTCAAATCAGCCAGGTGCCCACTCAGTCAGGTCAGCCCTGGTACCTACTCATTCAGATCAGCTCAAATACCGCTCAAATCAGCCAGGTGCCCACTCAGTCAGGTCAGCCCTGGTACCTACTCATTCAGATCAGCTCAATTACTGTCTCATTTCAGCCAGGTGCCCACATAGTCAGATCAGCCCAGTACCCACTCATTCAGATCAGCTCAAGTACCAACTCATATCAGCCAGGTGCCCACTCAGTCAGGTCAGCCCTGGTACCTACTCATTCAGATCAGCTCAAGTACCGACTCATATCAGCCAGGTGCACACTCAGTCAGGTCAGCCCTGGTACCTACTCATTCAGATCAGCTCAAGTACTGTCTCAAATCAGCCAGGTGCCCACTCAGTCAGGTAAGCCTTGGTACCTACTCATTCAGATCAGCTCAAATACCGTCTCATATCAGCCAGGTGCCCACTCAGCGAGGTCAGCCCTGGTACCTACTCATTCAGATCAGCTCAAATACCGTCTCATATCAGCCAGGTGCCCCCTCAGTCAGGTCAGCCCTGGTACCTACTCATTCAGATCAGCTCAAATACCATCTCAAATCAGCAAGGTGCCCACTCAGTCAGGTCAGCCCTGGTACCTACTCATTCAGATCAGCTCAAGTACTGTCTCATTTCAGCCAGGTGCCCACTCAGTCAGGTCAGCCCAGTA
Source organism: Lucinisca nassula (assembly GCA_963580285.1). Classification (NCBI taxonomy): domain Eukaryota; kingdom Metazoa; phylum Mollusca; class Bivalvia; order Lucinida; family Lucinidae; genus Lucinisca; species Lucinisca nassula. Next base: position 65,672,826 of record OY757019.1, on the reverse strand, counting down.
CCCACTCATTCAGATCAGCTCAAGTACCAACTCATATCAGCCAGGTGCCCACTCAGTCAGGTCAGCCCTGGTACCTACTCATTCAAATCAGCTCAAGTACCAACTCATATCAGCCAGGTACCCACTCAGTCAGGTCAGCCCTGGTACCTACTCATTCAGATCAGCTCAAGTACTGTCTCATATCAGCCAGGTGCCCACTCAGTCAGGTCAGCCCTGGTACCTACTCATTCAGATCAGCTCAAGTACCGACTCATATCAGCCAGGTGCCCACTCAGTCAGGTCAGCCCTGGTACCTATTCATTCAGATCAGCTCAAGTACTGACTCATATCAGCCAGGTGCCCACTCAGTCAGGTCAGCCCTGATATCTACTCATTCAGATCAGCTCAAGTATTGACTCATATCAGCCAGGTGCCCACTCAGTCAGGTCAGCCCTGGTACCTACTCATTCAGATCAGCTCAAGTACCGATTTATATCAGCCAGGTGCCCACTCAGTCAGGTCAGCCCTGGTACCTACTACCTACTCATTCAGATCAGCTCAAGTACCAACTCATATCAGCCAGGTGCCCACTCAGTCAGGTCAGCCCTGGTACCTACTCATTCAGATCAGCTCAAGTACTGACTCATATCAGCCAGGTGCCCACTCAGTCAGGTCAGCCCTGGTACCTACTCATTCAGATCAGCTCAAGTACCAACTCATATCAGCCAGGTGCCCACTCAGTCAGGTCAGCCCTGGTACCTACTCATTCAGATCAGCTCAAGTACTGTCTCATATCAGCCAGGTGCCCACTCAGTCAGGTCAGAATATATCATTCACTGACTTCATGATGAGACTGATCTGACTCTGCTGTGTATAGCTCTGAATACGCAGTTTCTCTTGAAATGGCTCATGTGATGGACTTGCAAACAGTAAAGTATACAAACAGACAGTACATATGCTTTGGTCTGCTTTCAGGTTAAGGAGGCACATTTTAAAGCTCACCCAGAATGGAAGTGGTGTTCCAGAGATAGAAAGAAGTCTAGCACTATAGCTGCCACATTGAAACAAAGGTCAAACAGTCAGAGGCTGGGATCAACAGATATGACTGATGCGGGTATTTTTATTAAATAAACATGTAGTAGCATCTTAATTTTATAAACATATCCAATATTTTGTACAACAGTGTTCATTACAGCACAGCTTGCTTTAATGCAAATGAATTATCAATCACTTTTCAAAAGGTGACCAAGAGGTCATGAGACATACACTCAGTGGCCATAAATGAGTTCCCAAAATGGCTGACAAGAAATTGAGGAAAAATATGGTTTGAGATAACTGCAACTTTCTACCTAATTACAAATCATGCTCAAATGCTAATTGGCTCATATCACTATTTAGGGTGTATGTTTACATCAGCACTTAGTACAATGAGATGTCATCAGTTGCGGCCCCCGCCCATAGGGGCTTGAAGAAATATATGGACTGCATGATGCTTCCACGCAGAGCTCAATCCGGCCTGCACACTAGTACTGGTAAACTGCTTAGAGGATCTAAACCTGTCCAGGAACCGCGGTGCGAGGCGGACCATCTGTGTTAATAAACCCTATTGGTTTCATTGGCCGACAGGGCTTGAGATGTCATTTCATCTCAATGTCGGGTAAAAGTCCCACAAAATTGGAAGCAATGTCTCCAAAATGACCTTTACAGTGTTGACGGGGCCGTTAAACCTCAAATCAAACAAACAAACAGGTGCCATGGCAACACCAGACAACATACAGGTTGGCACCTTTCTTTAAAAAGATCAGGGTAGGTGTACTAAAAGAATTATAAAATATCAATTTCTGATCTTTTTAAATATAGATTGGTAGAAACGTTGGCAAAATACTTGAAAACAATCTGATTGTGTATAATATTACCTGGAGACAATACATCATGGGAAATCTAACCTGTTTTCGAATGGAACATAAATTCGTTAAAATCAACGAAAAGCAAACATTTATGGCGATAGACACTCAGGAAACAGACAGAAAACGGACTTTGTGATATATCTGATTTGAGAGATATTGAACCATAGTTTCTAGCAAAAACTGTTTGCTTGAATATATCTTAGGGGATTGAAGCTGCAAGGAGATACAGGAAAAAGCGGGCTTATCTGAACAGCCATGTACTCTTTGCGCTCCATAAAACAACATAAAAATATGTTGTGCAATTTTGTAAAAAATATTGTCAATTAAAAGCACCATTTAGGACTATATTTTTACAAAAGGCTTCATTTTTGGTATAACGGTGTCCAATAAATGTGTCAAATTCTTTGGGTACCCCCATAAAGACAAACACCCGTCTCGACGTTTATCCACCGTTGATAGCTACATTTCCTATATCAAAGAAAGATACTTCATTTCAATGATCGTACTAAAGCCCTGGAGAGTGTGCCAGTTATTTATATAGAAACTATGCAGCCTACTTACTTAACATTTACATAGCAACTATTTTTCTGTCAGGGGTAGAAAACCCCATCCACTTTTAATAATGTATTAATTCAATTGGGAAAATGTAAATATATTTGGTTTCTCAGCTGTCCATCATGCTAAAATGACAATCATAGTAACCAAAATTATTTAGATTATAAGAGAAAATCTTACTCATTTAGTATAAGAAGAAATCTGTGAGCCAGTGCAGAGTTTTGAAGCCATTTTTAAAACCATTGTACTCTAAATGAAGGATACACCAGAGTTATGAATGGCAAGATTTCTAAGAACAATTGCTATATTTGTTATTGGTAATGAATAAATAATACAACCTATTCTAACACAGCGCGCCTATATAGGCAATGGAAAACAACTGTGTTTTATTCTACAACAAATCACAGCAAGGGAGAGCGTGACGAGTGACGTCATTAAAAACTGCAAATTTATGACATCACTAGTCGATTTCCTTGACGTTACACCGTCTAACGTCATTTTCTCGCATCGAAAATGTTAGAATAGGATATAAATGCATGTGTTTCAGTCGATAATTTTAGCGGGATTTCTTATAACAATGGCGAACAGTTGTGAGATTTTGAAGGAAATAACAGCATTATTGCCGATTTTCAGCCTGTTAGAATCGAAATAGATCAGCTCTAGTTTGTGATTTGTTGAGTAATAAATCACAGTTTGTCGGTCAGTTGTAAGTAGACAAATCACGCGCGCTACGCGCTTGTGATTTGTTTACTTTACAACTGACCTCCAAACTGTGATTTATTACTCAACAAATCACAGTTAGAGCTGATCTATTTCTTAAGTAAACATAACATGCATTGATTCTTTTATTTTTAAGTAATTAGATTTGGAAATGAAGTCACAGATTTACACACATCACACACATCACGACATCAAATAGTTTTGGGAACTCATTTATGGCCACTGCGTGTAGTTCATGAGACTATTTCAACATTAGAAGACATTAAAGGAAATAGAGGAAATGGAAGAAGCATACGAGGGATGTTGGAAAAGAATTGCTTACTTCTATCTGGAGACTTCAAATTTCAAGTAAATTAGAAGTAAAACAAGGATCAGGAATCGATTCAATTAACTTACTCCACCCATCAATGACACCATAAGGACAGTTACTTTTCCACAAAATGACCAAATGGCCATCCAAAATAAAGACACACGTGATACACACAGTAAGTAACAAACAACAACATAAATAAACCGCCACAGAAAAAATGCCTTGGAATGATCAGTGGAAAGAATTCCACTGGGGGGGATGCTTAAATCAATTTTACATGACCATAAAGAATTCCACTGGGGGGGATGCTTAAATCAATTTTACATGACCATAAAGCCCAAAAGCGCTCATTTCATGCCCTCGAAGTACTCAAGTAGAAATGCAATGATTTGGGCACAGTAATAAGGTACTAATGAATTGCAGATCCAAGTACCTGTCGGGACTGGTATTTCAGTCCAACAAGGAATGATTTCAATTTCGGAAACAATAAGAAATCACATGGGGCAAGGTCTGGGTAATACGGTGGGGGGGGGGGGGGGGAAAGTCAAAACAGGTACATTTTCTTTCTTCAAAAATGCAGAAACAATTGCGGAGGTATGAGTGGTTACATTGTCATGTAGAAGACGGACATGTTTAAAACCAGTGGCAGGGCGTCGTTTCTGATAATACTTTTTCAGTCTGTTCAGTACTACGTCTTTGTAGTACTTTCGGGTGAGCTTTTGCCCTTTCTCACCGGCTCTTTTATTGCGACTCCTTCACCAGAGAAAAAGATTGCAAACAAAACCTTCTTTGTACTCGAAGAACATTTGGCAATTATTGGGTGTTTGCTGTGTTTAGTGACCCACATCTTATTGCTAACCTTTCTGACGGGCTCAAAATAATGGACCTAGGTTTCATCACCTGTGGCGTCATTGGCAAACTGCTTTTTGTCATATTTTGGGAACATTTAAAGCAGCTTTTTGGCCACTTTAACCCGTTGCCTCTTTTGCACGTCATGCAAACAATGTGGCACCCATCTAACAGAAATCTTTCTGACTTTAAAATGCTTCTTCAAAATTAGGTGAACCATTGATAGTGATATGCCTACCTTTCGTGCAATATCACAAACTGTAAATCTGGCATCTCCTTCAATGATTTCCTTTATTATGGAAACAATTTCTTTTCGAGATGCAGATTTCGCCCTGCCTGATTTCGGTGCATTTTTGATGGACTCAAATTTCTTTTTCCACCACCTAACTGTGTCATAAGACACACAAGAAGGTCCAAAAGCAGTAGAAATTTCAGTCATCAGCTTCTTCAAAACAACCAAGTTTTGAGCAAGCTTTGATGTAAGCCCGTATTTCATCCTTTTAGTCGACGCTTCTACCAACCATTTTTACTGTAGTGGTCAATGACTGCATGTATTCAAATGACAAATTTTATGTCTTACACTTAGTCTAACGTGTACATTTATACACCATTATATAGATATTGAATAGCCCAAAACTAGTATGTATTGGCTTTGATCATGCCCCACTTGGACAACGAGCTAGGCTCATTATGAATAAGCAATTCTTTTAGAACATCCCTGGTAGATGAAAACCTGCCTATGGTGGTATTTGGAGGCTGGGCTGCTCGAGTGAAAATCCAGTGCTCTATAGGCGTGTTGGTGAACTTCATACAAGGCCTAAAGGATAAGATGGGTCTCAAAGATAAATGTCTTATCTTTCATTTTCCAGGAGTTTTACGTTCAGAAATGGGTAGCGTCATATCTAAAATGGGGAGATAACTCTGATACTAGAAAATTGTAAAATCTGCAAAGAAGACAGTCGTAAATTGTGTGATGAAGCTTTACCATTACATGCTTATAGTTTTTAGTTTATATCCATAAAAGTATAAATATTTCAAAAGTTGTGATCGCCTTCTTTATGCAAATTCTGTTGTATATGACCGGAAGTACAGCTAAACCAAGTATTTGCCCTTGACCTTATGTTGGAGTTTGGCTATAAAAAGTGCTTATGCTTTACTTAGTATAAGCCTAGAATACATTTTAATAACCAACGCAAAACAACAACGACAACAAAACATTCACTGAATTTGGAACACAATCATTAGGAATCAATTCGTATACAAAGATTTTACCCTACAATGCAATTTTGCTAAAAATAATCATGTCATTGTGCAGTGTTGGTTTGTTTTATGTATATATGTCGTAGTCCAAATAGGAATTTAGCCAGATCCGGAATCTGGCTAAGCCAAATAGGAATTCTTATTTGGCCTAGGCAGATTCCGGATCTGGCTAAATTAATATATTGTTTAGCCAGATTCCAGATCTGGCTAAATCCTGTTTAGTCCAAATAAGAATTCCTATTTGGCTAGGCAGATTCTGGATCTGGCTAAGCTGTTTAGGCCTAATAGGAATCTTGTTGTTTGATGAATAAATATGGCTGGATATCAGGCTGGATACATCTCTTAAGATGTTGGCCCTGTTGATGTTGGATGTTAGCCCTGTAAACATCCTTTTAATAATGTGTTTGCTGTTTGTGTTGTAGGAAGCATAAGAAACAAAAAATTCCATTCTAAGGAAAAAGTTTTTTTTTAATTCTTTTTTCATGAACAGCCATAAAATGTTTTGGGCTTGTAGTTAAATCTCACTGGGTCAGTAGTGTGACAGCAAACAAAATATTGGTTGGTCTCATCGTTTTAAAGGACAACTATTAAGGTATGAATTATCATTTTTATAAGAACAAATTCATTAAATAATGCTATCTTCTATCATCGAATATATTCTTATTACCGGTAACGGGTGACAATAAACACTACAAAACACCAAAAAAAACACTACAAAACACCAAAAAACACACCACAAGACACCACAAATCACTACAAAACACTACAAAACACATCACAAACTTAATTTTGTTCAAATGCTCTGGCTCACAGGATCTTGTACATACGTACATTGCCGGTCTCGATAGCTCAGTCAGATGCACGTCTGACTGGTGATCAGGAGGACCTGGGTTCGATACCTGCAGGGGTCAGCAACATTCTTTCGTGTAGGTTGATCATAAAATCTTTTCTATGGTCAGTCTCTCCCTTCCACTGATTTCTGCTCCAAACATAGATTGAGGGCTCTCGTCAGTTCTGATGAGTACCCACAACCTATGTCTTAGAGGAAGAATAAGGAAAATAATGTATACCCCTGCAAACCCCAGTTTTACATTATAACAAGAAAAACGCCAAAAGACATAATGGTTGGGTTTTTCAGGGTTAACCAAAAGGTAAACCGGGATGCAGACGCCCGCCCACACGGACATCGCTATTCGAAAGGACGGAATTTTTCCTTGAAAAACCCTTTTAAAAATGGGGTTTAATGGGGTCAAAATCAAATAGGCACATTTCTGTGGTGTTATTATTATCATTATTATTATAATTATTATTACATGAAAGCTATAACAAAGGAAGGAAGTACATGCTGGTATTTTTTTTCATATTTCTGATCAAAACAGATTGTGGGGAACTCATTAGAACTGAATCGCTGAGGTGGTTCTAATGAGTACCCACATTTATGTTTCGAGCAGAATTTTTATGTCCCCGTTAGCGATAGCGGGGACATATTGTTTTTTAGTCCGGGATTTGAGACCAGATTTTGAAAAATTTAATGCACCCAAAATTCTCACGCTTTGTTTGTGCTGTTTCATTGAGATAGAAGCCTAACCTATGTGACGTGATTATTTAGCAAATCTGGTGGGGAAAAGGGGTTGAAAATTCTATGAGTTTACACCCACCCCATGCGAATGGAATAGTTGAATTAAGTTTAGTTATGTGTAGCTTGCGCTTACAACTGAATGTTGATTTATTGCATAAGCCAAAATATTTGTCAATACTCGAAGATAACAAAATCATGATATGACGTAACTACATCCGGTGTTACCATAAATTTTGACCATTGAAATATTACCCCCAGAAATTTGGTAAATTTTACACTATTTTTGCGCTAAAGGATTTTTAGTATTTTTTTAAACAATTTCTTTTTCGTCAGTATGCAGGATGGTTATTTTTGCACTTGCATGTGGAACTTGATGACTCTGTGTCAATCTGGGCATGAACAAGGGACTCAGATACCTAGGGACCCTTTTGCTGGTTTTTCCTGCTGTGTCACAGATCGTGATAAAAATCCATTTTAAAGCATACATAAAATAAATTATTTTACTGGCTGATCACAGATGTATCATAACAGGGGCCGACAGATATATTTTTGAAAAATTACTGATGACCATTTCCTTCTGGTTTTTATTTAATGAGGTGAATATACATCACCAAGCATATTTGTCAGCGATGAACTATCAAGTGATTCTCTAAACTGGTAACTTGAATCTATCAACATTTAATAAATACATTGTATATTCATTATCCAAAGTCTCATGTTTGTGCTGAAGGCTCCCAAACTAACATCGAAATTATTATATTTTTAACACGTAAATGTTACTGGCCACTACAAGGTCTCTATTGAAATCTTACTGGGTACCTTATTTTCTGGTAAGTCGCACAATTAAAAATAAATAGTAAGCGAGCTTTAATGTAATGTAAAGCCACCCCTTAAACATTCTTCCTTCTTCCCTTTCCCCAGAGTAGTGGTATAACCTGTAAACGAACATCTTAAGATGTCAACTCCACTTACTTTCTACCTTTTCATTGGACAATCTGCCTTCGATAACCTTGTCCCACTTATTCGCCATTAGCTCTAAATTATCCCGTGTCTCTTTTCACACATTACGATAACTCACCCATGCAACATAGTGCATTTTTAACATATCCAAAATGGCTACTTTTCTGATGAAAATCCTTGATATGTTTGTTATAAATGTTCATACCATAGGTTGAGGGTGCTCGTTATTACCGCATCAGGCTCTTCTAACGAGTACCCACAATCCATGTTTTGGAACAGAAATAAGAAAAATAATGTTTACCCCGTAAACCACAGTTTTCTCTATATAAAGTTGGGTTTAGGGGTCTTAATTTCACGGACTTGTTCATGTGATGCACTGATTTACCTGTTTTTTATCTACTTTTTTACTTCTTCCTTTAACTGATATTTGTCCCATATATTGGCAAGTCCACCCTTGTTGGTCATGTTGTGTCCTCTCCCAGAGAAAAGTGATAGAAGAGATAGTAGAGCAGATGAAAGTAAGTGGCAGAAGAGAAAGAGGAAAATAAATATAAGTGCAGAAACAGAAGAAATAAAAGTATTCCCCATCTACCATTACCCGCTGCAAGAACAGCAGGTCTTGTCCAGCTATAAGCCGATATCAGTTGGACGCCGTATTGCCGCAAGGTAAACGTCACCTTTGCCTCGACCAACCACCGCAATTGTCCCATACAGATTTGCCAAAAGGGCCTTCTATGTCAAGCCATCAGGAGTTATCATGATTTGACAGAGTGAAGGCAATGATCAGGAACCTATACAAAATACCTCGCACCTCCCATTCAAAACACCAAAAATGAAAACGTCACGAATGGAAAGCCAGAAGGACAGTTATCTCCCCACATTGCCAAACAGCTATCCAAAATAAAAAAGGCATTAGCAATACCATGTCTTAAAGACCAACTATACAAATAAGAAACCACAACAGAAGAAACAGCAGGACCGCCTTGGAATGGGGTCAGTAAGAAGTTTTACGGTTGTTGGGGTTTGGGGTGGACACTTTAATTGATTAAAGGTGGCCTCAATCCTCACCCTTGGTTGTCTTGGTTAAAACCCATTAGTTGTTCAGTCTGCATGATGGATTTCTAGCTCATCAATGCAACATCTCCGCGAACATAAAATCAAACGAATAAGGAGATGAGACAACGACGAGGACTCAACAGCATGGAATAGCAAGAATGCTGCAGCAAAGGAAACCCATAGTTATCAAATCCGCAGTTGGAGAATTAGATGCTGATATTTAAATTCAGTAGAGTATCTTTTTCTGCAGCAAATTAATGGTACAAACCAAAACAAACCTATAAAACATTTATGTAAAATCATCGTTCTACCATGCAAATACTATATAATGTTTCTTTTTTATTGGCAGACAAATTTCGCAGACCTTCAGTCAACAGGAGGCTGGATTGTTCAGAGGCGTAAACTGATTACAATTCGTCTTTCCTTCAATTATGAAATACTGGACGAAATTCTGCAAACCCTTTGAAAAGGGACTGAAATAGGGTCGCGTTGTTAAATTCACTGAACATTGTCGTCTTTCAGAGGTATTGCCGTCGTGGTAGCTTCATACCAAACCACCACTGGTTATCGAATAAATTGGTTTATGAAGGCTGGAAAATGCAGCCACGCAATAAAAGATAACCAAACAAGCGCAATCAGTAAAGCAGAAAACTGTGGCTGCTGTATCATGGCAACGCCAATTAAATATGGTTTACGCTTGCCATCAAGCTTACGCGACTTTTAATAACTAACCTGAACACAAAGTTATAAACAAGCAGCCCATGGGAAACTACGCTCACCAGAGCTCAAGTGGGCATAAATTATCCCACCCTTGGTGGCCATTTATTTCAATCAACCATAATGGTTGAGTAGAGGCCAATCACATGACCGTTGCTGCCAAATTATTTTTAAATCAACCATTGTTTTTTGTTGCCGTTGCATACATTATGGTCAGCTTTGAACAATCTCAGCAAGTCTAAAGTCCAAAATGTTGCATACCAAGGTCTTGTATTTCCTGAGATGCAGAATTCAAAATCAATTTTGGCCATATATTGGTGTGACAATCACACAGATCCTTCAAACTGTCTTTGATTTCTCGACCACACGGATGCAGTATATGTAATTTGGAATCAGTTAGCACAGTAGTTTTGGAGAAAAAAAAATAGAAATATGTAATCTTATGGCCCCAGGATCATTTAGCTGGCTGCAAATATCAAATTTGATGCCATAAGCTGCAACAGAACCAGAAAATCCTGTCTTTGCCATACAAAACCAAAGTGACCGTATGTGACCTTGACATAAGAAAGGTCAAGGTCAACTAAATGTCATCATTTGAACAAATGTGAAAGGGACCGGGTCCCAAATATTATATATCAAGTTTCAAGGTTATCGGCCTATTGGTTCCTGAGAACGGGCGATTTCAAAGGTTTTTACCACATATGGGCATGGTGGACATTCTGGTCATGTGACCAAGACATTCAGAATATATGTTTGTTCGTCCACCCCATGGCGGTTTCACATGTAATTTGGTTCCAATTGGCCTTGTAGTTTCAGAGTAGATGGCGTTTGGATTTGTTTGGATGTTCAAATGAGAAAAGAGGGTAGGTACATTTATCTCCCCTTATTATGTCTTTTTCCCCACTTTTATTATTTTCTAACTCCATTTTCAAGATGCTGAGAGACCTCTCAATAAATTCATATCATAATTAAGTCTGAGAAAATAAGGTGAATTAAACTCCTTAAATACGGGTGCTACAAATTTCAAATCCCCGACTATTTGACTATTTGTTTGTTTGTTGGTTTGTATGTGGACAACTTTAACGTTGGTCATAACTTTTGAACCATTGGAGATGGAGTATTCATATTTGGCGTGAAGGTTCCTTGTGACAAGAGCTTCACATCCATGCAAAAAATTTGACCTGTGACCTTGACCTTTGACCTACTTAAAAGAAAAAAAATAACATTGGTCATAACTTTTGAACCGCTTGAGATACAGCCTTCATATTTGGCATGTATGTTCCTTGTGACAAAAGCTTTACATACATGCAAAAAAATGGACCTTTGACCTTGACCTTTGACCTACTTAAAATAAAAAAATAACATTTTGGTCATAACTTTTGAACCATTTGAGATACAGCCTTCATATTTTGGATGTAGGTTCCTTGTGACAAGAGCTTTTTATTCACATAAAAAATTTTGACCTCTGACCTTGACCTCGACCTTTGACCTACTTTAAAGAAAAATATAACATTGGTCACAACTTTTGAACCACTTGAGATACAGCCTTCATAGTTGGCATGTACCGGTATGTGCCTTGTGAGAAAGCTTTACATTCATGCAAAAAAACATTTTGACCTGTGACCTTGACTGTGACCGTTGACCTACTTTAAATAAAAAATAACATTTTGGTCATAACTTTTTAATCATTTGAGATATAGCCTTCATATTTTGCATGTAGGTTCCCTGTGACAAGAGCTTTTCATTCACACAAAATATTTTGACCTGTGACCATGACCTTTGACCTCCATAAACAGGGCATCAAGTTACCTATATTTACCTATATTTTCCTATATTTCAGGCAATTACCTATAATAACCTAAAAAATCCTATATTTTACCAAAATACCTATAAATACCTACAATTTGGAATTTTTGGTAAGCAAGGAATACAAAGTCTGTTAAAAAAACCTTTGAAAAAAGATGTTTTCTATGATATTTGAGCTTAATAATCTGTTTCCTTCAAGGAATTTGTATTCCTTTCAGGTGTAGCGACCCTGCCCAGCCCAGCCCAGCCCAGATTTTTGAAAGCTTTAGCTAGTGGAAGCTCTGCTTTTTTTAAAATTGAAACATTCCATTTCCTAAAGCTTTCATGTTAGTAGAAGCTCCCGTGTGACGAAAGCTCACAAAAATGCATTTTGAGTGGCCACCATGGTACCAAAATTCTCTTTAGTATATTATTTTAGTACTATATCTGGGCAGTATGAAACACAATATTTCCCATTTTTTAAGTCTTGCAAAACATGTTTTATATCATGCCAACAAGGGGTACGCCAGTTCACGAATGTGCCAGTTATGTAATAAGACCTACATTGGGACAATGTTGAAATATTAGGGTCTTTTCCGATGTAGTCATTAACAGTGGTGCAATTTACATTTGTTTAACTTGTTTCATGCAGGAAACTCATTAATGAAGTATAAATATGATACACACCATGATTTTAACCAGTAAAATGGTCCAAAATGGGACTATGGTAAGCATATTTGGGGCAAGTTTTCACGAAAAACTTGTTTTAATTAAGTTAACATAGGCAACTTGTATATTGCTAAACAATAAATACATTACAATGTGTTTTGGAACCAGCATATGCTATGCACACACCCCTTTCTGGAATTTTTAAGAATAAAATAATAGATTGTTTGAGAGTTGATAATTCTTTTCTCTATTTGGCATAGAATGTGTAAGTATAGCCGCTGCAAAAGTGGTACAATAGTGATGGCTGCTTCATAGAAATATTTTCACACAGGATTAGATCAAACTGTGTAGTTTAGCTGCTTAACATTTGCACCAATCTATTCATACACTTTTATCCTTTAATACATTACGTATAGACCATAATGAATGAGTGTCATCATGAGAAAACCTGCAAATTTCTTGTATGAACGATAAATATGCATAGGCCAGTCAAAATAGCATTGGACCTCAAACAAATTCCTTCAGAAGGGTTTTCACTATTTTCAGAATCAGAGAGGTGTCCTGACTTCCAGGAAAAAAATCCCAAAATATTCCCTGGCGAAATTGATTTTTGGGGGGAAAATGTTCGAAATTTAAATAAAAATCACCAACCAGGAATTAAATTATAAAAATTTCATTCAATTATAGCAAATTTATTTAAATAACCGAAACTAAACTAACTATTGTCAAGTAGCGATAAAAGAAGTTTTAGCTTGATATGTAAACAGAAAGCTGTCTTTTTGGGGGGTTAAAAACTTGGAAATATTAGCAAAAAATGCAGAAAATGGGAATAAATTTTTAAAAAGTCACTGGTGCGGATTCTTGCAAACGTTTTGGTGTAAAAAGTTATAAATGTGTATAAGTTAACTGCAGGAAAAAAAATAAATTTTTATATGTTTAAAAAGTTCCATTTTTCGGGGTATGAAAATGCACATGCTTACATAAAAACACCCAAAATCTAGTATTTTCCGGTCAAGTAGAAATTACATTATAAAAATAAATTGTATGATGTCGAACTAATTTATATAGCCAGATGTACACTGACTATATCAAGTAGCTCTCAAAAATCCTTCAGCGTCGTGCCTGCACAGGAATCTGACTTCTTAAAGGCAGAAAATGTAAAATTTTGATAAAAAAACATGGAAAATAGGAATACGTTTTTTTTTAAAGTTAGTGGTGAGGATTCATGAAAATATTTTGATGTAAAAAGTAAGATATCAGTTAACTACAGGAATGAAATAAATTTTTAGAAATTTGAAAAGTCAATTTTCCGGGTAGGAAAATACACATTTTTACACAAAACCCTCAAAATCCATTGTATGCCACCAGTAACACTATACTACTTGATATAGGGCTCTAACAATATACAAAATAGTACCGTCTTATGCACTATAACTTGTCTTTCACTGATCATTATGTGTCCTGCAGGAAGGCATTCATATATATATAAATGTCAGAAATATACATACACATACTGTCAGATCATGAACCATCTTATATTGTGCAAAAACGTTGTTTATATCCAACAAAATACTGCTTTAAACCCAGATACCGCGGCCCCCGCCCATTGGGGCTTGAACAAACAGATGGGCTGCATGATGCTTCCACGCAGAGCTGAAACCTACCGCACACAAGCACTGGTAAACCGCCTAGAGGATCTAAGCCTGCCCAGGCAAAGCGGTGCGAGTCCATGCTTATAAACCCTATTGGTTTCATTTGACGACAGGGAATGAGATGTCATTTCATCTCAATGTCGGGTAAAAGTCCCACAAAATTGGAAGCAACGTCTCTAAATGACCTATACCGTGTTGACGGGGACGTTAAGCCTCAAATCAAACACACAAAGACCCAGATACATTATTTGTTGGGAAGATTTATTTGACAGATTTACTCTTGTCTAATATCTGTAATTTCTTAGCTATATATCAATTATGCTTCAAGCCAACATGCCCATTTGAAGACAATGAAGAAATGCATGAAACTATGCACCAAGAATCAGAAAAATATGTTCACTTTTCCATGATAGAAGCCATCAATTTTTTGACAATCACAAAGACCAATAAGAGAAACGAAAAACAGGAATTATAGAAGAACATGCAAAATGTTAATAGATCAGAAGCAACATTGAGTTAACTAAATCCATGTCCAAACTATAGTAGACCTGTGTTCCACCCTGGATTAATTGTTCTTGTAGTATGAATTCTGGGAAAACAATAAGGAAATTAATAGAAAAATAGTACATGGGACAGGGCAACCATCCAGCAACTAGAAATATGTTTCCTTTCCTTCTTATCCAGTAACATAATGTTTTAGATATGTTTTTTGCATCCAAAATCAAACCGCAAACTCTGCAAAACTAAAAGCTTGATTTAACAATATCACCGTGTATCTCGCCATAATCTAACATGAATAAGGACAACAGCAGCAACAAATAGCATTTTCTGCTTATTTGTATAAATATGCAACAAAGTTGCGCAATTAACATATTTTAACTTATTACTGGAGGAAAGAACAGTCAAACAGTTTTAAAGCAAGAGATGGTCCTGCATGTATATCCCTCATCAAAACTAACATATTTGAAATACTGAATATTGAAATTTCACATTAACTTTTACAGTTTTTGTTTTAATTTCATCTCCAAGAGTGACAATGTGTCCTGTATTGAGTACCAATACCGTATTTGACAAGCAGTGCTTAAATTTAGACCATTAAAGGACAACAAGGCACATCAATTAATCTCTACAACACTGATTAATTTGAGGGCCACCCAAGGAACATTTGTGTAATCAGCGTGTTACTCTTCTCCACGTAATACAATTCTACGAATTTTTTTTAAGATCACCCAAGGATTATTCCTGCACATTTGAGTTGAAACCCATGCAGTAAAGAAATTGTGAATGGATGGACAGATGATGGAAATGGTCCCAATTACATGGCATGATCACACTGTGTTCATGTGAGTTCACAAATTACCCCACTGATGGGGCCATATCGGAACCTAGAGCTGTAATTTGAACACCTTGATAAAGGTTAACTTGATGTAGCTACACATGCTTACCAAATATCAAAGGACCTGGGCCTTCTAGTTTCAACGTTGTTTTAAAGCTTTTCTCTAAATGAGTCTATACAAAATAAGTGACCCCCTGGAGTTGGGCCATTTTTATTCCTGGGCTATTATGTAAACAATGTTGGTTGAACAATACTATATAAAGTTATACCAAATATCAAAGGCCTTGGCCCTCTGTTTCATCTGGGCCTTCAAGTTTCACACGAAGATTTTAAAATGTCTGTGTAAAACAAGTGATTCTGAAGGTTGGGCCCTTGTTGATAACAGTGCTATGATTTGAACAATCTTGGTAAAAGTCAACTAGATGAATATACATACAAATATCAAGGACATAGATTTTTTATAGTTTTCCCTATATGAATCAATTTTTGAACAATCTTGACAAAAATTCACAATCTGAAGCTATATTTACCAAACTTCAAAGGCCCGACCCTTCCATTTTCAGGCAAGAAGACTTTTAAAGTTTCCCAATATGGGTCAATGTAAAACAAGTGACCATCAGAGGGGGGCATTTTTTACCCCAGGGCTATAATTTCAACAGTCTTGGAAAAATGATAAACAAAGTTGTATAGTGTGGAATTTTGAGTAACTCTGAACACGATTTAATGACTTAAGAAATGACATTTAAGACAATTGAGACCAGAAGGGCAGACGGATGACAGTGACAACCATGGACAGTGACCAGTTACAATAAAGAAGCCTTAAGCTTATGAAAGCTAAAATACATAATACATGTTCATTTTTCATGTTTTTGTCTGTAAAAGTATTGTCTTTTATCCTGAAATAAGGAAATGTTTTTCAAAAGCTAAAAATGTTTCTTCATGCAGTAATCTGATGTAACGCTACATCAAAGTGTTTTCAAAAGCCTTTACCAGATACATGTATTAAAAATGTTCGTTTTCCATGTTTTTTTTTCTTTCGCAAAATTTCCAACAACCTTAGAAAGGAACATTTCTGTGAAGGTATGAAGTTGAAGCATTAAATAGCTGCTTCAAAGTAGTTTGTGCATATCTGGTAACACAAACCAGCTCCACGTCAGACATGTATGTACTATGAAATTTTGTTAAGTAATTCCTACATTTGAAAAATATGGTATTTTTAGGTAAAATTTAACATTTCCATCGCCTGAAAAATGAAACTTTATAAACATTTTAATATCATTCTTTGTTTCTGTAGTTAACGGTTATCCATATGTAACATTTTGCATCAAAACATTTTCAAGAATCTCACCACTAACTTTTTCCACATACATTCCCGTTTCCCTCGCTTTTTTGTCAAAATTTTGAATTTCTCCCTTAAAAGTCAAACTTCTGAGCAGGCACAAAACTGAATGTTTTTTATAGCTACTTGAGAGTAGTTAGTGCACATCTGGCTATATAAATTGGTTCAACATCATACAATACATTTTTATACTGTGGTTGCTACTTGCCCCAAAACTAATGGATTATGAGTGTTTTATATAAAAATGTGCATTTTCCTACCCCGCAAAAATGACTTTTTTTGACATATAAAATTTTATTTTTTTTCCTGTAGTTATTTTATACACATATATAACTTTTTACACCGAAACATTTTCAAGAATCCAAACCAATCACTTTGAAAAAGTTTATTCCCATTTTCTGCATTTTTGTCAATATTTCCAAGTTTTTACCCCCCAAAAAGACAGGTTTATGTATACATATCAAGCTGAAACTTCTTTTATCACTACTTGACAACAGTTAGCTTATTTTTGGCTATTTAAATAAATTTGATATAATTAAATGAATTTTTATAATTTAATTCCTGTTTTTGGCGATTTTTATTCAAATTTCGAACATTTCCCCCCCCCCAAAAAAAAACAATTTCGCCAGGGAATATTTTGGGGATTTTTTTTCCTGTAAGTCAGGACACCTCACTGATTTGGAAAATAGTGAAAACCCTTCTGAAGGAATTTGTTTGAGGTTGAGGGTCTTTTTGGGGCTTCAATGACTGGCCTATAAGATAAGCCTGTGTGTACACACAGTGTAATCAGCATCTTTGTTGTTTGCTTTGTGAATGATATACTATGGCTACTAAAAATAAATTAACTCAGCACTGAATGGCTACTCAGAAAATGCAAGTAGATATTGAAAGCATGGTAAATTTGCCATAACCTTATATACTGTGGTCAGTTATGGTTAATAAATGCTTTTTTGAGTTGTCAGTGTATTTTAAATTTCGAATCCTGTCATTTAACATAGCCATTCAGCACATTTCTAATAAGCGCAACAGTACCTAAATGTATCCCATAAGTTCAAAGCTTTTGCAAGACGTAAAAGTTGGGAAACATCTGTTTTCTACCTTCCAATATGTTGATCTTAAAAGGGTTATGGCTTAAATTTTTGGTACTTTCAGACCACCTATTGCTCAATCTCAATAGCTTGGAGCTCTTACTATGTGTAAATATTTGAATAAGGAATGCACATACTTTTAATTTTGTTTTCAGAATAGAATAAACATGCCTTAAATGTTTCATAATCATTATGCGTGCAAAAAAGTCAGTTTTGAGATAGGTGGTTGTCAGAAGTAGATGACAATGGACATGAGCTGAAATTATGGTGTATTAAGGGAAAGAGTGACTCCTATGGTTGATGTACACTATGCAAAACTGACATAAAGTGTGATAATGCTGGACTGAGACAAATTCTTCAACATGCAAAAGGGACTCAACACCAGAAATTAAGTAAAGCTGCTTTCTCAGCAGCACAAGCTAAGCTGACATTTTAACCTCAGTCTAAAGCAGGGACAGCTGACGAAAGCACAAGTTCAGCTTCAGGAGAAACAGTCCACGATAGTTACAGTGAATCTTCAACTTCAACCTCAAAGCAAAAGCAAATTTTAGGTTACTCATATGCTAAAGAAGATGTAATTTCTGCTGATGTTGTGTGGGCAGCCAAATGTGCCTATTCTAACATCAGCTTTAGAGCCAATGATGGTATTGGAGAAACTTTCAAAGCCATGTTTCGGTGTCCAATAGCAAATGGATTTAGTATGAGTCGGACAAAATTCTCCTATCTCCTGTCCGATGGGTTAGGACCTGCCTTCACCAAAGTGTTGCTGTATGATGTGAGACAGTCCAATAACTATTTTTCTCTTCAGTATGATGAAACTACTCAGGCTCAGGTGAAGAAGCAAATGGACCTTTTAATAAGGTATTGGTCCCCAACATATGATAAAGTTTGGTGTAGGTATTACAAATCCCTGTTCTTTGCTCATGCAGATGGAAAGACTGTTGCAACAGCAATGGTGGATGCTCTTCAGGAGGACAATGTACCAATGGAATCCTTAATTGCTCTTGGTAGTGATGGGCCTAATGTCAACGAAACTATATTCAGAGAAGTGTCTAAACAAATAAAAGAAGCTTCACCTGAGTGGAAAGGACTATTGATATTGGTACATGCAATCTTCATATAATGCATACTGCTTTTAGCAAGGGTATGAAAGAGTATGGGCAAGAAGCAGAAGATCTAGCAATAGCTTTATTTGGTCTGTTTAAGATCTCACCAGGCAGAAGATAAGATTTTAGAGACATACAGATAAACTTAGATCTTCCAGAGGAGTTATTTATTAAGCATACAGATTTTTGTTGGTTAAGCATTGGACCAGCCTTGGATAGAATTGTAAGGCAGTGGTCAGCTATCAAGGCATATGTTTCAAACCTGGAGGAAAGTTATAGAATCATTCCTAAAAGTATAAACTTCAAATTGATAAAAGAAGCCATACAAAGACCTGATTTGAAAGTCAAACTATTATTCCTGTTATCAGTAATTCCTTTGTTTGATGAGTTTCTCCAAGACTTCCAATCTGAAGTCCCAATGATACACCTTCTGTACAGCAGAATGTCAATGTTAGTGACCAGAATAATGAGAAGATTTATCAAAGCTGAGTCTGTGAATAAGACATCAGCAGAAGACTTGAAAACATTTGACTTTAATATTGCAAATCATCTCAGCGATGAAGATATGGTCTTGGGAGAAGCACGAAAGGAACTGTCAAACATGAAATCAGAGGCAGCTCAGCACAAAGAAATCCTGGGAATTAGGTCATTCTTCACTTCTGTATCTAAGTACTTGGTGACATGACTTCCTTTTCAAAACAAGCTCATAAAGTCATAAGGTTGCCTATCTCCAGTCAGAAGATTTGAGAAAGACTCTGTGATTGATGCCGAAATGTTGTCTAGGGAACTGCATTTTGAAGAGAATATGATAGTTAATATTGTGGCCAATGGAGGGTGTATCAAACAGAAGATGACTTAACGGAAGAAGAAAGAATTGACCATTATTGGAGACAAGTATTCATGAAAAAGCTTGACAGTGGGCAGATTAAACAAGTTTTTACCCCAGCTTGTCAAGAAAGCTCTGGTATTACCACATGGAAATGCAGAGGTTGAGAGGAGTTTGTCAGGGAACACTATTGTAGTAACTAAGGACAGAGTTGCATTGGGTGAGAAAAATGTTAATGCAATCAGAACTGTGAAAGACACAGTTAAGTTCAGTGATCCTGTAGACGAGCAACCTCACAAAATACCTTTGAACAGATGAAATACATTTGGAAGCAAAAATGGCCCATAACAAGTATAAGCAGAGGATTGAGAAAGAAAAAGAAGAAAGTGAAAAGAAGAAAAAGGAAAAAGAGAAAGAGATGCTTAAAGAGAACAGATTGAAAGAACTGGCAGTAGAAGAGAAGAACAAGACTACATCCATGCTTGAAAAAGAGAAGGCACTGCTTAAAAAAGAAATGGGGATTCAGACAAAGTTAATTAAAGCAGTGGAACTGCTAAAAGATGGGAACAGTAAGCTTACTAAAGCTGTTGAAAGGAGTGACATGAAAGGAGCGCCTGTAGCTCAAATGATGATTGGAACAGCTACATCAAAAATAGAAAGTATTAGAAAGCAAATGGACAAGATATGTGAAAGTCAAAGGTCAGTTGAACAGCAAAAGAGGCAGTTACTGGTAAACAGACTAGATCAGTGCAGTACTAAATCATCAAGCAAAGGGAAGAAACCAGAAACAGTAACATCAAGTTCCTTGAAATCTAAGAGATCTTGTACTGCATCGGGTAGTAAGATGCATTCTGTCTCTCCATCATCAAAAAGTACAGCTAGTTCAAAATCAGGATCAGACAAACAAGCTGCCTCTACATCCAAGTCAAATCCGTCAACAGACAAGGGTTCATCCAAAAGGGAGCATGAAGATACAGAAACAGTTTTCAAGAAATTGAAAGAGTCCTAATAAAACCATGTCAGAGAACCCTGGGTGAAAGGGTTCCAGGTTTTACCATGTTTGCAGAGCTACAGGTTTTATCATGTTTGTAATTGGATTCTTCGCTAGTTTACTGCTGCCTGCATTCATTAGTGTGAAAGAACTTTTTACATGTATTAGTTAAGGTTTTGTAGGAAACAGATTAATGTTTTGATCATGATTTTTTTTTTTTTTCATTCATGTAAGAAAAAGCAGAATCAGATACAGTATTATTTACATACATATGTACACCATTTTCTGCTGTCAGTAACACTGTTCGCTTACCTTTAAAACATGGTACTGGTATGGTGCCTTAAATCCATATTGAAACAGATTTTAGTACCAGTGTTGGTAAATTTTAGTCTAGCTTCTGTCATGAAAACTAAAATCAGAGCTAAATCAAGGTTTCTAGAGCTATTGTATATAATCAGTAAGACACACTGTTAGTGGAGAACAATTTTGTTTTTACTGTTGTTTCTATATGAATACTAAACAAGTTTTGCTGTTTTTTAATGACAGATTCTTTCTGTCATTCTTCGTCGTGCTGCATGTTTACAATTTTAACGTCCGAACTTCCGGCTTCCACTACTTTTGAAATATGACTCCGCGCAAATAGTCCGTTGTTTGTTGACTTTTCATGCTCGCTGTCTCAAAACTAATTTCTCATGGCATTATTTCCGCATTTTGATTACATGTTTTGTTTCATTTGTAATCAAAATACAAAAATGATCTTTCTTAAATTACAAACAAAACGGGAAAGGTTAATTGAATATGCATAAGGAAAGTTCCCATTTTATACCGACGACCGCATAATGGGTCATTGGCGAATCTTGGAGGCGGCGTCTAACTAAGGCCTTCACTGCGGGCTTCACTGTTGTCGAAAGTTAGCCCATTTTTTCCTAAATTAATTCCTATATGTCTAGCTGACGCCCCTTAATTTTGAACCGGGATTTCGAAATGAAATCTTCGTCAGATAAGTGATAATATTACATTCAGTACAAAATGGGTTATGATTAATTATATTTTTATCAATACGCCATTAAAGTACCTTTGTGTTTTTCTTTAGAAAAGAAAAAAAAAACAATATGTATAGAGCTACAATCAGTGCACACCATTTAAGTATCTAGATAAACTTTCAAAAATAAAGAATATAGACCGTATAATAAGCTGTATTCAACTTTTGATTATCGGCCAAGCCGCTTTGTCTGGTCCTGACCCGCACACAACAGTTACATGCCAGGTTAAGATTTTACCCCTTCAACCCACGAGTTCACTCTTCAGTCACTGAATTTGTACGCGTCCATTCTACACATGTAAATTGGGTGTCTAGTCAATAGTCGTCAATAGCATGTCAAACCATGTAGAACCGAATGCGGTGTATCATTATGAGCCATCTCACCAGGTTCTACGCTGTTTGCATCTGTGGTATCTGTACTTGGCTATAAAGGGCTGAAAGGGTACAGACTCATAACACTTACATGACCTAATTAAATGCAAAGTACGTGACGCTAGAAACTTCACCGTACGGTAGCAAGCCAGCAATAATAAACTCCTAACAGTTATCACTGTCCAATTCTGTTGTATAGGTCTAAATAACTGAATATGTAAGCACAATGTTGTGATAAATAATTAGTCACATGCCGCAAAACTTCAAACATCGCACAAAAAGTGTTTTCCTTTATTGTAGCGCACGACATAAGGCAGGTTCTTGACTAAGCCGACAAAACACATCTCAGTCAACAAGTGTAAGCTTTTACAAGGAAGTTGCGGCTATGTGTTGTCATAAAACTGGCAACTAACTCAGCAGGCACATGACGTAATTGTGACGTCACATCAACGTCGGTGCAACGTCATGGCGTTGCATCGACGTTGATTGACGTTGCCCTAGCGACGTGTGCCTGCTGGGTAGACATTTGCATGTGTTTTTATTTATAATGTCCAAGTAAAATGAAGATGAAAGTGTTTAACAGCCGATTTACCTCAGTTTTGTGAACCAAACTAAAAATCAGCAATCCAGCGCCATTGTCCTTATCACTTAAGAAAGTAAATCTGAATTGCACGACCCGCAGAAAAGCGACCGACTGAAGTCGGTTGATTTTCTAAGAGTGCCCTAAAATCACCGTGTCATTCTGTCAGTCTGTCTGTCCGTCCGTAACCCGTTTGTGAAAATTGGTGATAGTGACTTAACCGCTTGGAATATTTAAACAATTGTTGTCATACTGAGATCTAACCAATGAACTTGCGCAATATTACATTCCATTTAGTATAGGCTCGCCGAGGCGAAAAATGTGAAAATTTTCGAACTGCTTCTCCTCGGAAACCGTTGGGCCGATTGAAGTCAAATTTCATATGAAGCCTCTATGGGATGGGGGAAACCAAAATTTGCTCATGGGGTCCAGGTCACATGACCAAAATGGCCTCCAAGCCATATATGGTATGCCTGTCTGTCCGTCCGTAACCCGTTTGTGAAAATTGGTGATAGTGACTTAACCGCTTGGAATATTTAAACAATTTTTGGCATACTGATAGATATCAATGAGATCTAACCAATGAACTTGCGAACTATTACATTCCATTCAGTATAGCCTCGCCGAGGCGAAAAATGTGAAAATTTTCGAACTGCTTCTCCTCGGAAACCGTTGGGCCGATTGAAGTCAAATTTCATATGAGGCCTCTATGGGATGGGGGAAACCAAAATTTGCTCATGGGGTCCAGGTCACATGACCAAAATGGCCACCAAGCCATATATGGTAAAAACCCTTCAAAAATAGTCTTCTCCAGAACCACTGGGCAGATTTCCACGAAACTTGATAAATAGCACCTGGGACGTAGGCCCATCATAAATTGCTAAAATGGTGACCCTGGGTTGACATTGACCTTCTTTGTGCCTAGGTCAAACTTTGACACATATGCTTTTGTATTGGAAAAGTGAGAATGCATTTTATCCTGCAAACCATTCAGAATACAGTACTAAAGTATAAGATATATTTTTGCTCCTTACGATAAGGCGCATTTATTGGGGGAGCCGTTTTAGGTCCAGGTCACATGACCAAAATGGCCGCCATACCCATATATGGTTACACTCATAAAGCTAAAAGCACCCGGCGGGTCGTGCACTTCAGCTGAAGCACTGGTTTTTCACAGAATCTGTCATTTCAGTGCCTTTTGGCGCTTTGATTTGTTGTTGTTTTTTTTTTCGTTTTTTTTTTTATGGAAAGAATGTCCCATGTTTTGATTCTGCCTAATATGTCAGATAGACACAGTTTGGTTTTATTATTTCTTGTTTTATTGTATTATCCAAGAAATAGATATGGTGGTTATCTGATGATATTAAAGTAGATCATTCAGTTCTGTATAAAACATACATTGTGGGCATTCATTAGAATAATCTCAGTTCCAGTGATAACTAAGGACTGGTTTTTATGGAGATATATTAAAGATTTTTCCCTTAAACCTTTACCACTCAGGGATTTTGTGAATTTCGCTGATTTTCACAGTGTTGCACCTGACAGCAACTTCAACTAGCCATTGTTTCATAATGGATGGTCTGTTTTACACCAAACTCAGTATGAATGTTCATTGGGCAGTAGCCTTCAAATGCAAGCTTTAATGACTTGATCATTGTTGTCATGGTAAAGAGGGGGCATCTCAAA
Source organism: Lucinisca nassula (assembly GCA_963580285.1). Classification (NCBI taxonomy): domain Eukaryota; kingdom Metazoa; phylum Mollusca; class Bivalvia; order Lucinida; family Lucinidae; genus Lucinisca; species Lucinisca nassula. The sequence goes on along the minus strand of OY757019.1, from coordinate 65,648,462 downwards.
GTTGGCAAAAAGTGTGTTTTCCATGAATTTTTGACCACATTTTAATCTTCACACAGCTGTCAAGGCAACAATTAAGGTGTTTGGCACTGGCCATTCTCACTGTTTGCAGCATGTTTTATCAGCATCAATTTTCAGGCACTTTTGACCCCAGACACCCTCAGATATAAATTTTAGCAGCCGGTTGGGCCATACACCCAAAATTTTTTGGGATGTGAGGGGGGCAACGCCCCCTTTCAATCCCCCCTTAGAATATTTTTAGTGGGGAGGCGCGCGAAAAAACAGGTCACTTTTTGCCCAACAAATCCTAAAGCAAACATAACCATCCAGGGCTAGAAATGCAGATTTTAGGTGCTTCTGGGGCTTAAAATTGGGGGGGGGGGGGGGGGTGGTGCAGACACGTAAAAACACGTATCTGAGTGGGAAAGGGTTAACTGAAATCTGGGAACTTACTGAATTTTAGTCTAAAATGCATTAATTATATCTGAAATATTGTTTCTTGCAATAAAATAATGAAAAAACATTATTTTGGTCAGTTGGGATTTTCTTCATTTAAGAAATAGATCAGCTCTAGCTGTGATTTGTTGTGTAATAAATCACAGTTTGGAGGTCAGTTGTAAAGTAGACAAATCACAAGCGCGTAACGCGCGTGATTTGTCTACTTACAACTGACCGACAAACTGTGATTTATTACTCAACAAATCACAGACAAGAGCTGATCTATTTCGATTCTAACACGCTGAAAATCGGCAATAATGTTGTTGTTTCCTTCAAACTCTCACAACCTTTCGCCATTGTTAGAAGAAATCCCGCTAAAATTATCGACTGAAACACATCCATTTATATCCTTTTCTTACGTTTTCGATGCGAGAAAATGACGTTACACCGTCTAACGTCAAGGAAATCGACTAGTGACGTCATAAATTGGGAATTGTAATGACGTCACTCGTCACGCTCTTCCGAGCTGTGATTTGTTGTAGAATAAAACACAGTTATTTTCCATTGCCTATATAGGCGCGCTGTGTTAGAATAACCCTTTACCACTCAGGGATTTTGTGAATTACGCTGATTTTCACAGTGTTGCACCTGACAGCAACTTCAACTAGCCATTGTTTCATAATGGATGGTCTGTTTTACACCAAACTCAGTATGAATGTTCATTGGGCAGTAGCCTATCAAATGCAACCTTTAATGACCTGATCATTGTTGTCATGGTAAAGAGGGGGCATCTCAAAGTTGGCAAAAAGTGTGTTTTCACATGAATTTTTGACCACATTTTAATCTTCACACAGCTGTCAAGGCAACAATTAAGGAGTTTGGCACTGGCCATTCTCACTGTTTGCAGCATGTTTTATCAGCATCAATTTTCAGGCACTTTTGACCCCAGACACCCTCAGATATAAATTTTAGCGGCCGGTTGGGCCATACACCCAAAATTTTTCGGGATGTGAGGGGGCCGTTGCCCCCCTTCAATCCTCCCTTAGAATATTTTTAGTGGGGAGGCGCGCGAAAAAACAGGTCACTTTTTGCCCAACAAATCCTAAAGCAAACATAACCATCCAGGGCTAGAAATGCAGATTTTAGGTGCTTCTGGGGCTTAAAATGGGGGGGGGGTGCAGACACGTAAAAACACGTATCTGAGTGGGAAAGGGTTAACTGAAATCTGGGAACTTACTGAATTTTAGTCTAAAATGCATTAATTATATCTGAAATATTGTTTCTTGCAATAAAATAATGAAAAAACATTATTTTGGTCAGTTGGGATTTTCTTCATTAACCCTTTACCACTCAGGGATTTTGTGAATTTCGCTGATTTTCACAGTGTTGCACCTGACAGCAACTTCAACTAGCCATTGTTTCATAATGGATGGTCTGTTTTACACCAAACTCAGTATGAATGTTCATTGGGCAGTAGCCTTTCAAATGCAACCTTTAATGACCTGATCATTGTTGTCATGGTAAAGAGGGGGCATCTCAAAGTTGGCAAAAAGTGTGTTTTCACATGAATTTTTGACCACATTTTAATCTACAAACAGCTGTCAAGGCAACAATTAAGGTGTTTGGCACTGGCCATTCTCACTGTTTGCAGCATGTTTTATCAGCATCAAATTTCAGGCACTTTTGACCCCAGACACCCTCAGATATAAATTTTAGCGGCCGGTTGGGCCATACACCCAAAATTTTTCGGGATGTGAGGGGGCCGTTGCCCCCCTTCAATCCTCCCTTAGAATATTTTTAGTGGGGAGGCGCGCGAAAAAACAGGTCACTTTTTGCCCAACAAATCCTAAAGCAAACATAACCATCCAGGGCTAGAAATGCAGATTTTAGGTGCTTCTGGGGCTTAAAATGGGGGGGGGGGGGGTGCAGACACGTAAAAACATGTATCTGAGTGGGAAAGGGTTAACTGAAATCTGGGAACTTACTGAATTTTAGTCTAAAATGCATTAATTATATCTGAAATATTGTTTCTTGCAATAAAATAATGAAAAAACATTATTTTGGTCAGTTGGGATTTTCTTCATTAACCCTTTACACACGGGGTATTCGACTACTTGGAACGCAGACGGATACCAAAAACGCCGACTGTTTACCTTGGATTTGAAAGAGGGTGAGTCGATTCAATCATGTTTTTTGCGACCCTATTAAAAAATCAGTTTTGATTTTTTGCTGTATTCTTCTGGAACTGTCACAGCTGTTTCGTAATGGTGCTTTTATCTTCGATAGATTACAGGAAAGCGTCTTTACAGACAACTAAAATGCAAAACATGCACAATTTCTAAAAGAATTAGTGAAAGTACCAGAAATGAAACCGATTTATCCAAAGATGTCATTGTAGCTTGAAAGAGAAATAGTCCTTGTTCAAAAATAAACTCCTATATACTTGTGCCTTACGTTGCTCGGGCAGCAATAAGCATGGACTTGAGTGCACCATGCTGAAAGAAGATAATATTTACGACAGACGGATTTCTTTGATGTTACCATGAAACGCAGACGATGGATACCAATGACGGATTTACAATTAACGGCTAAATCAATGCCTACTTCCATATCTCCTTATTTTTTAGGTCCAAAAAGCACGGTTATGAACAGTGTTGAATATTTCCCATGCCGTATATAAACAACGATGGTGAAAATAGCGTAAGACGAGTAAATGGTTACTCTCTCTCTCTCTCTCTCTCTCTCTCTCTCTCTCTCTCTCTCTCTCTCTCTCTCTCTGCATGTGTCTGGTATAGGGATTATGAATTTCAACGACTTCCATTTCAGGAAATGTTTGGATAGTTCATGCTTCCTATACTTACATAAGTGTCTTCAGAAGATAACTAATGCAGAGGAATAGTCAGAGAGCCTTTCCTTGGTTCTAATATTTTTTTACTATAATAGTTCCACATTTTATTGAATAAAATAATAAAAAATAGCCATCGAAGAGATGGCAAATCCCCCCCGACCAAAAGCCAATATGGCCTTCAGAAGATTGTTCACCAATAAAAAGTGCACCAGAATTAAACCAGCAATATATCACAAAAGTTACTGCAGTTATGGCATTCACGAGATTATACTGTCAGGTGAGATAACTAAAAAAACCAGGGCACTCAGAATTGTGGTTCTTACGCATGACATGCCTGCTTAAGCTCATGTATTTCTGTACAAAGTACCATCAATATATCTCAAAGGGTATTTGAGATATGATGATCAGAAGCTGGTCATACTGTTATATTGTAAAAGGTAGGTAACTCAAATACAACAGCACCAACAGTTGTGTTTCTTGCACATGACACCCCTTCTGTACCTTGTATACAATTGCGCCAAGTTCCTTGAATATATCTCAAAGGGGGTTGGAGCTATGGTCATCACAAGGTTATATTGGCCGGGGAGAATACTCAAAAGCCAGAGCACCCAGAGTTGTAATTCTTGAGCATGACACACTTGCTTAACCTCATGTACATCTGCATCAAGTACCACCAATATATGTCAAATGGTATTGGAGATACGGTGATCACAAGGTAATCAGACTGTTATATTGGAAGGGGAGATAACTCAAATATCATAGAACCCAGAGTTGTGGTTCTTAGGCATGAAGCGCCGTCTCAACCTTGCATACAAGTGGCCATCACAAGGTTATATTGTCAGGGGAGATAATTAAAAAACCAGGGCACCAAGAGTTGTGGTTCTGGCACGTGACACACCTGCTTAAACTCATTTATAGCTGTACCAAGTACCATCAATATGGGGCCATCACAAGGTTGTGATTCTATATTATTGGAAGGGGAGATAACTCAAAAACCATGGCACCCAGAGTTGTGGTTCTTATGCATGACACACCGTCTCGGCCTTGTGAACAACTGTGCCAGGTACCATTAATATATCTTAAAGGGTATTGGAGTTATGGCCATCACAAGGTATTCACTCTATTTTATTGGAAGGGGAGATAACTAAAAAACCATGGCAACCAGAGTTGTGGTTCTTGTGCATGACACGCTGTCTCAGCCTTGTGAACAGCTGTGCCAGGTGTCATCAATATATCTCAAAGGATATTGGAGTTATGGCCACCACAAAGTAATCATTCTATTTTATTGAAAAGGGAGATAACTCAAAAAGTATGGCATCCAGAGTTCTGGTTCTTGCGCATGACACGCCGTCTCAGCCTTGTGAACAATTGTGTCAAGAACCATGAATGAATCGCAAAGGGTATAGGAGTTATGGCCATCACAAGGTTGCGTCTACGGACGGACGGACGGACGCCAGGCTGATCGCTATATCCCCCGAACCTATTCGGTCGGGAGATAAAAGGAGAAATTACAACTCACAGAGGATTTTCCAGATAAATCATTCATAGAGGATTTTCCGTTATTCTATTTAGAAGTCTATCTCTAGACCCAAGCAATTTTTTTTCTTCGGATGTTTGAAGGGCAGCGAACTGAAGAGGCAGGAAACTAAAAAAATCTGATCGACAGTGGTGGTTCTTGTGCAAATATATGTATATGCGCATTTAAACTTCTAAAGGTCCGCATTTGTTGGCGGTTTCGTTCAGATAGTCTATCTTAACCATATCGTCCCTCACTGCTGTGGGTTCTAACCTCGCGCGGGTCACATTTGAGACGCCAAGTTCTGCAACGGATTGTCAGTAGTAGTAGTAGTAGTAGTAGTAGTAGTAGTAGTAGTAGTAAGCAGAAGAAGAAGAACCGCTACACAAATAAAAGTGGCGGATTTTATCCGAGACGATCGTGTATAGGACATGTGAATGCAATCCGTCAAAACTGTTCGTGAGAAAGCAGGTTTCAACTGCTGACGGATAGATGTTGCTCCAACCTGTTCATGTTTAAAAACTGTTGTGCATCTGCAGGCTATTGCACAAAATGCATGATACTTCTTAATTTCTGTCATTCTAAGCAAACTCTAGACATTCATGACACTGTTTGTTCGAAATATTTAGACATGTTGCGCATTCATTCCATCACATGTCATATTAAATCATTTCTGCACCGAGATGCATCTGAAAGCAATCAGATTGTACAGCTACACATGTTGATATGATTCTTACCTGGTCGCAGGCGCCTTTCATGATGCATGTACCCATATATGACAACCAGAATCTTCCACATAACAATACTTGACAGGCGGGTTTCTCCTTTGTTTTATTTGTTGTAAGTTTTTTCAAATAGACTGGCCGTTTAAGCAAACGGTGTATGTAGACAAATCACCGATTTTGCGGCGTCTCAACTTGATCTGCAGTGTCATATTTGACAAATATTGATCTCATACTACACAGCTTAATCGCTCAGACAGCTGACCAAATATTTACACTTTCGCCCTGAGTTTCTGCCACTTTCATCTTTGAATTTTGCGAAAAAAAAATGCATAGTTGCTATTATGTTAGATGCACGGAACCCTGGAAGGGACATGATTTTTTTTTATTATTTTATAAGTTGTGCGCACAAGATCATATTTTGTTCGCACAACTTCCCAAGTTCTATGTTGTGCAAACAAGATAATATGTTGTGCGAACAAGATATTATCTTGTGCGCACAAGATAATATGTTGTCCGCACAAGATAAATAATGTTGTCCACACAAGATAAATTATGTTGTCTACACAAGATAATATCTTGTGCGCACAACATATTATCTTGTTCGCACAAGATAATATCTTGTTCGCACAACTTAATATCTTGTTCGCACAACATATTAAAACAAATCATGTCCCTTCCCGGGTTCCGTAAAGATGTTTCAATTAAAATCATCAAAATGCGAGATATAGACAGCTCCCAATGAGAGGTCTCATCTCGGCATACTGTGCATAGGCATCTGTAAAAACACCATGTTTTACATGCAGGTACTTTGTATTCATTCCGTTTCGGTATTATATCCCATATATGTCAATTAGAAGCCTCCGTGGTGCAGAGAATAATCTACTCGCCTCGCAAACCAGTGGTCGTGGGATCGATTCCGGGCTTCACCAGACTTTCGGGCGAGTCTTTAAACAGAGGTTCCGTCTCCATATGATCTTGTTGTTGGTGGGGACGTAAGACTCAAACGCAATCGACTATCGGGGTTTGAAGAGATAGATGGGCTGCATGATGCATCCACACAGAGCTGAAACCAACCGCACACGAGCACTGGTAAACCGCTTAGAGGATCTAAGCATGCCCAGGCAAAGTGATGCGAGTCGGACCGTCCATGCTTATAAACTCAATTGGTTTCATTGGGCGACAGGGCTTGAGTTGCCATTTCATCTCAATGTCGGGTAAAAGTTCCAAAACATTGGAAGCAGCATCTCCAAAATGACCTAAATATTGTTGACGGGAACGTTAAACCTCAATTCAAACAAGCAAATATCCTGGCAATATTTAATTTTGGACAACTGTTTGGGCATTCATTATTTTCTGCTAAAGGGGGTTGGGTGAGGGAAACAAACTATTCTTCGTATGTTTTAATCCATATGTGACATGGAGTCTTCCACCTAGTAAGTTTGGAGTTGTCACTTCCTATTATTAGGGTGTCAGGTTTGTTTTTATTTGTGGCAAATTTTACAAAAATGAATTTTCTTTTAGCAAACAATGTAGACCCAGATCAGACGCCGTGTCTGATCTGGATCGGCACTGTTTGCTAATATCCCAGAAGAGGGCATATATGGGTTAGTTATATTGCCATTCGTTCAGGTGCGTCATTCTTTCCCGAAATTTTTCTATAAATTTCACATTGTTTATCTAATAAGACCGAGTCGTAATTTCGTAGGACCCGATCCTACCAACATGTACCACACACTGGAACAACGCCATATCAACGTCTTTGCAATAATGTTTGTTTGATTTGAGGTTTCACGTCCACGTCAACACTGTAAAGGTCATTTTGGAGACGTTGCTTCTAATTTTGTGGGACTTCTACCCGACATTGAGATGAAATGACATCTCAAGCCCTGTCGCCCAATGAAACCAATAGGGTTTATAAGCATGGACGGTCCGACTAGCACCGCTTTGCCTGGGCAGGCTTAGATCCACTAAGCAGTTTACCAGTACTCGTGTGTGGACCGGATTCAGCTCTGCGTGGACGCATCATGCAGCCCATATATTTCTTCAAGCCCCTATGGGCATTGCAATAATGTGTAATCATATTTATCTGTCAAAATAATGAAACAAACTCGTACAGTTCTAATACGATCTGTTTTGAGTTCGAGCCTGGCTCGGGTCACATGTGAGACGCCAAGTTCTGCAACGGAAGGTCAGGTCGTTTTTCTCCGGTTTTCGCCCACCTCTGATTAACGATCGGCTCGACATGAGTGAAATAATCTTGAAAGGGCCGTAAAACCAAAACCAAAAAAAAAAAAAAAAAAAACGATCTGTTTTGAAATTTAATGTACAGTGAAACTTCGATAACTCAAACACTCATGGCCCTTTTACTACGGCCGAGTCGAACTCTTTCTTGAGTCCCTAGAAAGAAAATGCCATAACTGCAGATATCAATATAGTTTGTATAATTGTCTAATTTGATCTTGAAAATGTATGTTTTGTGTACTCACAAGAATCGCCTCGATGAGGCGATTCTAATGAGTACACGCAACATGCATTTATTTTGAAGAAAACTGAAAATATGTCCGTATTCGGCCTCCTCCCCTAGCTCCAAGATCAACCCCCTGTGGCTCGAACCACCGTGGTCTCGAACAAATTTTCTTGGTCCCAAAAGTGTTCGAGCCATTGAAGTTCGACTGTATATTCATATTTATCTGTCAAAATAATGAATTTAAAAGTACTCTGCGTGGACTAAAGGTAGCGAGAAGGACTGAATTCATGTCCGTGGTTGTTTTGTGGGACTACGCAATTAATATACCTAAGGAAATTTACAAATCGTGCCTATTTGATCGTAAAAGTATCTAACATTATGAAATCACAGATTTATGACACCTAATAAGAATTGACGGGTCATGTGCGCTACATAAAGTCATATGCGCGAATATGGCCCACATGTGGTATTAAGACAAACCGTCACGTTGGTGTCTTTTGGCGAAAAGCGAAAGGCAATCGTATCGATTCCTGGTCATTGCCTTCCCTTCTACATCGAGAATACCCTCTTTGGTCGAGGTACACTGTGGTAAGACTCAGTGTCTAGATTAACTTTCCAATTAAACGAAAACAGAATGTATTTTACTCCTTTTATTTATTTTTCCACGCTTGTGGTTTCCACGTCAATGGTAACCATAACTTTGTGCCGTCTGCATTGCGTGGTATCTGTGCGGGTCGTCATTGGTATCCTTATTCGAACACCCTCATCAAGAAATTCACATCTATAATTCTAAAATCCTGCTTTTTGCTAATTCTAATAACGCATGGCAGGTACTCAATACATTAGTATTTTATGCTGTTCAGGAAACATTAGAAATTATATACGAATTATTGCTGTAAAACTAAAACAACTGTCGACTTGCATCAAGCATCTATATTGTGCCGAATAAAATAGGTCATAATTCGTCATTGACAGAAGGATTTGCATCCACAGTTCGTGGAAAGTATTCCGAGACACTGCGAAACAGATTGCTATCAACATCTGTGGGCATCTATTTGATATATGCCCGTAAAATGCGATGTGTTCAACTCACTACGAATGTTTGTTGTTGTTTTCCGTCGGCGTTTTTGGTATCCGTCTGCGTTCCAGGTAGTCGAATACCCCGTGTGCTTTACCACTCAGGGATTTTGTGAATTTCGCTGATTTTCACAGTGTTGCACCTGACAGCAACTTCAACTTGCCATTGTTTCATAATGGATGGTCTGTTTACACCAAACTCAGTATGAATGTTCATTGGGCAGTAGCCTTTCAAATGCAACATTTAATGACTTGATCATTGTTGTCATGGTAAAGAGGGGGCATCTCAAAGTTGGCAAAAGTGTGTTTTCACATGGATTTTTGACCACATTTTAATCTTCACAAAGCTGTCAAGGCAACAATTAAGGTGTTTGGCACTGGCCATTCTCACTGTTTGCAGCATGTTTTATCAGCATCAATTTTCAGGCACTTTTGACCCCAGACACCCTCAGATATAAATTTTAGCGGCCGGTTGGGCCATACACCCAAAATTTTTCGGGATCCCTTCAATCCCCCCTTAGAATATTTTTAGTGGGGAGGTGCGCGAAAAAACAGGTCACTTTTTGCCAAACAAATCCTAAAGCAAACATAACCATCCAGGGCTAGAAATGCAGATTTTAGGTGCTTCTGGGGCTTAAAATGGGGGGGGGGGAGGGTGCAGACACGTAAAAACACGTATCTGAGTGGGAAAGGGTTAACTGAAATCTGGGAACTTACTGAAGTTTAGTCTAAAATGCATTAATTATATCTGAAATATTGTTTCTTGCAATAAAATAATGAAAAAACATTATTTTGGTCAGTTGGGATTTTCTTCATTAACCCTTTACCACTCAGGGATTTTGTGAATTTCGCTGATTTTCACAGTGTTGCACCTGACAGCAACTTCAACTAGCCATTGTTTCATAATGGATGGTCTGTTTTACACCAAACTCAGTATGAATGTTCATTGGGCAGTAGCCTTTCAAATGCAAGCTTTAATGACTTGATCATTGTTGTCATGGTAAAGAGGGGGCATCTCAAAGTTGGCAAAAAGTGTGTTTTCACATGAATTTTTGACCACATTTTAATCTTCACACAGCTGTCAAGGCAACAATTAAGGTGTTTGGCACTGGCCATTCTCACTGTTTGCAGCATGTTTTATCAGCATCAATTTTCAGGCACTTTTGACCCCAGACACCCTCAGATATAAATTTTAGCGGCCGGTTGGGCCATACACCCAAAATTTTTCGGGATGTGAGGGGGGCGTTGCCCCCTTTCAATCCACCTTAGAATATTTTTAGTGGGGAGGCGTGCAAAAAAAACAGGTCACTTTTTGCCCAACAAATCCTAAAGCAAACATAACCATCCAGGGCTAGAAATGCAGATTTTAGGTGCTTCTGGGGCTTAAAATGGGGGGGGGGGGGGTGCAGACACGTAAAAACACGTATCTGAGTGGGAAAGGGTTAACTATAACCAGCTGTCCATCTTATTTTTTCTATATGTTGTATTATAAATAAAAAGAGAGAGCTGGTAGGTGGTGGTGGTGGAAAAAAATAATCTGGCTTGTTTTCTTCAGTATTGGCAACCTATAATATCCTGTATTTCTGGGCGCTAGATACCTATATTTATAGCCCCGCTTTGAAAAAGTGGGGCTATATTGGATTTGCCATGTCCTTCTGTCATTCCGTAATTCCGTGATTCCGTTAATTTGTGTTGGCTCCATAACTTTGTATCTGCCTAACATATTTTCATGAAACTTCACACAAATGTTAAACACCATAAGACAATGTGCAGAGCGAAGGAATTATAACTGTGGATTGCCTACTTTTGGAGTTATTGCCCTTTGAACATTTTCCGTAATTCCGTGATTCCGTTAATTTGTGTTGGCTCCATAACTTTGTATCTGCTTAACATATTTTCATGAAACTTCACACAAATGTTAAACACCATAAGACAATGTGCAGAGCGAAGGAATTATAACTGTGGATTGCCTACTTTTGGAGTTATTGCCCTTTGAACATTGAAAAATGGCAATTTTAATTGTGTCCGCTTCATAACTCGAAAACCGTTTGAGATATTTTTAGGAAACTTCACACAAATGTTAAGCACTATGAGACGATGTGCAGAGCGCAGGAACCATAACTCTGCATTGCTTATTTTTGGAGTTATTGCCCTTTGAACATTGAAAAATGGCAATTTTAACAGTGTCCGCTTCATAACTCGAAAACCGTTTGAGATAATTTCATGAAACTTCACACAAATGTTAAGCACTATGAGACAATGTGCAGAGCGCAAGAACCATAACTCTGGTTTTCGTATTTTCTGTGTGTCTGTCTGTGTCTGTTAACAATTTTCGTGTCCGCTCCATAACTTTAAAACCCATTCACATATTTTCATGAAACTTCACACAAACATTAAACACCATGAGATGGTGTGCAGAGTGCAGGAACCATAAGTCTGGATTGCCTAATTTTTGAGTTATTTCCCTTTGAATATTGAAAAATATCAATTTTAGCCGTCTTTGCTCGATAACTCAAAAACCGTTTGAGATAATTTTATGAAACTTCACACAAATGTAAAGCACCATATTACGTGTGCAGAGCGCAGGAACCCAAACTCTGGATTGTCTACTTTTTCAGTTATAGGCTTTTGAATATTAAAAAATGGCAATTTTAACTATGTCTGCTCCATAACCGTTTCTGATATTTTCATGAAACTTCAAATAAATGAAAAGCACCTTGAGATGATGTGCAGAGTGCAGGAACCATAACTCTGGTTTGCCTACTTTAGGAGTTATTGCCCCTTGAACATTTAAAAAGGCAATTTTGACTGTGTCGGCTCCATAACTCACAAACCATTTGAGATATTTTCATGACACTTCACACAAGTGTAAAGCACCATGAGACAATGGGCAGAGCGCAGGAACCCTGACTCTGATTTGCCTACTTTAGGAGTTATTACCCTTTGAACATTGAAAAATGGAAGATGAAATTTAGTATAAACATGGACATTCTGGTAATGTATCATGCTCATTGAAATGAGGGACAAGGGCTCACAACTCTTAGAGTTTTTCCAGATAATTTAAAATTTTCAACAGTTATTTCTTGTTCTTAACTGTTTTCTCTGCAGCTTAAATAACTTTCTTCTCTGACAGCGCTGAAGCGGGGCTATAGTCAGATCCTCTGACAGCTCTAGTTCTGGACCTGACCTATATTTTTGATTCCTTATATCACTTGACACCCTGCATAAAAGAAAAAGTTAAAATTGGACATAACTCTTGAACCGTTTGAGATACAGCTTTCATATTTGGCATGTAGGTTCCTTGTAACAAGAGCTTTACATTCATGCAAATAAGTTTGACCTGTGACCTTTACCTTTGACCTCCTTAAAAGAAAAAAATAACATTTTGATCATAACTTTCAAACCGTTTGGGATAGGGCCTTCAAAAAATTTGCATGAATGTAAAGCTCTTGTCACAAGGAACCAACATGCCAAATATAAAGGCTCTATCTTAAACAGTTCAAAATTTATGAAAAATTTTATTTTTTCTTTTTAGTAGGTCAAGGTCATGGTCCAAAGAGTTTGCATGAATGTAAAGCTCTTATCACAGGGAACCTAAATGCCAAACTTGAAGGCTCTATTGACCTTGACCTTGACCTTTGACCTACTTTAAAGAAAAAAATAACATTGGTCACAACTTTTGAACCACTTGAGATACAGCCTTCATAGTTGGCATGTATGTTCCTTGTGACAAAGCTTTACATCCATGCAAAAAACATTTTGACCTGTGACCTGAACCGTGACGTTTGACCTACTTAAAATTGGTCATAACTTTTGAACCGTTTGAGATACAACTTTCATATTTGGCATGTAGGTTCCTTGTAACAAGAGCTTTTCATTCATGCAAACAATTTTGACCTGTGACCTTGACCTTTGAGATACTTAAAAGAAAAAAATAACATTTTGGTCATAACTTCCAAACCGTTTGGGATAGGTGTTACCTCCCTTTCATTATCTACCTTGGTAGATCATATGCATAGCTTCTAGGTATATAACCACTCTCTGACAACTGCGTCAGGGAGTCGACTCTTTGGCTCAGGGGTAAGAGTAGTGGATTCTCATCCGAACGGCCCGGGTTTGAATCCCACCATAGGCGGGATTTTTTTTTTTCAGGCTATGCTTCATTCCTTTGTTACGGCTTTCATGTCGTAAGATAGGGGCTCGTCCGGGATTGGACTTTACAGGCCAGAATTGGCTTGTGCCGAAGTTGGCATCCTCCTCGTCATCATAAATGATGACTTCCTGAAGAGGAGGTGTGTTACGTCCCTTCCATTATCTACCTTGGTAGATCATATGCATAGCTTCTAGGTTTATAACCACTCTCTGACAACTGCTTCAGGGGGTCGACTCTTTGGCTCAGGGGTAAGAGCAGTGGACTCTTACCCGAGCGGCCCGGGTTCAAATCCCACCATAGGCGGGGATTTTTTCAGGCTATGCTTCTTTCCTTTGTTACGGCTTTCATGTCATAAGATAGGGCCTTCATATTTGACATGTATTCAAGCCTCGCTCGGGCCACGTGTGAGACGCCAAGTTCTGCAACGGAAGGTCAGGTGGTTTTTCTCCGGGTACTCCGGTTTTCGCCCACCTCTGATTAACGATCGGCTCGATATGAGTGAAATAATCTTGAAAGGGCCGTAAAACCCAAACCCTAACTAACTAACTATTTGACATGTAGGTTCCTTATGATAAGAGCTTTACATTCATGCAAAAAAAATTTACCATGACCTTGACCTTTGATCTACTTAAAAGAGCTATTAAAATTGTTCATAACTTTTGAATTGTTTAAGATAGAGCCTTCATATTTGGCATGTATGTTCCTTGTGACAAGAACTGCCAAAATCTTTTACTTGTGACCTTGACCTATGACCTACTTTAAAGAAAAAAAATATTTTTGTTCATAACTTACGAACCGTTTCAGAAAGAGCCTTCATATTTGGCATGTAAGTTCCTTGGACCAAGGGCTTCTTTGGTCCTTTGAGATCATCGTGAATATTCTGAGAAATCAGAAATAAATTATTTGTTTAGACTCATTCTTGACAGGTTTTTAATTATTTGGACCCCATTTTGATTTATATCAGTCTTTGAATCGACTGCCTATTTGAAAGTTGCAAAATTGCAGTATGTTTCCTCTGGCTTTGTTTGCCGGATTATTACAGGGTCACTGATGAGGCTTTATTAGCCGAAACTACGTAGTATGGCCCATCTTCTTTCTTATGAATGTTTTCATTGCTCTTAAAGGAACTCATTTTTGATTTTTATTTGACTTCACTGCAGCTGGTGTTGTGCCGTGTGGCGGCCGTAAAACGTCTCCCCGTACATCAACCATAGTGCAGTTTATATTTTACTTTTTGTCCTTTGAGATCATCGTGAATATTCTGAGAAATCAGAAATAAATTATTTGTTTAGACTCATTCTTGACAGGTTTTTAATTATTTGGACCCCATTTTGATTTATATCAGTCTTTGAATCGACTGCCTATTCGAAATTCGCAAAATTGCAGTATGTTTCCTCTGGCTTTGTTTGCCGGATTATTACAGGGTCACTGATGAGGCTTTATTAGCCAAAACTACGTAGTATGGCCCATCTTCTTTCATATGAATGTTTTCATTGCTCTTAAAGGAACTCATTTTTGATTTTTATTTCCCACTCAAACCAAAAATCTTGACCTGTGCCCTTGACTTTGAACTGTGACCAACTTTGAAAAAAAATGACCATACCCGGAGACATATTCTTGTTTCAAAAACACATCTTGTTTACTTTTGGTTTTGGTTTTACAGCCCTTTCAAGATTATTTCACTCATATTGAGCGATCATTAATCAGAGGTGGGTGAAAACTGGAGTTCCCGTGGAAAAACCAATTGACCTTCCACTGCATTACTTAGTGTCTCAAATGTGACCCGAGCCAGGCTCAAACCTACAGCAGTGGGACCTAATGATTATAAGTCAGTGCTCTTATCTACATAGATAAACATTTTAATTTATGGCCTATAATGGTTTGTGATGTGTTTTATGGTAGTTTGTGTTGTTTTTTGGTGTGTTTTGTGGTGGTTTGTGGTGTTTTTATCCCCCGACCGAATAGGTTCGGGGGATATAGCGATCAGCTTGGCGTCTGTCCGTCCGTCCTTTCGTCCGTCCTTTCGTCCGTAGACACAGCCTTGTGATGGCCATAACTCCTATCAGGGCTCGAGAAACTGAAGAATCCAAATCGGTCCAGCCAGATTTCCCCAAAAAAATACGGAAATTGCCGATTGGTTTCGGTAATTTCCATAAACGTCCTTGCCGATTTACAATTTCAAAATGTGTTATTAGCGTAACGAACGACATACCAGTGTTGCTCTTACACTTGTCAACGGATATGAGCACCAGTATCTCGATTATACACAGCAATTATTGCTTACATCGTTCAGAGTTCATCTACTTCATTTTCTATGCCAGATTTCATCTACTTTCATTTTCCCAATATCTGGGTCACTCAGAACCTGAAAACCGCTAAAGGGAACCAACCGACGTGGGCAGTCAAAGACCAGTTCGATGGTCACTATATTTTTTCCCTTTTTAAAACCTCTAAAATATTTCTTTTATTTCACACATTTTATTTTGTTTACAAATGGCAACCGATAATGCGGCCACGTGGAAAATGACGTCATACGGTTTATGTTTACACAATACACATTAATGCAGTCAAGGACGTAAAAGACACACCTGTTTTATGTCAATGATTTTAATAGAGCATATTTCTAAAAAAATCGTTTCGAACGGGTTAAAAATCGAAAAACATTTCTTTACTCTAGAACCAAAAGATGGCCGAACGAGAGTTATTGAAAATCTTACGTGGCCGAACCGAGTTTTAAAGAATATAAATACATATTTCACGATTACACAAGCCTGAAACAAATCGCTTTGTCTACAAATGGCAACCGATATTAAAGCCACGAGATCGGAAAATCACGTCATGCGGTTTCATTTTAATTCATTCAAGTGCGTAATACACACACATGGTTTATGCTATTGGTTTCAATGGAGCGTATTTCTTAAATAAAAATATTGTTTAGGATGGTTGAAAAACATGACAGGTGTGAATTGAAAATTGCACCCGTTGAAATTTTTTTTAGTCAAATACCGGTTCTGTAGTAAGCCATAAATTAATGACTTGTGTAAACAAACTAGCGAATGTCCTGCATTGATTCACCTAATTTTCTCGCCTTGCCAGCTTGCCGATAACGCCTGAGGCGAGTGTTTGCGGTTTAATAATTTTGACACATGGGTCAAATTTCGCTGCGATAAGATCAAAGAGCCCGACGTGGACTTGTCCGATTTTCACCTAGTTAGATAATGAACCGGTCTAACACCTTGTGCTGCAGGCGATTTTTGTATACATGCTTGGATTAACAGTGGTAAACGGTCAGCTTGTTTTTACAATGTAATGATTAAGCGAAAAATTTCGCACTAATTTTTTTAAAATGTTATAGAATTATGGACCGATTTTTTAATCTTCTTCTGAAGTCAAAATCGGTTTATGGTAGCCAAATTCGGTCCGGAACCGGGAATCCAACATTTTCTCGAGCCCTGACTCCTATACCCTTTGAGATTCATTGATTGTTCTTGGCACACTTGTTCACAATGCTGAGACGGCGTGTCATGCACAAGAACCAGAACTCTGGATGCCATACTTTTTTAGTTATCTCCTCTTTTAATAAAATAGAATGACTACTTTGTGATGGCCATGAGGTTAAGCAGGTGTGTCATGCTCAAGAATTACAACTCTGGGTGCTCTTCGAGATATATTGATGGTACTTGGCATAGTTGTTCATAAGGCTGAGACAGCACGTCATGAACAAGAACCACAACTCTGGTTGCCATGGTTTTTTAGTTGTCTCCCCTTCCAATAAAATAGAGTGGCTATCTTGTGCTGACCATAACTCCAATACCCTTTAAGATATATTGATTATACCTGGCACAGTTGTTCACAAGGCCGAGATGTGTGTCATGCACAAGAACCACAACTCTGGGTGCCATGGTTTTTGAGTTATCTCCCCTTCCAATAATATAGAATCACTACCTTGTGATGGCCATATCTCCAATACTCTTTGAGTTATATTGATGGTACTTGGTACAGTTGTACATGAGGTTAAGCAGATGTGGCACATGCAAGAACCACAACTCTGGGTGCCCTGTTTTTTAAATTATCTCCCCTGACAATATAACCTTGTGATGGCCATAACTCCAATACCCTTTGAGATATATTGATGGTACTTGGCACAATTGTATACAAGGTTGAGACGGCACTTCATGCCTAAGAACCACAACTCTGGGTGCTATGATATTTGAGTTATCTCCCCTTCCAATATAACTATGACCGCCTTGTGATCTCCGTACCTCCAATACCCTTTGAGACATATTGGTGGTACTTGATGCAGATGTACATGAGGTTAAGCAGGTGTGTCATGCTCAAGAATTACAACTCTGGGTGCTCTTTGAGTAATCTTCCCTGACAATATAACCTTGTGAAGGCCATCAGTCCAACACCCTTTGAGATATATTGAAGGAACTTGGCAAAAGAGTATACAAGGTACAGAAGGGATGTCATGTGCAAGCACCACAACTGTTGGTGCTGTGGTATTTGAGTTATCTACCCTTCCAATATAACAGTATGACCAGCTTGTGATCCCCATATCTCCAATACCCTTTGAGACATATTGATGGTACTTTGTACAGAAATACATGAGCTTAAGCAGGCATGTCATTCGCAAGAACCACAATTCTGAGTGCCCTGGTTTTTTAGCTCACCTGAGCACGAAGTGCTCAAGGTGAGCTATTGTGATCGCTTTGTGTCCGTCGTCCATCTGTCCGTCGTCCATCTGTCCGTCTGTCCGGCAACAATTTCTTTAAATGACATCTTCTCCTAGGCAAATGGCCGGATTTCAAAATCATTTCACAGAAATGTTCCTCTGGTGACCCTCTACCAAAATTACTAAAATAGTTCTGCTCTGCTGAACAAAATGGCTGCCACATCTAAAAATAGAAAAACCTTAAAACAATATCTCCTCCTAAGCCAATGGCTGGATTTCAAAATCATTTCACAGAAATGTTCCTCGTGTGACCCTCTACCAAATGTGCTAAAATGGCTCTGGATGGCTGAACAAAATGGCCACCAGAGCTAAAAATAGAAAAACCTTTAAATCACATCTCCTCCTAGGCAAATGGCCCGATTTCAAAATAATTTCAAAGAGAGTGTCCTTGTCTGACCCTCTACCAAAATTGCTGAAACGGTTTTGTTTTGTGGCCATTTTGGCCACCAGAGATAAAAAAAGAAAAAATTTTAAAGGACATCACCTCCTAGGCCGATGTCCCGGTTTCAAAATAATTTCACAGAAATGTTCATTGGGTGACCCTCTACCAAAATTGCTAAAATGTTTTTGCTCTGCTGAACAAAATGGCCACCAGATATAAAAATAGAAGAACCTTTAAACGATATCTGCTCCTAAGCCAATGGCCCGATTTCAAAATCATCTTACAGAAATGTTCTTCTGGTGACCCTCTACCAAAATTGCTAAAATGGTTCTACCCCGCTGAACAAAATGGCAACCAGAGCTAAAAATAGAAAAATCTTTAAACGACATCGCCTCCTAATTTCACGGAGACAGTCCTTGGCTGACCCTCTACCAAAATTGCTAAAACGGTTCTGCTTTGCTGAACAAAATGGCTGCCATACTTTTGCAGAAATGTTCCTAGGGTGCCCCTCATCCAAACTTGCAAAAATGGTTTTATTCCAATGAACAAAATGGCCACCAGAGTTAAAATTGAAAAGACCTTTAGATGACAGCTTCTCCTAGGCCAGTGGCTGGATTTCGAAATAATTCTACTGAAATGTTCCTTGGGTGACCTTTTACTAAAGCTGCTAAAATGGTTTCCCTTGCTGAACACAATGGCTGTTGGATATTATTATTTTAGGTCTAGCCTGCCCAGGCAAGGTGGTGCAATTCGGACCATCTATGCACATGAACTATATTGGTTTCATTGGGTGGCAGGGCTTGAGATGTCTTCCCAGTGTTGGGTAAAATTCCAACAAAATTGGAAACAACATCTTCAAAAATGACCTATATAGTGTTGACTGGGACGTTTAATCTCAATTTAAACAAAAAGGGCATAAAAGGACTAGTCTGATCTGGATCCGCACTGTTTGCTATATGGTAGGGTGACAATGGGCCAAAAAGTCCACTATTTCTGGTAGTAACCCATACCCCCCCGTATAACAAAACATGTCATATACCAAAATGTTCGTCAGCATCCGTAGTATCTGAAACTGCCGGCATAAATTGGCATAAATGATGGCGAGCTGAGAAATCCAAGATGGCGTCCAAGATGGCCGCCATAGCTGTAAATTCCAGTTTTTCATAAAATATGAATATAAATACCACAAATCATCTTACAAACTTATTTTAATTTATTTTTCTGGTGTAGAGAGAAGATTTGTGCTAGAATATAGATCAAATTTTTAGGTTTGACTTGAAAATCGGTGAAAAAAATGATATTTTATTGTTTTTGTGTCTAGTTTCCAAGGTGGTACATAAAAGCAATTCTGATGTTTCTAGATTTAAACAGTTTTTACATATCTATTGTTTTATTTTAACTAAGACACTATTTTTAAATAAATTTAACACTATTCTAAAATACATTTATGGTTGGCTATGACATTTTTACCATCAATTTAGCCCCAGGATTACCCCACCCACTCAGTTTACCAGTAAAATTCATTCACATAATATTGCCACAAATCATCTTACAAACGTATTTTAAATTATTTTTCTGGTATAGAAAGACGATTTGTGCTAGAATATTGATCAACATCTTAGGTTTGACTTGAAAACCGGGGAAATAAAAGGCATTTCATCGTTTTTGTGTCTAGTTTTAAAGGTGGTACATAAAGGCGATGCTGATGTTGCAATTTTTTAACAGTTTTTATTTATCTAATGTTTTATTTTAACTAAGATACTATTCTGAAATACATTTAACACTATTCCCAAGTACATTTATGGTTTGTTATGACTTTTTTACCATCAATTTAGCCCCAGGATTACCCCACCCACTCAGTTTACCAGTACAATTCATTCACATAATACTCACAATCAAGGGATTTGCAGGTAAGGATTTCATTTTAGACAACAAGTAGAAGAGAGTATTGAAACTAATGCTTAGTTCTGTTTTCATACTATATTATATGATCAGCCATTAGGATACACCACCTCTTTATAACACTGTTTTCGGGATCTGAGCATTAACCGTCTTAATTAAGCAGTGCTACATCCAAACGAAACTAGAAAAACAATGTTATCAATTTGATCTAAAATAACTTTTATTGTCATTTTTGCTGTGTAACTGGCTAGGTTTTGGGGGTTATAAATTGCTATATCAGGGTTCATACGCGTCAGGGAAAAGTCAGGGAAATTTTTTTTTTTTCAAGGTCAGGGAATTGTCAGGGAATTTTACAAAATGTCAGGGAAATTTTGAAATTTGGAAAATGTCAGGGAAATGTCAGGGAATTTTCTGATCTGGGTAGGCACCAATTTGTAAAGGTTAAGGCAGTTTCTTCAAATATTTCCTTTTTCATGAAAGCTATAATCACACTTACAGCAACTTAAGCATAACTTTAAATTGTATGCATATATCTATATTCTACATATTTTTCAAATTCCATATAGAAGAAACTGAAAGGGATTTGCACCCCTTACCTCCTGAGCAAATCTGGTGATGGCTATATCTAATGATTCGATCCCCTTCTCTCCTGTGTTCAGAAAAACAGTTCAATATGGCTAATATGTTCAGGTTTCCAAAAGCAATTGCTTTATTGTCTATTGGTCATAACATAAAAACATTTGTTTGTTTGAAACAGTGTATTTGATTACTTTTTAATGCATGATAATTCATGTCATTTTGCTTACCAATGTGTATTGTGTAATCACCAGCTCCATATCCAGTTGATTTGGAATAAACAAACAAAATATTAAACAATGTAAATGTTTGTCAAAAAAGGAGGTAAGGGTTGGCTGTAGGGGTGGTGGAGGCCAACATTCTATTTATGCCCCCGCCATTCGAAGAATGGTGGAAAGGGCATATAGCGTTGCCCCTGTCCGTCCGTCCGTTCGTCCGTCCGTTCGTCCTTCCGTTCGTCCTTCCGTGCGTCCGTCCGTCCGAAACTTAAACGCAGTCAATAACTTCCTTATTTCTTGATGGATTTTAAAATTACTCGGCAGAAATGTTAACCATCATGAGACGACGTGTCACGTGCAAAACCCAGGTCCTTACCTCCAAGGTCAAGGTCATACTTAGAGGTCAAATGTCAAAAAAAGGGTCCGAAACTTAAACGCAGTCAATAACTTTCTTATTTCTGGATGGATTTTGAAATTACTTTGGAGAAATGTTAACCATCATGAGTTGATGTGTCACGTGCAAAACCCAGGTCCGTACCTCCAAGGTCAAGGTCATACTTGGAGGTCAAAGGTCAAAAAAAGGGTTCGAAACTTAAACGCAGTCAATAACTTTCTTATTTCTGGATGGGTTTTGAGATTACTTTGTAGAAATGTTAACCATCATGAGTCGATGTGTCACATGCAAAATCCAGGTCCGTACCTCAAAGGTCAAGGTCATACTTGGAGGTCAAAGGTCAAAAAAAGGGTCCGAAACTTAAACGCAGCCAATAACTTACTTATTTTTGGATGGATTTTGAAATTATTTTGAAGAAATGTTAACCATCATGAGACAATGTGTCACGTGCAAACCCAGATCCGTACCGCCAAGGTCATACTTAGAGGTCAAATGGCATAAAAAGGGTCCAAAACTTAAACACTGTCAATAACTTTCTATGGATGAATACGAACATAGACATATTTTTGGGCGGGGGCATCCGTGTCCTATAGACGCATTTCTATTTTTCATTAAGACTGAACCACTAAATGTGCACATTTTAAAATAACAAAAGTTTGTATCGTGCCAAACCAAAATGTCAGGGAAAAATGCTTTCATGTCAGGGAAAAGTCGGGAAATGTCAGGGAATTTTGTCTGAAAAAATTTGTATGAACCATGTATATCCAAAACTGTGTTATATAAATGTGTTATAAAGAGGATATGCTATACAATTAGGTTATATTTTGTTTGATTTGAGGTACATCCCCGTCAACACTGCATCAGTCATTTTACGTTTTGGAGACATTGCTTCCAATTTTTTGTGGGGCTTTCCCCGACATTGAGATGAAATGACATCTCAAGCCCCGCCACACATTTAAACGAAAAGGTTTTATGGATTTAAGGATGGTCCAGCTCGCACCACTTTTCTTGGGCATGCTAAGAATCTCTAAGCGGTTTACTCAGTATACCCTAGGTCTACTGGGCTAGGCAAATTAATCTTAGATTTTATAGCTCCCTATAAAATCGGTAGCTGATATGCACACCAGGTCCTGTGCACTAAAAAGAAATTGCTGCTGCTTTAACTAGCCCTGAGACATTTGACTCAGTCCCAAGATCTGAAATATCTTGAAGCTGGAAGTCTGGTTTAGGCAGAACATGAATTGCCTGTACTATGTAAAGAAGGGCAGGTACCACAACCCTTAAGGCAATATAGACAGCATAATTGCACTTTCATCTGGCTCTAGCTTCCTGAAAACAGTATAAACTGGAATATACCTGGTGCAGTCAGCATGAATACCTTTTCTGCCTGTCATCAGCATAAAGCAGGTTAAAGTGATGCACAAGTAGAAAGAAAACTTCGGTATCAGAACTGACAACAAGGGCTGCATTAACTCCAAGAGAACCTGCAACTGCTAGTTGCAAATCTTTCTTCTATCAGCTTCTTCACGGTTGGAATAATGAACAGAAACAACACCAGCAGAAACTTCAGAGCCTTGTTCTTAAGTCAACCTGCACCAGCAACAGTAGCATTCTTCTTAAGAAGCTCATGGCAGTTTTCGTTAAGGTACCTAGTGTAAAGTATTGTCAGTTCATTCTTGCTTTTACTGCTTGAAATTATCTATCAGTCACCAGTTACTATATTTTTCCTCGTAGACACAGGCGCGGGTGAAGAAACATTCTTTCCACACTTTTGTTGGGTCTGTGATTTGAGACTGTTTGCCTCATTCCTGTCAAAACTGAAGTGAATGGTAGCTAGCCAAATAATGGTAAGAAGACTTTAAGATCAAAACATTGCAGTCATCTGTTGATATGTCAGTTTGAGACATGATGAATGCTGCAACACTTTAAGTACAGACATCCCGTCAAATACTATACAACCAGCAAGTCTTTCTAGTTTTTCAAGGAAATCCGACTTATTGGTAGACATCATACATTCTTCATTTGTAAACAAACTCGGGTGATCATGCGCATTTTTGAAAGACAAGAACTTGAACGAATGAATTGATGTGTAGAAAGCATATATCTCTTCACCGGTGGCAGTCAGTTCCTCAGACTGGTTTCCCCAGACACCTGTGTCATTGACCTGATATCACTCATAGTCAGGAGTTTTGACCCAGGCAAAGGCTCATAAGATTGTTTTTTTTTTTTTTTTGGACTGCCTAACAAGCTATGGGCATGAGCCTTTCCTGCATGAATGACTCAAATGGCGACCCATTTTATGGCAACTTATCAAACTTCTCTGTCTCTTGTGGAACTTCATCTCCAGTAGCTATATTGTCCAAATGTCTTCGGCCCTGCCCATCGGGCTTGAAGAACTAGGTGGGCTGCATGATGCTTCCACGCAGAGCTGAAACCGACCGCACATGAATATTGGTAAACCCCTTAGAGGATCTAAGCCTGTCTATGCAAAGCGGTGCGAGTCGGACCATCCATGCTTATGAGCTGTATTGGTTTCATTGGGCGACAGGGCTTGAGATGTCATTTCATCTCAATGTCGGGTAAAATTCCCACAAAACTGGAAGCAATGTTTCCAAAATGACATATACAGTGTTGATGGGTACGTTAAACTTCAAATTAACAACAAACAAACAAAATTGTCCAAATGTCAGGTAAAATGGTTCAATAAATTTTAAACCGTCATTGTGAAATAAATCCAGCATCTTGTTAATAGGCTTATTATAAGCCTGTGTATTGGTATGGTGTTTAGTAGAGCATGCAACTATGCATGGCATACTTAGCAGTAATGGGTTGTGATAAAAACCATCTTATAAGGGCTTGTTCATAACTTCATTGTGGGTGATTCCTATAATATAACTGGATAGCCAGTTTGCCATTTTGTGGGACAGTAACTGTCCTTTTGGCTTTCCTCTGTTGTTGTTTCCATTAAGTTCTAGTTACTTCATGTTTGTGATTCTTTCCCTTTAGAGTCATTGATGGGAGGTGTTAATTAATTGTGTCGATTCTTGATCATTGCTTTACTTCTATTTTGAGAACAAATCTCTGAAAGTATGCAGTGAGGTAGTTGCTGCTCAGCGTTAACTTGATTACAACTATGAAGAAGCCGATAGTAGAATGATTTTGCACCAGCAGTTTGCATGTTCTCTGGGAGATAACACAGCTGTTCTGGTCAGTCCATATACCCATGTTTTCGTTCTACTTCTGCTTCACTTTAGCCAGCTTAATGTTGATAACATATTCTTCAAGACAGACAGGCAGTGTATTCATGCTGACTGAACCACGTATTCCAGTTCACAATGTTTTCAGGAAGCTAGAGCCAGATGAAAGGCCAATTTTGCTGTCTGTATTGCCTTACAGGTTGTGATACCTGCTCTTCTTTATATAGTATAGACAAGAAGAATGCCTAAATCAGACTTCAAGCTTTAAGTTATTTCAGATCTTGGTATTGAGTCAAATGTCTCAGGGCCAGTTAAGGCAGCAGCAATTTTCTGTAGGTTTGCTGTTCAAACACATTAGACAACAATGGTGCTCCAAAAATCCAGAGTTAGACCTAGTCATCTACGACCAACTAATAGTTTTTTCTTTGCTCCATTTTTACAGGTGTACATATCAGCTGCTGATTTGATGGGGAGCTATAAAATCTAAGAGTAATTTGTCAAGCCTATAGACCAAGGGCATATGGTTGATCCTGAAACTGGCTTATTTAATCCACAGGTCATCAGACAGACACAAGCAGCCCCCAGCTATTAACAGATATGGTTGTAAATAGCCTGATCAGTGTAGTGATGACTACATTTGCTCATAGAAAGTATAACAATGTACTCTTTAAACCTTATTGGTTTCATTGAGCGACAGGGCTTGAGATGTCATTTCGTTTCAATGTCGGGTAAAAGTCCCACAAAATTGGAAACAACGTCTCCAAAATGACCTTTACAGTGTTGACGGGGACGTTAAACCTCAAATCAAACAAACAAAACAATACTAACTCATGTTTATACCGAGGACTATGACAGTTTTAAAACATGTACTTGTAGTCTCATTAGGCCTATTAGTACAACACAATCATTTTATAACACATTTTTATATAACACTGCTCAAAGTCCAAACTCCAAACTAATTACATAGAAAAAATGACAAACAAAAACATTTAAAGGAAGTTATTTTACGCTATTCTACCCTTTTTGTTTGGATATAACACTGTTTAACTAAGAGGTTTATGCTTGGATTAAGAACAAAGTATTATAAAGAGGTGGTGTTTCCAAATGGCTAAATACATAATATAACATTACGAAAACACGCATAATTCAAATACAATGGAAGATTTTACTACCATCACCCCTCACACACACACACACACACGCTATGTCCTTAAGCATAAATTAGAAACAATAATGCTTACCCCTGAAAACCCTAGTTTTTCTATATAAAAGTGAGGTTCAAGGGGGTAAAAAACATATGGGCATGTTTTCGTGACAATATGAAAACAGAACTAAGCATTATTGTGAATGTCCTCTACTACTTAATTGTCTGAAATGAAGCACACGCCTACAAATCCCTTGTGTGTGAGCATTTATGTGAATAAATTTTACAGGTAAACTGAGTGGGTGGGGTAATCCTGGGGCTAAATTGATGGAAAAAATGTCATAACCAACCATAAATGTATTTTAGAATAGTGTCAAATGTATTTTAGAATAGTGTCTTAGTTAAAATAAAACAATATATATGTAAAAACTGTTTAAATTTTGAAACATCAGAATTGCTTTCATGTATCACCTATGAAACTAAACACAAAAACAATAAAACATCATTTTTTCACCGGTTTTCAAGTCAAACCTAAAAATTTGATCTATATTCTAGCATAAATCTTCTTTCTACACCAGAAAAATAAATTAAAATAAGTTTGTAAGATGATTTGTGGTATTTATATTCATATTTTACGAAAAACTGGAATTTTCAGCTATGGCGGCCATCTTGGACGCCATCTTGGATTTCTCAGCTCGCCATCATTTATGCTAATTTATGCCGGCAGTTTCAGATACTACGGATGCTGACGAACATTTTGGTATATGACTTGTCTTGTTATACGGGGGGGTATGGGTTCCCATTTTTTTGGACCAGATTGTCACCCTACCAATAATGACTTTAAAGTAACCAGCCAACACAAAGCAGAAGATAATTCTGTAGGGTTAAACAGAAACATCTTAATCACTCTTTGAAATTGTACATTTATATATAAACAACAAGGTTTTAGACCTGTCAAAATATCAACAGGCAGTTGAAGATCGACTATTATACATAGCTCTGTCACTGCTTGAATCAGTAGGACTCAAAACAAACTGTGAAGTGACTAATATTGTTATGCCAGAAGGTATACATATTAAATTGTGCAGTGACTCTGGCTCTCATTGTATAAAAGAAGTCACTTAGAGGTTAGGACCCAGGTTTTTGACCTAGTTATAAACAGAGCTGCAAACATGGGCTAGATAACTACTAGGCTCTTGAAAATAATATAAGTGGCTTAAGGATCTGCGCTGCAGTATTCAGAATCAGCACCAAAAACTGTTTATTTTGGATGGAGTGATGTAGATAAGGTGGGTATAAAAAATTATGTTGATAGTTAAAGGATAGTTTTCCTTATCAATAAAACATATGTTGCGGGTATTTATTAGAACCACGTTGCTCTTAATGAAAATATATGCACCATACATTTTTATCAAAAAATAAGGGAGACTTTAGCTAATGTACCACTAAATACCCACCATATCTACAGCTCTATGAACTAAAGATTTGACTGATTGATTGTTTTGGGTTTAATGAAACATCAACCCTTGTGGGTCATTTTGTGTCCTCTCAGAGAAATGGAGAAAAGAGGTAGGAGAGATGGTAGAGGATATGAAAGTGAGGGACAGAGGAGAAGAGGCAAATGAATGGAAGGAAGTGTATATAGAAACAGAAGAAATAACATTCCCCCCTCTACCCATACTTGCAGCAAGGACAGTAGGCCTTGTCCAACTGTGAGTCAATATCAGTTGGACACAACAGTGATGCAAGATACACTTATAGAGATTTAATTACAGTATTGATAAATGAATTCTGAGCCAAGGCACAGAAAAGAATCAAGCTGGCATATAGTGTTGGCATGCCTAAATAGTGTTGACATGGATGTAAAGCTCAACACAAATAAACAAATTGACCCTTGCCCTGCTGAGCCTGGATGTGACTTATCTTTCAAACAATGTAGATTCTGATCAGATGGCTTCTTGGCTTCTAAAGAAGACATCTGATCAAGATTTACACTTACATTCAGTTTGTGAATTTATAGGAATAAATTACATCATTTTAACCCAGTTTGTGCCGAAAACTTAGAATGGGATACTGGCAACCCGGGATTGGCAAACAGTGAAGGCCCAGATCAGATGCTGCAGAACTTGACATCTGATCTCGGCCTACATTGTTTGTAAAAGGTTCTGCCATTTTCCATATTAGGGGTTGAGGTTGACAAAACAGTGTAGACCTAGAACAGATAACACAGAATATGGCCTCTGTCTGATCAAAGTCTACTTTGTTACTTACAGTACATGAAATTTTGAGTCAGATGCTGCAGAATGTGGTGTCCAATCGGAATTTACACATTTTGCTTACAGTTCAGAAATGTACAAGTAATAAACGAAATGTGAACAGTCTATACCGCAATTCAGGATCATTTTCCTAGCCTACATTCCGACACAATTGGCCCACCAGTGCTGTCATTGCTTTGAAATATGCTATTGTTTTCCAAAATAAAACTGACTTCATAACGAACTTAAGTGTTTATGCCAGAAAATCTAATGTCATTATTTCCAAAAACAAAACTTAACGTCATTTCTATTCAAATAAAAAAAACTCCAGTGCAAACTAACGTAATTTCATGTTATCAGAAAATTAGAAGCTTCTATGGTGAAATGGTTAAACTACTTGCCTAATAAACCAAGTTTCATGGGTTCAGTCCAATGCTTCTCCACACTTGAGGCGTTTTTGATGCCGGGAATCCACATCCTTTGAACACAGTGACTGAATTTAAGAAAAACTGTACAAAATCTCCACCTAAAGTCTTAAATGGTTCTGCTACATTGAATAAATAGCACATAGACATAGACAAATAAAAACATCATCAAAAGATAATACAACTTGAATCAGGTGAGCGAATTAGGTCCATCATGGACCTCTTGTTAGTTATGTCCCCTGACAGTATAATTTTGTGATGGCCATAACTGCAATACTTTTATGATATATTGCTGGTTTAATTCTGGTGTATGTTCTATTGGTGAACAATCTTCTAAAGGCTATATTGGCTTTTGGTCGGGGGATTTGCCATCTCTTCTGATGGCTATTTTGTAGTGTTTATTGTCTCACCTGGTATCTACTCATTTCAGACATACAATAATGATATTTCTCTTTTTTTCTGCTCTAAAACATAAATTTATGCCTTAGATTATCAATGTTTTAGAGCAGCAATAAGAAAACTGATCCTCACCCCCTGTATAAAGGAGGGTTAATAGGGACTTCAAGTTTTAGAACTGGTAACATTACGGCAAATCATGAATGAGATAGTCAGATCATGATATGGTAAACAGATCATACCACAATTATATCATACATCGTGTTAACAGGTCTGTGTAATGAACGCCACTTTAAACTCTACTTTTATCCAAAAGCTCATAGAATTTTTCTTTTTGCTCCAACATTTTTAAAGTTTCATTAAAACGAATCTATGAGAAATAAAACTATTTTTATTGAAGCAAAAATAAATATTCAAACAAGGTTTGTTACCATTAAACCAAGATTCCTATTTAGCCAGATCAGGAATCAGCCTAGCCAAATAGGAATTCTTATTTGGACTAAACAGGGTTTAGTCAGATCTGGAATCTGGTTAAACTAAATATTAATTTAGCCAGATCCGGAATCTGCCTAGGCCAAATAAGAATTCCTATTTGGCCTAGCCAGATTCTGGATCTGGCTAAATTCCTATTTGGACTAGGACATATATATTTTACTGGATATTTATTATTTTGTCTATGTATTCCTGCCTTGAGGCTTATTTCTATTTCTGCTATATTGTGCTGTTTGAATTTACAAGTATGAAAGTCTGAGGCATCTGCAATGGATGAAATTATAGCCCGGTGGCCAAAAAAGGCCCCACCTCGTGGCCAACTGGTTTGACACAGACTTATATAGTGGACGGCTACCATGATTGTTCAAATTATAGACCTTTGGCCAAAAATACCCCTGCCCCGGGACCCACATGTAAATCTCTTAGCTCAGGTGAGCGATATAGGACCATCATGGTCCTCTTGTTTTGCAAAATACAAAGGGTAGGCATATAGCCGCCTACTGTAGGACGAATAACACCGCGCAAGAATACATCATATGATAACTGCACATGAAGTGCATGGTAAGAAATAGTCTGCCTACCATATTTCATCTAAAAGACGTGCTGGCTTTGTCATATATCTACTAAAAATAATTTAGACCTGCTGTAGCACCAGAGAGGCTTCTGTGTTCTTAATTCATCTGGTAACAGTCAGTATAATTATGTCAATTTGCTGCATCCACAAGAAGATTTGATATTGAGGCTTGTTTTGCAAGCAACAATATACACTATAGCTTTGTTTGTGGTGCAGTTGTATAACTTGGTTTACTTTTTTGATAACAGAATATGCCGAAGGCAGGTGCAAGCTATAGCTCATATACCCCCACTCTGCATCAACATCATCTCTTTCTGAATCCTTAATCCAACAAAGCTGTTCAGAAACCTAATGAGATGCATCAAGTCAACATGCAAATTCAGAATTGCTAAAGGCAATATGTAATAGACAAGATGACCACAAAGGCACAATGTAATATGTCCTCATCCAGGTGAGCGATTTCTTGCCCACTTGGGTCTCTAGTTTCCAGCATGGAAATAGCTTCGAACCCTGCCAAAGAGATGATGTCAGCGATTTTTGTTAAAATTTGTGTATGTTGTCCCAGCAGCCGAGACTGAGAGCAAACACTTTCTCTGAATATTCTCAAGAATCAGCCCAGCACTCAGAATATTGCTTACACCATCAGAAAGAACATAAATTTCCTCACACATTGCGCTTTATTTGAAGAAATTTAATTCAGTATAAATAGAGATATTCTAAAAAACCTACCTGAAGTTGGGCTAAAAATATTAACAAACTCTGTGTTACTTATCATTTGGTCATGTGGATTCCCCACACTGTTGTACCAAGATCGCTAAAATGGTTTGACTCTGCTAAACAAATGGCCATCAGAGCTAAAATAGAAAAAAAACTCTATAAGCAACATCTCCTGCTATGCCAGTGGCTTGATTTCAAAATAATTTCACAGAGATTTTCCTTGGGTTACCCTCTACCAAAATTGCTAAAATGGTTCTGCTCCACTGAACACAATTGCAGCAGAGCTAAAAATAGAAAAAGTTTTAAACAATATTTCCTCCCAGGCCAATGGCCCAATTTCAATATAAATGTGTCCCCCCACCAAGTTGCTTTCAGTGCGGATCCAGTTCGCATTGGCCATGGCTGTTTGATCTCCAGAACCAATGGATGGATTCTGACCATACTTGTATGGATACATCACTAGAACAGGGGAAACAGTCTTTAGGTTTTAATGGCATTGAACTCATTTTCAAGGGTGCCGGTTTCGAAAAACAGTTGATTTTTGGCTAAAAATGGCTTGTCTGCACTCTATCTCTTGTAAGAATCGATGAATATTGATCAGACTTGGTACAATGTATCCTTACAACATAATACATATTTTATTAGTTTGTGGTGACCTTGACCTTATTTTGAAGGTCACATGCCCTCCAAAACTGTCAATTTCCTATCTCATTAATGAATTGATGAAATTTGGGCAAACGTGGTACAATATATCATTGCAGTCTACCACAGATACCATGTATGTTTAGATTTGGTGACCTTGACCTTATTTTCAAGAGCACATCCACCCCAAAACTCATGTTAGACTTGTCTGCACCCTTTGATGAAATTTGGTAGAACTTTATACAATATTTCATTGCAGAAAATCTGATTAGATTCTGGTAAGGACCTAATTTTCAGTCACAGGCCCCAGAAACCATCAATTTTGGCTTGGCTGCAACCTGTCTCTTGAACAAATTAATTAAATTTGGTAAAATTTGGTGCAAGTTCTGTGGTAGGCACTACCAAAATTGCTTAAATGGTTTAGCTCTGCTGAACAAAGAAAACACAGCCATCAGAGCTAGAGATAGAAAAACCTTTAACTCATTATCCCCTAGAATCTTATCTCCACTAATTCCCTGGTAAATATTACTGGATTGGTATCCTTGGTATCCATCACCATTCTTCTTGTAATGCTCGGCCAAGCTGTTGCAGATTATTGCAATGCTGCAGTCTGTTGCACACGCGGCGACCCAAGACATCCCAAATGTGCTCAATAGGCGACATATCTGGGGATTTGGCTGGCCACGGCAGCGTCCTTACACCTTGTTGTCTCAGAAATTCAATGGCAACATGGGCATGATGTGGGCTTGCGTGGTCGTCTTGGAATTCGAAGTTCCCACCAATGCAATGGGCGAATAGGACAACCACTGGGCGTACAATTTGGTCTACGTAACGCTGGCCAGTCAAGTTACCTTGAACCATCATGGTAACTTGACTGGCCAACATTAAGTAGGCAAAATTCAAAGACGACAATGCATGCCGCCATCGAGCCCATGTTGCCGTCGAATTTCTGAGACAACAAGATGTAAGGACACTGCCGTGACCAGCCAATCCCCCGATATGTCGCTGATTGAGCACATTTGGGATGTCTTGGGTCGCCGCCTGCGCAACAGACCGCAGCATTGTAAAAATCTGCAACAGCTTGGCCGAGCATTGCAAGCAGAATGGTGACAGATACCAAGGGAGATAATCCGTCACACAATCTGTTACAACTGAAGAGGTGTGTGGCACAACTCGGCCCCACTGCTAGCGTCCCGATACCTGGTGGTGGATTGAGGATGTTAATAAGGTCATTGCAGCCAAGCGGCAAGCCTTTAAAGCATAGAAGACTGGTAAGGGCACCCGTGCATCATATCTTGCTGCCAAACGCATGGCCAGACGTGCGGTGCACTATGCTTGCCAAGAAGCTGAGAAGGAGATCTACAAGAATATTGACCCTAAGTCCTCAGAAGTATACCTCCTTGCTAACCAGATGAGAAGAGAGAATGCTGATGTTGTAGGTGACAAACCAGTAAAGAATGATGCAGGGGAGATGTCAATGAGTGAAGACTCAAAGCAGAGGGCCTGGTTAGAAAGGCTACTCAATGTTGAGTTGGACTGGGACCCAGACCACCAGTGGAAGGGCCACCCATCCCAATCACTATTGATATGGTTAAGAAGGCTATCTCTCAGATGAAGACTGGCAAAGCAGCGGGTCCCTCTGGCATAGTGGTGGAGATGATAAGAGTTGCAGGTGATGCGGGTGCCTTGATGATCCACGACCTTGCAGCTGCAATCATCCCTGATGGGAAGGTACCCTCTGACTGGGAACAGAGTTTCATTGTCTGTCTCTACAAGGGCAAGGGCGATGTATTGGAACGGGGCAACTACCGTGGTCTCAAGCTGACAGAACAGGTCATGAAAGTCCTGGAGAGGATTATGGATTGCCTCATTAGGCATTTGGTGTCCATTGAAGATTCCCAGTTTGGCTTTGTCCTAGGAAGAGGCACAACAGACCCAATTTTTGTTGTACGGCAGCTGCAAGAAAAGTATCTGGTGGCCAACAGGAGACTCTACATGGCTTTTGTAGACCTGGAGAAGGCATTTGACTGAGTGCCTCGGAAATTCATCTGGTGGGCACTAAGAAAACTTGGAGTGGACGGGTGGATTGTGAAACTGGTCCAAGGGATTTATGCTAATGCTCGGAGCCGTGTCCGCGTTGGTGATGGTTACAGTGAAGAATTCGAGGTAAAGGTGGGTGTTCATCAAGGCTCTGTTCCAAGCCCACTGCTTTTCATTATTGTGCTTGAAGCCTTGTCATGCGAGTTCCGCTCTGGAGTCTCCTGGGAGGACCTGTATGCTGATGACCTTGTCATCATAGCTGAATCCCTTGAGGAATGTGTCAGAAGGCTCTTAACTTGGAAAGACGCAATGAAGGTGAAAGGGCTGAGAGTGAATGCAGGAAAGACAAAGATCATGATCTGTGGTACAGGTCTGGACCTCTTGCAGGCCAGTTCCCAAGCGCTGTATGTCGCACTGGAGTGGGCAGCAACAGTATCTTTTGTAATGGCTGCAAGTTCTGGGTGCACAAGAAATGCAGTGGGCTCAAATGCTTGATAGAGGACCCTGATTACAGGTGTACACGGTGCCAAGGAACTGCATGCCCCTTATATGGTTGACCACAGAGGGAAGTCCAAGTCAGATCAGACAGCTGGAGGTTGTAGCTTCCTTTTGCTACCTAGGTGATATACTCTCTGCAGCGGGTGGTTGCGACCTTTCAACTACATCACATGTGAAAACAGCCTGGAAGAAATTCAAGGAGTTGCTACCAGTTCTCTCTTCCCGCCACCATTTGTTCAAGACACGTGGCCGTGTGTATAGCTCTTGTGTGCGGAGTGCAATGCTCCATGCCAGTGAGACATGGCCATTGACAAAGCCAAACCACCAATGTCTACAGGGAAATGACAGGGCAATGATCAGACAGATCTGCAATGTCAAGCCACAGGACACTGTCACCATCAGGTCCAGTGAGTTACTTGAGCGTCTTGGCATTGAGGACCTGGACCTCATCCTGAAAGAGAGAAGGCTTCGCTGGTATGGACATGTGGAACGCTCCAACGGTGCAGTCAAGACTGCCTGTGACATACAGGCAGGTGGTAAGCGGGGGCCAGGAAGGCCCAAGATGACCTGGAAGCAGCTAACAGAAAGAGATTGCAGAGAATGGAATCTCTCTTCTATCAATCCTCATGATAGACAAGCCTGGAGATCTGGTGTAAGATCTGCCATGTGTGCAGCAAGCCAGCTACCTGGAAGGGGGCCCATTTATGTGGACGTTGCCCCTTTACCTGCACGTTAATAAAAAAATCTGTTGATGATGTTTGATGATGAATAGAAAACCCCTTAACTGATAAACCCTCCTATACCCTTGGTTAAATTTAATTCAAATTTCAAAGGAATGTTGCCTAGGTGACCCTACACCAAACAAGGTGAATTTCTGCTCCAGTAAATAAGATGGCCACCAGATTTAAAAATAGAAAAGCTTCTCCTTTTCCTTTGGTCCAGTTTCATTTAAAATTCAAAGGAAAGTTGCTTAGGTAACCTCTACCAAATAGCTAAAAGGTTCTGCTGGGATGAACAAGATGGCCACCAGAGCAAAAAAAAAAAAGACGTTTAAATGACAATTCGGTCTTCACTTTTGATAAAATTTCGTTCAAACTTCAAATGAATGTTGCTTAGGTGATCCTCTATCAAAGTAGCAAAACAAGATGGCCACCAGAGCTAAAAATAGAAAAACCTTTAAATGATAACTCCTGTTAAACCTTTGGTCCAGTTTCATTCAAACTTCATACGACTGTTCCTTAGGTGACATGCAGAAATAGCTTAACAGTTTGCTTAGGTGAACAAGATGGCTGCCAGGGCTTAAAGTAGAAATATCTTTAAATGACAACCTCTCCTATACCTGTGGTTCAATCTCAATCAAAGGTCACAGGAAAGTTGCTCAGATGACCTTCTACCAAAATGGTTTAGTTCCACTGAAGACAATGGC
Organism: Lucinisca nassula; assembly: GCA_963580285.1. Classification (NCBI taxonomy): domain Eukaryota; kingdom Metazoa; phylum Mollusca; class Bivalvia; order Lucinida; family Lucinidae; genus Lucinisca; species Lucinisca nassula. The sequence goes on along the minus strand of OY757019.1, from coordinate 65,613,228 downwards.
TGACAAACTTAATCCTCTGTTTTGGTCGGGCCCATCAGTCTAACTGTTGATCTTCTTTTGCTCCAGCATTTCAGTGGTTTCTTGCTGTTGAGTCATCACCCGTGTATCATCTCTGTGGTTGTTTGATTTTTGTATTCACGGAGATGTTGCACTGATGAGTTAGGTGGCCTTATGCAGACTGAACAAATTATTTGTCTAAATCGCGACGGAAGTAAGGGCGAGGATTATGGCCACGTAAAATCAGTTAAAGCCCCGCCCGAGTGGAATTCGTTCCACTGACTGCTCCAAGGCGGTTCTTCTGTCGCCATTTATTTTTGTTTTGGCATGTCTTTGAGTGTGTGTACTCCTTATATTATTTTGTTTTGGATAGCCTATTAGCCATTTTTTGGGGAAAGTAACTGTCCTTTTGGCTTTCCGCTATTGATGTTTCCGTTAAGGTCTAGTTGTTTCATGTTTGTGCTTCTTTCCCTTTGGTGTCTGATGGGAGCTGTGGGTTAATTGTATTGATTCCTGATCATTGCCTCTCTTCTATATTTTAAAAGAGAAACCTCTTTCATTATGTTGCCCAGGTGACCATCTATCTAAGTTCAACAGTTATGCTTCATGGAATGAGTGACTGTCAGCTGCCCACATGGCTTGAAATTAGGAGTGGTGAGTGATTTAGGGCCATCTTGGGCAGGGGGATCTCATTAAATACTTGTAAATCTCTTGGAGGGTCTAAGCCTATCCAGGAACTGTGACATTGCATAACAGCTGTTGACTGGGCCATAAAACAACAACACAACAAATCACTAGCCTGATGTTAGCTTTTATGTTGTTAACATCCCTACCTCACTCATGAATTTTGCAGGATGCTTTCCTGTTGTCAAGATATTTTATTAGCAAGGCTTCATATGCAAGGCAGCATTCAGACAAGCTACTCTGTCCTGTGACAGCTGTTATTATACCCCCACAAATGAAATTTGGGGGGGGTATATAGGAGTGAGCTTGTCGGTCGGTCGGTCAGTCTGTTGACTTGGTTTCCAGACGATAACTCAAAAAGCGCTTCACCGATTTTTATAATTTTTGGTACACTGATGTAACATCATAAAATACAGGTCAAGTTCGATTTCCACTACAATTCGTCAATTTTCAACATAGTTATGGCCCCTTTCAAGTGAAAAAATTGCAAAATGGCGCTGCTGTACTATCAAGGCAGTTTTTGTGGGGGTATTCATCACCTTTAGTGATAGCTCTAGTTAGTTCTTGTTTTGGGTTACCAGAAGGTCTTCTAATAGATGTTCTGATTATTCCACGGGTTACCCCTGTTATTGTTATGTAGACAAATAATTGTGGATGGATGGAAGATGAACAGATGATGGATAGTGAGTGATCCTAAAAGCTCAGCTTTGAGCACTTGGTTCTCAGGTGAGCTATAATCCGCCTTCTAAATGACACAGGAGATTCATACTTCCATGTCAAAGTTCTTAACCAGCTGATATACCCAGTCCAATTAAGGTGGCCCAGTACATGTACCATGTTCAGTGTAATTATGTTTGCAGAAGAAGGAGCAGAAGGTCTAGACTATGACATGAAAGAGGACCCATTTGATGCACCGACAGAAGAACAGAGGATTGTGAGTGCCTTCCAGATACAGAAAGGGAGATCTCAAAGTTTGTCCACATTTTCCAAAGACAGCAATACTCAGGGATTTAGGCTGAATCAGCAAGATAAGGTTAGATTAAACACACTTATGTTTTCTTCACTCAAATGTCAAACAGATTTAATTTTGAAAGTTGATACTTGTATCAAGTTTCTTTGTCAACGCAATTCTATTTCCTGTACTGGACCTAACTACAGCACTTCCGCTTCTTCGAACATACACTTAATAAAAATTGTCCTTAAGACAAAACATCAGGATGGAACTTCGGGAAAGCTCTAAATACTTAACATGCAAATTATCTTTATGCCCCCATCTTTGAAAAGGGGCATATTGCGTCTGGCTTTCCTTTCATTACGCTTTCTTGTGCATAGCATAACTTTATAACCATATATGCTATTGTTTTGAAATTTCGCATATGGATTCCTCGTGAAAAAATAGTTTACCCATATTTTATTTTTTTTTCATATCCAAATTATCTCACCTTTTTGAGTTATTTCCCCTTTAATTAAATAACATAGAAATCTCATTAGCAAGATATCTGAGTATTTGAGCTCTTGATATTTGGTATACTGATTGGGACTAAGGAGATCACCTGATTAAATTTTCAACCAATTTAATGAAATTTTGTTAGAGATATGATCCTTGGCAATTACGGGCCATTTAATTGTGTTGCTTTCTGGGGCATAACATAACTTTATAACCATGTATGCTAGTGTTTTGAAATTTCATATATGGTTTCCTTGTGAAAAATAGTTGACCTATATTTTTTTTTCTTATCCAAATTATCTCTCCTTTTTGAGTTATTTCCCCTTTAATTAAATAACTTAGAAATCTCGTGAACAAGGTTTCTCAAAAGTATTTGAGCTAGAGCCTTGATATTTGGTATACTGATTGGGACTAAGGAGGAGATGACCTGATTAAATTTTCAGCCAGTTTAATGAAATTTTTGTTAGTGTTATGGCCCTTTGCAACTTCTGACCATTTAATTGTGTTGCTTTCTGATGCATCGCATAACGTTATAACCATGTATATTAATCTTTTGAAATTTCATATATGGATTCCTTGTGAAAAAATTGTTGACGCATATTTTTTTTTCTTATCCAAATTGTATCCTCTTTTTTAGTTATTTCCCCTTTAATTAAATCACATAGAAATCTCGTTAGCAAGATATCTCAAAACATATTTGAACTAGAGCCTTGATATTTGGTTTACTGATTGGGACTAAGGAGGAGATTGTCTGATTAAATTTTCAACCAATTTAAATAATTTTTGTTAGAGTTATGGCAATTTGTAATTTCTGGCCATTTAATTGTGTTTCTTTCTTGTAACAAGATATTTAAAAAACTATTTAAATTGTTGCCTCAAAACTTGGTTGGCTGATTTGGAATGACTAGTACATCACCTGATTAACATTTGAAAAAAAAATCTGATTTTTTTTTTTTCGATAATTGCCTTTTGAAAATTTGGGCATTTATGGACAAGCATATGGTTGGGGGCATAGTGTTTTACAAACACCATTTCTAGTTTACAAATAAATTGGCACAGAAAGACGAGTTCTGAAATGAAAACAATACTCCGGGACTGTTTTCCTATGCGCTCTCCGATGCTATTTATAATATTTGAGATTTTACTCTTTCATCCCTGAGTTTCTCTCGCTTAAAATATATTCTTAATGAAATGGATTTCTGATTAGTTCATTGCCATAATGGCAAACAGTGTATATTCTGGCGAGAATGCTTGCTATGTGCCTTCTTATTTTGACCTACAAGGTTTGCATAGATACAATGTATTTGACGTCTGCACAGATCTACAGGGTTAAAAGGGTTAGTTTGCTTCTTTCTGATTATCAGGGGCCAACTAAACAACCTTTAACTGAACGACAATAAGCACAGTTATTCACCTGCTTTCCAGAGCTCTAATTACTAAACATGTGTTGTAAGCTCTGAATTTTAAATCAAGTTCCGTACTTTTAGCAAATAGTGAAGACACCAATCAGACCCTAGATTCTGTGGCCTCTAATCTGTCTTAACTGTTTCCTATTGTCCCAGTATTGGAACAGTTGGCATTTATGGGTTAATACTTTTAGGACCCATAAGCTTCAATACAATACAGGTTGGAATAAACTTATTTTTATTTGCCTTTGGTAAGACGAATCAGTCAGTCAGATTTCGCTAAATGTGGCATCTGATCAGGGTTATAATGTCTAAATCAAATGGTTTAGAGATGATATTTTTTTTGTCAAGTTATTCTCCTTTTTTATGTCCCGATGCCCTAAGGATTGTCATATCAACGTGATGTTGATGCGATGTTGCTAAGATGTCATGTGCTCGCTAGAAAAACTTCTCTGTAAGCATATGGGACAAGCACAGAACGTACTGAGCTAATTTAGAATTTGAAGGTTTTACCATGAAGAAATTAGCTTTCTTCCTTTTTTATCCCCCGACCGAAAAGGTTCGGGGGATATAGCGATCAGCCTGGCGTCCGTCCGTCTGTCCGTCCGTCTGTCCGTCCGTCCGTCCGTCCGTCCGTCCGTCCGTAGACGCAACCTTGTGATGGCCATAACTCCTATACCCTTTGAGATTCATTGATGGTTCTTGGCACAATTGTTCACAAGGCTGAGACGGTGTGTCATGCGCAAGAACAAGAACTCTGGATGCCATGGTTTTTGAGTTATCTCCCCTTTTAATAAAATAGAATGACTACTTTGTGATGGCTATAACTCCAATACCCTTTGAGATATATTGATGGTACCTGGCACAGTTGTTCACAAGACTGAGACAGCGTGTCATGCACAAGAACCACAACTCTAGTTGCCATGGTTTTTGAGTTATCTCCCCTTCCAATAAAATAGAGTGACTACCTTGTGATGGCCATAACTTCAATACCCTTTAAGATATATTGATGATACCTGGCACAGTTGTTCACAAGGCCGAGACGGTGTGTCATGCACAAGAACCACAACTCTGGGTGCCATGATTTTTTAGTTATCTCCCCTTCCAATAATATAGAATCACTACCTTATAATTGTCACATCTCCAAGACACTTTGAGATATATTGATGATACCTGGCACAGCTGTTCACCAGGCTGAGACAATGTATCATGCACAAGAACCACAACTCTAGTTGCCATGGTTTTTGAGTTATCTCCCCTTCCAATAAAATAGAGTGACTACCTTGTGATGGCCATAACTTCAATACCCTTTAAGATATATTGATGATACCTGGCACAGTTGTTCACAAGGCCGAGACGGTGTGTCATGCACAAGAACCACAACTCTGGGTGCCATGGTTTTTGAGTTATCTCCCCTTCCAATAATATAGAATCACTACCTTATAGTGGCCACATCTCCAAGACTCTTTGAGATATATTGATGGTACTTTGTACAGTTGTACATGAGGTTAAGCAGGTGTGTCACGTGCAAGAACCACAACTCCGTGTGCCCTGGTTTTTGAATTATCTCCCCTGACAAATATAACCTTGTGATGGCCATAACTCCAGTACCCTTTGAGATATATTGATGGTACTTGGTACAATTGTATGCAAGGTTGAGACGGCGCTTCATGCCTAAGAACCACAACTCTGGGTGCTATGATATTTGAGTTATCTTCCCTTCCAATATAACAGTATGACCACTTTGTGATCACAGTACCTCCAATACCATTTGAGACATATTGGTGGTACTTGATGCAGATGTACATGAGGTTAAACAGGAGTGTCATGCTCAAGAATTACAACTCGGGTTGCTCTGGTTTTTGAGTTATCTCCCCTGACAATATAACTTTGTGATGGCCATAACTCCAACACCCTTTGAGATATATTGAAGGAACTTGGCGCAATTGTATACAAGGTACAGAAGGGGTGTCATGTGCAAGAACCACAACTGTTGGTGCTGTGATATTTGAGTTATCTACCCTTCCAATATAACAGTATGACCAGCTTGTGATCACCATATCTCCAACACCCTTTGAGACATATTGATGGTATTTTGTACAGAAATACATGCGCTTAAGCAGGCATGCCATGCACAAGAACCACAATTCTGAGTGCCCTGGTTTTTTAGTTATCTCCTCTGACAGTATAATCTTGTGATGGCCATAACTGCAACACTTTTGTGAAATATTGCTGGTTTAATTCCGGGCACTTTCTATTGGTGAACAGTCTTCTGAAGGCCATATTGGCTTTTGGTCGGGGGATTTGCCATCTCTTCCGATGGCTATTTTTTAGCTCACCTGTCACGTAGTGACAAGGTGAGCTTTTGTGATCACTTTTCGTCCGTCATCAGTATGTGCGTGCATCCGTCTGTCCATAAACATTTTCTTCAAACGACATCTCCTCCTAAACCACTGATCGGATTTTGACCAAACTTCACAGGAATGATCCTTAGGTGGTCCCCTTTCAAAGTTGTTCACAAGGTTCTGGTCCGTTGCACATCTAGGTCACATGAGCTAAAATTGATTTTTAATGAAAACTTAGAAAAATCTTCTTCTGAAACCGCAAGGCCCAGTTCTTCGATATTAGGTACGAAGCTTCATCTAGTGGACCTCTATCAAGATTGTTCAAATTATAGCCCTGGGGACATAAATGCCCCTGCACTAGGGCACACTAGTTTGTCTGAAACCAGATGGACCATTTGTTTTAAATTTGGTATGAAGTTGTATCTAGTGGGCCTCAAATTATAGCCCTGGGGCTACAAATGCCCTTGTAATAGGGCCAATCGGTTTTACGTAGACTCACATAGGGAACACCTTTAAAAATCTTCCTGCCTGAAACCAGAAGGCCCAGGTCTTTGATTTTTGGTATGGCGCCTTGTCTAGTTGACCTCTAACAATTTTTTTTTGAAATTATAGTTCTGGGACCAAAAATGGCCCTTGACCTCACCGGTTTTACCTAGACTTATAAAGGGAAATTTTTTTTGTCTGAAACCAGAAGGCCCAGGTCGTTTATATTTGGTAGGAAGTTGCAGAAGACCCAGGTCTTTGCTGTTTGTTATGAAGCTGTGGAGAGGCCTTTGGTTGATGACCACATTTCTCTTTAAGCCACCAAGTTTGCTGTCTGTGTTACAGAGGGTCAGGACAGGCTTCCTACGTTATATTGGTTACCTAAACTTCTAGGGAGACCATATGGGGCACAGTTTATTGCAAAATCAAGCTCTTGTACCACCACTGAACTCTCCAAATTATTAGCTTCGTGTTTTACTGCCGTCGAAAAGCATGTGATAAAATATTGCGACAGGGTATTCGAAAGATCGGGTGGAGGTCTGTTTTGGTCTATTAAAAAATTCTAATGAAGTTTTAAATAAATTGAAATCCAGGCGTTTTCGTGCTTCAAGTCTGTCTACTTGTGATTTTTCCACCCTTTGCACTACACTTCCTCATAATCTTGTGGAGGAAAAACTTGGTGGTTTGATTGAGTGGACGTTTCTTGGGGAGGGCTCCCTCTGTCTTGCATGTAATGTAAGAAAATAAAGAAATGCTTTTTAGCTCATCGTCACTACTGACGAGGTGAGCTTTTGGGATCACTTTTTGTCCGTCGTGCGTGCGTCCGTCCGTGCGTGCGTGCATGTGTAAACAATTTCTTCAAATGACATCTTCTCCTAAACCACTGATCGGATTTTGACCAAACTTCACAGGAATGATCCTTAGGTGGTCCCCTTTCAAAGTCGTTCAAATGGTTCCGGTCCGTTGCACATCTAGGTCACAGGAGCCAAAAATAGATTTTTTTCACAGAAAACTTAAAAAATCTTCTCTGAAACCACAAGGCCCAGGTCTTTGATATTTGGTATGAAACTTCATCTAATGGACCCCTACCAAGATTGTTCAAATTATAGTGCTGGGGCACAAAATGCCCCCGCCCCGGGGCCCTTTGGTATTACATAGGCTTATATATGGAAAATCTTTAAAAATCTTCTTCTCTGAAACCACAAGGCCCAGGTCTTTGATATTTGGTATGAAGCTTCATCTAGTGGACCCCTACCAAGATTGTTCAAATTATAGTGCTGGGGCATGAAATGCCCCCGCCCCGGGGCCCTTTGGTTTTACATAGGCTTATGTATGGAAAATCTTTAAAAATCTTCTTCTCTGAAACCGCAAGGCCCAGGACTTTGATATTTGGTATGAAGCTTCATCCAATGGACCTCTACCAAGATTTTTCAAATTATAGCCCTTGGGCCAAAAATGCCCCCTCTCCATGGCCCTTTGGTTTTACATAGACTTATATAGGAAAATCTTTAAAAATCTTTTTCTCTGAAACCACAAGGCCTAGGTCTTTGATATTTGGTATGAAGCTTCATCTAATGGACCTCTACCAAGATTGTTCAAATTATAGCCCTTGGGCCAAAAATGCCCCCGCTCCGGGGCCCTTTAGTTTTACATAGACTTATATAGGGAAAATCTTTAAAAATCTTCTTCTCTGAAACCACAAGACCTAGGTCTTTGATATATGGTATGAAGCTTCATCCATAGAACCCCTACCAAGATTATACAAATTATAGTTCTGGGGCCAAAAATGCCCCTGCCCCGGGGCCCTTTGGTTTTACATAGGCTTATACAGGGATAATCTTTAAAAATCTTCTTCTCTGAAACCGCAAGGCCCAGGACTTTAATATTTGGTATGAAGCTTCATCTAATGGACCTCTACCAAGATCGTTCAAATTATAACCCTTGGGCCAAAAATGCTCCCGCTCCAGGGCCCTTTGGTTCTACATAGACTTATATAGGGAAAACCTTTAAAAATCTTCTTCTCTGAAACAACAAAGCCTAGGTCTTTGATATTTGGTATGAAGCTTCATCAAGTGGACCTCTATCAAGAATGTTCAAATTATAGCCCTGAGACCAAAATTGTCCCCGCTCTGGGGCCCTTTGGTTATACATAGACTTTTATAAGGAAAATCTTTAAAAAGGCCTAGGTCTTTGATATTTGGTGTGAAATTTCATCTAGTGGACCTCTATCAAGATTGTTCAATTTATAGCCCTGGGGCCAAAAATGTTGCCGCCCTGAGACCCTTTGGTTTTACATAGACTTATAAAGGGAAATCTTTAAAAATCTTCTCTGAAACTGATAGGCCCATGTCTTTGATATTTGGTATGGAGCTTCATCTAGTGGACCTCTACCAAGATTGTTCAAATTATAGCCCTGGGGCCACAAATGTCCCCAGCCTGGGGCCCTTTGGTTTTACATAGACTTATATAGCCTTGATGCAAATTTGGTTTTGCATAGGCTTCTGTATGGAATATCTTTAAAAAAATCTTCTTCTCTGAAGCGGCAAGGCCCAGGTCCTTGATATTTGGTGTGTAGCTTCATCTAGTGGACCTTTGCCAAGATTGTTTATATTATAGCCTTTGTTGATGTTTGGTATGAAGCTTCACCTTTAAGACCTCCCTCAGCATTATGCACATTAAAGCCCTGGGGCCAATAATGACCCTCCCTGGGGCCCACTTGTTACACTATGGATCAGGTGAGCGATCAAGGGCCATCATGGCCCTCTTGTTTCACTTCTGAAGAGCATAAAAATTATATTTATGGTCATGTCAGAAAGTGTGTGAAGCTCTCACCTTTCTACTTGATACTACATGTATTTACATAAGATTTGGTACTAAGTTATTTAGACAAGTTGTGGGTATTCCGATGGGTACAAATTGCACATCAGTTATGGCTGATCTGTTTTTGTTTTGTTATGAGAGAGACTTCATGATGTCCCTTTCTGCTGAAAACCAGTCTGAAATCATTAAAGATTTCAGCTCCACTACTTGATATTTGGATGTACTCCGTCCCACTGAATTGTTTTTATCAAATACTACCATTTTCAGCAACTTTTAACACACAAAAACCCGTATTTTTCTTGATTTCTCCACCATTCAAAGCATATGGAAAACGAAAGTAGCCTACTGTCACTCAGCTGACTGAGTCGAAAAATCGTTTAAAACACCCTTTCAGAGCGTATTTTGGGCTCGATTAGATCAAGTTCGTCAAAAAGTAGCGATTTCCTCAAAAAAATTGCATCCTTACCCAGAAAACCCGAAGAAAATCCATCCAAAAACATCGAAACGGCAAGTTTTTTTTTTCATCGATGCCCGGATGTTATTTGATACCGAAATGCCAAAGCGCACCGAAAAACGAGAGTTCCTCCTTTTCTATGAGTCGCACCAAGCACACCAGTCAATTTCGGCGCACGAATGCGCCTACAGCGTGGCGCCATTACATTTTCACGGGCGCACGAATGCGCCTACAGCATGCTAAAGGAGATTTCAGCTCCACTACTTGATATTTGGATGATTTATTAAATATTGATAATACCTATTTCAATGGTTTGATCAGTCAACTTTACCCCCCAGAACTTCAGTTATATAAAGCAAATTCTTCTGATACCGAGGCCCTGTGTTTGGATTTACATCTGTCCATTGTAGATGGGTTTGTTTCTTGCAAAATTTATGATAAACGCGATGATTTTGATTTCGAGATTGTAAATTTTCCTTTTTTGGATGGTAATGTTTCTCGTGCGCCATCCTAGTGCATTTATATTTCGCACTTAATTCGATTTTCCAGAGTGTGTAGTCATGTAACTGACTTCAACACTTGTAATTAATTGTAAACGGCTAAACTTCTTAATCAGGGTTATCGGTATCATAAACTACGCAAAGCCTGTCCATAATTTTATAAACGTCATTCTGATTTTATTTCACTTAAATCTCTTATTCAACAAAATCTATCGGAACCCGAATTTTATGGTGACTTAGTATATAAATTCAGAAAAATATATAACCACAATGATTTCAGCACCCAATTTCGTAAAATCACTCTTCCATATAAAAAGATTTGGTACAATAAAATTTTATATGACAGACTGCATGTATGGTAGTTAGTTAACCCAATCACGGTGGACAACTTTGCTTCCCTCTTTAATTGCATTCCGGTGGGTCAGGCCTTCGATTCTATGATGGTTCCAGTGTAAAGGCTTATGTTGGTTTGTACCTGATGCTCTGTCTCTGGTCGGGCCCGTTGGAGTCTAACTTGGTTTTCTTTTGCACCAGCATTTCAGTGGTTTCATGCTGTCAAGTCCTCACCGTTGTTTCATCTCTGTGGTTGTTTGATTTTTGTGTTCACAGAGATGTTGCACTGATGAATTAGGAGGCGTTCATGCAGACTGAACAAATTTTTGTCTTAATCGTGACGGAAGTAAGAAGTAAGGATGAGGATTGTGGCCACATAAAATCGATTAAAGCCACCCCCCCCACCCCGTGGAATTCGTTTCCTCTGACTGTTCCAAGACGGTTCTTCTGTTGCGGTTTATTTTTGTTATGGTTTGTCTTTAGGTGTTTGTGTTGCTTATATTTTTAGCTCACCTGGGCCGAAGGCTCCAGGGGAGCTTATAGTATAGTGGGTCGTCCGTCCTCCGTCCGTCCGTCGTCCGTCCACACTTTTGAGCAGCTATATCTCTGTATCCTGCAGGCTGATCTCAATCATTTCTCACCTGTAGTATGCCTCTGGTGGGGCATTGATGACATAAACTTTTTTTTGAAATCGCTCTAAAACTTTGGTTCCTATGGCAACCACAAGGTCCCATAGACTTACTATGGGAAAATGCTTGTCATCACCGTAGCGCCTTCAGTTTTGATCGGATCTTTCTGAAACTTATATGTAAGGTGTCTGGGGATAAAAACTCGGATGAGTTCGAAAACCGGCCAAGTGAGCCCATTTATCATAGAGTTACGTCCCTTTGATTACTGAAAATGCCCATTTTCGACCTTGTCATCACCGTAGCCCCTTCAGTTTTGATCGGATCTTTCTGAAACTTATATGTTATGTGGCTGGGGATAAAACCTCGGATGAGTTCGAAAACGGGCCTAGTCCGCTGGTTTATCATAGAGTTACGTCCCTTTGATTGCTGAAAATGCCGATTTTTGACCTTGTCATCACCGTAGCCCCTTCAGTTTTGATCGGATCTTTCTGAAACTTATATGTAAGGTGGCTGGGGAATAAATCTCGGATGAGCTCAAAAATTGACCAAGTCGGCCCTTTTATCGTAGAGTAACGTCCCTTTGATAGCTGAAAATGCTGATTTTTGACCTTGTCATCACTGTAGCCCTTTCAGTTTTGATCGAATCTTTCTGAAACTTATATGTAAAGTGGCTGGGGAAAAAATCTCGGATGAGTTCGAAAACTAGCCAAGTTGGTCCATTTATCACAGAGTAACGTCCCTTTGATTGCTGAAAATGCCGATTTTTGATCTTGGCATCACTGTAGCCCTTTGAGTTTTGATCGGATCTTTCTGAAACTTATATGCAAGGTGGCTGGGGATAAAGCCTCGGATGAGTTTGCATACCGGCAAAGGTGGCCTATTTATCATAGAGTTAGGTCCCTTTGATTGCTGAAAATGTTAATTTTTGACCTTGTCAACACTGTAGCCCCTTCGGTTTTGATCGGATCTTTCTGAAACTTATATGTAAGGTGGCTGGGGATAAAACCTCGGATGCGTTCAAAAACCGGCCAAGTTGCCCCATTAACTATATAGTTATGTCCCTTTGATGGCTGAAAATGTCGATTTTTTACCTTGTCATCACCGTAGCCCCTTCAGTTTTGAGCGAATCTTTCTGAAACCCATATGTAAGGTGACTGGAGATAAAACCTAGGATGAGTTTGAATACCGGCCAAGTTGGCCCATTTATCATTGATTTACGTCCCTTTGATTGCTGAAAATGCCGATTTTTGACCTTGTCATCACCATAGCCCCTTCAGTTTTGATCGGATCTTTCTGAAACTTATATGTAAGGTGGCTGGGGATAAAATCTTGGATGAGTTCGAAAACAGGCCAAGTCAGCCCATTTATCGTAGAGTTCTGTCCCTTTGATGGCTGAAAATGTTGATTTTTGACCTTGTCATTACCGTAGCCCCTTCAGTTTTGATCGGATTTTTCTGAAACTTATATGTAAGGTGGCTGGGGATGAAACCTCGGATGAGTTCGAAAACTGGCCAAGTCGGCTCATTTATTTTAGAGTAACATCCCTTTGATTGCTAAAAATGCCAAATTTTGACCTTGTCATCACCGTAGCCCCTTCAGTTTTGATCGGATCTTTCTGAAACTTATACGTGAGGTGGCTGGGAATAAAATCTTGGATGAGTTTGAATACTGGCCAAGTCTGATCGGATCTTTCTGAAACTTACATGTAAGGTGGCTGGGAATAAAACCTAAGGTGAGTTCGAATACCGGCCAAGTCGGCACATTTATCATAGAGTGACGTGCCTTTGATTGCTGAAAATGCCTATTTTCGACATTGTTATCACTGCTGCCCCTTTAGTTTTGAACGGATCTTCATGAAACTTACAAACAAGGAAGTCAGGCAGAAAGCTTGGAGGAGTTTGAAAACTTGTTTTTGAACTTGTCATCACCATAGCCACTTCAGTTTAGATCGGATCTTCTTAGCAAGTCAGGAATAAAAGCTTGAATGAGTTTGAAAACCGGTGAGGTCAGCCTGTTTATCATAGAGTTAAATTCTACTTGATTTTCAGAAAATGCTTACCCTGTCATCACCATGTCCTCCCATAAAGCCTTCAGTAAAGGTTGGCACTTCCTTAAACTTTGAATCTGTTAGCTCAGGTGAGCGATACAGGACCAAGCTAGCTTGGTCCTCTTGTTTTATTTTGGATAGCCTATTGGCCATTTTGTGGGAATGTAACTGTCCTTTTAGCTTTCCGCTATTGATGTTTCCATTAGGGTCTGTTGTTTCATGTTACAGTTTCTTTCCCTTTGGTGTCTCTGTTTGGAACTGTGGGTTAATTGTATCGATACCTGATCATTGCCTTGCCTTCTATTTTTAGCTCACCAGAGCCGAAGGCTCAGGGGGCGCTTATAGGATAGGCAGTTGTCCGTCGTCATGTCCCATCATGTGTTACTGAGTTACGACTCCTGAAAGGGCAAAAATTGCCTATTTTGGTCTTGTCCGCAAGATAGCATCTTCATTTATGATTTGATTGTAACCAGACTTGCACACAACTTGTACCACCATGAGATCTGGGTTCCTTTCTTGAACCAGCCATATCCCATCATGTGTTACAGAGTTATGGCCCCTAAAAGGGCAAAAATTGCCTATTTAGGTCTTGTCCGCACGATAGCATCATCATTAATGATTTGATTTTAACCAGACTTGCACACAACTTGTACCACCATGAAATCTGGGTTCCTTTCTTGAACCAGCCATATCCCATCATGTGTTACGGAGTTACGGCCCCTGAAAAGGCAAAAATTGCCTATTTTGGTCTTGTCTGCATGATAGCTGTTTCATTTATGATTTGATTTTAACTAAACTTGCACACATTTTGTACCATCACAAAATATCTAGGTCAAATTCGAATATGGGTCATGGTTGGTCAAAAAGTAGGTCAGTAGGTCAAATCAGAAAAAAAAACATGTGAAGACACTAGAGGCCACAGTTTTGATCCAATCATCATCAAACTAGCCCAGAATGATCATCTTGACAATATCTCAGTCAAGTTCGAATATGGGTGTTGGTGGGGTCAAAAAGTAGGTCAGTAGGTCAAATCATAGAAAAATCTTCTAAACACACTAGAGGCCACAATTTATGTCAAATCATCATTAAACTTGCTCAGAATGATCATCTTGATAATATCTTGGTCACATTTGAATATGGGTCATGTCGGTTCAAAAAGTAGGTCAGTAGGTCAAATCATAGAAAAACCTTGTGAACACACTAGAGGCCACAGTTTTGGTACAGTCATCATCAAACTTGCCCAGAATGGTCATCTTGACAATCTCTGAGTCAAGTTCGAATATGGGTCATGTTGGTTCAAAAAGTAGGTCAGTAGTTCAAATCAGAGAAAAACCTTGTGAACACACTACAGGCCACAGTTCTGGTCCGATCATCATCAAACTTGCTCAGAATGATCATCTTGATAATATCTTGGTCACGTTCGAATATGGGTCATGGCAGGTCAAAAAGTAGGTCAGTAGATAAAATCATAGAAAAACCCTCTGAACACACTAGAGGCCACAGTTTTGGTCTGATCATCATCAAACTTGCTAAAAATGATCATTTGACAATATCTCAGCTAATTTCGAATACGGGTCATATCTGGCCAGTAGGTAGGTCAGTAGGTAACTTAATGATTGTTGAAAAACCTTGTGGACACACTAGAGACCCCAGTTTGGGTCCGACCATCATCAAACTTACTCAAAATGATTAGTTTGACAATATCTGGGTCAAGTTTGAATATGGGTCATGTCGGGTCAAAAAGTAGGTCAGCAGGTCAAATCATAAAAAAACTTTTTGAACACTCTAAGAGGCCACAGTTTTAGTCAAATCATCATAAAACTTGCTCAGAACGATCATCTGGACAATAATGTCAAATCAAAAAGTAGATCAGTAGGTTATTTTGGCATAACTTTTGAACTGTTTGAGATAGAGCCTTCATATTTGGCATGTAGGTTCCTTGTGACAAGGGCTTCCCACTCATTTAAAGATTTGACCTGTGACATTGATCTGTGACCTACTTTATCATAACTTTTGAACCATATGAGATAGAGCCTTCATATTTGGCATGTATGTTTCTGGTGACAAAGTTTTCCCAAGCATTCAACCTACTTCCTTCTGTACTCTTGGGCCAATTTCATTCAAACTGTGAAGTAATGTTGCTTAGATGACCCTCTACCAGAAAGGCTAAAACAATCCCACTCTGATGAAAAAAAGGCCACCGGAGCTAAAAATAGAATAATATTGTAAATCTGATTCAAACGTGAACCCCTCCTAAACCCTAAAGCCAATTTGATTCAAACTTCACCGGAATGTTGCCTAGATAACTCCCTACCAAATACGCTAAAATCACTCTGCTGATGAACAAGATGGCCACCATAGCTACAAATATAATGTACTCGAGACAGTGACACACAGGTGACCGAACCAGGGCCCTGTGGGCCCTCTTGTTTTATGAAAATCGGCTTATTAGTTTGGTTGCTATGGCAACTTTGAGTTTCGGAAACCTTACAGATCCCCACCCCTAAAGAATATATGTTCTTGATCCTTATGATAAGACACATTCATTGACACCAACCTGTGGGTCCTCAGTGATGTGCCAGGGCCTTGCCCCATCCCTTCACTTCACAAAAGGCCTTATATCTCAGAAACTGTTCAGATCCTCACCCCTAAACCATATTTATTCTCGTTCATTATGATAAGACGCATTCAGTGACACCAACCTGGGGGTCCCCAGGGATGTGCTGGGGCCATGCCCCACCCCCTCCATTTCATAATCTCACAATATCTCGGAAACCCTACAGATAGCTACCCCTAAACCATATTATATTCTTGTTCCTTATGATAAGACACATTCATTGACACCAACCTGGGAGTCTTCCAGGGCCTTGCCCCACCTGCCCACTTCATAAAAGGCCTTATATCACAGAAATTGTTCTTAGCCCCACCCTAAACCATATATAATCATCTTCCTTATGATAAGACGCATTCAGTGACACCAGCTTGGGAGTCCCTGGGGCATGCCCAGGCCGTGCCCCATCGCTTTCCTTCATTAAAAGCCATATATCTCAGAAATAGTTCAGATCCCCACCCTAAACCATATACTTGTTCCTTATGATAAGACTCGTTCAATCACACCAACCTGGGGGTCTCTTTGTGCTGAGGCAATGTGCCCATTCCTTCAACTTAATATGTCAGAAACCATTCCAATCCCCACCCCATAATCATATATGTTCTTGTTCCTTATTATTAGCACACCTACTGTAGGGGGGGTCCACAGGGGCCATTCCTATCATTTCCACTTCATAAAAGGGCCTCAAATCTCAGAAACTGTTCAGATTCCCACCCCTGAACCATATATATATACATGTACTTGGTCCTTATGATAAGACATATTTAGGGACAACAATCTTGGGCTTTCCTGGGATCAACAGGGCATGCCCCAACCCCTCCACCACTTAAGAGGCCTTACAGATCCCCACTGCTAAACCATATAATTCTTGTTCCTTATGATAAGACGCATTTAGTGATACCAACCAGGGCTCCATTGGGTCCATGCCCCACCCCTCTACTTTATAAAAGGCCTAATGTTTCAGATACTGAGTCCACATGGGTGCTCATTTGGACATGGGGGTTCATTTGGTAGATTAAAATGATATCATGTTAAAATACATGACTGCCATTGGGCAGTGCCCACCTGAGCTCTGGTGAGCATAGTGGCCCATGGGCCTCTTGTTCATCTAGCTGACCTCTAGCAAGATTGTCCAAATTATAGCCATTGGGCCACAAAATTGCCCCAAGCAGGGAAGATTGTCCAAATTATAGCCCCGGGGCCACAAATTTCCCCTAAAGAAGTAGATAGGCAGACTAAGGCTGCATGATGCTTCAACACAGAGCTGGTTCCAACCTGTCACACAAGTACGCGTAAACCGCTAAGAGGATCTAAACTTGCCCAGGCAAAGCAGTGCGAGTCAGACCGTCCATGCTTATAAACCTTATTGATTTTTAATTGGGCCACAGGACTTGAGATGTCATTTCATCTCAATGTTGGGTAAAAGTCCCACAAAATTGGAAGCAGCGTCTCCAAAATGACCTATACAGTGTTGACGGGGACGTTAAACCTCAAACCAAACAAACAAACCAAGCAGGGGCCCACTGGTTTTACATAGACTTATATATGGAAAACTTTCAGAAGTCTTCTCATCTGAAAACCAAAGGCCCAGGTATTGTATTGTTAGTAAGACTGACTACCGGTGCACTAGGACCTAACTATCAGTGTCCAAATAGTGACATACAAGTCAGCTGTGTCTTGTCACAGGGAACCACTGACTCATATGTCTACTCTTATTTTCTAAACATTGCTTATGATCATCTGGTGACAGGTGAGCGATACATGGCCATCTTGGCCCTCTTGTTTCTTCATTGGGGGTGGTTGGGTGAGACAAAGATGATGGTTATCTTGTGTCACTGGGGCACCCAGCTGATATTGACTTACAGTAGGGCAAGGCCTGCTGTCCTTGCAGCAGGTAATGGTTGAAGGGGAATGTTGTTCTTTCTGCTGTTTCTACATTTCCATTCATTTTCCTCGTTCTCCTCTGTCCCTGCCTTTCATCTCCTCTATGATCTCTTCTATATCTTTTCTCCCTTTTTCTGGGAGATGACAAAAATGACCCACAAGGGTTGACCTGTCGTTAAACTCCAAACAATTAATGAATCTTTAGCTCACCTATCATGTAGTGACAAGGTGAGCTTTTGTGATCACATTTTGTCCGTTGTGCATACCTGTGTGCATCCGTGTGTGTGTCCGTAAGCAATTACAAATAAGTATATCTCTAATACCCCATGGTCAATCTTGAACAAATTTCATGAGAAGCATCATCAGGTAGGGGGAAAGGCTGCATAAGGTTTTTGGGCTGATCAGATTGGAATTCTGGTTGCCATAGCAACAAATAACTCCCATAGACTTACAATGGAAAAAAATAGAAAAATCTTCTTTTCTGAAACCACAGGGCCCAGAGCTTAGATATTTAGCTTGTAGCAATGTCAAGTGGTCACCAATATAAATCCTGCCACTCATGCCCATGGGGTCCAAATTGGCCACACCCGGGGGCCAATAGCTCCCATAGACCTATAATTGAACAAAAGCTTAAAAAATCTTCTTCTTTGAAATCATGAAGCATAGTGCTGAGATATTAGTATGAAGCAACATAAAATAGTCACCTACATAAATCCTGCTAACCAAAATTGGCCACGCCCCGGGGCTCATCAGGGCCCAGAAAAATTTCAAAAATCTTCTTCTCTGAAACCACAGGACTTAGATATTTAGCATGTAGCAACGGCAAATGGTCACCTACATAAATCCTGTCAATCATGCCCCTGGGGGTCCAAATGGGCCACACCCCGGGGCCCCTTAACTCCCATAGATTCATAATGGAAAAAAGCTTTAAAAATCTACTTCTCTGAAACTATGAAGCACACAGCTTAGATATTTAGTATCTTGCAACATAAAATAGTCCCCTACATAAATCCTGCTAACCCTGCCCCTTGAGTCAAAATTGGCCATGCCCAAGCTCATCAGCTTCCATAGACTTATAATGGAAAAAAAAAAAAATAAAAAAATCATCTCCTCTGAATTCATAAGGCCTAGAGCTTAGATATTTAATATGTGGCAACATCAAATGGCCACCTACATAAATCCTGCCAATTATGCCCCTGGGATCCAAATTGGCCACACCCCAGGGCTCTCTAGCTCCCATAGACTTACAATTGGAAAAACTTCAAAAATCTTCTTCTCTGAAACCACAAGGCCCAGAGCTTAAATATTTATCTGAAACCATTATTCCAAGAGCTTAGATATTTAGTGTGTAGCAACATGTAATTGTCACCAAAATGAATTCTGCCAACCATGTCCCTTGGGTCAAAACTGGCCACACCCATGGCCCATTAGTTACCATAGACTTAAAATGAAAAAAAAAAACTTCAATAATCTTCCTCTATTAAACCATAAGGCCCAGAGCTTAGGTATTTAGCATGTACTAACGTTGAGTGGTTGCCTACACAAATTCTGCCAATCATACCCCTGGGGTCCAAATTGGCCAAATCCTGTGGCCCCTTAACTCCAATAAACTTATAGTGGAAAAAAAGGCTTCAAAAATCTTCTTCTCTGAAACCTTGAAGTGTAGACCTTAGATATTTGGTATATAGCAAGATAAAATGGTCGCCCAAATAAATCCTGCTAACCATGCCCTTTTGGTCAAAATTGGCCACACCTCACGGCTCATTAGCTCCTGTGGACTTATTCTGGAAAATAACTTTTTCTCAGAAACCATAAGACCCAGAGCTTAGATATTTAATATGTATAGTTTGAACAAATTGACCTGAGACTGGTGATCTCTATTCACATAATTTCACACCCGACTGAATGCATATATTTATCGTTGTCGTTTTCCAAAGATGGCGATATTGTTATACAATACATAGAGTCGGTAAATGGACCGGTATTCACGTGATGCCGAAATTTCACGAGACGTTTTCGAAAGCCGGCTTATAGCATTGACTAATTTATTCCTTGCGTAAAGGTCAGTCTCATGTCAAATTGTTCGCACTATAGCAATGATTTTCTGGTACACAGGTGAGCGATATAGGGCCATTTACCCTCTTGTTGTTTGTATTGGAGTTTAACAGCACAGGCAACACTATTTAGGGTCATTTTTGAGCCGATCAGTTTACCTATCCACACTTTTCCTGGGCAGTCTTATACGTAAGCAGTTAAACAAAGTCGTTTGTTAATATGGCTTTAATAGGTCGTAAAATGTCCCCCTGCCCTTCATCATAGTGTATTAAAATTTTCTTGCCCTTTGGGATCATTGGTTCCATTGTGGAATTTTGAAAATATATGAGGGTTACAGATGAGGCTTAATTGGCAGAAACTAGCTAGTCTGGTCCAGAAAAACTTGTACACTCCATACTTTTCACTTTTGTGGTGTAGACCTTGCTTCCAAAGGATAACGCTTTTAAGGTTTTCTTGAATAAGATGGTAAATGGCTAAAGTTCATGAAAAGACATAACATGCAAATAAACTAGAAACATCCCATCAAGCTGAAACTTGGTAGGTAGTAAGACCATGACCTGATGTAGCGCATATTGTTTCAAGGTTATGGTCCACCAAATATTAACATTCCCCTTTGAAATTTTTTGGTAAACGTTTTTTGTTTCCGGATAACTCCTCGCAAGTTTTCATCCAATCAAGCTGAAACTTGGTAGATAGTGAGACCAGTTACTGATGTAGTGCATATCATTTCCAGGTTACGGTCCACCATATACTGAGTTATGACCCTTTGAACATTTTTGTAAACTTTCATTTCCAGAGTTTACCAAAAAATTTCAAAGGGGAATGTTAATATTTGGTGGACCATAACCTTGAAACAATATGCGCTACATCAGGTCATGGTCTTACTACCTACCAAGTTTCAGCTTGATGGGATGTTTCTAGTTTATTTGCATGTTATGTCTTTTCATGAACTTTAGCCATTTACCATCTTATTCAAGAAAACCTTAAAAGCGTTATCCTTTGGAAGCAAGGTCTACACCACAAAAGTGAAAAGTATGGAGTGTACAAGTTTTTCTGGACCAGACTAGCTAGTTTCTGCCAATTAAGCCTCATCTGTAACCCTCATATATTTTCAAAATTCCACAATGGAACCAATGATTCCAAAGGGCAAGAAAATTTTAATACACTATGATGAAGGGCAGGGGGACATTTTACGACCTATTAAAGCCATATTAACAAACGACTTTGTTTAACTGCTTACGTATAAGACTGCCCAGGAAAAGTGTGGATAGGTAAACTGGTCGGCTCAAAAATGGCCCTAAATAGTGTTGCCTGTGCTGTTAAAATCCAATACAAACAACAAGAGGGTAAATGGCCCTACAGTTTTCATCTTATCAAGCTGAAACTTGGTAGATAGTAAGACCATAACCTGGTGTAGAACATATCATTTCGAGGTTACGGTACACTAAATATTCACAGAGTAATGCCCCTTTCAAAATTTGTGTAAACTTTTTGGTTTCCCCCCGGATAAGTCCCCCTACTGTTTTCCTCTGATCAAGCTGAAACTTAGTAGGTAGTAAGACCATGACCTTAATGCATACTCTTTCAAGGTTATAGTCCACAAAATATTTACAGAAATGCCCCTTTGAGTATTTCTGTAAATATTTTGTTTCTGTATAACTCCTCCCGATTAATATTCGATCAAGCTGAAACTTGATATATAGTTAGACCATGATGTGGAGCAATGCATATTGATAGGGCCGCACACTGGCTACAACTATATTACTGTTGTCCGTGTGTTTGAAACGCCATAATCAAAAAACATTACTTCAAAAGGATTTTCCCTACTCTCATGAAACTGCACACACATACTCAGCATCGCAAGACCTATATTCTGACAAAGGACCATACCTAAATTGCTTTTGTCCATGTGTTTGTCTTGCCTAAGCCAAAAAGACTTAACCTTGGTCTTAACTTGGAAAGTATTTGCCTTTCTGTCATGACAATTCACACAAAAATTCTTACCATCACAAGACCTACATTCCAATAAAAACTTTTACCACACCTCTTTGATACTTCTATGTGGGGCACTTTCTGACATTGTTAGTGATGTGATCTGGTTTTGAGGTTATAGTCCAACAAATAAAGTTATGCCCCTTTGAAATTTTCTGTAAGCACTTTTTCCTCTGCAATTTAGAACCGATCAAGCTGAAACTTGATATACAGTTAGACCAAGATGTGGAGCAGGCATATTATTTCAAGGTTACAGTCCACCAAATATTTATAGAGTTATACCCCATTGAAAATTCCTGTGAACATTTTGTTATGGCTAATTTTTCCTTAAGTGAACATTTAATCAAGCTGAAAATTGATATATAGTTTGACCATAATGTGGAGCAGTGCATATTGTTTCTAGGTTATGGCATACCCGATGTAAATAAAGTTATGCCCCTTTGCAGATTTTTTAGCTCACCGTCACATAGTGACGAGGTGAGCTTTTGGGATCTTTTTTTGTCCGTCGTGCATCTGTGCGTCCATGCGTCCCTCCGTGCATGCGTAAATAATTTCTTCAAACTATATCTCCTCCTAAACCACAGATCGGATTTTGACCAAACTTCACAGGAATGATCCTTAGGTGGTCCCCTTTCAAAGTTGTTCAAATGGTTCAAGTCTGTTGCACATATAGGTCACAGGAGCCAAAAATAGATTTTTGTCACCGAAAACTTAAAAAATCTTCTTCTCAGAAACCACAAGGCCCAGGTCTTTGATATTTGGTATGGAGCTTCATCTAGTGGACCCCTACCAAGATTGTTCAAATTATTGTGCTGGGGCCAAAAATGCCTCCGCCCCAGGGCTCTTTGGTTTTCCATGGGCATATATAGGGAAAATCTTTAAAAAATCTTCTTCTCTGAAACCGCTAGGCCAAAGTCTTTGATATTTTGTATGAAGCTTCATCTAGTGGACCCCAACCAACATTGTTCCAATTATAGTGCTTGGACCAAAAATGCCCCCGCTCCAGGGCCCTTTGGTTTAACATGGGCTTATAAAGGGAAAATCTTTAAAAATCTTCTTCTCTGAAACTGCAAGACCCAGGTCTTTGCTATTTGGTATGAAGCTTCATCTAGTGGACCCCTACCAAGATTGTTCAAATTATAGTGCTGTGGCCAAAAATGCCCCCGCCTCAGGGCCCTTTGGCTTTACATGGGCTTATATAGGGAAAATCTTTAAAAATCTTCTTCTCTGAAACTGCGATATTTGGTATGAAGCTTCATTTTCTGGACTTCTACCAAGATTGTTCAAATTATAGCTCTCGGGCCAAAAATGCTCCCGCTCCGGGGCCTTTTGTTAGCTCACCAGAGCCGAAGGCTCCGGAGGAGCCTATAGTATAGGCAGTGATCCGCTGTCCGTCGTTCTTGTCTGTGTCGGCGTCAACATTTTCAAATGACTTCTCCTCCAAAACTGCTGGGCCGATTGAAGTCAAATTTCATGTGGAGCATCCATAGGATGGGGGAACAAAAGTTTGCTTGCAGGGTCCAGGTCACATGACAAAGATGGCCGCTATGCCCATATAAGGTAAAAACCCTTAGAAATTCTTCTCCTCCTGAATTAGTGGGCCCATTGTGATGAAACTTGGTATGTGGCATTGGGGACTCAGGCCCATTATAAATTGCTAAAATGATGACCCTCGGATGACCTTGACCTATTTTACGCCAAGGTCAAATTTGGTTACATAGACTTTTGTATGGGAAATAGTCAAAACAGAATAATTTTTTTAAACAGTTGCAGCCTTTGAAAATTAGTAAATTCAGTGGCCAAATGTGCTAGTGAAACTACAGTAGTTTTCAAGGTCAAGGTTATTCCCTGACCTTGGCCCAAGGTCATTAAGATATGAAAATTAAAAATTTTTACTGAAACCACTAGGCTATTTGCAACCAAATTTTGTCTGAAAACTTTTTAGAACAAGGAAATGAAATTTAATTAATTTGAGTTTGGTCATGTGACCAAGATGACCGCTATGCCCATATAAGGTAAAACCCCTTAAAAATCTTCTCCTTGTGAACCAGTGGGCCAATTGTGATTAAACTTGGTATGTGGCATTGGGGACTCGGGGGCCCATCATAAATTGCTAAAATGATGACCCTAGGATGACCTTGACCCATTTTACACCAAGGTCAAATTTGGTTACATAGACTTTTGTATGGGAAATAGTAAAAAAAGGATAATTATTTTAAACTATTGCAGCCTGTGACCTGAAAATTAGTATATGCAGTGGGCAAAATGTGTTAGTGAAACTACACTAGTTTTCAAGGTCAAGGTTTTTTCCCTGACCTTAGCCCAGGGTCATTCAGATATTAAATTAAAAATTTGTTTTTCACTGAAACCGCTAGGCCATTTGCAACCAAATTTTGTCTGAAAACTTTTTAGAACAAGGAAATGAAATTTAAATTAATTTGGGTTTGGTCACTTGACCAAGATGGCCGCTATGCCCATATAAGGTAAAAACCCTTAAAAAATCTTCTCGTGAACCGGTGGGCCGATTGTGATGAAACTTGGTATGTGGCATTGGGGACTTAGGCCCATCATAGTTTTCTAAAATGATGACCATCGGAGGACCTTGACCCAATTTACGGCAAGGTCAAATATGGTCACAAAGACTTTTATGTGGGAAAAAGTCAAAATAGCATATATTTTTAGCTCACCAGAGGGGAAGGCTCTGGGGGAGCGTATAATATAGGCAGTGATCCGCCGTCCGCATCTACGTCGGCGTCAACATTTTCAAATGACTTCTCCTCAATAAACTTCTGGGCCAATTGAAGTAAACTTTCATGTGCAGCATTCATGGGAAGGGGGAATGAAAGTTTGCTCTCAGGGTCCAGGTCACAGGACCAAGCTGGCCTCCATGCCAATATAAGGTAGAAACCCTTCAAAAATCTTCTTCTCCTGAACCAGTGGTCTGCTTGTGATGAAACTTGGTATGTAGCATTGGGGGCTCGGGGGTATTATAGTTTGCTAAAATGATGACTCTAGGGTGTCCTTGACCCATTTACGCCAAGGTCAAAATTACTCACATTGACTTTTGTGTGGGAAAAAGTCAAAACAGCATATTTTTAGATCACGCTTCTGGGGAGCTTATAGTATAGGCATTGGTCCGTCGCCCGTCGTCGTCAACATTTTCAAACAACATCTCGTCTGAAACTACTTACTAATAGGCAATTGAAACCAAATTACATGTGGAGCCGCTGTGGGAAGAGGGAACGAAAGTTTGTTCGTGAGGACTGTGTCACATGACCAATATGGCCACCATGCCCATATATGGTAAAAACCTTTAAAAATCTTCTTCTCAAGAACCAAATGGCTGATGTTCTTGAAACTTTGTATGCAGCATCGGCCTTACCAAGTTTGTTCAAATGATAACCTTTGATTGACCTTGACCTATTTTACGTCAAGGTCAAATATGGTCACTTAGATATATGTATGGAAAAAGGGCAAAACAGTGGATTTTTCTGATTGCATGGTAACCTGTGGCATCAGAAATGATATTTGCAATCAGCTAAATGGAAGTTTTTCAACTCAAAAGGTCAATGTCATTTGCTGACCTTTGTCCTGGATGGCTCAGATTCAGTATTTTAATCTTCTTCTCTACTCAAACTGCTAGGTTGATTGAAACCAAATTACATGTGGAGCTTCTATGGGAAGGGGGAATGAAAGTTTGTTCGTAAGGACTGGGTCACATGACCAATATGGCTGCCATGCCCATATATGTTAAAAACCTTAAAAAAATCTTCTTCTCAGGAACCAAATGGCCGATGACCTTGAAACTTGGTATGCAACATCGGGGGCTAGGACCCTACCAATTTTGTTCAAATGATGATATTTGGCTAGCCTTGACCTGTTTTTACGTCAAGGTCAAATTTGGTCACATAGACAGTTGTATGGGAAAAAAAGGCAAGACAGTGGATTTTACTGATTGCATGGTGACCTTTTGTTGTCACATGACCAAGATGGGCATCATGCCTGTATATGGTATAAACCACATGACCTCTGGTGAGCGTAGTGGCCCATGGGCCTCTTATTTTACATAGACTTAAGTTGGGAAAATCTTGAAAAATCTTCTTCTCTGAAACCACAAGGCCTAGGTATTTGATATTTGGTATGAAGTTTCAGCTAGTTGACCTCTACCAAGGTTGTTCAAATTATAGCCCCGAGACCAAAAATGCCCCTGCCTCGTGGCCCTTTGGTTTTATATAGACTTATATAGGGAAAATCTTTAAAAATCTTCTTCTGTGAAACCACAAGGCCTAGGTCTTTGATATTTGGTGTGAAATTTCTTCTAGTAGACCTCTATCAAGATTGTTCAAATTATAGCCTTGGGGCCAAAAATGCCTCCACCCCGAGACCCTTTGGTTTTACATATACTTAAATTGGGAAATCTTTAAAAATCTTCTTCTCGTAAACTGCAAGGCCATGGTCTTTGATATTTGGTATGGAGCTTCATCTTGTGGACCTCTACCAAGATTGTTCATATTATAGCCCTAGGGCCACAAATGCCCCTGCCCCGGGGCCCTTTGGTCTTTCATAGACTTATAATAGAGATAATCTTTGAAAATCTCCTTCTCTGAAAAGCAAGGCCCAGGTCTTTGATATTGGGTGTGAAGCTTCATCTAGTGGACCTCTATCAAGATTGTTGAGGCCAAAAATGCCCCTGCCCGGGGCCATTTGGTTTTACATAGGCTTATGTAGGGAATATCTTAAAAAAATTTCTTGTCTGAAACCGCAAGGCTCAGGTCTTGATATTTGGTGTGTAGCTTCATCTAGTGGACCTTTGCCAAGATTGTTCATA
Source organism: Lucinisca nassula (assembly GCA_963580285.1). NCBI lineage: Eukaryota > Metazoa > Mollusca > Bivalvia > Lucinida > Lucinidae > Lucinisca > Lucinisca nassula. Next base: position 65,586,713 of record OY757019.1, on the reverse strand, counting down.
TTATAGCCTTTGATGATATTTGGTTTGAAGCTTCACCTTTTTAGACCTCCCTCAACATTATGCACATTATAACCCTGGGGTCAAAAATGGCCCTCCCCGGGGCCCACTTGTTACTCTATGGATCAGGTGAGCAATCCAGGGCCATCATGGCCCTCTTGTTGTAAGTATATTTGTTTGTGGCTAACTTCTTCTACAATTAACCCTTTTTGTACCAAATGGAATCTTCCACCTTATATATAGCACCTAATAGAAGTGAAGACAATGATCAGGAATCGATACAATTAACCCATAGCTCCCATCAGAGACACCACGGGAAAGAAACACAAACATGAAACAACTAGATCCTGATGGAAACAACACTAGCATAAAGTCAAAAGGACAGTTACTTTCCCACAAAATGGCCAATTGGCCATCCAAAACATAGATATATGTATGGAAAAAGGGCAAAACAGTGGATTTTTCTGATTGCATGGTAACCTGTGGCATCAGAAATGATATTTGCAATCAGCTAAATGGAAGTTTTTCAACTCAAAAGGTCAATGTCATTTGCTGACCTTTGTCCTGGATGGCTCAGATTCAGTATTTTAATCTTCTTCTCTACTCAAACTGCTAGGTTGATTGAAACCAAATTACATGTGGAGCTTCTATGGGAAGGGGGAATGAAAGTTTGTTCGTAAGGACTGGGTCACATGACCAATATGGCTGCCATGCCCATATATGTTAAAAACCTTAAAAAAATCTTCTTCTCAGGAACCAAATGGCCGATGACCTTGAAACTTGGTATGCAACATCGGGGGCTAGGACCCTACCAATTTTGTTCAAATGATGATATTTGGCTAGCCTTGACCTGTTTTTACGTCAAGGTCAAATTTGGTCACATAGACAGTTGTATGGAAAAAAAAGGCAAGACAGTGGATTTTACTGATTGCATGGTGACCTTTTGTTGTCACATGACCAAGATGGGCATCATGCCTGTATATGGTATAAACCACATGACCTCTGGTGAGCGTAGTGGCCCATGGGCCTCTTATTTTACATAGACTTACGTTGGGAAAATCTTGAAAAATCTTCTTCTCTGAAACCACAAGGCCTAGGTATTTGATATTTGGTATGAAGTTTCAGCTAGTTGACCTCTACCAAGGTTGTTCAAATTATAGCCCCGAGACCAAAAATGCCCCTGCCTCGTGGCCCTTTGGTTTTATATAGACTTATATAGGGAAAATCTTTAAAAATCTTCTTCTGTGAAACCACAAGGCCTAGGTCTTTGATATTTGGTGTGAAATTTCTTCTAGTAGACCTCTATCAAGATTGTTCAAATTATAGCCTTGGGGCCAAAAATGCCTCCACCCCGAGACCCTTTGGTTTTACATATACTTAAATTGGGAAATCTTTAAAAATCTTCTTCTCATAAACTGCAAGGCCATGGTCTTTGATATTTGGTATGGAGCTTCATCTTGTGGACCTCTACTAAGATTGTTCATATTATAGCCCTAGGGCCACAAATGCCCCCGCCCCCGGGCCCTTTGGTCTTTCATAGACTTATAATAGAGATAATCTTTGAAAATCTTCTTCTCTGAAACAGCAAGGCCCAGGTCTTTGATATTTGGTGTGAAGCTTCATCTAGTGGACCTCTATCAAGATTGTTGAGGCCAAAAATGCCCCTGCCCGGGGTCATTTGGTTTTACATAGGCTTATGTAGGGAATATCTTAAAAAAATTTCTTGTCTGAAACCGCAAGGCTCAGGTCTTGATATTTGGTGTGTAGCTTCATCTAGTGGACCTTTGCCAAGATTGTTCATATTATAGCCTTTGATGATATTTGGTTTGAAGCTTCACCTTTTTAGACCTCCCTCAACATTATGCACATTATAACCCTGGGGTCAAAAATGGCCCTCCCCGGGGCCCACTTGTTACTCTATGGATCAGGTGAGTGATCCAGGGCCATCATGGCCCTCTTGTTGTAAGTATATTTGTTTGTGGCTAACTTCTTCTACAATTAACCCTTTTTGTACCAAATGGAATCTTCCACCTTATATATAGCACCTAATAGAAGTGAAGACAATGATCAGGAATCGATACAATTAACCCATAGCTCCCATCAGAGACACCACGGGAAAGAAACACAAACATGAAACAACTAGATCCTGATGGAAACAACACTAGCATAAAGTCAAAAGGACAGTTACTTTCCCACAAAATGGCCAATTGGCCATCCAAAACAAAATAATATAAGCAATACACACACTCAAAGACAAGCCATAACAAAAATAAACCGGGACAGAAGAACCACCTTGGAATGGTCAGTGATTAAATTCCACTGTGGGGGGGGGCTTAAATTGATTTTAGGTGTCCACAATCCATGCCAGTATTTCCGTCACAATTTAGACAAATAATATTTTCAGTCTGCATGAAGGCCTCCTAACTCATCAGTGCAACATCTCTGTGAACACAAAAATCATGAAATAACAGTGAGGACTTGACAGCAAGAAACCACTGAAATGCTGGAGCAAAAGAAAACCAACACTTAGACTCTGATGGGCCCAACCAGAGACAGAGCATCAGGCACCAACCAACATCACATAAAATTAGGTTCTGTCTAATTCTCAGTAAGCTTTTACGCTGGAACCGTCATAGAATCTGAGGCCTGACCTACTGGCGTGCAATTAAATAGGGAAGCAAAGTTGTCAACCGTGATTGGGTTAACTACCATGCATGCAGTCTATTGTATAACATTTATGTTGGATCCAATTTTTTAAAATCGAAGAATGTGATTTTACAAAATTGGGTGGTGAAGTCATTTCAAGTATATATTTTTCTGAATTTATATACTAAGTCACCATAAAATTCTGGTTCCGATAGATAATAATTTGACCATAATGTGGAGCAGCGCATATTGTTTCTAGGTTATGGCTTACCTGATATAAATAAAGTTATGCCCCTTTGCAGATTTCTGTAAGTTTATTTGTTTGTGGCTAACTAAAAAATCATGAAACAACGGTGAGGACTTGACAGCAAGAAACCAATGAAATGCTGGAGCAAAAGAAAACCAACACTTAGACTCTGATGGGCCTAACCAGAGAATGAGCATCAGGCACCAACCAACATTACATAAAATTAGATTCTCTCTAATTCTCAGTAAGCTTTTACGCTGGAACCGTCATAATATCTGAGGCCTGACCTACTGGCGTGCAATTAAATAGGGAAACAAAGTTGTCAACCGTGATTGGGTTAACTACCATGCATGCAGTCTATTTTATAACATTTATGTTGGATCCAATTTTTTAAAAACGAAGAATGTGATTTTACAAAATTGGGTGGTGAAGTCATTTCAAGTATATATTTTTCTGAATATATATACTAAGTCACCATAAAATTCGGGTCCGATAGACCTTGTTGCAGAAGAGATTTAAGTCCATCATTGAATCGGAAATTAAATTAAATTAAATCGGAATGACGTCTATAAAATTTTGAAAAGGCTTTATAATTTTGTTTATGATACCAATAGCCCTGATTAAGAAGTTTCGAGCAGTTAACAATTTATTACGAGACTAGACACTATGGCAAATCGAATTTATTGCGAAATATAAAAGCAATAGGATGCCGCACGAGGAACATCACCATCCAAGAAGTCCATTTCAAAATCTGGGGGTGTCAGGTTTTGTTTTTAGCTCACCTGTGCTCAAGGTAAGCTTTTGTGATCCGTCTTTGTCTGTCGTCCGTCTGTGCGTCCGTTGTCAACTTTTGCTTTAAACGACTTCTTCTCCAAAACTGCTGGACAGATTTTGAAATAATTTCACAGGAATGTTCCTTGGGTGTCCCTCTACCAAAATTGCTCAAATCGTTCTGCTCGGGTGAACAAGATGGCCACCAGAGCTAAAAATAGTAAAAAAACCTTTAAATGACTTCTTCTCCTTAACCAGTAAATGGATTTCAAAATAATTTCATAGGAATGCTCCTAGGGTGGCCCTCTACCAAAATTGCTTCAAATCGTTACGCTCGGATGAACAAGATGGCCGCCAGAGCTAAAAATAGAAAAGAAAACCTTTAAACGACTTCTCCTCCTTAACCAGTTCACGGATTTTGAAAAAAAAAATCACAGGAAGGTTTCTTTGGAGACTCTCTACCAAAATTGCTTGAACCGTTTGGCTCGGATGAACAAGACTGCCGCCAGAGCTAAAAATAGAAAAACCTTTAAATGACTTCTTCTCCTTAACCAGTGAATGGATTTCAAAATAATTTCAAAGGAATGTTCCTTGGGTGACCCTCTACCAAAATTGCTCAAATCGTTACTCTCGGATGAACAAGATGGCCACCAGAGCTAAAAATAGGAAAACCTTTAAAAGACTTCTTCTCTTTAACAAGTCAATGGATTTCAAAATAATTTCATAGGAATGTTCCTTGGGTGACCCTCTACCAAAATTGCTCAAATCGTTATGCTCGGCTGAATAAGATGGCCACCAAAGCTAAAAATAGAAAAACCTTTAAAACACTTCTTCTCCTTAACAAGTGAATGGATTTCAAAATAATTTTATAGGAATGTTCCTTGGGTGACCCTCTACCAAAATTGCTCAAATCCTTCCGCTCGGGTGAACAAGATGGCCACCAGAGCTAAAAATAGAAAACCTTTAAACGTTTTCTCCTCCTTAGCCAGTGCATGAAGTTCGAAATAATTTCACTAGAAGGTTCCTTGGGTGACCCTCTACCAAAATTGCTCAAACCGTTATGCTTGGATGAACAAGATGGCCACCAGAGCTAAAAATAGAAAAACCCTTAAACGACCTCTTCACCTTAACCAGTGAATGTATTTCAAAATGATTGTACAGGAATGTTCCTTGGGTGACCGTCAATCAAAATTGCTCAAACTGTCCTGCTCGGATGAACAAGATGGCCGCCAGAGCTAAAAATATAAAAATCTTTAGAAGTCTTCTCTTCCTCCTTGGGTCAACCAAAATTGCTCAAACCCTCTACTCTACCATATGTTACCTACAATTTCATTTGTACAATATAGATCAGATGAGCGATCCAGGGCGATTATGGCCATCTTGTCTTCAAAATTTATTTGGAAAATGGCTGAACTTTTTGCAAACATTGTAGGCCATGATCAGATGCCATGTTCTGCAGCATCTTATCTGGGTCTGCACTGTTTGCAAGGGTACCTGTTTTGGGGTTTTCTGTACAAAATGGGTTAATATCTGATGAAGCTGAAACTTCATATGTAGTTAGACCATTATGTGGCACATTGCTTATTGTTTTTGTGGTTATGGTCCACCAAAAATTAATCAAGTTATGCCCCTTTGAAAATTACTGTACACAATTTGTTTGTGGCTAACCTCTCCTGCAGATAACATTTGATCCAGCAAAATCTTGATATTAAGTTTGACGATGATGTGGAGCAGTGCATCTAGTTTAGAGAAGATGGTCCACCAAATATTTAAATAAGTATAACACTTTGAAAATATCTGTAGACATTTTCCTTCGGCTATCTTCTCCTACAATTTAGATCCAGTCAAGAAGAAACTTGATATGTAGTTAGATCATGATATGGAGCATTTATTATTGTTTCAAGGGTTCGGTTTTACAAATTTTAACTTGCTAAAGGGGTATAATGCCCCGCTTGCGGTGCTCTTGTTAGCTATGTCATGTATGTGTGGCACATGAGGCAATATTCTTAGTTGAAGCGAGGGGATTTCCTGAATAAAAATAAAGTCTGTGTCCCATACCAAAATAATCACGTGACTGTGACGTAGAATGTCCACCCTGATCATCATGGCCTTCTTTTTAGCTCACCTGTCGCGAAGTGACAAGGTGAGCTTTTGTGGTCACTTTTTGTCTGTCGTGCGTGCGTGCGTGCGTCCGTGCATCCGTAAACAATTTCAAATAAGTATATCTCTAATTCCCCAGGATCAATCTTTATCAAATTTCATGAGAAGCATCACCAGGTAGGGGGAAAGGCTGCATAAGGTTTTTTGGCTGATCAGATTGGAATTCTGGTTGCTATGGCGTCATACAGCTCCCATAGACTTACAATGGGAAAAAATTAAAATATCTTCTTCTCTAAAACCACAGGGCCCAGAGCTAAGATATTTAGCATGTAGCAACGGCCAGTGGTCACCTACATAATTCCTGCCAATCATACCCCTGGGGTCTACATTGGCCATGCCCCAGGGCCCCTTCGCTCCCATAGACTCACAATGGAACAAAAAGCTTCAAAAATCTTCTTCTCGGAAACCACAGGACCCAGAGCTTAGATATTTAGCATATAGCAAGGGCAAGTGGTCTCTTACATAATTCCTGCCAATCATACCCCTGGGTTCCAAACGGGCCACGCCCCGGGGCCCTTTAGCTCCTATAGACTCATAATGGAAAAAAGCTTTAAAAATCTTCTTCTCGGAAACCACAAGGCTGCCATATTTGGCATGTAGCAACGGCAAGTGGACACCTACATAATTCCTGCCAATCACACCCCTGGGGTCCAAATTGGCCACAACTTGGGGCCCCTTAGCTCCCATAGACTCATAATGGAAAAAAAAAGCTTCAAAAATCTTCTTCTCTGAAACCACAGGGCCCAGAGCTTAGATATTTAGCATGTAGCAACGGCTAGTGGCCACCTACATAATTCCTGCCAATCATGCCCCTGGGGTCCAAATTGGCCACAACTTGGGGCCCCTTAGCTCCCATAGACTCATAATGGAAAAAATCTTCAAAAATCTTCTTCTCTGAAACCACAGGGCCCAGAGCTTTGATATTTAGCATGTAGCAACGGCCAGTGGTCACCTACATAATTCCTGCCAATCATGCCCCTGGGGTCCACATTGGCCACGCCCCAGGGCCCTTCACTCCCATAGACTCACAATGGAACAAAAAGCTTCAAAAATCTTCTTCTCGGAAACCACAGGACCCAGTGCTTAGATATTTAGCATTTAGCAAGGGCAAGTTGTCACCTACATAATTTCTGCCAATCATGCCCCTAGGTTCCAAATGGGCCACGCCCCGGGGCCCTTTAGCTCCTTTAGACTCATAATGGAAAAAAGCTTCAAAATCTTCTTCTCTGAAACCACAGGGCCCAGAGCTGCGATATTTGGCATGTAGCAACGACGAATGGTCACCTACATAATTCCTGCCAATCATGCCCCTGGGGTCCAAATTGGCCACAACTTGGGGCCCCTTAGCTCCCATAGACTCATAATGGAAAAAATCTTCAAAAATCTTCTTCTCTGAAACCACAGGGCCCAGAGCTTTGATATTTAGCATGTAGCAACGGCCAGTGGCCACCTACATAATTCCTGCCAATCATGCCCCTGGTTCCAAATGGGCGACGCCCTGGGGCCCCTTCGCTCCCATAGACTCATAATGGAACAAAAAGCTTCAAAAATCTTCTTCTCGGAAACCACATGGTCAAGAGCTTAGATATTTAGCATGTAGCAATGGCAAGTGGTCACATACATAATTCCTGCCAATCATGCTCCTGGGGTGCAAACGGGCCACGCCCCGGGGCCCTTTAGCTCCTATAGACCCATAATGGAAAAAAGCTTCAAAAATCTTCTTCTCTGAAACCACAGGGCCCAGAGCTGAGATATTTGGCATGTAGCAAGGGCAAGTGGTCACCTACATAAATCCTGCCAATCATGCCCCTAGGTTCCAATTGGGCCACGCCCCGGGGCCCCTTAGCTCCCATAGACTCATAGTGGTAAAAAAAAACCTTCAAAAATCTCCTTCTCTGAAACTACAGGGCCCAGAGTTTAGATATTTAGCATGTAGGAACGCCAATTGGTCACCTACATGATTCCTGCCAATGATGCCCCTGGGTTCCAAATGGGCCACGCCCCGGGGCCCCTTCACTCCCATAGATTCATAATGGAGAAAAGCTTCAAAAATCTTCTTCTCTGAAACCACGGCCCAGAGCTTAGATATTTAGCATGTAGCAATGGCAAGTGGTCACATACATAGTTCCTGCCAATTATGCGCCTGGGTTCCAAACGGGCCACACCCCGTGGCCCGTTAGCTCCTATAGACTCATAATGGAAAAAAGCTTCAAAAATCTTCTTCTCTGAAACCACAGGGCCCAGAGTTTAGATATTTAGCATGTAGCAATGACAAGTGGTCACCTACATAAATCCTGCCAATCATGCCCCTGGGGTCCAAATGGGCCACAGCCTGGGAGCCCCATAGCTCCCATAGATGCATAATGAAAAAAAAAAAACTTCAAAAATCTTCTTCTCTGAAAACACAGAGCCCAGAGCTTAGATATTTAGCATGTAGCAACTGCAAGTGGTCTCCTACATATTTCCTGCTAATCATGCCCCTGGGGTCCAAATGGGCCATGCACAGGGGCCACTTAGCTCCCATAGACTCATAATGGAAAAAAAAAGCTTCAAAAATCTTCTTCTCAGAAACTGTGAAGCACAGAACTTAGATATTTAGTGTCTAGCAACATAAAATAGCCAGCTACATAAATCCTGCTTAACCTGCCCCTTGGGTCAAAATTGGCCACGCCCGTGCTCATCACCTCCAATAGACTTATAATGGAAAAAAATTAAAAAAATTTTCTTCTATGAAACCATAAGGCCCAGAGCTTAGATTTTTAGTATGTAGCAACGTTAAGTGGCCACCTACATAAATCCTGCCAGTTATGCCCCTGGGATCCAAATTGGCCACACCCCAGGGGTCTTTAGCCTCCATAGACTTACAATTGAAGAAACTAAAATCTTCTCTTCTGAAACCACAGGGCCCTTATAATAAAAAAAAAAAAAAACTTAAAATGGGGGAAAAAAATCTTCAAAAATCTTCTTCTCTGAAACCATAAGTCCCAGAGCTTAGGTATTTAGCATGTAGCAATGTCGAGTGGTTGCCTACATGAATCCTGCCAATCATGCCCCTGGGGTCCAAATCCTGTGGCCCCTTAACTCCAACAAACTTATAATGGAAAACATCTTCAAAATTCTTTGAAACCATGAAGTACAGACCTTAGATATTTAGTATATAGCAACACAAAATGGTCGCCTACATAAATCCTGCCAACTGTGCCCTTTGGGTCAAAATTGGCCAAGCCCAGGGCTCATTAGCTCCTATAGACTTATACTGGAAAAAACTTAAAAAAAATCTTTTTCTCCAAAACCATAAGGCACAGTTTTGTTTGATTTGAGGTTTTACATCCCCGTCAACACTGTATAGGTCATTTTGGAGATGTCTCTTCCAATTTTGTGGGACTTTTACCAGACATTGAGATGAAATTACATCTCAAGCCCTGTTGCCCAATGAAACCAGTAGGGTTTATAAGCATGGACACCACTTTGCCTGAGCTTAGATATATAGTATATAGCAATGTCAAGTGATCTCCTACACTAATGATTTTCTGGTACACAGGTGAGCGATATAGGGCCATTGGGCCCTCTTGTTTTTTTTTATTATGCCCCCCGCCTGCCTTGGCAGGAGTGGGGCATATAGTGTTTGCCGTGATGTTACGTCCGTACATGCGTACGTGCGTTCATGCGTATGTCACGTTCGTAACCACCTCGGGCTGAAATGTCGAGCTGAAACCTCGGACTCGCATTAGAGCTCATAATTTTTTTACCTGTTGTTCTACAAAGTTGAAATTTGGTATGACATCTACTCAGGAATTTTTTTTACCTGTTGTTCTACAAAGTTGAAATTTGGTATGACATCTACTCAGACCAAGACCTATCAGTTCATGTTCAAGTTGACCCAAAGTCATGCCCCTGGGTGGGCCTAGGGGTCAGATTGCGTAACAGGTCAAAATTGTCATATAGGAATTTGCATGCAAAACTGTCAAAATGTCTAATTATCTTGAAAGATCCCCCCTCCCCCCCCAACCCCCCACCCCCACCCCCCCTTAAGAATTTATTTGTATGCAAAACTGTCAAAATGTCTAACTGTCTTGAAAATTAATCGGATTCGTCATACCCCTAAACCATATATATTAGAGTTTTAATTTTTTTACCTGTTGTTCTACAAAGTTGAAATTTGGTATGACATCTACTCAGACCAAGACCTATCAGTTCATGTTCAAGTTGACCCAAAGTCATGCCCCTGGGTGGGCCCAGGGGTCAGATTGAGTAACAGGTCAAAATTGTCATATAAGAAATTTGTATGCAAAATGGTCAAAATGTCTAATTATCTTGAAAATTAATCAGATTCGAACACCTAAACCATATATATTATTGTTCCTTATGATATGAAACATTCCATGACACAAACTTTGGGTCCCTACAGTCACCCTTGGGCCATGCCCCGCCCCCTTTGCTTCATTAAAGTCTTTATATCTCAGAAACTATCCATATCCCCACCCCTTAACCATATATATTATTGTTCCTTATGATAAGATGCATTGACTGATACAGACATAGAAGCCTCCGTGGTGCAGTGGTTACGCTACTCGCCTTGTAAACCAGGGATCGCAGGATCGATCCCGGGCTTCTCCAGACTTTCGGATGAGTCTTTAAACCGAAGTCCCGTCTCCATATGACCTTAGCTGTTGGTGGGACATAAAACTAAAACTCACTCACTCACTGATACATACATTGGGTCCATCCCGACCCCCCCCCCCCCCCCCCCCCCCCACCTAAACCATATATATATTATTGTTGCTTATGATTTGACACATTCCAAGACAAAGATTTTGGGTCCCTCCGGTCACCACCGACCCATGCCCTGCCTAATTATCTTGAAAATTAATCAGATTCGAACACCTAAACCATATATATTATCGTTCCTTATGATATGACACATTCCAAGACGCAGACTTTGGGTCCCCCCTGGGCCATGCACCGCCCCCTTCGTTATATCTCAGAAACTATCCATGTCACCACCCCTAAACCATATATATTATTGTTCCTTATGATAAGATGCATTGACTGACACAGACTTAATCAGAATCGAACACCTAAAGCATACATATTTTTGTTCCTTATGATATGACACATTCTAAGACACAGACTTTGGCTCCCTCTGGTCAACCCCGGACCATGCCCCGCCCCCTTCAATTCATAAAAGGCTTTATATCTCCGAAACAATTCATATCCCCACCACTTAACCATACATATTATTGTTCCTTATTATAAGATGCACTGACACGGACCTTGGGTCCCTGTGGACAGCTCCGGGTCCCTCCGGACACCCCCGTGCCATCTAGAGAATGGGTACAAGCCATATTGACAAAGATATATGGCGGGGGCATCTGTGTACTTTGGACACATGTCTAGTTTGGAAATTTAATTAAAGGATCTGCTTTTACAGGAAAAAACAGGATTCCCATCCAACCTCCACCCGGGTCCTGCCACTCGATATTTGACAAAAAATTGTTTTATCCAACAGCAACAGAGAACAGAAAAAGATGATGAGAGCAGCGATGATGAAAAAATGGTGATTTGTGACACAGCTCCAAAATCCCAGGAGAAAGGTTAGTGAAGCTGACTACAAAGATCTTTAATTAGCATCTATGTCTGTGTCAGACAGATGTTCCCAACTTTAAGGATGACTGGCAGAACAGAACTGAGGCCCAGCACGGGTATACATTGTGATATTCACCAATTGGTTCTGGTTAAAATTGGTAAAATGGACCTTTAGTGTGTCTGACAGTGCTGCTTTTGAACCAAACAAGATTCAGGCTTCATTTAGATAACATTTGGTAGGGAATGTAAGACACTGATCTAAATTTTTATGGAAAATTGATAACAGAACCTTCTTATTTGCACAAAAAAGTGTGTGCAAAAATTTGAAACATTTTGTTACTATACGAGGACTGTTCAAATATGAATGCAACTAAGCACATAAAAATGATTCCGTGATAGATTTCGATGAAAAATTTATTTTGTCCCCTCAAAGTATTCCCCTTTAACAGATATACAAACTTTCGGTCTTCTGATCCAATCATTGAATGCATTTTGTTAGTCTTTTCGAGGTATGCTATGAAGGCACTGGAATATTGCAGAACCGAGGTGTTTGCGCTGTACAAATTTTCGACCAGAAAGGTATTTTTTCAGCCGCGGGAACAAAAAAAAGTCACACGGGGCAAGGTCAGGGGAATACGGGGGATGAGGGAGTTCAACAACCTTTTCCTGCTTCAGATAGTCTTGCACAATGAACGCCTTGGGCGATGACCCATTGTCATGTAGCAATCTGACATTGGCCAAACCAGTTGCGGGTTTTCGTTCTTTGAAATATTTCTTCAATTTTCGAAGAACTTTATTCTTTTAAAACTTCGTATTTACAGATTTGCCTGAATAGCAGGGCCCTGATTTGAAAAGAATATGGCATACATTACCTTCTTGATGCTCATTATCCGCTTTGCAATGCATGGTCTTTTGCAATAATCTGTTGCCCATATTTTGTTCTGAATCTTTCGTTTTGGCTCAAGAAAGTGAACCAATGTCTTGGCACCTGTGACGACATTAGCGAAAGACTGTGCATTGTAATTTGGAAACTTTTTAAGCAACTTCTTGGCGCACTGAACGTGTGTCTTTTTCTGCTCATCTGTCAACAGATGGGGAATCCATCTAGCACAGATCTTTCTCATTTTCAAATCCTGTTTCAGAATTGTATGAGCTGCTCCCAATGAGATGCCAACCATACTAGCTATTTGCCTAGTGGTGTATCGTGCATCGATAGCAACTATTTCTTTCACTTTAGCAACCATCTTGGCAGATGTTGCTCTATTCGGGCGACGATCATGTGGTGCATATTCTGTTGAGTTTAGCCCACAGCTGAATTTCCAACACCAACGAAAAACTGTCGAAAAAGACATTTCATTATGCCCATAAACCGAAAATATTTCATCAAAATGTCTTTGCACCGTATACCAAGAACACAACGATTCTTAATATAGGACCGTATTTCAACGGCGTACTCTGACCTTCTTCCAACCATGTTTTGTATTAGTATGCAAGAGTAGACAGTGTTTATCGAACAATATGCATGGCTAAAGTGGACGGATTTTAACAGGTATCAATGTTTATACCTATTAAAATCCTATATAATAGGTATCAATGTATAGGTAAAATGTTTTTCTACGCTGTGATATTTATTTCCAGGTGATTTTCGCATTAGTGCATGAGAAAACGCTCTACTTGCATTCATATTTGAACAGTCCTCGTAGCTACACTCATCTAGATGAAGCATTTGAAAACTTGGTTTTATTCCAGACCTTAAAATGATTCTGCTCAAGTATAAACTAAATGAGTATTTAGAGAATGTCATGACAGGTTTACAATTACTATCAAAATATTGTTGGAAACGAATCATTAATCATTCTGTAAGAAATTATGAGATTAGTCAATTAGAGACACTATATGCAATGGACTCAGATTTTAATAGGTATAAACAATTCCATACATCACAAAATATGTATCACCTTTGGAGATTACATACATCAGTTGCTGAATTGAGACTTATTCAATTCATAGTCAAGTGTATAACACTTCTTCCACAAAATCTACAATTGCAATCAAGTGTTTAAAGATGTGCTTTTGCATATTGTCACCTCATGTGAAAAAACACTTGAAATGAGAAACACATTTTTAGAATATATTGTGAACAATTTCACACTACAGTTTAGTGTATATGTTACAGGCCTTGAACATGAAGCGTTACTGTGTTTTCTTCTTGGTAGAAAGTCACTCCAAACAAAGGGTTTAGATGAAGATGTAAACTGCTAATACTTTCAGCAAATTACATTGTTGCATGCTGTAACTGTAAGACTCATCTCTTGGTCATACAGGTTTGTTTGTTTATATATACAGTTTATAGGTGATGCCTATTTTTGTATGATGATTTGTATGTTGTAATTCTGTGCTGTTTTGTATTTGTTTTTGGGTAATCTCATTATTCGAGGAAATATAGAATGATGATGATGATGAAGCATTTGAAAAGGATATTGTCCCCAGATATCAAATATACTTTTAGATAGGGAAAAATCTTTTTTTTTTTGTATAATGTCTGTTACATTTCACCTCTGAAACCCAGATAATTCCAGACTTTTACTCTCTCACACAGAATGAGCACCCTTCCAAACACCACCTTCTCCCTGACAGTCTGGATCCTGTCACACACATATATATATATATATATTGAATCTGCTTTGCTAATAATTTTATTAAAGGGTGCTCCTTTCTTGCATAGATTCAAAACTTAGCATAATCTATTAATAGCTTTATAATATAATATATATAGATAGTGCCGGTTTTGAGGTAATCTGTTAAAAACCCTCACAAATCACCTCTTCAACCAGCACTATCTATATATAAACACATCTTACCACATATATATTTTACCGCAGTATTTTGAGCAGACAGATAAACCGACTATTACATCGATCGTTCAACGCAACACTGGGCTAACTCCATTTTTTTTCAAAAATGACTTTTTTATGCAGTTTGGTCCATTCTGTGCTGATACACATCCACATAAAATATTTTAGCCATTCTCATAAAAATAAACTTTGAAAAAGACATTTGGCATTTTGATCTATCTCATTCTTGGTATTTGAATTAACGCAACACTGATCTAACTTGAGTTAGACCAGTGTTGCGTTAAACAATTGAAGAAAGCTAATCAATATTATCTTGTGATATCATGATGAGATCATAGGCATAGTAGATAGAACAAATAATAATCATAACAGTTGATGCATTTCTTGGCAAAGTTTTATTATGGGACCCCTTTACAGAGGGTCAGGGGATGGGACAGGGTTCTTACTATCCCGAAAACAAAATACATGTGTATATAGATCTGCAAGTCATTTGTTCTTTTTTCTGTATGGAGTATCCATGCAATATAACCTATAATATATCATTGTTTCCCCCTGAGGTTGGGTGGTGGGCATACTCTAGGGATCAGACAGCCAAAAGATCATGACTCTAACGAATTTGACAAAATCTAGAGTCCAGGACAGGCCTTAATGCAGAACAAAAATGTAGACAATATACATTGAAGGCCCAGATCAGACACCACATTCTGTGAGATCTGTTCAGGGTCTGCACTTTTTACTAAAAATCAGGCTATATTTGTTTTGGTCTGCCATATACTGACACCCCTTTATTTTGAATGGATTCCTGTTATATACATGGCTGACGATTCTGTTCAGGACAAAATAAGGGCCCCACCAATCTGGGCTTGGAGAATAAATGGTGCTCACATATGCAAAATTAAACCCAAATGGCAAATAATTAAAAAATAAATATCAGTTGTAAAAAAATAAGACTATATAATATTAAAGCTCAGACTGTGCTACTATTCAGAAGGCTGAAAGTCTGAACAAACCACCCAGTGAAGAAAGCTTGTAGACTAGCAAACAATGTAGGCCCTGATCAACCACTGTCAGGATGTTTATTTTTACCGACATTTATGGGGGCAGAATAAGGCTATTTTTAAGGGACATATTTGCTCCTTCTTGATAAAACTTTTGTTGTGTGTACTTGTTAAAATTATCTTGATGAGATTATTCTTTTAGTACCCACAACATGACCAATGTTATTGAAAAAAAAATCCCTTAATATGTTCATTACTCCATCGTATCTGGAGATACCTGTATGTAAAGTAGGCTGACAATAATTCGGCACTGATGACCAGTCTCTTTCATGATATTTTTTTTTACTCTCACCCTAGTATCAGTGGCTCAGGCCAGCCTCCGTAGCTCAGTCAGATGTGCATCTGACTGGTGATCAGGAGAATGCGGGTTCGAGTAGGTAACATTCTTTTGTGGAGATTGATCATGAAATCCTTTCTACGGTCATTCTCTTCCTTCTGCTGATTCAAGAATGGCAGTCGTCGGTTTTTGGAATGTGCACTGTACTGGTTAACCGCTCACGTGTAAGCCTGCCCAGGAGAAGTGTGGATAGGTAAGTTGACCGGCTCAAAAATGACCTAAATAGTGTTGACTGGGCCGTTAAACTCCAATACAAACAAACAAAACAAAATCAGTGGCTCAGTCGGATTCACATCTGATCAGGAGTTTGCAGGTTAGATTCTCCTTGGTCTACAACATTCTTTGGTGGAGATTGATCATGAAATGTTTTCTACCGTCATTCTCTCCCTTCCACTGATTGAACTACAGTAAAACCTGTCTTAGTGGCCACCTCTATTAAGCAAGCAACTGTCTTAAGCAAGCAGGCATTCAGTTCCAGAAAAAGGAAAATGCATTAAAATTCACCTGTGTTAAGCAAGCACCTGTCTTAAGCAAGCACTTTAGGAATATCCCAAAGGTGCTTGCTTAACACAGGTTGGACTGTATTGTCCTGCTTAACTAGGCTAGGCTGTATCTTTGCAAACAGTGAAGATTCAGATGAGATTCTTCTCCAGATACAATCTGACCTAGATCTTCACTGTTTGTCATTCAGTTTGTGAGTTTAAAGGAATAAATGACATCAAGTAATTTGATTTTTTGATAGTCAAAGAAGGATGTGGCAAAATTAATTTATTCAGCAGAACAAGGGTTAAGAAGGACAGATGTCAGCTCTCATTGATCAGAAAAGTAAGCTCAGAGCATGGAACTCACTTTCAGTAACTGATTTCAATGGATCAGCACTCAAAGTTGACCTTTTTGCATGTTTGCATTCCCAGTAGGCTCATAAAGCCTAGAAAATAGAATTGAGCAAAAAAGAGTGGGTACCTTGTCCAGTAATCACTATTTATGTCATGCAGAGCCAGGCTTCCACTGATGAGGTTGCACTGATGAGTTAGGAGGCCTTCATACGGACTGAATAAGTTATTTGTCTTAATCGCGACAGAAGTAAGGGCGAGGATTGTGGCCACGTAAAATCGATCTAAGCCCCCCAGTGGAATTAGTTTACGCTGACAGTTCCAAGGCGGTTCCTCTGTCGCAGTTTATTTTTGTTATGGTTTGTTTTTGGGTGTTTGTGTCGCTTATATTACTTTATTTTGGATAGACTTTTGGCCATTTTGTGGGAAATAACTGTCCTTTTGGCTTTCCGCTGTTGATGTTTCCATTAGGGTCTGTTGTTTCATGTTTGTGTTTCTTTCCTTTTGGTGTCTCTGATGGGAGCTGTGGGTTAATTGTATTGAATCCTGATCATTGCCTCCACTTCTACTTTCCAAAGGATAACCCTTTTATAGAACATATTTTACATCATTACAGCTGGTGTCTGGGAATGTGTGGCAGCCGTAAAAAGTCGCCCTGCCCAACATCATAGAGTATTTTATATTTTCTTGTCCTTTGGGATCATTGATTCCATTGTGGAATTTTGAAAATATTTGAGGGTCACTGATGAGGCCTTGATGGACAAAACTAGCTAGTCTGGCCCAGAAAACATGTACACTCCATATTTTTCAGTTCTGTGATGTATGCCTTGCTTCCAAAGGATAGCCCTTTCTAGAACATAACGTCACTACAGCTGATGTCTAGGAAAGTGTGGCAGCCGTAAAAAGTCTCTCTGCACCACATCATAGTGTAGTTTATATTTTCTTGTCCTTTGAAATCATTGATTCCATTGTGGAATTTTGAAAATATTTGAGGGTCACTGATGAGGCCTAATTGGCCGAAACTGGCTAGTCTGACCCAGAAAATATGTATACTTCATATTTTCTAGTTCTGTGGTGTATTCCTTGCTTCCAAAGGATAATCTTTTTATAGAACATAATTATATAATGCTGACCACACTTAAGTACTGGTAAACTGCTTAGAGGTTCCAAACCTGCCCAGGAAAAGTGGTGCAAATTGGACCGTCCATGCATATAAACCATATTGGTTTCATTGGGTGGCAGGGCTTGAGATTTCATTTCACCTCAATGTCCTGTAGGGCTTGAGATGTCATTTCATCTCAAGGTTGGGTAAGAGTCCCACAAAGTTGGAAGCAAGGTCTCCAAAATGACTTATACAGTGTTGACGGGGATGTTAAACCACAAATCAAACAAATCTAAGTGCACGGTGTTCTAATTATGGCAAATATGGTATTGTTTTATTCTGAAAATGAAATATCTCTGTACAATGTGTCTTAATAACATGGGAAGCCAGAGAGTTATGACAAATAAAATTTGTAGATTAAGTTAGGCATTTTGAGTATTTTGCTCGTGAAGGCTCGAAAAATTTAATTCTCCAACTTGTTTAATGAATTAAATATATAATCATGAATTAAATGTATAATGGCTACGGCTGTAAGATACAGTTTATAACAAGCAGTTAAATGCAAAAGTAATTTTAAATTGCATGTCTTACATTTATGTTTCTACATGACATATTGTATTAGATTACAAGAAAAAGAATGGGAACAATGTTATTTTACTGCTTTGCAGCAATAAATATTCTTCAAATACATGAAGGTTTAGTTTTCTTTTAGTACTTTAGATATTGCTTCTGCTGGTTATGAATAATTTTGTTTTTGAAAATAGAAAGTGACAAGAAACACTGATTTAATTCCAGTTAGCCCAGTGTTGCATTAACTTTAATTGCGAAAATTGGATATTTTTAATGGGAAAACAGATCGAACTCAAACTTTGTTTAATATATCTTTTTCTGTCACATGACATGAATTGCAACATACTTCACTTCAAACTCCTTATTTTACCTTTTAGATCAGCTTTCATTAATACCCTGATGAGCTATTTATGAATATAATAAACAGAAAAAACTGTCTCCTGAAAAATTAAAAAAAAATGAGTTAGCCCAGTGTTGCGTTGAACGATCGACATGTCAATTTATCTTTACCACACTGATAGTTGGACATCAAAGTCCAAAAGGGAAATCACCTACGGACTATTTCAGTATTTAGAAAACCATTCACTGGACAAAAAACTTGTCATTTATTTACGTTCAATTTCTTACTATTCTAGTACAAGCCGTGATAGCCGAGTGGTCTAGATGGTTTGGACTGTAAATGGTGGGGCATGAGTTCGAATCCCGGTAATGACATAAAAATCTTTTTATAATGGAACATTGAATAAAAATGATGACAGCGTAATCGGTTTCAATAAAAAGTGTTTCTAAGCGATAAAAATGGGTTAAAAAAAAGAAAAAAATACAAAAAAATCCTGATAACACTGTAATCGGTTTAATTAAGAAAGGTTACTAAGCAACTCGTAGAGAACAACAAATAATTAAAAGTAATATCCAAAATCTGCTCCGATAAAAGTCGCGGATAGACACTATATAGAAACATATTAATAAGAATTTTGAAAATTCCACTTTGGGGCAAAAACTTTAACCCCTCCTGAAAGTGCCTTTACATAATCCAATGACCACCAGATTTTGCACATATAACAAGACTTTAAGGCTGTATAACATATTAAAATTCCAAGTTCCTATGACAACTTTTGGAATTTCAGAAAGTCTTTGAGTCTTCCTGAAAGTGGAATCCCATCAACCGATTAGTCTCAAATTTTGCATATGTATTTGGGTTGCATATATACATATTATCACAAAATTTCAAAGTTCTAGCATCATTTTGGAATTTCCTGCAAGTCTTTGAATTGTTGTAAAATAACATTGGTTCAACTAATTACCACCAAACTTTGTACATATGTTTCAACATACAAAATGCACATTCTTATAACATTGTAGGTCGGAAGTGAAGCAAAAAAAATATTAACTTTCATATTTTGGTGGTGGGTCATTTACTATTGTAATTTTATTGAATAAAATCAAGCATTTTCTATCTTTTTTTTCATTTCATTCTTTGCTTGAGCCTTGCCTTCCTCAATAAGTTTCTTTCTCTCACTTTCACTCAGTTTTGAATGTTTTGAATGTATGTTCTCTTTCAGTCCTGAATCATCCTCAACACTCTATCATACTCAATCTTGCAATTTCCTGCTTAAAAGGTTTTATAGAGTTAAAATATCTCTGTTTTTCTCTAAAATTCTTTCCACCACACTTATCACAGATTTGATATTTTGCTGTAGTACCTTTACCACATTGTAAACATTTCACTACTTTACTTTTGTTATGTTTTATAATAAAATTATGAGCCTTGCAGTATATAGAATGCTTTACTGATTTGTTTTTACATGGTTTATTTGAACCTAACAGCAACATAGCACATATATTTTGCATCTTTGCTTTTTCTATATCCATTTTTATTATTATATTTAAAATTTTTTTTTTATAGTTTAAAAGAAAACAAAAAAAATGAGTTCTGTAGAGAGACTAATACAATTGCATAGTGAAGGAAGAATTAGTGATGAGGCTTTAGACAAGGGTCTTAAATCCTTAGATATTGAGAAACAGAAGAGTGATGCACTACAACAAACTTCTACATTGGAAAATCTGCGTAAAAGACGTAGAGATAAAAAGATAAGAAAACGACAGCAACAAAATGCTGTTAAAACAAGTGAAAAAATTAATGATGAAGATACTAAAGAGAAAAATGTTCTGAAACTGGTTGATAAACCATTATGCAATTACTTCAAAGCGTATGAAATAGATGCTCATAAATATAAAGACCCAAATATTTTGTTTAATGATAAAAAATCTGTCATTATAGATAAAATTAATGAAAACATTAAAGAATACAATGGTATTAAATTTTCAATTGGGTTATCTATAAAGTTTTTTAAAGATGAACTTAATGGTGAAAGAAAAGAAGTTACCGGTGCATCACACGGAGAACAATGTGCAGTTCTTGATGGAAATAATTTAGATGAAAACTATAACAAACAAACAACTTATATACAAACATGGATTGAAAAATTCACAAATACCGCAACGGGTTTAGAAATTGACCATTGTATCAAACTTTATCTTAATATAGCAAAATATGAACCACTCAAAGGTTCTTCGTATATTTCTCTTCCAAGTGCAATAGCAAATAAAAAAGCAATAATTAATTTATCAAATGATGATGATAGA
This sequence comes from Lucinisca nassula, assembly GCA_963580285.1. Lineage (NCBI taxonomy): Eukaryota > Metazoa > Mollusca > Bivalvia > Lucinida > Lucinidae > Lucinisca > Lucinisca nassula. The sequence goes on along the minus strand of OY757019.1, from coordinate 65,565,905 downwards.
TGTTTAGAATGGCATATACTTGCTTCTAAATACCCAAACAAAAACAATCCAAGTAAGTTATCAAGTTATCGTAAATATTTAGGCACATTAAATATGGAAGGAATAGACTTTCCCACACCAATCTCACAAATACCAAAAGTTGAGAAACAAAACAATATAGCAATCAATGTTTATGGATACACATTAACAAAAAAGACAGAGAAACTTACTGTATTTCCATATCATATTTCAAATCAATCAAATGATAAAGAAAGAATTAACCTGCTTTTGATAACAGAAGATGTTGAAGAGGAAATTGATGATAGTGAAGAAGAAATGATAGATGAAGATTATAATCCTGATGACTATCCTCCTGATGAGTCAAAAACAAAATATCACTACTGTTTTATTAAAAACCTTAATAGATTACTTTACAATCAGAACAATAAACACAAACATAAAACACATTTCTGTGATAGATGTCTTTATGGTTTTACAAGAGAAGACCTACTAATCAAACATAAAGAAGACTGTGAAGGCATAAATAAATCTCCAATGCGAATAGAAATGCCATCAAAAGGTCTTATCAAGTTTAAAAACCATCAAAATCAAATGCCCGTTCCATATGTTATCTATGCTGACTTTGAAGCACAAATCAAACCCAAATCACAACAAAAAGGAGATAAATCAGAAATAACAAGCGAACACGAAGCGTGTGGATTTGGATATCAAGTTGTTAGATATGATGGTAAAGCAGACAAACCAGTAATATACAGAGGTGAAGATGTTGCAGAGGTTTTTCTAAATCATTTAAAATGTGAAGTGAATAACATCAACAACATCTTTAGACATCCTAAACCATTAATAATGCCAACAGAACAGAACATACAAGATTATGAAAATGCTTCCCATTGTTGGATATGTGAAAAAGAAATTAATAATGAAAAGAATCCAAAAGTAAAAGACCACTGTCATTTCACAGGAGAATATAGAGGACCAGCACACAAATCCTGTAATCTCAAACTTGCAATCAAACCAAATAAAACCAAAATTCCAGTTATCTTCCACAACTTAAAAGGTTATGATAGCCATCTAATAATGCAGAAAATACACAAAGCAAGTGGAAACATTACTTGTATTGCAAATAATTCAGAGAAATTCATCTCATTCAGTATTGGACAACTGAAATTCTTAGACAGTTTTCAATTTATGGCTTCCTCTCTTGAAAAGTTGGTAGATGGAGCAATTGGTGTAAAGACAGAATGTGAAAAATGTAAAGGTACAGAAGAAATAAACATCAATGAAAATTGGTTATTAACAGCGAAATGTAAAAAATGTCACAATACAAGATATAAAAAACTCAACAAATCAGACTTACCATTAACTGTAAAACATACAACTAACTCACATCTTCTTGCTCGTAAAGGTATCTATCCATATGAATACATTGATAGTTTTGATAGATTTGATGAAACACAACTACCACCCATAGACAAATTCTACAGCAGTCTTACAGATGAAAGTATCAAACAAAAAGACTATGAACACGCTCAAAAAGTATGGAAACAATTTAACTGTAAAACACTTGGTGATTATCATGATTTATATCTCAAAACAGATGTTCTCTTACTTGCAGATGTTTTTCAAAAGTTTAGAGAAACCTGTATGAATAACTATAAACTTGACCCTCTACATTACTACACTGCACCTGGTCTATCTTGGGATGCTCTTCTAAAATACACAAAAATAGAATTACAACTTCTATCAGATTTGGATATGCATCTTTTCATTGAAAAAGGAATGAGAGGTGGAATAAGTATGGTTTCTAAAAGACACGCAAAAGCAAACAATAAATATGTAGCAGATTATAATCCAAATGAAGAAGACAATTACATAATGTATTTAGATGAAAATAATTTATATGGTCATTCAATGAGCCAACCACTTCCATTTGGTGGTTTCAAATGGATAACTAATAAAGATTTAATAGATGGAAAACTTCCAAAATTACAAAAAGGTAGAGGAAGAATATATGAAGTAGATTTAGAATACCCCAAACATTTACATAAACTACATAATGACTATCCACTTGCACCTGAAAAATTAGCAATTAAAAAAGAATGGTTATCCGACTATCAAAATGAACTAATTGAAAATAGTATGTTAAAAACAGAAAAACTTGTCCCCAATCTAATGGATAAGAAGAAATATGTAGTACATTACAAGAACTTGAGACTATACAAACAACTTGGTATGAAAATAACAAAAATACACAGAATATTAGAATTTGATGAGAAACCTTGGATGGAACCTTACATACGTCTGAATACAGAATTACGTAAAAAAGCAAAGACTACATTTGAAAAAGATTTCTTTAAACTTATGAACAACTCAGTATTTGGCAAAACAATGGAAAACATACGTAAAAGAGTTGATATTAAATTAGTCAAAACAGATGGCAGTGAAAATGAAAAAATCCGCAAGATAATAGCCAAACCAAACTTCAATCGTAGAGTAAAGTTCTCTGATGAGTTATCTGCCATTCAAGTGAATAAAACAAGATTAACTCTAAATAAACCAATATATGTTGGCTTCTGTGTTTTAGATTTATCAAAACATCTTATGTATGATTGGTATTATAATACATTGAAAAAGAAGTATGGTGATAACTGCACCTTGTTATACACCGATACTGACAGTTTATTAGTAGATATCAAAACCAAAGATGCTTACAAAGATATGTCTGAAATGAAAGATGAATACGATTTCTCTGATTATCCAAAAGAACATCCACTATACGATGAAACAAACAAGAAGGTCATAGGTAAGATGAAGGATGAATGTGCTGGTGTTCCAATATCAGAATATATTGGTCTTCGTCCTAAACTATATTCAGTATTAAGAGCAGATGAACAAGTCATCAAAAAAGCGAAAGGAACAAAAAAATATGTAATCAAAAAACAAATCAATTTTGAAAACTACAGAGATGCATTATTCAAAAAAAAGAAATACACACACTCAATGAACATGCTACGCTCAATGCATCACAACATATATGGATTAAAAGTAAATAAGACTACACTTTCTCCTTTAGACACAAAAAGATACATAGCACCAGATGGAATCACGACATACGCGTATGGGTATCAGCCGGAACAATAAGTAATTCCTCTTTGACAAACCCTCTCTTAGGTGCAGGAGATTTCAAATAATAAACTCTTATTCCCTGCGTTATAATATGATAGTCAATCTTATGAATATCAACAGACCATACTGGGTCAGTAGCCCTTCTCTTTCCACCACCTTCTAATTCTCCAGGTTGATACAAATATCTAACATTTACATAAGGACAAATTTCAGCATCAACTTTTCTTGTTATAATTGGAGGAGGTTTTTTCGTCTCCTTATTTAATGCTTTAATAACATCAGATAATCTCTTAACCCATTCTCTGTTTCTTTTTTTAGTATCAATCTCTTTAGCATACTGATAACCAAACAATCTTTCTGCTAAGGTTCTATTAAATCTTTCTACTATTCCTTGGTCTCTGTGTATTTCTTTTCTACCTCTTCTTATTTTGGTATTATGCTTTTCCATCAAAGTTGAAACGGAACTCATAAATTCTCTACCAGGATCAACTTGCAATAGTTTAGGATACTTCAAATGTCTTTTATAAATCTTCTCAAAAGCATTTGCAACTTCTTTACTATCTTTCGACGTCAAAGGTTCGGCTTCTTTATATCTTGTTCCAATATCAACCACTGTCAATGCATACTTGTATGTCTTCCTACCAATAGTATCGTGAGGTAAAAACAACAAATCAGCCTGATGAACTTCATTCTCTGCAGACACATCAAATTTTGGTCTTATTATTCTCTTAGGTGCAGGTAAATATATTTGCCATACTGCTTGTTTCTTTAAGAACTCTAATGCTTGTTTCTGACTAACCTTTGCTTCTTTTGCTAACTTACCAACAGCTGAGTGTCCTTTCCAGAAACCTTTTGGACTATAGTATATCTTCTCCATTTATTTATATTTAAGAAAAAATATTTATATATAAAAAGATGTCAAAGAACGCACAAACGCAAAATATAGCACAATTGCTTGATGATGACTATACACCTACAAAAGAAGAGTTTGAAGAGCTGTTAAAGGAACAAAGTCAATTTGACACAAAGAAATGGACTGATTTAGAAATCAACAACATTTATACAATCACCGACTACAGAGAAATTAACACAGACAATGGTGTGAGTGTAATTTTAACTCTCAAAGACAATGGTGAAGTATGGAGTCCTGCACATCTCACAAAGAAGATAGAAGGTAAAGAACCACCATTTTATGTAAGACCACTTGGTTTGAAACCATGTAAGAATAATAAAAAAAAATAAATATCATGCTTATGATTTAGTTTTTCCAAAGAAAGATTATGTCAAAAAATATTTTTTTTTTTTACCTACATCAACTTCCAAGCAACAAATCCTGTCAATGCCATACCACCAACAACAAATGCAATCTCTCTATTTTTCTGGTCTTCTGATGGAGTGTAAAAATCACTCAATGTAGGTTTTGGTGGTAATGGTGTGGATAAATTATCTGGCAATTGTTTTCCTGTAATATAATAATATTGTTTCATAGCAGTATCAGCATCACTGAACTCATCCACAGCATGATGTTCCTTCTTCAGTTGCTCATTAATAAAATCCAATCTTTGTGTTCTCTTCTCATTCCATGCAGTTGTTGCTGATTCTAATTGTTCCATCGCTTTATCATGTCGTTTTCTCTCTTCATCACTATTACTACCCATATGTGAAAATAAATAATTACTACCTGAAAAGGCTAAGGCGTTTGTAATTGCTCCTCCAACCATTAATGCTACTGCACTTGCCATTTTTATATAATGAAAAAAAAAATATTAAAATTACTTCATAATATCTGCAGGAATAATACCTTGCTTAACAAGCATATCCTTTGTTGCCATTGCAAGTAATATATCAATGGACAACATACCAATATCTGTCATATTAAAATCTACTTTTGGTGCTGGTCTTTTCAATAGTTTTCTACCTAATTCTGAATATCCAACAGTTAATACAGTTTCCACTCCAGCATGATATAACATGTTTGCAATTTGTTTTCCGTCTATTGAGGTTGTCATTTTTTTTAATGAGAATATTATTTTTTTAAATTAATTAAATTCAAATGGGTCAATTTCTTTTTGTTGTATAATAGGTGCAGGTTGTTGCATCATAGGTTGTTGTTGTGGTACAACTTGTTTAGACTTGTACATATACAATCCTATTCCAACAACTCCAACTGTTATGCATAATGGTATATAATTTTTGTATATATTTATATTCTGTGAATTTGGAGAGCCGACATCATCATCTTTTGTTATAGATTTTAATTCCATGTTTTCTTTCTTTATAGTTTCAGTCTCCTTTCTTCTTAATTCTGCATTTCTTTTTCTTGCTTCTGCACCTTTCTTACCAGCAACTACTCGTCTTGGGTCTTTTGTTTTAACTTCAGTATCACTCATTTTTTTCTAAGGAGATATTTTCTTTTTTATTAAAATCAATATGTCTTGCTGTTGTTAGCATTGCAGTTAATGGAGCAAGGTACATTCCATATCTATAATACAATTCACAACACGAACTTGTCAAAGCGTGATTGATAAAAGGGTCTTCCTCTAAGTCTTGTATCAGTTTAGGTGGATTAACAACATTGAAATACTTTGATACACCCATCACGTATAAGCTAATGAAAGAATTACCCAATGTCTTAGTCATACTTGCTCCCAATCTTGCTTCATATCTGCAGTAAAGTTTGTTTATTTGTTCTGCTGTCATTGTATCAATGTCTGATAGTTGTAAGTCTTTACCAAGATACTGCTTACTACCACCACCAGCAACAATGGCTGATAATCGCTCACGTTTTGTTTCTTGTTCATTATTTTCTGTGCTTTCACATTCAATGTCTTGTAATAATTCTTCAGCATTCATTTTTATTTTATGCAATTTATTTTTTATTTTTAAAAAATAAAACATCGCATATCCGACTATTGATAAGAATGCAGTGTTTGTTATGATTATTGATAAGATTGCAGTGATTGATAATATTTCTAACAGCATTGTTTTTTAGTATTGCTATTTTACTTAAAACATTACTTAAGATTTGCTATAGCATTACTTAAGATTTGCTATAGCATTGCATAAACATTACTTAATCATTGCTAAAAAAAATAATCAATCAACCAACCAATAACCAGTAGGCTGGTCAGTCTTCAAAATTAACTTACGATGCTTCTTTTTTTTTCAGTTCTTCTTTTATTCTCTGTCGTTCTTCCAAAGTTGGAATAACATCATTCTCTCTTAAACAATTTTCAAAACTATCTCTATCTTTTGTGTAGAACATGCATAGCCATTTTGTTTGTTCTCTTAAATCTTTTAACACAGAATTATATCTCTGCGAAATAACCCACACTGATTGTTCTGCATGCCTACCAGAAAATGCTAATTCTGATAACATATCTTTTTTCTTTGTTAGTTCTTTCGTTGCACTGCAATCATCAATAATGTAGAGAGTAGAATGACCAGCATATTTATTAAAGAACATTCTTAGTAGTTCTTGTAGTTTTTCTTCTCCATTAACAATAGGATTAACAATTGTTATATTTTTTGTTTTAGGTTTCCTGACATCACCAATCCACTCACGGTTTTTATAAGCCTTGTTCCATTGAATGGTTGGGCAAAGTATAACAATATGTTTAAATACTTGACGATATTCCTCTTCCAAAAGGTCAAGGACAAACTCTGTTTTCCCGCATCCAGTTTGACCACATATAATAGCACAATGAGGATATTTTGGTAGTTCCATTTTTATTTGTAAAAAAAAAAATATTAATAACTGACTTCTTTAAATCTACCATCTTCAAAGTTGATTTGTGCATCTTGTATAACAAACAAATAAAGATTGATTGGTTCATCTGCTCCTGCTTCTTTCGTTATTTGTATTGTAATACCTTCTGATGCATTTTCAATTCTTCTTCCAGAACCATGAAGTGTATTATCATCAGTTGAACGTAAATCCAACCATAAAGCATACCTGTTCGTTAGATATTTTTCTATTGTTGTATCAGTAAAATATAAATCTTTAACGACAATACTTGTTTCTTTGTTTCTTTTTGAATTCAAAGCAAAGAATTTATTTATTTCGTCCCAGTGTTGGTGGGACTTCATTCCTTGACTATACAATTGATTCGGAATCCCTTCTATTGTCATTTCCACTTTTGTAATTTCTGGATTATAATATTCTTCTGTGCTGGCCCTTTCAGGATCTTCGAATAGCATAAGAATTCCTTTCATACTTCTTGCAGGAACATTTAGATTGATATTCCATAGTGTATCAGATTTGTTTTTAGTTATTTTTCTGTGTCTTAGTATTCTGTCATACAAAATAACCATTTTACCATCAACTTGCTGTCTTATTTGTCTTGCTAATTCAGTATCAGAAACAATATCAAATTCCAAACAAATATTTTTGATTGTATAAGTTGAAGTTGCATCGCCTGATTTAATTACTTTATTATAATCATTGAATGTAAGTTCATATTCAAGTCTATCTCCTAATCCTGCTTGATAAAATGGCATATGGGTTTCCAATAATTCAAAATCAAGTGGGATGCAAAACCTGTTTCCATATGCTTTTGCGATGGCTTGATCTTCTTTATCTGCTGTTGCGTTTCCTGCACCCACTCTATGTCTCAACATGTTCTCTTTGCCAACGCCTTGATATACCATATTTACACGTTCTGTAATAGTCTTCCATAAATCAATATAACAATGATAGATGTCACTATCGTCAATGGACATAACTTCATTTCCACTTATTCTAATTGTTGTTTTCTTAATTATTGCTCTTCCTATGTTTTGAAATATAGTTGCATTTGCATCTTTAGAGGTTAGTTCAATTTCAAATGCTAATCTGACTGTTCCGGGAACAATAACATCATTACTACTTAGATTAGGAAATCTCACTAATAATTGTTGATTTTGGTCAATAGTTGAAGGGTTATTTGTTATTACTACACTTTGACGGATACCTCTCACACCTCGTGGTTCTCTTAATTTTCTGTAAGGGTTTAGTTTATCTCCGTAAGCTGACATTTTTTTAAAAGATAAAAAAATATTTTTAAATAATAAATAAATAATGGCTGAATATGAAAATCCTGAGTATGACAGGGAGGATTATGATGAAGAAGCAGAAACATCTTTTACAGATGAAGAGCAGTTTCAGAGAACATTAAATAGTCAGTTTGCTGGTTTGAATGATTTAACCGGTGATGATTGGAAAACTCTGCGTAATAGCATAGGTCAAAACATGATAGATAGATTTTACGAAAGGAATGAAGAACCTAAACGTAAAATCAAAGGTTTGTCTCTCAAGAAAGATGATATAGGGAGACCAATGTTATATGTTAAAGATGAAGGTGGAAAGAATATTGCATTAACATATTATCGTTCCAATGCACCAGATGAAATAGCAACATTTTTATCATTTAATACTTTGCAAAGGAAATATGGTGTTGATTTTGTTAGGAATGTATTAGGTGTAGATGATTTTAAACCATCTGCTACAAGAATTAAAGAAGGTAGAAAAGCATTCACACAATTACTTCAAACGAGAACTCAAATAACACAAACAGAAGAAGAAATACCTTTACAAGATATATCATCACAAGAACAAACTCAAGAACTATTAAATACAACAGTTGATGTAGAAACTGCTGTGAAAACATTGGAGACATCATTTACTAATGAACAAGAAACACAAACAGATTGGACAAAAAGAGAGATTGATGGAATAGCAAATGCAATGACAACAGTCAAAGAAGAGATAGCAAATGAATTGGCAAAACTGAATGAAACAAATAAAGACTTAGCAAAAGAAAATACAAAATTAGAACAAGCCAAAGCAGACAATGATGAATTTCAAATAGAAAGGATAAGTAGTCGAATCAAAGAGTTAGAAAGTGAGAGAAGTGCAAGATTGGAAGTTATTAATGTTAATAAAGAAAAACTACGTAGTCAGGTAAATAGAATCAAAGAGACTATAAACAAAGTATTAAAAGAAGACACTACATTGGGTGAAAGAATTAGAACATTATTCAGAGAACAAGGCATTACAATTGTTAGTATTTTAACCGCTTTTGGAATGATTATTGGAGTTATTGTTGAGGCTGTTATTCCTACTGGTGGTGGTACTACTTCAACCCCTCCTTCTCCACCAAAAGGTGGTGTTAAAGATTGGGTTAAGAAACAATTATCAAATCTTGGTAAATTACTTTCTACCCTTGCAGGAAAAGTAGCTACTGCATTACCAGGTGTTATTGGTTCTATTGTGTCTTGGTTGTTGTCTTCTGCGGGTAAAGTTGTTGGTTGGTTTGGAGAACATTTATGGGCATTAGTTGTATTGGTTGCTGGATTGTTATATGCATCTGCGAGAGAGTTTATAAGAAAAAAAAGAACTTAATAAATTTCATACATAATTAATAGTCCAATTACTATACTTCCTACTATTAATGCTGTATTGTTGTCTTCATGTTGTGTGGCTTCTTTTTTTTCTGGTAGAGATTGATGAGATTGTGGTAGAGATTTATTTGTTGGTGTGCCTTGTAGAGATTGTGGTAGAGATTTCTTTGTAGTAGATTGGTTAGCAAGTTTGTGATGATTAAACCAATCTGCTATTCTAGCATCGGAGGTACCAGCACCATCAACCCAACTTTTTGACAGATTGTGTTTCTTTGCATAATCAACTGCTTGTTGATGATAATCTGGTAGAGATTTCTTTGTTTGTGTGCCTTGTATAGTTGCAGGTTGTGTAGCAGATGCAACAGGTTTAACATTTACATCACTATTGAAACCAAGTGTTTGATTTTCTGTTGCAATTACAATTTTATTATTATATCCAGCGATAGTACCAACTTGTAAAACCATATCACTGGGAGACATATATAATCCAATACCATAAACAAAATCTACTTTACTTCTTGCATATTTGAGTGTGTTTTGATATCTTTGTATTTGACTTGGTAAATCAACTGGACTATTAATAGCGTCTTCAATGTTAGCAATAAATTGTTTCTGAGCATCAAATCCTGTGCCTATTTTTAGAATTTCTACACGTGTTTGAGATTGTGCTGCTAATAGTGCCCATACAAACATTCTAATACTTTCGTTAATTCGTTCAATACCTGTTTTTGTTAATCCTTCTGATTTGTCTAATATAAACATTGTCCAGGCGTCACTTATATCTACTGTATGTTCTATTTTATCATTTGGATTAAAGAATGGACCTTCACTTCGATGTTCTTGTCTATATTTTCCACTTGGTTTAAAATATTGTGTGTAACTCCCTAGACCACTGCATTTAGAACTACTTTCTAATTTTTGCCTCCAATCTGTATTAGGTGAAACATTGAATTCATTGCATAACTTTTGATAGACAGCTTTGTCGTATGGATTTTTGTAATAACAAAATGATTCATCTGTTGGTAAAGGTGTTTTAAGTTCTTTCAAAATACGAGCAATACAATAATAAACATGAAATGTATATATTGTTTTAGTTAGTCCTGAAGTGTTTTGCAAATGATCTTGATAACTTACACCACATCCTGCAGTGGCACACCAGACAGCAAAATTTAATTGACATTGCCACCAGTCAAATGATGAATGAAGCCATGTATTCCACGGTTCATTGGTGTGTAATGTTGGATTTTGATAGTTTTGAAATAAGTCGGGAAACGTTACTGGAAAATGGTCATCTTTATTAACATAAATCGTTTGTTTTATAAGTTCAATATTCTTTTCGGTATATTTAGTATTGGGGTTATATGATGCATTGGGATTGTACTTGAATTCTTTAGGTATCATTTTTATTATTGATTATATATAAAAAATAAAAATGTATCATACAATTTCGAATATTGACAAGACAATAAACTTGCAACAATACATTGATAACAGAGATGGGAATAAACGTATTGGTTTGAAATCTATAACATATGGTGTTGGATGGTATAATGTTGTTGATGAATATTTGCAGAAGACTAAAGAGAGACCTCATAAGATTATAGATGGTTATTATAGTTTCCAACAAATAGCAGATTTATTTCAAAGTAATAATATTACATTATCTGTAAATGAAACAAATGGAATTGCTTCTTTAATTACACCGGATGAATTGAAGATAAGCAAGGGCTTAAAACAAATGTTGGGGTTTGGAAATAAGCGAAAGTTTGCTGTTAATGAAACTCATTATGGTGAGAGAGCTGTAGATTTTGCTGTTTATAAATCATTGTATGTTCATTTGGAACAGATTAATACTTCAAATAATTATTTAGATGGTATGCCGAGTACTGTGTTGGCTGTTGTTCCAGTGGAAAATAAAGAGTTTGGAGAGATAACAACAGTGAGATTTGAGCATCCAGAATATAAGTGTTTGGTGAATGATGCTATTAGCAGAATTGAAATTAGAAATCAGGGATGAAAATAACAACAAGGTAATTAATCATCTACCAATTAATTGCGTTTTGGAAATTATATAATTATAATAAAAAAAATGAGTATATTTGGTGCTAAGAGAAAACACGTAGATGCATTGGGGCTGAAACAAGAAATATTTAATATGAGAAGTCAAGCATTTACACAAATAAATACATTGAATGATAGACATACAGGACTTCAAGATAGATTTCGGGATATGTATGTCAATCATCGATTATTATATAATAAGGTTGATAATATGTCAGACAGAAAATTGATAAGCATTTGTGCGGAGAGTAAAGGTTCCTTACAGAAGAATGAAGTGTTTGGCTTTGGAAATGGTGGTAGAGAAGTAGGTGTTGGATATGTGATGAACTTTCCTGGCCAGATAATAGGTGTTGGACTGTCGAGTAAAAGAACAAAAGGCGATGTGTCTGTGGCGATTGCAATTAATGGAAATCCACAAGCAGGATATGATATATCATTGAATAATATTTTAAGAAAACACGATAACTTTGCTACACCGTTAAAGGTTGAGGCTGGTGATGCAATTGCTTTTGTTTGTCAGACTAATAATGCTACATGTGTTAATACTGTGGCTTCGATGATAATTGAATTATTTATTGAATAAAAAAATATATGTTATCAAGAAAAAAATGAAACAACCTAATGCACCGCTATATCCAGAGTTGCCTATTGAAGATGGGCAAAATTATAGATTACAGAAGATATCTGAGATAGAGAAGACGTTAATTAATGAGAGAGATGTGAGAAAAGCATTATACAAAAAATACAAACGTGGAATAAATATTACTGATGGAGTTGATACTGGTTTGATATCAACAAGTGTTATTTTGGCAGGTGTTGGATTAACTGTTCCAATTATGTTGCCTTTAGAGATTGGTGCTGTTGTGTGTGGGAGTTTGGGTGTGTGTGTTAAACTAATTAGGCGTAAAATTACTTCAAAAGCACAGAAACATTATGAGATTAAAACTATTGCTGATAGTAAGTTGAATAGTATAAAGGATTTGATTTCTAAGGCTTTGACAGACGGACAGATATCTGAGAATGAATTTAAACTTGTGTTGGATGAGTTGGACAAATATAATAAACTCAAAGACAATATACATTCAAAACAAACAGGATTGAGTGAAAGTGAGAGAAAGAAACTTATTGAGGAAGGCAAGGCTCAAGCAAAGAATGAAATGAAAAAAAAGATAGAAAATGCTTGATTTTATTCAATAAAATTACAATAGTAAATGACCCACCACCAAAATATGAAAGTTAATATTTTTTTTTTTTTGCTTCACTTCCGACCTACAATGTTATAAGAATGTGCATTTTGTATGTTGAAACATATGTACAAAGTTTGGTGGTAATTAGTTGAACCAATGTTATTTTACAACAATTCAAAGACTTGCAGGAAATTCCAAAATGATGCTAGAACTTTGAAATTTTGTGATAATATGTATATATGCAACCCAAATACATATGCAAAATTTGAGACTAATCGGTTGATGGGATTCCACTTTCAGGAAGACTCAAAGACTTTCTGAAATTCCAAAAGTTGTCATAGGAACTTGGAATTTTAATATGTTATACAGCCTTAAAGTCTTGTTATATGTGCAAAATCTGGTGGTCATTGGATTATGTAAAGGCACTTTCAGGAGGGGTTAAAGTTTTTGCCCCAAAGTGGAATTTTCAAAATTCTTTTTAATATGTTTCTATATAGTGTCTATCCGCGACTTTTATCGGAGCAGATTTTGGATATTACTTTTAATTATTTGTTGTTCTCTACGAGTTGCTTAGTAACCTTTCTTAATTAAACCGATTACAGTGTTATCAGGATTTTTTTGTATTTTTTTCTTTTTTTTAACCCATTTTTATCGCTTAGAAACGCTTTTTATTGAAACCGATTACGCTGTCATCATTTTTATTCAATGTTCCATTATAAAAAGATTTTTATGTCATTACCGGGATTCGAACTCATGCCCCACCATTTACAGTCCAAACCATCTAGACCACTCGGCTATCACGGCTTGTACTAGAATAGTAAGAAATTGAACGTAAATAAATGACTAGTTTTTTGTCCAGTGAATGGTTTTCTAAATACTGAAATAGTCCGTAGGTGATTTCCCTTTTGGACTTTGATGTCCAACTATCAGTGTGGTAAAGATAAATTGACATGTAATAGTCGGTTTATCTGTCTGCTCAAAATACTGCGGTAAAATATATATGTGGTAAGATGTGTTTATATATAGATAGTGCTGGTTGAAGAGGTGATTTGTGAGGGTTTTTAACAGATTACCTCAAAACCGGCACTATCTATATATATATATAACAGAATATAGAATATTTTACCTTGCTCCAAAGGCTGAGATGCCGTACATCTTACAACCCTTCATCTAGCTGTTTAACAATATGACCTACCTCGTCAGTTCATTAAAGTGCAAATACGTAGTAGTACAATGGGTAGTATATATAAAGTATTTTGCATATAGTATAATTATGTTTAGTGGTGGCTTGCTATAATGTTCTTTCTGTCTAGACCAAAAATAAAGAAATCTTCCATTATTTTACATTCTATTCCATTATTTTTCAGCCATTGTAACAATTTGTCAATAAATGACTGAGTTTTCTCAGCGGTCCAAAAAAGATGAGTTATAGTTTCATCACGAGAGTGGCAGAAATAACATTGAGAATCATTTTTAGCTCGGCTGTTTTCAAAGAAAACGACAAGGTATTGTTATAGCTCTGGCGTCGTCTGCATTGTCGTGCAAAAACTTGGACATTTTGTAATATCTCTGTCATTACTGAACATATTTACTTGAAATTTGGACTAGTTGTTCATTATGAAAAGGGTGTGCAGCCGAGTGTTGGCAGCCGCATGCGGTGCTCTTGTTCAATTTCATTTTAACCAAAAGAGTGTATTATAATTAATGCTTGTCTGAAATCATTGTAAAGCTGGATATTTCATTATATTATATGGGTAATTATTTTTTTTTCCATTCATTCCATGAGTTTTTGCTTCTCATTCCATGATTTTTTGCCTGCAGGTTGTTCATTGTTAGCTCACCTGTCACGTAATGACAAGGTAAGCTTTTGTGATCACTTTTTGTCCATCGTGCGTGCGTCCGTGCGACCGTGCGTGCGTCCGTCCATTAACAATTTCAAATAAGTATATCTCTAATACCCCATGGTCAATCTTGATCAAATTTCATGGGAAGCATCATCAGGTAGGGGGAAAGGCTGCATAAGGTTTTTGGGCTGATCAGATTGGAATTCTGGTTGCCATGGCAACATATAGCTCCCATAGACTATCAATGGGAAAAAATTAAAATATCTTCTTCTCTGAAACCACAGGGCCCAGAGCTTAGATATTAAGCATGTATTAATGGCCAGTGGTCACCTACATAATTCCTGCCAATCATGCCCCTGGGGTCCAAATTGGCCACACCCCGGGGCCCCTTCGCTCCCATAGACTCATAATGGAACAAAAAGCTTCAAAAATCTTCTTCTCGGAAACCACAGGGCCCAGAGCTTAGATATTTAGCATGTAGCAACAGCAAGTGGTCACCTACATAATTCCTGCCAATCATGCCCCTGGGGTCAAAACAGGCCACGCCCCGGGACCCTTAAGCTCCTATAGACTCATAATGGAAAAAAGGTTCAAAAATCTTCCTCTCTGAAACCACAGGGCCCAGAGCTGAGATATTTGGCAACTAGCAATGGCAAGTGGTCACCTACATAATTCCTGCCAATCATGCCTCTGGGGTCCAAATTGGCCACACCCTGGGGCCCCTTAGCTCCCATAGACTCATAATGGAAACAAAGCTTCAAAAATCTTCTTCTCTGAAACCACAGGGCCCAGAGCTTAGATATTTAAAATGTAGCAACGGCCAGTGGTCACCTACATAATTCCTGCCAATCATGCCCCTTGGTTCCAAATGGGCGACGCCCCGGGGCCCCTTCGCTCCCATAGACTCATAATGGAACAAAAAGCTTCAAAAATCTTCTTCTCAAAAACCACAGGGCCCAGAGCTAAGATATTTTGCATGTAGCAACGGCAAGTGGTCACCTACATAATTCCTGCCAATCATGCCCCTGGGGTCCAAAGGGGCAACGCCCCGGGGCCCTTTAGCTCCTTTAGACTCATAATGGAAAAAAGCTTCAAAAATCTTCTTCTCTGAAACCACAGGGCCCAGAGCTGAGGTATTTGGCATGTAGCAACGGCAAGTGGTTACCTACATATTTCCTGCCAATCATGCCCTTAAGGTCCAAATGGGCCATGCCCCAGGGCCCCTTAGTTCCCATAGACTCATAATGAAAAAAAAAAAGCTTCAAAAATCTTCTTCTCTGAAACCACAGGGCCCGGAGTTTAGATATTTAGCATGTAGCAACGGCAAGTGGTCACCTACATAATTCCTGCCAATCATGCCCCTGGGGTCCAAATGGGCCACGCGCCGGTGCCCCTTAGCTCCCATAGACTCATAATGGAAAAAAGCTTCAAAAATCTTCTTCTCTGAAACACAGGGCCCAGAGTTTAGATATTTAGCATGTAGCAACGGCAATTGGTCACCTACATAATTCCTGCCAATCATGCCCCTGGGTTCTGAATGGGCCACATGCCGGGGCCCCTTTGCTCCCAAAGACTCATAATGGAAAAAAGCTTCAAAAATCTTCTTCTCTGAAACCACAGGGCCCATGGCTTAGATATTTAAAATGTAGCAACGGCAAGTGGTCACCTATATAATTCCTGCCTATCATGCCCCTTGGGTCCAAAAGGGCCACGCCCCGGGGCCTTTAGCTCCTTTAGACTCATAATGGAAAAAAAAGCTTCAAAAATCTCTTCTCTGAAACCACAGGGCCCAGAGCTTAGATATTTAGCATGTAGCAACGGCAAATGGTCACCTACATAATTCCTGCCAATCATGACCCTGGGTTCCATACGGGCCACGCCCCAGGGCCCTTTTGCTCCTATAGACTCATAATGGAAAAAAGCTTAAAAAATCTTCTTCTCTGAAATCACAGCGCCCAGAGCTTAGATATTTAGTATGTAACAAACGCAAGTGGTCACCTATATAATTCCTGCCAATCATGCCCCTTGGGTCCAAAGGGCCACGCCTCGGGGCCCCTTAGCTCCTATAGGCTCATAATGGAAGAAAAAGCTTCAAAAATCTTTTTCTCTGAAACCACAGGGCCCAGAGCTTAAATATTTAGCATGTAGCAATTGCAAGTGGTCACCTACATAAATCCTGCCAATCATGCCCGTGGGGTCCAAAAAGGCCCCACCCAGGGGCC
Source organism: Lucinisca nassula (assembly GCA_963580285.1). NCBI lineage: Eukaryota > Metazoa > Mollusca > Bivalvia > Lucinida > Lucinidae > Lucinisca > Lucinisca nassula. The sequence goes on along the minus strand of OY757019.1, from coordinate 65,549,084 downwards.
CCTTAGCTCCCATAGACTCATAATGGAATAAAGATTCAAAAATCTTCTTCTCTGAAACCACAGGGCCCAGAGCTTAGATATTTAGCATGTAGCAACGGCAAATGGTCACCTACATAATTCCTGCCAATCATGCCCCTGGGTTCCAAACGGGCCACGCCCCGGGGCCCTTTAGCTCCTATAGACTCATAATGGAAAAAAGCTTAAAAAATCTTCTTCTCTGAAATCACAGCGCCCAGAGCTTAGATATTTAGTACCTAGCAACGGCAAGTGGTCACCTATATAATTCCTGCCAATCATGCCCCTTGGGTCCAAAGGGCCATGCCTCGGGGCCCCTTAGCTCCTATAGGCTCATAATGGAAAAAAAAGCTTCAAAAATCTTCTTCTCTGAAACCACAGGGCCCAGAGCTTAGATATTTAGGATGTAGCATTGGCAAGTGGTCACCTACATAAATCCTGCCAATCATGCCCGTTGGGTCCAAATAGGCCACATCCCGGGGCCCCTTAGCTCCCATAGAATCATAATAGAAAAAAGATTAAAAAATCTTCTTCTCTGAAACCACAGGGCCCAGAGCTTAGATATTTAGCATATAGCGACGGCAAGTGGTCACCTACATAATTCCTGCCAATCATGCCCCTGGGGTCCAAACAGGTGAGCTATATTGGGCCATTGGGCCCTCTTGTTTTTATTCAGAGTATTAAACATTGCTTGTGCTCCTGATTTTTGTTGTAAGAAGATTTGGATATGACTTGTGGCTGATCTGTTCTTGTATTGTTATTAAAGAGACTTCATTTTGTCGCTTTCCATTGATAACCAATCTGAAATTATTGAAGCTTTTAGCTCTACTTCTAGATATTTAGATGATTTATTAAATATTGATAATACCTATTTTGATGGTTTGATCAGTCAGATTTACCCCCTAGAACTTCAGTTAAATAAAGCAAATTCTTCTGATACCGAGGCGCCGTTTTTGGATTTACATCTATCTATTGTAGATGGATTTGTTTCGTGCAAAATTTATGATAAACGCGATGACTTTGATTTTGAGATTGTAAATTTTCCTTTTTTCGATGGTGATGTTCCTCGTGCGCCATCCTATGGCGTTTATATTTCGCAATTAATTCGATTTGCTAGAGTGTGTAGTCATGTAACTGACTTCAACACTCGTAATAAATTATTAACGGCTAGACTCCTTAATCACGGTTATCGGTACCATAAACTACGCAAAGCCTTTTCAAAATTTTATAGACGCCATTCTGATTTAATTTCAAAATTCAATATTGGACTTAAATCTCTTCTGCAACAAGGTCTATCGGAACCCGAATTTTATGGTGACTTAGTATATAAATTCAGAAAAATATATAACCGCAATGACTTCAGCACCCAATTTCGTAAAATCATTCTTCGATATAAAAAGATTGGGTACAACATGGATATTATACGACAGACTGCATGCATGGTAGTTAACCCAATCACGGTTGGCAACTTTGCTTCCCTCTTTAATTGCACGCCGGTGGGTCAGGCCTCAGATTCTATGACGGCTCCAACGTAAAGGCTTATTGAAAATTAAAGAGATAATGTTGGTTGGTGCCTGATGCTCTGTCTCTGGTCGGGCTCATCGGAGTCTAACTGTTGGTTTTCTTTTGCTCCAGCATTTCAGTGGTTTCTTGCTGTCGAGTCCTCACCGTTGTCTCACCTCTGTGGTTCTTTGATTTCTGTGTTCACGGAGATGTTGCACTGATGAGTTAGGAGGCCTTCATGCGGACTGAACAAAAATTTTTTGTCTAAATCGCGACGGAAGTAAGGGCGAGGATTGTGGCCACGTAAAATCGATTTAAGCCCCCCAGTGGAAATCTTCCACTGACTGTTCCAAGGCGGCTCTTCTGTGGCGATTTATTTATGTTGTTGTTTGTTACTTACTGTGTGTATCACTTGTGTCTTTTAATTTTGGATGGCCATATGGCCATTTTGTGGGAAAGTAACTGTCCATATGGCCTTCCTTTGTTTAGGTTTCCATTATGGTCTGGTCGCTTAATGTTTGTATTTCTTTCCCTTTGGTGTCTTTTATGGGTGGAGTAAGTTAATTGTATCAATTCCTGATCTTTGTTTTACTTCTACTTTGGTATGAAAGGTGCTTCCAGTTTTCTTGTAAAAAAGAAGTGAAGGCAATGATCAGGAATAGATGCAATTAACCCACAGCTCCCATCAGAGACACCAAAGGGAAAGAAACAGAAACATGAAAAAACTAGACCCTAATGGAAACATCAATAGCGGACAGCCAAAAGGACTTTTAGTTTCCCACAAAATGTCCAATTGGCCATCCAAAACAAAATAACATAAGCGATACAGCGATACACACACTCAAATACAAGCCATAACAAAAATAAACCGCTACAGAAGAACCTCCTTGGAATGGTCAGTGAAACGAACTCCACTGGGGGGCCTAAATCGACCCCTCATGGCCACAATTCTCGCCCTTACTTCCGTTACGATTAAGACAAATAATTAGTTCAGCCCGCATGAAGGCCTCCTAACTCATCAGTGCAACACCCCCATGAACACAAAAATCAAACAACTACAGAGATGAAAAAAATGGCAAGGACTCGACAGCCAGAAACCACTGAAATGCTGGAGCAAAAGAAAACCAACAGTTAGACTCTGATGGGCCCAACCAGAGACAGACCAGAGTTTAATATTCAAACTTATAAAGTAAGATTCCAAAGAATCTATTTATCCTTGATACTTTAGAAAGTTCACAGGAGTTCCCAAAAGGGTCATCAATTCCTGATAACTACCAGTATATAAATTCCCATTTTTATTTAGCAAGTCATTCACAAATCTGATACCTTTATCATACATATGTTCTAGAAAGGGTTATCCTTTGGAAGCAAGGAATACACCACAGAACTGGAAAATATGGAGTGTTCATGATTTCTTGGCAAGACTATCTAGTTTCAGCCATTTAGGCCTCATCAGTGACCCTCAAATATTTTCAAAATTCCACAATGGAATCAATGATCCCAAAGGACAAGAAAATATAACCTACATTCTGATGTAGGGCAGGGAGACTTTTTACGGCCGCCACACATTCCCAGACAAAAGCTGTAGTGACATTAAATATGTTCTAGAATGTCTAATACTTAAAATATGGGATTTCTGTCTATTGTTATATGTTTATTATAAAATAGTTGACTTTTCAAGACATGGTCTTCATCTATTTCTATTTTATAGTTTATATCAAGAAAAGCATTTAAGACGTCTTTCCCAAATTTATTATTAATATTATTATAAATATTTCTAATACATTGTATATTGCATAATGTCAGTTTCTCCAAATTAATATGTAGTTTTATAAACTCTTGCCATTTGTTTTTGCTTGAATTAATTCTTCTTATCCATGTTGATTTTACCCCCGACATACGAAGTATGTCAGTGGGTATATAGTTTTTGTCTGTTTGTCTGTTTGTTCATTGGTTCATTCTTTCATTCCTACTATGGTCTGTATGTCTGTTTGTCAACCTTTACGTCAAAATTTTGCATTAAACCTTTATGATTGCTCATATCTCTGTAAACACATGTAAGATTCTGTTCATATTTGGTAAAGGATATCTCTACAGCATTACCTTCCATATGCATTATCTGAGCCCCTGGGTCAAGCCCCTGTCCATCCGTTAGTCAACTTTTTCGTCAAAGTTTTGTGTTAAACCTGCTCATATCCCTGTAAGCACATGTTAGATTTTCTTTATATTTGGTACAGGATATCTCTAAAGCATTACCTTTCATTTGGAATATCTAAGCTCCCATGTCAAGCCCCTGGGCGAGCCAGCCATCTGTCTGTCTGTTCATCAATGTTTATGTCAAAGTTTTGATTTAAACCTTTTTGATTCCTCATGTCTCTGTAACCACATGTCAGATTCTCTTCATATTTGGTACAGACTATCTCTATAGGAACACCTTTCATATGGCATATCTAAGCTCATGGGTCAAGAAGCCCTTTTGTGGGCTGTCCATCTGTTTGTCAACTTTTACGTCAAAGTTTTGTGTTAAACCTTTTTCATTGCTCATATGTCTGTAACCACTTGTTAGATTCTCTTCATATTTGGTACAGGATATCTCCATAGCATTATCTTTTATATGGAATATCTAAGCTCCTGGATCAAGGCCCATCCGGGGTCAAGTCCATCTGCTCTAAGCTCCTAGGTCAAGTCAATCTGTTTGTCAACTTTTACATTAAAGTTTTGTGTTAAACCTATTTGATTGCTCATATCTCTGTAACCACATGTTAGATTTTCTTCATATTTGGTACAGGATATCTCCATAGCATTAACTTCCATATGGAATATCTAACCTTCTGGGTCAAGCCCCCTTGTGGGCTATCCATCCGCTTGTCCACTTTTACGTAGTTTTGTGTTAAAACTTTTTCATTGCTGATATCTCTGTAACAAAGTTTGATTCTCTTCAAATTTGTTACAGGATATCTGTTAAGCATTACCTTTTATATGGAATATGGACTGTATATGCAAAGAAGCTATAGAAATTGCCATTTCCAGCAGAGGTGATGGTACTGGCCGAGGGTATATGTGCCCTACTTGGCACTTTGTCTAGTTTTAAATGCATTTACAAAAGTGATAACATTTATCATTTTCACTCCTCCTTCTGCGTACTCATAACAGATTTTTTAATTCTATGGTTATTATTCCATAAGAAGTTGTATAAAGTTTTAACTATTTTCACACTCATTATAGCATCTGGATTTGGTAAGGATATAAACAGAAGATTAAATATTGGTATAACTAGTTTAATTTTTTTATACTCCAGTTTGAAAAACTGGACGTATTATTTTATACCCACTGGCATCCCTGTATCTGTCTGTCCATCCGTCCATCTGTCCAGGCGAACATGTCAGGTTTAGGGGCTAGTGTCCAGATTGGATAACAATAGAAAATGATTGGAAAATAATAGATTTATTCCGTAAATAAGGGATATGAGCAATCATAAAGGTTTAATGCAAAGGTTAGCCCCTAAACCAAACAAAGAAAATAACAAAAGAAATAGCCCTTCAACCCGGCATGTTAGAACGTCGGTCCACCCGTCTGCCCCTCTGTCCCTCCTTCTGTAAACTTTTCGTTTCCGGATGTTTTCTATTGAAACCTTTTTGAAACGTCTAGTAAACAAGAAAAAGCATAATATCTCAGGGGAATTCGAATTTGGCTAGAAGCTGACAACGTGTACAATCATTGTACTTTTATACAATCATTGTCCCCCTGGTTGACTCGTTACTGAATGATAAATGATGGACAGCAAGTTCAATGGTTAGGTTGTATCAATTGCATGCCAAAATTATCAAAGCCATTTAAAAGTTACAGCAATTTTCACAAACTGTTTACCATGAGACAGACAGACATTGTGATTATGGCGCACTCACAATTCTTCCTTTCTGATGACTTGGATTGCTTTTTTTTTGTAGAGGCCAAAGATAGCGATGATGGAGCCATTGATCTCAACTGTGAAGAACATGTTAGTGACAGTGAAACCGACAGTACCCATGAAGATGATGTCCTCATTGAAAATAGGGCATTCCCACAACAACGATTCTCACCAGTGATGAAACATACACCATCAGAAGTCCCCTACAGGCCTAAACCTATCAAGAGAATACTTGATTCTACTGTTAAGGGAGATCCAAGTAGTCCTGCAGGAGGCATCCTTAGTCATCAGTCATATACAGATGGATTAATACCACGGCCATCAAGTAATGGATCTAATTTTCAGCCTAAAGGGGCTGTGTTCAAGGCACAGGCAAAGCCAAGGTTAATGTCAGTTGGTAGTGTGGCAGACCTAAATCAGCAAGGTTTGAATGATTACTCAAGTCAGATGCAGCGCATAGCCAGTATTCCATCTTCTCGAGTTTGTCCCCAGCAGCCAGTGAAGTTACACAATATCACAATGTCAACTGGCGCAGAACAGAAGATAATCATGTCTTCAAATACAGAAACAACACTTGGCAATCAAAATGGCCGTGGACCAATAGTTGGAAAATTTCCACAGAAAGCAAATAAACCATTGGGAAAAGCTGCAGTTCAGACATCTGAACAAGCATTTTTACTGCAACCAGTGGCCGTATCACAGAATAGTAAGCCTATGACAACATCAGTGCAGATTGTAGTCACATCACAGCCCATGATTAGTAGTGCTGGACAATTGAGTAATACTGTTGCATTAACATTCTCTACAACAGCTAGTCCTATCTCAGTTCCAAGGCAGGGTATCACTGTACAGCCTCACACTCCTACTGCTGGCCTGAAAGGTGGCACTTTTGTAATTCAAGGAATTCCAGCAAGCCAATACAATTTACTAGTATCCACGCAAAATCTCATGTCACCAACTGGCACAAAAATAGCTACCGCACCAGCGTCAAATACTACTCAGTATGTTGCTGCAACCACACTACAGAACAGTACACAGAATGCAGGAAATAACTCAATAGGTACACCAACAGTACTGACAAATTATGTCATTAAGACAAATCAAACATCTCAACCAGGACTGAATTCGCCACCTGCACCATCTTTATCTCCAGCTTACAGTCAGCCTAGTATGCAACCTACACATGTACAATATATTTTGCCATCTGTTAGAATGCAGACGCCAAGTCAAGGTGGGAAAATTCAAAATCATGTAATACAGATGGCACTGCCAGGTACTGCAATGCCCCCTGGGAGTATTCACTTAACATTCACTGGCACCCCAGGTTCTGCACCATCCACACCTCAAAGTCATTCTCAAGTTCAACAAGTACAAGTTTCTCCACAGCAGGTTCAAACAGGTAAAATCCAGTTGCAGCCTGTTTTTGTGTCCAGTCCAGGAAAACCACAACCTTCTCCAGTAGCTTCGCCTCAGTTGAATGTTGTACCACAGACAATCCAGGTTATAAATCAGGCAGTGTCAAGCAGTAAGCAACAAGCTGTTCCAATCGTAACCCAGCTGGTGACCTTGAACCAGGCTGGAAGTATAATAGCAACACCTCGGCAACAAGTTCAATTACAGTCTGTGACCTTGAGTCAACCAGTGGTTTCCAGAACTTCCTGTGAGCAGTCTCATAATTCTCAAATACAGGTATGGATAAGTTTCTTTACAATAGTGCATTACAACGTGATTTTGGATAAGAGCCCCAAATGATAAAAAAAAGTTATGATGACTAAACAAATAATAAGAATTCATTTCATTTAGCTCATATGAAAATAAAGAAAGACCATTTTAGTATGATCAATATAGTTTCATGTTTCATGTAAAGCTGATTTGGCTACAGTCAAGCAAAACTTCAGCCCCCTCCCATGAGGGCTTGAAGAAATAGATGGGCTGCATGATGCTTCCACGCAGAGCTGAAAACGACCACACATGAGTACTGGTAAACCGTTTAGAGGATCTAAGCCTGCCCAGGCAAAGCGGTGAGATTTGGACCATCCATGCTTATAAACCCTATTGGTTTCATTGGGCGACAAGGCTTGAGGTGTCATTTCATCTCAATGTTGGGTAACAGTCCCACACAATTGGAAGCAACGTCTCAAAAACGACCTATCCAATGCTGAAGGGGATGTTAAATCTCAAATCATCAATCAAAATCCAGCAAAGCTTGCAGTCCTTGCAACAGGTAGAGTTATTTTTTGGTTTGACACTATTTAGGTCATTTTGGAGACATTGCTTCCAATTTTGATCGACTTTTAGCCCACATTGAGATGAAATGACTTCTCAAACCTTGTCGCCCAATGAAACCAAAGGGCACTGGACGGTCTGACTCACACCACTTTGCCTTGGCAGGCTTAGTCCTTTATGCTGTTTACCAGTACTCATGAGTGGTCAGTTTCAGCTATGCGTGGAAACAACATGCAGCCCAAGCTAGATGGAATTTTTTTTAAAAGTTGGGGTTATACTGGTTTACATCTGGCTTTCCATCCAGTTGTGCATCCAGCCATCTGTCATTCCCTCCGTCCTCCCAAAGAAGATAATGTTTAGCTCACTGAGCAGAAGCTCCAGGGGCTCTATTGTGATAGACCTCTACAAAGATTGTTTAAATTACAGCCCTGGGGCAGAGAATGGCCCCAGCATGGGCCCTCATCTTTTACATAGACTTATATAGGGAAAACCTTTAAAAATCTTCTTGACTGAAACCAGAAGGCCAAGGCCTTCAATATTTAGCACACAGCTTTGTCTAGTGAACTTCTACAAAGATAGTTCAAATTATTACACTGTGACCAAAAATAGCTCTGCCAAGGGACCTACATGTCTACATAGACTTATAAAAGTAAAACCTTTAAAAATCTTGTCTGAAACCAGAAGGCCTAGGTTTTTGATTGGTACAAAGCTTCATCTAGTGAACCTCCTCCAAAGTTGTCCAAGTTATAATCCTGGGGCCAAAATTGGCCCTGCTTAGGGTCTTGTATGTTTTACATAGACTTATATTTGGAAAACCTTCAAACATTTTCTTGTCTGAAACCAGAAGGCTCAGGCCTTTGCTATTTTGACACAGCTTTGTCTAGTGAACCTCTGTGAAACTGTTCAAATAGTAGCCCTAGGGCCAAAAATGGCGCTGTCCAGGGGCCCCCATGTTTTACATAGACTTATAAATGGAAAATCTTCTGGTCTGAAAATAGAAGCCTGAGGTGTTTGATTTTTGGTATGTAGCTTTATCTAGTGAACCTATGCCAAGATTGTTAAAATTGTAGTCCTAGGACCAAAAATGGTCCCGCCCAGGGGCCCACATGAATTGCATAGGCTTATAATGCAGATTATATTTTCTGGTCCTTTGGGATCATTGAGTTCATTTAGAATCATTTTGAAAATAGAGTTCTGCTTAAGCCTGTGCTAGAGGGTGTGGCTGCTGTTGCACATGTCAGTTCTGGTCGTGAACAAACTGAGTCTGCTTTTTTTGTATATTTGTTTATACTTTGCTTCCAAAAGATATTACTATTCAGAACTTATTTATATACCTTATATACTTATTTATATTTGCTTTTATACATGTAGGTCACTAGGTCAAATTTAGCTTAAACATTTTTCAACCCAGAGGCCACAATTTTGCTTCAATCTTGATGAATCTTCACCTGAATGTTTGACATTATGATGTCTCGGTCAAGTTCCAATATGGGTCATATCAGATAAATAAACTAGGTCATTAGGTCAAAGTTTGTTAAAGTCTTGTGTGTGCCCTAGAGACCACCGATTTGCTTCAGTCCTCATGAAACCTCACCTGAATGTTCAACTTGATGATATCTTGATCAAGTTCGAATATAGGTCATGTCAGATAAAAAAATAGGTCACTAGGTAAAATTGCATTAAAATGTGTCCACCATAGAGGCCACCGTTTTGCTTCAGTCACTGGCCTCCGTAGTTCAAATGCACATCTGATTGGTGATCAGGGAGACGTGGGTTCGATACCTGCCAGGGTCAGCAACATTCTTTCGTGGAGATTGATGATGAAATCTTTTCTACTGCCATTCTGTCCCTTTTGCTCATTCAGGAAGAGCAGTTGTCAGTTTCTGGCAAAAGAATTTGCACTGTACTGGTTAACTGCTTACGTATAAGCCTGCCCAGGAAAAGTGTAGAATAGGTAAACTGACCGACTCAAAAATGACCTAATTAGTGTTGACTGGGCCGTTAAACTCCAAAGCAAACAAACAAACATGAACTTCACCTGAGTGTTTGACTTGAATATTGGTCATATCAATCAAAAACTAGGTCCCTAGGTCAAATTTCGCTAAGACATGTTCACCCCAGAGGCCACAGTTTTATTTCAATCGCCTGAATTTGACTTGATAATATCTCTCATGTCAGATCAAAAACTAGGTCACTAGGTAAAATTTTGTTTAAACATTGTGTTCACCCTAGAGACCACAGTTTTGCATCAATCTTCATGAAACTTCTTCTGAATGTTTGACTTGATGATATCTCAATCAAGTTCAAATAATGGTCAGGTCGGATCAAAGAGAGATTTAAGATACAAAACTAGGACACCAGGTCAGATTTTGTTAAAATATTGTGTGTGTGTGTGTGTGTATGTGTGTGTGTGTGTGTGCATGTGCGTGTGTGTGTGTATGTGTGTTTTACATCCCACCAACAGCTAAGGTAATAACAGCTAATGAATTTAAGTTAGAATATAGGTTAAGTTTGAATTATGGGTCATATCGGGTCGAAGACCAAGTCATCAGGTCAGACTGCTTTAAATGACTCAGGTGAGCGATTAAAGGGACATTGTGACCCTCTTGTTTCTTATACTTCTTTACCAAAACTGATTAAATGGTTTGGCTCAGCTAAGTTGTGTTCCATTGAAAAATCCAATGTAACCACCCGCAAACACACACACCAGGATGGTAAAAAAACCAACACATTTTTTAACACGGAAAATCATGGTATTTCAAGGGAGAGAGGTTGAACTGGTTGGTCTCAGTTGCTGTCCATGTTTTTTGCTCACCAGAGCCGAAGGCTCCGGGGGAGCTTATAGGATAGGCAGTTGTCCGTCGTCGTCTTCTGTCTTCGTCGTATGACATCGTTGTCTGGCGTCAACACTTTCAAACGACATCTCCTCTGAAGCCACTGGGCCAATTGAGCCCAAATTTTATCTGTAGCATACTTGGGCTGGGGGATTGAAAGTTTGTGTTTTTAGCTCACCAGAGCCAAAGGCTCCGGGAGAGCTTATAGGATAGGCAGTTGTCCGTCGTCGTCCGTCATATGTCGTATGTCGTCTGCGTCAACACTTTCAAACGACATCTCCTCTGAAACCACTGGGCCGATAGTGCCCAAATTTCATCTGTAGTATCCCTGGGCAGGGGGATTGAAAGTTTATGTTTTTAGCTCACCTGTCACGTAGTGACAAGGTGAGCTTTTGTGATCACTTTTTGTCCGTCGTCCGTCGTGCGTGCGTGCGTCCGTGCGTGCGTGCGTCCGTGCGTCCGTAAACAATTTCAAATAAGTATATCTCTAATACCCCATGGTCAATCTTGATCAAATTTCATGAGAAGCATCATCAGGTAGGGGGAAAGGCTGCATAAGGTTTTTGGGCTGATCAGATTGGAATTCTGGTTGCCATGGCAACATATAGCTCCCAAAGACTTACAATGGGAAAAAATTAAAATATCTTCTTCTTTGAAACCACAGGGCCCAGAGCTTAGATATTTAGCATGTATTAACGGCCAGTGGTCACCTACATAATTCCTGCCATTCATGCCCCTGGGGTCCAAATTGGCCACACCCCGGGGCCCCTTCGCTCCCATAGACTCATAATGGAACAAAAAGCTTCAACAAAAATCTTCTTCTCGGAAACCACAGGGCCCAGAGCTTAGATATTTAGCATGTAGCAATGGCAAGTGGTCACCTACATAATTCCTGCCAATCATGCCCCTGGGGTCCAAACAGGCCACGCCCCGGGCCCTTTAGCTCCTATAGACTCATAATGGAAAAAAAGCTTCAAAAATCTTCTTCTCTGAAACCACAGGGCCCAGAGCTTAGATATGTCGCATGTATTAACGGCCAGTGGTCACCTACATAATTCCTGCCATTCATGCCCCTGGGGTCCAAATTGGCCACGCCCCGGGGCCCCTTCGCTCCCATAGACTCATAATGGAACAAAAAGCTTCAAAAATCTTCTTCTCGGAAACCACAGGGCCCAGAGCTTAGATATTTAGCATGTATTAACGGCCAGTGGTCACCTACATAATTCCTGCCATTCATGCCCCTGGGGTCCAAATTGGCCACGCCCCGGGGCCCCTTCGCTCCCATAGACTCATAATGGAACAAAAAGCTTCAAAAATCTTCTTCTCTGAAACCACAGGGCCCAGAGCTGAGATATTTGGCATGTAGCAATGGAAAGTGGTCACCTACATAATTCCTGCCAATCATGCCCCTGGGGTCCAAATGGGCCACACCCCGGGGCCCCTTAGCTCCCAAAGACTGATAATGAAAAAAAAAGTTTCAAAAATCTTCTTCTTGGAAACCACAGGGCCCAGAGCTTAGATATTTAGCAGGTAGCAATGGCAAGTGGTCACCTATATAATTCCTGCCAATCTTGCCCATGGGGTCGAAACGGGCCACACCCCGGGGCCCTTTAGCTCCTATAGACTCATAATGGAAAAAACCTTCAAAAATCTTCTTCTCGGAAACCAAAGTGCCCAGAGCTTAGATATTTAGCATGTAGCAATGGCAAGTGGTCACCTACATAATTCCTGCCAATCATGCCCCTTGGGTCCAAACGGGCCACGCCCCGGACCCTTTAGCTCCTATAGACTCATAATGGAAAAAAGCTTCAAAAATCTTCTTCTCCGAAACCACAGGGCCCAGAGCTAAGATATTTGGCATGTAGCAACGGAAAGTGGTCACCTACATAATTCCTGCCAATCATGCCCCTGGGGTCCAAATGGGCCACGCCCCGGGGCCCCTTAGCTCACATAGACTCATAATGGAAAAAAAAAAAGCTTAAAAAATCTTCTACTCAGAAACCACAGGGCCCAGAGCTTAGATATTTAGCATGTAGCAACGGCAAGTGGTAACCTACATAATTCCTGCCAATCATGCCCCTGGGTTCCAAATGGGCCACGCCCCAGGGCCCTTTAGCTCCTATAGACTCATAATGGGAAAAAGCTTCAAAAATCTTCTTCTCTGAAACCACAGGGCCCAGAGCTGAGATATTTGGCATGTAGCAACGGAAAGTGGTCACCTACATAATTCCTGCCAATCATGCCCCTGGGGTCCAAATGGGCCACACCCCGGGGCCCCTTAGCTCCCAAAGACTCATAATGAAAAAAAAAGTTTCAAAAATCTTCTTCTCTGAAACCACAGGGCCCAGAGCTTAGATATGTAGCATGTAGCAACGGCCAGTGGTCACCTACATAATTCCTGCCAATCATGCCCCTGGGTTCCAAATGGGTGACGCCCCGGGGCCCCTTCGCTCCCATAGACTCATAATGGAACAAAAAGCTTCAAAAATTTTCTTCTTGGAAACCACAGGGCCCAGAGCTTAGATATTTAGCAGGTAGCAATGGCAAGTGGTCACCTATATAATTCCTGCCAATCTTGCCCATGGGGTCGAAACGGGCCACACCCCGGGGCCCTTTATCTCCTATAGACTCATAATGGAAAAAAGCTTCAAAAATCTTCTTCTCTGAAACCACAGGGCCCAGAGCTAAGATATTTGGCATGTAGCAACGGAAAGTGGTCACCTACATAATTCCTGCCAATCATGCCCCTGGGGTCCAAATGGGCCACGGGGCTCACATAGACTCATAATGGAAAAAAAAAGCTTCAAAAATCTTCTACTCAGAAACCACAGGGCCCAGAGCTTAGATATTTAGCATGTAGCAACGGCAAGTGGTCACCTACATAATTCCTGCCAATCATGCCCCTGGGGTCCAAACGGGCCACGCCCCAGGGCCCTTTAGCTCCTATAGACTCATAATGGGAAAAAGCTTCAAAAATCTTCTTCTCTGAAACCACGGGGCCCAGAGCTGAGATATTTGGCATGTAGCAACAGCAAGTGGTCACCTACATTATTCCTGCCAATCATGCCCCTGGGGTCCAAATTGGCCATGCCCCAGGGCCCTTAGCTCACAAAGACGCATAATGGAAAAAAAGCTTCAAAAATCTTCTTCTTTGAAACCACAGGGCCCAGAGCTTAGATATTTAGCATGTACCAACGGCAAGTGGTCACCTACATAATTCCTGCCAATCATGCCCCTGGGGTCCAAATGGGCCACGCGCAGGGGCCCCTTTGCTCCCATAGACTCATATTTAAAAAAAAGCTTAAAAAATCTTCTTCTCTGAAACCACAGCACCCAGAGCTTAGATATTTAGCATGTAGCAATGGCAAGTGGTCACCTACATAATTCCTGCCAGTCATGCCCCCTGGGGTCCAAAAGGGCCACGCCCCGGGGCCCCTTAGCTCCTATAGGCTCATAATGGAAAAAAAAAACTTCAAAAATCTTCTTCTCTGAAACCACAGGGCCCAGAGCTGAGATATGTGGCATGTAGCAACGGCAAGTGGTCACCTACAAAAATCCTGCCAATCATGTCCGTGGGGTCCAAATGGGCCATGCCCCGGGGCCCCTTAGCTCCCATAGACTCATAATGGAAAAAAGCTTCAGAATTCTTCTTCTCTGAAACCATAAGTCCCAGAGCTTAGGTATTTAGCATGTAGCAATGTCGAGTGGTCGCCTACATGAATCCTGCCAATCATGCCCCTGGGGTCCAAATCCTGTGGCCCCTTAACTCCAACAAACTTATAATGGAAAAAGCTTCAAACATCTTCTTTGAAACCATGAAGTACAGACCTTAGATATTTAGTATATAGCAACACAAAATGGTCGCCTACGTACACCTGCCAACCGTGCCCTTTGGCTCATTAGCTTCTATAGACTTATACTTGAAAAAACTTAAAAAAATCTTTTTCTCCAAAACCATAAGGAACAGATTTTGTTTGATTTGAGGTTTTACATCCCCGACAACACTGTATAGGTCATTTTGGAGATGTCTCTTCCAATTTTGTGGGACTTTTACCAAACATTGAGATGAAATTACATCTCAAGCCCTGTCGCCCAATGAAACCAGTAGGGTTTGTAAGCATGGACACCGCTTTGCCTGAGCTTAGATATTTAGTATGTAGCAATGTCAAGTGGTCTCCTACACTAATGATTTTCTCGTACACAGGTGAACGATATAGGGCCATTGGGCCCTCTTGTTTATGAAAATTGATTCTTCAGTTTGGTTGCTATGGCAACTTAGAGTTCCCATAGACTTATATTGGGGAACTTCAAAAAACCCATATAACTCAGAAACCATTCAGATCCCCACCCCTAAACCCTTTATATTCTTGTTCCTTATGACAAGAAGCATTAAGAAACACCAACCTGGGGGTCCCCCTGGATGCGCCTGGATCATGCCCCACCCCCTCCATTTCATAAATGTCCACATATCTCAGAAACCTTACAGATCCCCACCCCTAAATCATATATATTCTTGTTCCTTATGAAGAGACGCATTCATTGACACCAACTTTTGGGTCTCCAGGAGTGCGCTGTGGCCTTGCCCCACTCCTCCACTTCACAAAATGCCATTTATCTCTGAAACCATTCAGATCCCCATCCCTAAACCATATATATTAATGTTCCTTATGAGACACATTCAGTGACATCAACCTGGGGGTCCCCTGGGATGTGCCAGGGCCATGCCCCACCCCTTCATTTCATAACTAGAGCTATCACTAAAGGTGATGAATACCCCCACAAAAACTGCCTTGATAGTACAACAGCGACATTTTGCAATTTTTTCACTTGAAAGGGGCCATAACTATGTCGAAAATTGACGAATTGTAGTGGAAATCGAACTTGACCTGTATTTTATGATGTTACATCAGTGTACCAAAAATTATAAAAATCGGTGAAGCGCTTTTTGAGTTATCGTCTGGAAACCAAGTCAACAGACCGACAGACCGACCGACCGACAAGCTCACTCCTATATACCCCCCCAAATTTCATTTGTGGGGGTATAAAAAGCCCAATATCTTGGAAACCTTACAGTTCCCCACCCCTAAATCATATATATTGTTGTTTCTTATGATAAGACTTATTCATTGACACTAACCTGGGGGTCTCTCCCGGGTCAAGCCAGGGCCTCTCCCCACCCCTCCCATTCATAAAAGGCCATATATCTCAGAAACTGTTCAGAGCCCCACCCCTTAACCATATATATTCATCTTCCTTATTCTTCCTTATGATAAGACACATTCAAATGACACCAGCTTAGGAGTCCTCCGGGGTTCCTGGGCCATGCCCCACTGCTTTACTTCATTAAAAGCAATATTTCTCAGAAATCAATCAGCTCCCCACCCCTAAACTATATATATTCTTGTTCCTTATGATAAGACTCATTCAATCACACCAATCTGGAGGTCTCTTTGGGCTGGTGCAATGTGTCCTGCCCCTCCACTTCATATAAGGCAATATATTTCAGAAACCATTCAAATCACCCACCCCATAATCATATATGTACTTGTTCCTAAACAATAGCACACAAACTTGGGAGTCCACAGGGGCCATTCCTCTCCTCTCCACTTCATGGAAGGGCCTCATATATCAGAAACCATTCAGATTCCCACCAATAAACCATATATATTCTTGGTCCTTATGGTAAGACACATTTAAGGACAACAATCTTGGGCTTCATTTGGGAGACTTTATTATTGGTAGATGAAAATGATATCATGTTAAAATACATGGCTGCCAATGGGCAATGCAGCCTGAGCTCTGGTGAGCATTGTGGCCCATGGGCCTCTTGTTTATGAAAATCGACTCATTAGTTTGGTTGCTATGGCAACTTGTAGTTTCAATAGACTTATAATGGGGAAAATTGAAAAGTCATTGCAGATATATTTTGACAAAACCTTTATAGAAATGTTCCTGGAGTCAACTTCTCTCAGCCATATGCTTTTATGCCAACATGTGGGTCCCCCAGGTTTTGCCGGGACCATACCCCACCCCCTCCACTTCATAGAAGGCCATATAACTCAGAAACCAGTCAGATCCCCACCCCTAAACCATATATATTCTTGTTCCTTATGATAAGACACAGTCATTGACAACAACCTGGGGGTCCCCTAGGATGCACTGGGGTCATGCCCCATCCCCTCCATTTCATAAAAGGCTCAATATCTTGGAAACCTTACAGATCCCCACCCCTAAACATTATATTTTCTTGTTCCTTATGAAGAGACACATTCATTGACACCAACTTGGGGGTCTCCCAGGGTGTGCTGGGGCCTTGCCCCACCCCTCCACTTCACAAAAGGCTATATATCTCAGAAAACATTCAGTTCCCCGTCCCTAAACCATATATATTCTTGTTCTTTTTGATAGGACACATTGAGTAACACCAACCGGGGGCTTCCCTGGGATGGGCCGTGGTCATGCCCCACCCCCTCCATTTCATAAATAGCCCAATATCTCGGAAACCTTAACCATATATATTCTTGTTCCATATGAAGAGAAGCATTCATTGACACCAACCTTGGGGACCCCCGGGGTGCACCGGGGCCTCACCCCACCACCTCCACTTCACAAAAGGTCATATATCTCAGAAACCATTCAGATCCCAACCACTAAACCATATTGTTGTTCCTTATGAAGAGAAGCATTCATTGACACCAACCATGGGGTCTCCAGGGGTGCGCCAGGGCCTTGCCCCACCCCTCCACTTCACAAAAGGTCATACGTGAATATCTCAGAAACCATTCAAAGCCCCACCTCAAACCATATATATTCAACTTCCTTATGATAAGACGCATTCAAATGACACCAGCTTGGGAGTCCTCCGGGGTGCCCGGGCCATGACCCACTGCTTTACTTCATTAAAAGCAATATATCTCAGAAAGCATTCAGATCCTCACCCCTAAACTATATATATTCTGTTCCTTATCATAAGACTCATTCAGTCACACCAACCTGGGGGTCTCTTTGTGATGGGGCAATGTGCCCCACCTCTCTACTTCATAAAAGGCAATAATATTTCAGAAAACATTCAAATCCCCACCCCAATTTGGGAGTCCGCAGGGGCCATTCCTCTCCTCTCCCCTTCATAGAAGGGCCTCATATATCAGAAATCATTCAGATTCCCACCAATAAACCATATATATTCTTGGTCCTAATGATAAGACACATTAAAGGACAACAATCTTGGGCTTTCCTTGGATCAATAGGGCATGCCCCAACCCCTCTACTACTTAAGAGGCTTTATATTTCCAGCATACAGATCCCCACTGCTAAACCATATATTTTCTTGTTCTTTATGATAAGACACATTTAGTGATACCAGCCAGGGATCCATTGGGTCCATGCCCCACCCCCTCTACTTCATAAAAGGCCTAATGTTTCAGATACTTAGTCCACATGGGTGATCATTTGGATATGGGGGTTCATTTGGGAGACTTTATAATTGATAGATTAAAATGATAAAATGTTAAAATACATCGCTGCCATTGGGCAGTGCGCACCTGAGCTCTGGTGAACATTGTGGCCCATGGGCCTGTTGTTTTTTAAATGGTTCCCCATTTTCAAATGCAGTTTCTCAAGGCAGATCCCTGCACTGTAAGCAAACAGTGTAAACCCCGATTAGCCTCTGTATTCTGCAGTGTCTGATCTGAGTCTACACTGTTTGAAGAATGTGGCACTTTTTAGCTCACCTGTCACATAGTGACAAGGTGAGCTTTTGTGATCACTTTTCGTCTGTCATCCATCGTCAGTGCGTGCGTCCATGCGTAAGTCTGTGCGTGCATCTGTAAACAATTCTTCAAAGGACATCTCCTAAACCACTGGTCGGATTTTGATCAAACTTCACAGGAATGATCCTTAGGTGGTCCCCTTTCAGATTTGTTCAAATGGTTCCAGTCCATTGCACAACCAGGTCACAGGAGCTAAAAATAGATTTTTTTACTGAAAATTTTAAAAATCTTCTCGGAAACTGCATGGCCCAGGTCTTTGATATTTGGTATAAAGCTTCATCTAGGGGGCCTCTACCCAGATTGATCAAATTATAGCCCTGGGGCCAAAAATGCCCCCGCCTTGGGGGCCTTTGGTTTTACATAGGCTTATATAGGAAAATCTTTAAAAATCTTCTCCTTTGAAACCACAAGGACCAGGTCTTTGATATTTGTTATGAAGCTTCATCTAGTGGACCTCTATAAAGATCGTTCAAATTATAGCCCTAGGGCCAAAACAACCCCGCCTCGGGGCTCTTTAGTTTTTCATAAGCTTATATAGGGAAAATCCTTAAAAATCTTCTTCTCTGAAACCACAAGGCCCAGGTCTTTGATTTTTGGTATGAAACTTATCTAGTGAACCACTACCAAGATTGTTCAAATTATAGCCCTGGGGCCAAAAATGCCCCCGCCTCGTGGCATTTTGATACATAGACTTATATAGGGAAAATTGTAAAAATCTTGTTCTCTGAAACCGCATGGCAAAACCACCCCCGCCCCAGAGCCCTTTAGTTATACCCCCGGTATACGAAGTATACTATGGGGGTATATAGTTTTCGTCTTGCCGTTCGTCTGTCCATCTGTCCGTCTTTCCATCTGTCCGTCTGTCCGTCCTTCTGTCCATCCATCCATCCGTCCGTCCATCCGTCCGTCCGTTAACATTTTGGTTAAAGTTTTGCGTCAAAGTTTCTAGGAGATTGTATCTTCTGAACCCTTTGATAGATTTAGTTGATACTTACACTGAAGTTACATACTGGTCTAAAAATTTCATTGATGCATGTCCCACCCCCACAGTGACCTTGATGTCAAGGTCACAGACTTAATAATTTTACATTTGGTTAAAGTTTTGCGTCCAATTTATTGGAGATTGTATCTTCCTAAGCCTTTGATAGATTTAGTTAATACTTACTCTGAAGTTACATACTGGTCTAAAGATTTCATTGATGCATGTCCTACCCCCCACAGTGACCTTGATGTCAAGGTCACAGACTTAGAAATTTTACATTTGGTTAAAGTTTTGCGTCAAATTTCCTGAGAGATTGTATCTTCTTAACCCTTTGATAGATTTAGTTGATACTTTCACTGAAGTTACATACTGGTCTTAAGATTTCATTGATTCACGTCCCACCCCCCACAGTAACCTTGAGGTCAAGGAAACAGACTTTGAAATTTTACATTTGGTTAAAGTTTTATGACAAAGTTTATAGATGCCTATTATGTTCTAAACTCTTAAGACAAATTCAGTTGATACTTGCATCAATGTACCAGTCCCAACATTTTATGATGTATGTCCCTTCCCCCACCCACGGCAACCTAGACCTCAAGGTCATGGACTTAGAAATTTTACAGTTGGTTAAAGTTTTATGACAAAGTTTATAGATGCCTGTATGTTCTAAACTCTAAGACAAATTCAATTCATACTTGCATCAATGTTGCATACCAGTCCAAAGATTTTATTGATGCATAACCCACCCTGCTGCTTCAGTAACATTGAAAGCCCCCTCCTTCAGTAACTTTGATGCCCTCACTCCCTTGGTCCATTTAGAAATTTTATGTTTAGTTTAGCTTTTACAAGAACATTTATAGATTCTTATAGCTTCTTGACATCTTCATTCATATTACATACAAGCTTGAAAGCTATATCAGAGTATGGCGCTGGTAGGGGGTATACGTGACCCACTGGTCGCTTTCTCTAGTTTTTCATAAGCTTATATAGGGAAAATCCTTAAAAATCTTCTCCTGAAACCACAAGGCCAAGGTCTTTGATATTTGGTATGAAACTTTATCTACCAGTAGTGAACCACTACCAAGGTTGTTCAAATTATAACCCTGGGGCCAAAATTGCCCCCGCCTCGTGGCCCTTTGATTTTACATAGACTAATATAGGCAATATTTTAAAAATCTTCTTCTCTGAAACCACATGGCAAAAATGCCCCCACCCCAGGGCCCATTGGTTTTACATAGACTTTTATAGGGAAAATCTTCTTCTCTGAAACTGCAAGGCCCAGTTCTTTGATATTTGGTTTAAAGTTTCATCTAGTGGACCTCTATCAAGATTGTTCAAATTATAGGCCTAAGGCGAAAAATGCCCCCACCTGCAGGCCCTTTGGTTTTACATTGGCTTATACAGGGAAAATCTTTAAAAATCTTCTCCAAAACCACATGGCCCAGTTCTTTGATATTTGGTTTGTAGCTTCATCTAGCGGACCTCTACCAAGATTGTTCAAATCAAAGCCCTTGGGCAAAAAATTGCCACCGCCCTGGGGCCCTTCGGTTTTACATTGACTTATATAGGGAAATTTAAAAAAAATCTTCTACTCTGAAACCATAAGGCCCAGGTCTTTGATATTTGGTGTGAAGCTTCATCTAGTGGTTTTGTTTGATTTGAGGTTTAACGTCCCCGTCAACACTGTAAAGGTCATTTTGGAAACGTTGCTTCCAATTTTGTGGGACTTTTACCCGACCTTGAGATGAAATGACATCTCAAGCCCTGCCATCCAATGAAACCAGTAGGGTTTATTAGCACGAACGGGCCGACTCGCTAATCTTATCCTGGGCAGGCTTAGAGCCTCTAATCGGCTTTCCAGTACTCGTGTGCTGGTCGGTTTCAGCTCTGCGTGAAAGCATCATGCAGCCCATCTATTTCTTCAAGCCCCAATGGGGGTGGGGGCCGTTCATCTAGTGGACCTCTATCAAAATAATTCAAATTATAGCCCTAGGAAATAGAAGTCAAGGCAATGAAAACCTTTGAAAATCTTGTATGAAAGCAGAAGGCCAAGTTCTTTGATATTTGGGTTGAAGCTTCATCTTATAGATTTCTACCAAGATTGTTCAAATTATAGCCCTGGGGCCGAAAATGGCCCGCCCCGGGGACCCCAAGGTTTATATAGACTTATATAAGGAAAACCTTTAAAAATCTACTTGTCTGAAACCAGAAGGCTCCGATCTTTGATATTTTGTATGAAGTTTCACCTTTTAGACCACTACCAAGATTATTCAAATTATAGCCCAGGGCCAATTGTGGCTCATCATGTTCATGGTTTACGCTATGTGCCATTTCATTATGCCCCCAACATCGAAGAAGTTGGGGGGGGGTATTGCTTTTGCCATGTTCATCCATCCGTCCTACCATCCTTCCGTCCGTCCTGCCTTTTACTGCACAGCATAACTTTTGAGCCGTGCATGCTAGGTTTTTGAAATTTCATATATGGATTCCTTATGAAAAAATAATTGACCCATGTTTTTTTTTCTCATCAGGATTATGCCCCTTTCTGAAGTGATGCCCCTTTGCAAAAAAAATGCTTTGAAATCTTGTAAGCAAGAAATCTGAAAAATCATTAGAGCTATTGCGCTGAAACTTTACATATTGATTGGGGATTATGAGAAAATGAAGTGATTAACTTTTGAAAAAAAATCTGATTTTTGAAAGTTGATTTTTAAAATCAACTTTCTATACTCACCGGAAATAGAAACTATACACTCATTTTTAAGTTGTCACTGGCGAAACATTTTAATGAAATTTGAATTCCAATTATATAAATTATCATCAGTGGCATATCTGATTTATCGAATAAAATGTTTAATGATAGCTACGATTTAACGGGTTGAGCCACAGGCTCAAAGCAAGGGTCAAAATTATGCTGTTCAAGTTTCCATTGGGTCAAACTTTTTGTGTCCCGAATGTGATTCCCATTTTTGCCAGTTATTACGCATCATCTAACGTGGGGAATATTGTTTACAAAATGAAAATTTTCACAATGGTTGAAATGTACTCGACGTTTAAATATTGGACCAAACCACCGGAAGTGAGCGAAAAGTATGGCATTTCTGATTGCGGTTTTTGTTTTTTAGCTCACCGTCACGTAGTGACGAGGTGAGCTTATGGGATCACTTTTCGTCCGTCGTCCGTCGTGCGTCCGTGCGTCCGTGCGTCCGTAAACAATTTCTTTAAACGACATCTCCTCCTAAACCACTGATCGGATTTTGACCAAACTTCACAGGAATGATCCTTAGGTGGTCCCCTTTCAAAGTTGTTCAAATGGTTCCGGTCCGTTGCACATCTTGGTTTTTGGGGCCAAAAATAGACTTTTTTCACCAAAAACTTAAAAAATCTTCTTCTCTGATACCACAAGGCCCAGGTCTTTGATATTTGGTATGAAGCTTCATCTAGTGGACCCCTACCAAGATTGTTCAAATTATAGTGCTGGGGCCAAAAATGCCCCCGCTCCGGGGCCCTTTGGTTTTACAGGGGCTTATATAGGGACAATCTTTAAAAATCTTCTTCTCTGAAACCGTAAGGCCCAGGTCTTTGAAATTTGGTCTGAAGCTTCATCTAGTGGACCCCTACCAAGATTGTTCAAATTATAGTGCTGGGGCCAAAAATGCCCCCGCTCCGGGGCCCTTTGGTTTTACATGGGCTTATATAGGGAAAATCTTTAAAAATCTTCTTCTCTGAAACCGTAAGGCCCAGGTCTTTGAAATTTGGTCTGAAGCTTCATCTAGGGGACCCCTACCAAGATTGTTCAAATTATAGTGCTGGGGCCAAAAATGCTCCCGCCCCGGGCCCCTTTGGTTTTACATGGGCTTATATAGGGAAAATCTTTAAAAATCTTCTTCTCTGAAACCGTAAGGCCCAGGTCTTTGATATTTGGTCTGAAGCTACATCTAGGGGACCCCTACCAAGATTGTTCAAATTATAGTGCTGGGGCCAAAAATGCCCCCGCCCCGGGCCCCTTTGATTTTACATGGGCTAATATCGGGAAAATCTTTAAAAATCTTCTTCTCTGAAACCACAAGGCCCAGGTCTTTGATATTTGGTATGAAGCTTCAACTAGTGGACCCCTACCAAGATTGTTCAAATTATAGTGCTGGGGCCAAAAATGCCCCCGCCCCGGGGCCCTTTGGTTTTACATGGGCTTATATGGGGAAAATCTTAAAAAATCTTCTTCTCTGAAACCGCAAGGCCCAGGTCTTTGATATTTGGTATGAAGCTTCATCTAGTGGACCCCTACCAAGATTGTTCAAATTATAGTGCTGGGGCCAAAAATGCCCCCGCCCCGGGGCCCTTTGGTTTAACATAGGCTTACATAGGGAAAATCTTTTAAAATTTTCTTCTCTGAAACCGCACGGCCCAGGTCTTTGATATTTGGTATGAAGCTTCAACTAGTGGACCCCTACCAAGATTGTTCAAATTATAGTGCTGGGGCCAAAAATGCCCCCGCCCCGGGGCCCTTTGGTTTTACATGGGCTTATATAGGGAAAATCTTAAAAAATCTTCTTCTCTGAAACCGCAAGGCCCAGGTCTTTGATATTTGGTATGAAGCTTCATCTAGTGGACCCCTACCAAGATTGTTCAAATTATAGTGCTGGGGCCAAAAATGCCCCCGCCCCGGGGCCCTTTGGTTTAACATAGGCTTACATAGGGAAAATCTTTTAAAATTTTCTTCTCTGAAACCGCACGGCCCAGGTCTTTGATATTTGGTATGAAGCTTCATCTAGTGGACCCCCACCAAGATTGTTCAAATTATAGTGCTGGGGCCAAAAATGCCGCCGCTCCGGGGCCCTTTGGTTTTACATGGGCTTATATAGGGACAATCTTTAAAAATCTTCTTCTCTGAAACCGTAAGGCCCAGGTCTTTGAAATTTGGTCTGAAGCTTCATCTAGTGGACCCCTACCAAGATTGTTCAAATTATAGTGCTGGGGCCAAAAATGCCCCCGCTCCGGGGCCCTTTGGTTTTACATGGGCTTATATAGGGAAAATCTTTAAAAATCTTCTTCTCTGAAACCGTAAGGCCCAGGTCTTTGATATTTGGTCTGAAGCTTCATCTAGTGGATTCTTACCAAGATTGTTCAAATTATAATGCTGGGGCCAAAAATGCCCCCACCCTGGGCCCCTTTGATTTTACAAAGGCTAATATAGGGAAAATCTTTAAAAATCTTCTTCTGAAACCGCAAGGCCCAGGTCTTTGATCTTTGGTACGAAGCTTCAACTAGTGGACCCCTACCAAGATTTTTCAAATTATAGTGCTGGGGCCAAAAATGCCCCCGCTCCATGGCCCTTTGGTTTAACATGGGCTTACATAGGGAAAACCTTTTAAAATTTTCTTCTCTGAAACCGCAAGGCCCTGGTCTTTGATATTTGGTATGAAGCTTCATCTAGTGGACCCCCACCAAGATTGTTCAAATTATAGTGCTGGGGCCAAAAATGCCCCTGCTCCGGGGCCCTTGGGTTTTACATGGGCTTATATAGGGAAGATCTTTAAAAATCTTCTTCTTTGAAACCGTAAGGCCCAGGTCTTTGATATTTGGTATGAAGCTTCATCTAGTGGACCCCCACCAAGATTGTTCAAATTATAGTGCTGGGGCCAAAAATGCCCCTGCTCCGGGGCCCTTGGGTTTTACATGGGCTTATATAGGGAAGATCTTTAAAAATCTTCTTCTTTGAAACCGTAAGGCCCAGGTCTTTGATATTTGGTATGAAGCTTCATCTAGTGGACCCCTACGAAGATTGTTCAAATTATAGTGCTGGGGCCAATAAATGCCCCCGCCCAGGGGCCCTTTTGTTTTACATGGCCTTATATAGGGAAAATCTTAAAAAATCTTCTTCTCTGAAACCACAAGGCCCAGGTCTTTGATATTTGGTATGAAGCTTCATCTAGTGGACCCCTACCAAGATTGTTCAATTTATAGCCCTGGGGCCAAAAATGCCCCCGCCCCTGGGGGCCTTAGGTTTTACATAGGCTTATATAGGGAAAATCTTTAAAAATCTTCTTCTCTGAAACCGTAAGGCCCAGGTCTTTGATATTTGGTCTGAAGCTACATCTAGGGGACCCCTACCAAGATTGTTCAAATTATAGTGCTGGGGCCAAAAATGCCCCCGCCCCGGGCCCCTTTGATTTTACATGGGCTAATATCGGGAAAATCTTTAAAAATCTTCTTCTCTGAAACCACAAGGCCCAGGTCTTTGATATTTGGTATGAAGCTTCAACTAGTGGACCCCTACCAAGATTGTTCAAATTATAGTGCTGGGGCCAAAAATGCCCCCGCCCCGGGGCCCTTTGGTTTTACATGGGCTTATATGGGGAAAATCTTAAAAAATCTTCTTCTCTGAAACCGCAAGGCCCAGGTCTTTGATATTTGGTATGAAGCTTCATCTAGTGGACCCCTACCAAGATTGTTCAAATTATAGTGCTGGGGCCAAAAATGCCCCCGCCCCGGGGCCCTTTGGTTTAACATAGGCTTACATAGGGAAAATCTTTTAAAATTTTCTTCTCTGAAACCGCACGGCCCAGGTCTTTGATATTTGGTATGAAGCTTCAACTAGTGGACCCCTACCAAGATTGTTCAAATTATAGTGCTGGGGCCAAAAATGCCCCCGCCCCGGGGCCCTTTGGTTTTACATGGGCTTATATAGGGAAAATCTTAAAAAATCTTCTTCTCTGAAACCGCAAGGCCCAGGTCTTTGATATTTGGTATGAAGCTTCATCTAGTGGACCCCTACCAAGATTGTTCAAATTATAGTGCTGGGGCCAAAAATGCCCCCGCCCCGGGGCCCTTTGGTTTAACATAGGCTTACATAGGGAAAATCTTTTAAAATTTTCTTCTCTGAAACCGCACGGCCCAGGTCTTTGATATTTGGTATGAAGCTTCATCTAGTGGACCCCCACCAAGATTGTTCAAATTATAGTGCTGGGGCCAAAAATGCCGCCGCTCCGGGGCCCTTTGGTTTTACATGGGCTTATATAGGGACAATCTTTAAAAATCTTCTTCTCTGAAACCGTAAGGCCCAGGTCTTTGAAATTTGGTCTGAAGCTTCATCTAGTGGACCCCTACCAAGATTGTTCAAATTATAGTGCTGGGGCCAAAAATGCCCCCGCTCCGGGGCCCTTTGGTTTTACATGGGCTTATATAGGGAAAATCTTTAAAAATCTTCTTCTCTGAAACCGTAAGGCCCAGGTCTTTGATATTTGGTCTGAAGCTTCATCTAGTGGATTCTTACCAAGATTGTTCAAATTATAATGCTGGGGCCAAAAATGCCCCCACCCTGGGCCCCTTTGATTTTACAAAGGCTAATATAGGGAAAATCTTTAAAAATCTTCTTCTGAAACCGCAAGGCCCAGGTCTTTGATCTTTGGTACGAAGCTTCAACTAGTGGACCCCTACCAAGATTTTTCAAATTATAGTGCTGGGGCCAAAAATGCCCCCGCTCCATGGCCCTTTGGTTTAACATGGGCTTACATAGGGAAAACCTTTTAAAATTTTCTTCTCTGAAACCGCAAGGCCCTGGTCTTTGATATTTGGTATGAAGCTTCATCTAGTGGACCCCCACCAAGATTGTTCAAATTATAGTGCTGGGGCCAAAAATGCCCCTGCTCCGGGGCCCTTGGGTTTTACATGGGCTTATATATGGGAAATCTTTAAAAATCTTCTTCTTTGAAACCGTAAGGCCCAGGTCTTTGATATTTGGTATGAAGCTTCATCTAGTGGACCCCCACCAAGATTGTTCAAATTATAGTGCTGGGGCCAAAAATGCCCCTGCTCCGGGGCCCTTGGGTTTTACATGGGCTTATATAGGGAAGATCTTTAAAAATCTTCTTCTTTGAAACCGTAAGGCCCAGGTCTTTGATATTTGGTATGAAGCTTCATCTAGTGGACCCCTACGAAGATTGTTCAAATTATAGTGCTGGGGCCAATAAATGCCCCCGCCCAGGGGCCCTTTTGTTTTACATGGCCTTATATAGGGAAAATCTTAAAAAATCTTCTTCTCTGAAACCGCAAGGCCCAGGTCTTTGATATTTGGTATGAAGCTTCATCTAGTGGACCCCTATCAAGATTGTTCAAATTATAGTGCTGGGGCCAAAAATGCCCCTGCTCCGGGGCCCTTTGGTTTTACATGGGCTTACATAGGGAAAATCTTTTAAAATTTTCTTCTCTGAAACCGCAAGGCCCAGGTCTTTGATATTTGGTATGAAGCTTCACCTTGTGGACCCCTACCAAGATTGTTCAAATTATAGCCCTGGGGCCAAAAATGCCCCCCACCCCGGGGCCCTTTGATTTTACATGGGCTTATATAGGGAAAATCGTTAAAAATCTTCTTCTCTAAAACCGCTAGGCCCAAGTCTTTGATATTTGGTATGTAGCTTCACCTAGTGGAACCCTACCAAGATTGTTCAAATTATAGTGCTGGGGCAAAAAATGCCCCCGCTCTTGGGCCCTTTGGTTTTACATGGGCTTATATAGCGAAAATCTTTAAAAAATTTCTTTTCTGAAACCGTAAGGCCCATGTCTTTGATATTTGGTATGAAGCTTCACCCCACAAGGCCCAGGTTCCCCCCCCCCCCACCACGCCCCGGGGCCTTTTGGTTTTACATGGGCTTATACAGGGAAAATCGTAAAAAAAACTTCTTCTCTGAAACCCCAAGGCCCAGGTCTTAGATATTTGGTATAAAGCTTCACCTAGTGGACCCCAACCATGGTTGTTCAAATTAAAGCCCTTGGGTCAAAAATGCTCCCGCTCCGGGGCCCTTTGGTTTTACATAGACTTATATATGGAAAATCTTGAAAAATCTTCTTCTCTGAAACCGCAAGGCCAAGGTCTTTGATATTTGGTATGAAGCTTCACCTAGTGGACCCCAACCATGGTTGTTCAAATTAAAGCCCTTGGGTCAAAAATGCCCCCGCTCTGGGGCCCTTTGGTTTTACATGGGCTTATATGGGGAAAATCTTTAAAAATTTTCTTCTCTGAAACTGTAATGCCCTTGTCTTTGATATTTGGTATGAAGCTTCACCCCACAAGGCCCAGGTCCCCCCCCAACCCGTAACACACCCCCCCCCCCCCCAGCAGGGCCTTTTGGTTTTACATGTGCTTATATAGGGAAAATCTTTAAAAATTTTCTTCTCTTAAACCTCAAGGCCCAGATCTTTGATATTTGGTATGAAGCTTCATCTAGTGGACCCCTACCAAGGTTGTTCAAATTATAGCCCTAGGGCCAAAAATGCCCCCGCTCTGGGGCACTTTGGTTTTACATAGACTTATATATGGAAAATCTTGAAAAATCTTTTTCTCTGAAACCGCAATGCCCAGGTCTTTGATATTTGGTATGAGGCTTCATGTAGTGAATCCCTGCCAAGATTGTTCAAATTATAGTGCTGGGGCCAAAAATGCCCCCGCCCCGGGGCCCTTTGGTTTTACATGGGCTTATATAGGGAAAATCTTTAAAAATCTTCTTCTCTGAAACCACAAGGCCCAGGTCTTTGATGTTTGGTATGAAGCTTCATCTAGTGGACCCCTACCAAGATTGTTCAAATTATAGTGCTTGGGCCAAAAATGCCCCCGCCCCGGGGCCTTTTGGTTTTAAATGGGCTTATATAGGGAAAATCTTTAAAAATCTTTTTCTCTGAAACCGCTAGGCCAAGGTCTTTGATATTTGGTATGAAGCTTTACCTAGTGGACCCCTGCCAAGATTGTTCATATTATAGTGCTGGGGCCAAAATGCCCCCGCTCTGGGGCCCTTTGGTTTTACATGGGCTTTTATAGGGAAAAATGTTTAAAAATTTTCTCTTCTGAAACTGTAAGGCCCATGTCTTTGATATTTGGTATGAAGCTTCACCCCACAAGGCCCAGGCCCTGGGGCCAAAAATGCCCCCACCCCGGGGCCTTTTGGTTTTACATGCGCTTATATAGGGAAAATCTTTAAAAATCTTCTTCTCTTAAACCTCAAGGCCCAGATCTTTGATATTTGGTATGAAGCTTCACCTAGTGGACCCCTACCAAGGTTGTTCAAATTATAGCCCTAGGGCCAAAAATGCCCCCGCTCTGGGGCACTTTGGTTTTACATAGACTTATATATGGAAAATCTTGAAAAATCTTTTTCTCTGAAACCGCAATGCCCAGGTCTTTGATATTTGGTATGAGGCTTCATGTAGTGAATCCCTGCCAAGATTGTTCAAATTATAGTGCTGGGGCCAAAAATGCCCCCGCCCCGGGGCCCTTTGGTTTTACATGGGCTTATATAGGGAAAATCTTTAAAAATCTTCTTCTCTGAAACCACAAGGCCCAGGTCTTTGATGTTTGGTATGAAGCTTCATCTAGTGGACCCCTACCAAGATTGTTCAAATTATAGTGCTTGGGCCAAAAATGCCCCCGCCCCGGGGCCTTTTGGTTTTAAATGGGCTTATATAGGGAAAATCTTTAAAAATCTTTTTCTCTGAAACCGCTAGGCCAAGGTCTTTGATATTTGGTATGAAGCTTTACCTAGTGGACCCCTGCCAAGATTGTTCATATTATAGTGCTGGGGCCAAAATGCCCCCGCTCTGGGGCCCTTTGGTTTTACATGGGCTTTTATAGGGAAAAATGTTTAAAAATTTTCTCTTCTGAAACTGTAAGGCCCATGTCTTTGATATTTGGTATGAAGCTTCACCCCACAAGGCCCAGGCCCTGGGGCCAAAAATGCCCCCACCCCGGGGCCTTTTGGTTTTACATGCGCTTATATAGGGAAAATCTTTAAAAATCTTCTTCTCTTAAACCTCAAGGCCCAGATCTTTGATATTTGGTATGAAGCTTCACCTAGTGGACCCCTACCAAGGTTGTTCAAATTATAGCCCTAGGGCCAAAAATGCCCCCGCTCTGGGGCACTTTGGTTTTACATAGACTTATATATGGAAAATCTTGAAAAAACTTTTTCTCTGAAACCGCAATGCCCAGGTCTTTGATATTTGGTATGAGGCTTCATGTAGTGAACCCCTGCCAAGATTGTTCAAATTATAGTGCTGGGGCCAAAAATGCCCCCGCCCCGGGGCCTTTTGGTTATACATGGGCTTATATAGGGAAAATCTTTAAAAATCTTTTTCTCTGAAACCGCTAGGCCCAGGTCTTTGATATTTGGTATGAAGCTTTACCTAGTGGACCCCTGCCAAGATTGTTCATATTATAGTGCTGGGGCCAAAATGCCCCCGCTCTGGGGCCCTTTGGTTTTACATGGGCTTTTATAGGGAAAAATGTTTAAAAATTTTCTACTCTGAAACTGTAAGGCCCATGTCTTTGATATTTGGTATGAAGCTTCACCCCACAAGGCCCAGGCCCTGGGGCCAAAAATTCCCCCACCCTGGGGCCTTTTGGTTTTACATAGACTTATATAGGGAAAATCTTTAAAGATTTTCTTCTCTGAAACTGTTAGGCCCATGTTTTTGATATTTGGTATGAAGCTTCACCCCACAAGGCCCAGGTCCCCCCCCCCCCCCCACCAACCCGTAACCCCCCCCCCCCCCCCTACATGTGCTTATATAGGGAAAATCTTTAAAAATCTTCTTCTCTTAAACCTCAAGGTATGAAGCTTCATCTGGTGGACCCCTACCAATATTGTTCAAATTATAGTGCTGAGGCCAAAAATGCCCCCACCCTGGGGCCTTTTGGTTTTACATGGGCTTATAGAGGGGAAAATCTTGAAAAATCTTCTTCTCGGAAACCACAAGGTCTAGATCTTTGATATTTGGTATGAAGCTTCATCTAGTGGATCTCTACCATAATTGTTCAATTATAGCCCTGAGACCAAAAATGCCCCCGCCTCGGGGCCCTTTGGTTTTACATAGACTTATATAGGGAAAATCTTTAAAAATCTTCTTCTCAGAAACCACAAGGCCTAGGTCTTTGATATTTGGTATGAAGCTTCATCTTGTGGACCTTTACCAAGATTGTTCAAATTATAGCCCTGGGGCCAAAAATGCCCCCGCTCTGGGGCCCTTTGGTATTACATAGACTTATATAGGGAAAATCTTGAAAAATCTTCTTCTCTGAAACCAGAAGGCCTAGGTCTTTGATATTTGGTATGAAGCTTCATCTAGTGTACCTCTACCAAGATTGTTCAAATTATAGCGCTGAGACCAAAAACGCCCCTGTCTCGGGGGCCCTTTGGTTTTACATAGACTTATAACTTATAGAGTCTAACTGTTGGTTTTCTTTTGCTCCAGCATTTCAGTGGTTTATTGCTGTTGAGTCCTCACCGTTGTCTCACCTCTGTGGTTCTTTGATTATTTGTGTTCACGGAGATGTTGCACTGATGAGTTAGGAGGCCTTCATGCGGACTGAACAAATTATTTGTCTAAATCACGGGGGAAGTAAGGGTGAGGATTGTGGCCATGTAAAATAGATTTAAGCCCCCCAGTGGAAATCTTTCCACTGACCGTTCCAAAGCGGTTCTTCTGTGGCGATTTATTCATGTTGTTGTTTGTTACTTACTGTGTGTATCACTTGTGTCTTTTAATTTTGGATGGCCATACGGCCATTTTGTGGGAAAGTAACTGTCCTTATGGCCTTCTTTTGTTTAGGTTTCAATTATGGTCTGGTTGCTTAATGTTTGTATTTCTTTCCCTTTGGTGTATTTGATGGGTGGAGTAAGTTAATTGTATCGATTCCTGATCTTTGTTTTACTTCTACTTTATATAGGGAAAATCTTTAAAAATCTTCTTCTCTGAAACCACAAGGCCTAGGTCTTTGATATTTTTGGTGTGAAATTTCATCTAGTGGACCTCTATCAAGATTGTTCAAATTATAGGCTATTAGCCCTAGGGCCAAAAACGCCCCCGCCCCGAGACCTTTTGGTTTTACACAGACTTAAATAGGGAAATCTTTAAAAAATCTTCTTCTCTGAAACCACTAGGCCCGTGCCTTTGATATTTGGTATGGAGCTTCATCTAGTGGACCTCTACCAAGATTGTTCAAATTATAGCCCCCACCCCGCGGCCCTTTGGTTTTACATAGACTTATATATAGAAATAATCTTTGAAAATTTTCTTCTCTGAAACAGCAAGGCCCAGGTCTTTGATATTTGGTGTGAAGCTTCATCTAGTGGACCTCTATCAAGATCGTTTAAATTATGGCCCTGAGGCCAAAAATGCCCCCGCTCCGGGGCCATTTGGTTTTACATAGGCTAATGTAGGGAATATCTTTAAAAAATCTTCTTCTCTGAAACCCCAAGGCCCAGGTCTTTGATATTTGGTGTATAGCTTCATCTAGTGGACCTTTGCCAAGATTGTTCAAATTATAGCCTTTGTTGATATTTGATATGAAGCTTCACCTCTTTAGACCTCCCTCAACATTATGCACATTGTAGCCCTGGGGTCAATAATGGCCCTCCCTGAGGCCCACTTGTTACTCTATCATATGGATCAGGTGAGCGATCCAGGGCCATAATGGCCCTCTTGTATCAATATTTAAGACACAGCTGAGAATGCTAAACGGACTGAAGGCACTTCGGGTCGATTTTCGGGTTGAAACATTATTTTGAAAATTTCGCTAAAAAAAGCAGTTTTTGAGATTTCAATACAATGTTTGTTTCTCGATAATTTTTAGATGTTATGTTATTTTTTATTCCTTGCTTTTTACTTGTTACCTATACGCATAAAATGTTGAAGTCCAAATTCAATTACAAACAGATTTTGTGAAAAAATGCACTTTTTTACATTTTTCCCAAAAACTTTTATTTTGAACACCAGATTTTCTTTAAATTGTTACAGGATTCATGTGGATAGTTAGTAAAGTCCTTAATCAGTAATTTTTAACTGAATTATCCACTTGTTTTGTCAGGCGAGACAATTTAAAAGTGTATAGTTTCTATTTCCGGTCAGTATATGTCAACACAAGACAGTCCATGCTAATAAACCCTATTGGTTTCATTGGGCGACAGGGCTTGAGATGTCATTTCATCTCAGTGTTGGGTAAAAGTCCCACAAAATTGGAAGCAACATCTCCAAAATGACCTTTACAGTGTTGACGGGGACGTTAAACCTCAAATCAAACAAACAAAAATCTATGTCAACACATTTCTACTTCTGGTACTGGATCGCGTTACTCCACTTCCGATGTTCCTGCGCTGCATAAAATATTCCAAAGGAACTCTTGAAAATTAATTTTGCAGGCACGGAACGCCTTTCAAAATATTTCATTTTTCGAGACTTTATTCGGATTGAATATATATTGACACAGAAAGACTAATTCTGAAAAGAAAACAATACTCTGGGACTATTTTCCTATGCGCTTATGCAACTGGTTTGAGATTTTACTCTTTCATCCCTGGGTTTCTGAACAGGACTCTTCTCGCTTTGAATATATTCTTATAGGAAGGGATTTCTGAGTAGTTCACTGACATGATGGCAAACAGTGTACATGTAGATTCTTGCTAGCTACGTGCCGGCTTATCAGGATCTGCAAGGTTTGCATAGATACAGTGTATTTCTACCTCCGCGTCTGCACCGGTCTACAGGGTTAAAAGGGTTAGATCGCTTCTCTGTGTTTATCAGTGGCCAACTAAACTACCCTTTACTGACCGCAACGAACACAGTTACGTATTCACCTGCTTTCGAGAGCTCAAATTACAAAATATGTGTTGTTCAAGGCTTTAAGCTGTGAGTTTTAAGTCAAGTTCCGAACTTTTAGCAAATAGTGAAGACAGACCAGACGCTACATTCTGTGGCCTCTAATCTGTGTTTCCGAATGTCCCAGTATTGAAACAATTGGCATGTATGGGTTATTGTACAGGTTGGAATAAATGTATTTTTATTCACCTTGGGTAGACAGTCTGAAGTTCCCTATACGTGGCTTCTGATCAGGGTTACAATGTCTAAATCAAATGATTTAAAAAGGATCTTTTTTTTTTTCCTCAAGTTATTCTCCTCTTTAAGCCAGAAGGAACATAGCTCCGAGCAGCTGCACAACATATGTGCATATTCGTATCAACGCGATGTTGATGCGACGTTGCTAAGACGTCATGTGCCCGCTGGGAGAACTTCTCTTTAAGATTTTTAGCAGATGAAACAAGCACAGAATGTACTGAGCTAATTTATAAATTTATGGTTTTACCATGAAGAAATTAGCAGACACGTTTATCTTTCTTCCTTTCTTCCTTTTTTTCGTGGGGATGGTTGGGTAAGGCAAAGGTGATGTGTATCTTTTGTCACTGGGGAATCCAGCTGATATTGACTTATATTTGGGCAAGGCCCGTTGTCCTTGCAGCAGGTAATGGTAGCGAGGGTGTGTGTGTGTGTTGGGGGGGGGGGGTTGTTGTTATTTCTTCTGTTTCTACACTTCCATTCATTTTCCTCTTTCTCTGCTGTCACTCACTTTCATCTCCTCTACTATCTCTTCTATCTCTTTTCCCCCTTTCTCTTGGAGAAGAGAAAAATGATCCACAAGGGTTGACATGTAGTTACACTCTAAACAATTGATGAATCATTTTTTTTCTACGTCGAGTTTTTTAACCCTCTGGGACCTTCTCAACAAAATATTTAGATAACTGCTTGATCTACAACTGACATTGTTATCATAATAATTATTCCTCATAAATCAACTTTCATCAGTACTTTCAGTACTTTGATTTTTACTTTAGTTATGACCCTTTGAAACGTTGACATCAAAATATCTAAAAAAATTATTTGAGCTATTGCCCTGAAACTTTACAGACTGATTCAGGATGATGAGTAGATGAACTGATTAACTTCTGGAAAAAATCTGAATTTTTTTTCTTGAGTTATGGCCCTTTGGAACTTTGGGCATTTTACTTTGGAGTTACTTGCCCTTTAGTCTCCCATAAACATAAAATGGGGAAAATGTTGTCTGGGCAATAGTGACTTCAGTTGAAACTTAGTTGGAACTTGTAGGGAGGCAGAATTCATAATTGCTAAAACCGTTTCGTTTGATATCCGAAGTGGCCATCATTGGAGCTATTATGAAATTGTTCAGATGACATCTCCTCTCAAACTGTAAGTCAGAACTTAGATTGGACTTGATGAGAGGCATAGGGTGTCATGGAGATTCAGAATTTCTAAAATCGTTGTGTTCTGCTATCCAAGATGGCCAACCTTCAAACCACATCTGCTTATTAACATTTAGACTGATTAAGCTGTAAGACAGTGTGAGACAATGGGGGCAATATGGAGTTTCAGAATTGCTAAAATCATTGTTTCTTCCTGAATCCAAAATCAGACTAAGTGGTGCAGGCATCAAGACAACATGCAGATTCAGGATTGATAAAAGCTATGTGATCAGATAGAGAAGATGGCCACTGAGGCCATGTATGATCAGCCTCATCCAGGCGGGTGATTGTGGCCCACTTGTGCTTCCAGTTGACATTGTCATCACTCTAAGTCCTTAAGTTTTGATTGGATCTTCCTGAAACTTACATATCAGTGAGTTAGGGACAAAGGCTTGAATGAATTCGAAAACTAAAAATGTTCGCATATTACTCATAGTGATATGTCCCATACTTTGCTGCTAATGCCTATTTTGGACCTTGTCAGCACCATAAGGTGTTTAGTTTTGATCAAATCACATATAAGTAGGTTGGAGATGAAGTTAAGATAAGCTCGAAAACTGGTGATGTTGGTTTATCTCCCCTTGATTGATGAAAAACATGTTTTTGACCTTGTCATCAGCATAAGTCCTTTAGTAATCATTGGAATGTCCTTAAATGTTGAATCTGTTATGTGAAATGAGAGGAGATTGCACTTGTCTGTCAGCACAAGTTTTTTGTTTACAGCAACAGCTTCAGAATGTTCACCAGATATATCAGCAGCCAGTACAACTTCAACAGGCCTTGCAGCAGACGGTCCAGCAGTCAACACTACAGCAGACAATTCAACAACAACCTTTGCAGCAAATACAGGGCCTGCAGGTGAGTGCTCTGTTATATGATCTTTCAGACAGCGTTTTGAATATTTCTCCATAAAAGCATAATTATTATGAAAGCATAATTTTTATGTTATTAAAGAATGAAATGAAATAAGAATGATTATTCATTTGAGAAAATTCTGAAGCTGGAAGTAGCAACAACAATCTTTTTTGTGTGTGTTTTTAGCTCACCTGTGAGGTAGTGACAATGTAAGCTTTTGTGATCACTTTTCGTCCGTCGTCAGTGCGTGCGTGTGTGCGTAAACTTTTTCTTCAAATGACATCTCCTCCTAAACCCCTGATCGGATTTCGACCAAACTTCACAACAATGATCCTTCGGTGGTCCCCTTTCAAAATTGTTCAAATGGTTCTGGTCCATTGCACATCTGGGTCACAGGAGCTAAAAATAGATTTTTTAAACGAAAACTTTAAAAATCTTCTTATCTAAAACCTCAAGGCCCAGATCTTTGATATTTGGTGTGAAGCTTCATCTAGTGGACTACTACCAAGATTGTTCAAATTATAGCCCTTGGGGCCAAAATGCCCCCGCCCCGGGGGCCTATGGTTTTAAATAGGCTTATATAGGGAAAATCATTAAAAAATCTTCTTCTCTGAAACCACAAGGCCCATGTCTTTAATATTATGTGTGAAGCTTTACCTGGTGGACCATTACTAAGATTGTTCAAATTATAGCCTTAGGGCCAAGAATGTCCCCGCCCCGGGGGCCTTTGATTTTACATTGGCTTATACAGGGAAAATCTTTAAAAATATTCTTCTCTGAAACCGCAAGGCCCAGATCTTTGTTGTTTGTCTAAATCGCGACGGAAGTAAGGGCGAGGATTGTGGCCACGTAAAATCGATTTAAGCCCCCCAGTGGAAATCTTCCACTGACCGTTCCAAGGCGGCTCTTCTGTGGCGATTTATTTATGTTGTTGTTTGTTACTTACTGTGTGTATAACTTGTGTCTTTTAATTTTGGATGGCCATATGGCCATTTTGTGGGAAAGTAACTGTCCATATGGCCTTCCTTTGTTTAGGTTTCCATTATGGTCTGGTCGCTTAATGTTTGTATTTCTTTCCCTTTGGTGTCTTTTATGGATGGAGTAAGTTAATTGTATCAATTCCTGATCTTTGTTTTACTTCTACTTTGATATTTGGTGTGAAGCTTCATCTTGTGGACCTCCACCGAGATTGTTCAAATTATAGCCCTGGGGCCAAAATGCCCCCGCCCGGGGGCCTATGGTTTTACATAGGCTTATATAGGGAAAATCATTAAAAAATCTTCTTCTCTGAAACCACAAAGCCCAGGTCTTAAATATTATGTGTGAAGCTTTACCTGGTGGACCTTTACTAAGATTGTTCAAATTATAGCCTTGGGGTCAAAAATGCCCGGACCCGGGGGCCTTTGGTTTTACATAGGCTTATACAGGGAAAATCTTTAAAAATCTTCTTCTCTGAAACTGCAAGGCCCACTTCTTTGATATTTGGTGTGAAGCTTCATCTGGTGGACTTCTACCAAGATTGTTCAAATAATAGCCCTGGGGGCCAAAATGCCCACGCCCGGGGGCCTAAGGTTTTACATAGGCTTATATAGGGAAAATCATTAAAAAATCTTCTTCTCTGAAACCACAAGGCCCAGGTCTTTAATATTATGTGTGAAGCTTTACATGGTGGACCATTACTAAGATTGTTCAAATTATAGCCTTGGGGCCAAAAATGTGCCCGCCCAGGGGGCCTTTGGTTTTACATAGGCTTATACAGGGAAAATCTTTAAAAATATTCTTTTCTAAAACCGCAAGGCCCAGATCTTTGATATTTGGTGTGAAGCTTCATCTAGTGGACCTCTACCAAGATTGTTCAAATTATAGCCCTGGGGCCAAAATGCCCCCGACCGGGGGCCTATGGTTTTACATAGGCTTATATAGGGAAAATCATTAAAAAATCTTCTTCTCTGAAACCACAAAGCCCAGGTCTTTAATATTATTTGTGAAGCTTTACCTGGTGGACTTTTACTAAGATTGTTCAAATTATAGCCTTGGGGCCAAAAATGCCCCTGAACCGGGGGCCTTTGGTTTTACATAGGCTTAGACAGGGAAAATCTTTAAAAATCTTCTTCTCTGAAACCGCAAGGCCCAGATCTTTGATATTTGGTGTGAAGCTTCATCTAGTGGACCTCTTTCAAGATTGTACAAATTATAGCCCTTGGGCTGAAAATGGCCCCACCCTTGGACCCTTTGGTTTTTCATATGCTTATATAGGGAAACCTTTAAAAATCTTCTTCTCTGAAACCACAAGGCCCAGGTCTTTGATATTTGGTATGAAGCTTCACCTAGGGGACCTCTACCAAGATTGTTCAAATTATAGCCTTAGGGCCAAAAATGCCCCAGCCCAGGGGGGGCCTTTGGTTTTACCTAAGCTTATGTAGGGGAAATCTTTATAACTTTCCTTCTCTAAAACCACAAGGCCCAGGTCATTGATATTTGGTGTGAAGCTTCATCTAATGGACCTCTACCAAGATTGTTCAAATTTTAGCCCTGGGGCCAAAAATGTCCCAGGGGGCCTTTGGTTTTACATAGGCTTATGTAGGGAAAATCTTTAAAGAAACTTCTTCTCAGAAACTGCAAGGCCAAGGTCTTAGATATTTGGTGTGAAGCTTCATCTATTGGACCTCTATCAAGATTTTCAAATTATAGCCCTAGGACCAAAAATGCCCCCACCCTGGGACCCTTTGGTTTTTCATAGGCTTAATTAGGGAAAATATTTAAAATTCTTCTTCTCTGATACCACAAGGCCCTGCTGTATGCTATTTGATATGAAGCTTCAACTAGTAGACCTCTACCAAGATTGTTAAAATTATAGCCCTGGGGCCAAAAATGCCCCCACCCCTGGGGCCTTTGGTTTTACGTAGGCTTATACAGTATAGCTCCAATATATCGCGGTAGTCGGGGGCCATAGCCTGAAAACCGCGATGTGGTCGGAGCGCGATATAATTCGCGGTAGTTTGCCGAGATGCCACTACAAGTCGCTGTGATAGTTTGGTGAGAACCGTTTATCAATCCACACTAATGGCTGTCAGTAATGCTATCGGCCGTATTTCACCATTAAAGTAGGTTCAGAATTACTCAGTGGCAGAACAAGCAAAGGGGACTGTGTCTACCAATTAACTTACATTCGAGAACAGCTGAAAATCTGCGTCTGAAAACATGTGATTGCTAAAATGTCAAAACAGGACGCCATTTTGGATTTGCGTAACGGGTGACGGCCAAGGGGCGCAACTACCATAAGCGCTAAGCGCTAAAGCAATTCTAGTTGTTTCCCTTGGCTTGCCAGATCTCAGAATTATTAAAAGTAGCGATTGGAAAAAAAATATTTAACGTCTACCACGAGCCGAAAAACTACACAACAGCAAAACTATCATTTTATTGTGTTTTGATTGCGGGCAAGTGTAAAAAGATCGTCTACAACTTTTGAGTCCTTAAATAAGGTAAAACTAGACCAGTAAGTAAATTGCAATAATTGCTGCACTGTCAATTGAGAGACAAACCATCTGTGTATTTATTACGGTTCAGGTATGACACTATTGTTAATCCCTGTCATATAATTGCCACCCTGCAGTGCATGTCGATAAGGTGTGAAAATATGGTCAAGTTATGTCTCTAATTTCCGTTTATTCCCCAATCATAAAATTTAATCCACAATCAATGTGAAAATGATTTAATCCCTCCTAAGACAATTAGCTACATCTAACGGTAGATGTTTGCATCATAAAAACGGATTTTTCTGCTATCTCGTAAATGGTTAGGTTTTGGCGCCAAATAGCAGACGCTGGCCGGGAAAAGTCAAACGCTGTTGGGGCCTGGTTTAACCTGGTTTTAAATAAATTTTAACAACTTAAAACTCTATTTTTTTTTTTAATTATGAATTTTTAAAGGAAAAAAACGGGATCCACGTCGCGACCGCGATAGATTGGACATCGCGAAATATCGGAACGCGATATATTGGAGCTATACTGTACAT
This sequence comes from Lucinisca nassula, assembly GCA_963580285.1. Lineage (NCBI taxonomy): Eukaryota > Metazoa > Mollusca > Bivalvia > Lucinida > Lucinidae > Lucinisca > Lucinisca nassula. Next base: position 65,508,899 of record OY757019.1, on the reverse strand, counting down.
GGAAAATCTTTAAAAATCTTCTTCTCTGTATCCGCAAGGCCCAGATCTTTGGTATTTGGTGTGAAGCTTCATCTAGTGGACCTCTTTCAAGATTGTTCAAATTATAGCCCTGGGCCAAGAGGGCCCCCTTTCCGGGACCCTTTGGTTTTTCATAGGCTTATATAGGGAAAACCTTTAAAAATCTTCTTGTCGGAAACCAGAAGGCCCAGGTCTTTGATATTTGGTATGAAGCTTCATCTAGTGGACCATTACCAAGTTTGTTCAAATTATAGCCCTTGGGCCTTGAATTTACTGGAGACACTAATGCTCAGGTAAGCGATTCAGGGCCCTCTGGGCCCTCTTGTTAGCACACCTGAGCATGAAGTGCTCAAGGTGAGCTACTGTGATTGGTATTTGTCCATCATCTGTGCATCTGTCCGTCATCAACTTTTGCTTTAAACAACTTCTCCAAAACTGCTGGACAAATTTTGAAATAATTTCACAGGAATGTGCCTTGGGTGACCCTCTACCAAAATTGCTCAAATTGTTCCCCTCAGGTGAAAGAGATGGCCCAAGAGCTAAAAATAACATTTAATTAACCTCTCCCCCTTAACCAGTGTATGGATTTTGAAATAATTTCACAGGAATGTTCCTTGGGTTACCCTCTACCAAAATTGCTCAAACCTTTCCACTTAAATGAAGAAGATGGCTACCAGAGCTTTAAATGTCAAAACTTTGATTGGACTTTACAGGATAAGTTTACAGGAATGTTATTTGGTGACCCTCACCGGAGCTAAAAGTAGAAAAACCTTTAAATGACCTCCTCCTTAAGCAGTGGATTGATATTGGAATAACTGCACAGGAATGTTCCTTCGGTGACCCTCAACCAAAATTGATCAGACTGTTCTGCTTGGATGAATAAGATGGCCACCAGAGCTAAAAATTGAAAAAAAAAACAAAAAAAAACACTAAATGACTTCTTCTTCTTAACCAGTGGATGGATTTAGAAATGATTTCACAGGGACATTCTACCAAAATTGCTCAAACCATTCTGCTTCTATTTTTCGCTCTGGTGGCCAAGATTGGCCATCTTGGCCACCAGAGCTAAAAATATACTACTCAAAGTTTGATAGGGATTACTTTTTTAATGCAAAATAATTTTTGGATGAATTAATCAGCTGAATCCAAATTTGATACATAATGATAGAACACGTATCCTTCACAAAACCTAGTGATTAATTTTGTCAGCTGGTACTGCATTCAAGCGTGACAACAGCAATCGTCATGGCACCCCCAAAATTTGCCGTAACACAAAGGGATTCGGACAACTGATTTTTCACAAATTTCCAAATTTGTTTAGACAAACGTGCCTAATAACGTGTATGGCATCCACGGGCATCAATTACAGTACGACATCTCCTGAGCATGCTCGTAATCCGATTCTGTATCCGGTTTTGTTGAATCTCCCTGCCCTACACCATAGTGTAGATTATATTTTCTTGTCCTTTGGGATCATTGATTCCATTGTGGAATTTAGAAAATATCTGAGGGTCACTGATGAGGCCTGATTGGCCGAAACTAGCTAGTCTGGCCCAGAAAACATGTACACTCCATATTTTCAGTTCTGTGGTGTATTCCTTGCTTCCAAAGGATAGCCCTTTATAGAACGTATTCATTCAGCAACCATGCATCTTTTAGCTCCTGTAAAGTCCTTGGATGCACAGGTCGGGCTGACACAGCACGCTGAAGCATGTCCTGCGCATGCTCAATCGGATTTAAGTGCGGTGACTGAGTTGGCCAGTCCATACGAACGATTGTCTCACTTTCCAGATAGGAATCAGTGACGTCGGCTAGGTTGGGACAGGTATTATCGTCCATCAGAATAAAGTCCGGGCCAAAAGCAACTGCATATGGTCTCACAAACTCATCAAGAATATCATTACAGTACCTCACTGCCATTAACGTTCCGTTATCAATGACATACAAGTCAGTGTTACCGTTCACGTTTATCCCAGCCCAAACCATGACAGACCCCTTTCCATAGCGATCATGCTCTGTCACATCCACGCCATCGAATCGCTCTTTAGACATTCGCCACAAAATTTAATCCACAATCAATGTGAAAATGATTTAATCCCTCCTCAGACAATTAGCTACATCTAACGGTAGATGTTTGCATCATAAAAACGGACTTTTCTGCGATCTCGTAAATGGTTAGGTTTTGGCGCCAAATAGCAGACGCTGGCCGGGAAAAGTCAAACGCTGTTGGGGCCTGGTTTAACCTGGTTTTAAATAAATTTTAACAACTTAAAACTCTATTTTTTTTTTTTTAATTATGAATTTTTAAAGGAAAAAAACGGGATCCACGTCGCGACCGCGATAGATTGGACATCGCGAAATATCGGAACGCGATATATTGGAGCTATACTGTACATGGAAAATCTTTAAAAATCTTCTTCTCTGTATCCGCAAGGCCCAGATCTTTGGTATTTGGTGTGAAGCTTCATCTAGTGGACCTCTTTCAAGATTGTTCAAATTATAGCCCTGGGCCAAGAGGGCCCCCTTTCCGGGACCCTTTGGTTTTTCATAGGCTTATATAGGGAAAACCTTTAAAAATCTTCTTGTCGGAAACCAGAAGGCCCAGGTCTTTGATATTTGGTATGAAGCTTCATCTAGTGGACCATTACCAAGTTTGTTCAAATTATAGCCCTTGGGCCTTGAATTTACTGGAGACACTAATGCTCAGGTAAGCGATTCAGGGCCCTCTGGGCCCTCTTGTTAGCACACCTGAGCATGAAGTGCTCAAGGTGAGCTACTGTGATTGGTATTTGTCCATCATCTGTGCATCTGTCCGTCATCAACTTTTGCTTTAAACAACTTCTCCAAAACTGCTGGACAAATTTTGAAATAATTTCACAGGAATGTGCCTTGGGTGACCCTCTACCAAAATTGCTCAAATTGTTCCCCTCAGGTGAAAGAGATGGCCCAAGAGCTAAAAATAACATTTAATTAACCTCTCCCCCTTAACCAGTGTATGGATTTTGAAATAATTTCACAGGAATGTTCCTTGGGTTACCCTCTACCAAAATTGCTCAAACCTTTCCACTTAAATGAAGAAGATGGCTACCAGAGCTTTAAATGTCAAAACTTTGATTGGACTTTACAGGATAAGTTTACAGGAATGTTATTTGGTAACCCTCACCGGAGCTAAAAGTAGAAAAACCTTTAAATGACCTCCTCCTTAAGCAGTGGATTGATATTGGAATAACTGCACAGGAATGTTCCTTCGGTGACCCTCAACCAAAATTGATCAGACTGTTCTGCTTGGATGAATAAGATGGCCACCAGTGCTAAAAATTGAAAAAAAAAAACAAATAAAAAAACACTAAATGACTTCTTCTTCTTAACCAGTGGATGGATTTAGAAATGATTTCACAGGGACATTCTACCAAAATTGCTCAAACCATTCTGCTTCTATTTTTAGCTCTGGTGGCCAAGATTGGCCATCTTGGCCACCAGAGCTAAAAATATACTACTCAAAGTTTGATAGGGATTACTTTTTTAATGCAAAATAATTTTTGGATGAATTAATCAGCTGAATCCAAATTTGATACATAATGATAGAACACGTATCCTTCACAAAACCTAGTGATTAATTTTGTCAGCTGGTACTGCATTCAAGCGTGACAACAGCAATCGTCATGGCACCCCCAAAATTTGCCGTAACACAAAGGGATTCGGACAACTGATTTTTCACAAATTTCCAAATTTGTTTAGACAAACGTGCCTAATAACGTGTATGGCATCCACGGGCATCAATTACAGTACGACATCTCCTGAGCATGCTCGTAATCCGATTCTGTATCCGGTTTTGTTGAATCTCCCTGCCCTACACCATAGTGTAGATTATATTTTCTTGTCCTTTGGGATCATTGATTCCATTGTGGAATTTAGAAAATATCTGAGGGTCACTGATGAGGCCTGATTGGCCGAAACTAGCTAGTCTGGCCCAGAAAACATGTACACTCCATATTTTCAGTTCTGTGGTGTATTCCTTGCTTCCAAAGGATAGCCCTTTATAGAACGTATTCATTCAGCAACCATGCATCTTTTAGCTCCTGTAAAGTCCTTGGATGCACAGGTCGGGCTGACACAGCACGCTGAAGCATGTCCTGCGCATGCTCAATCGGATTTAAGTGCGGTGACTGAGTTGGCCAGTCCATACGAACGATTGTCTCACTTTCCAGATAGGAATCAGTGACGTCGGCTAGGTTGGGACAGGTATTATCGTCCATCAGAATAAAGTCCGGGCCAAAAGCATCTGCATATGGTCTCACAAACTCATCAAGAATATCATTACAGTACCTCACTGCCATTAACGTTCCGTTATCAATGACATACAAGTCAGTGTTACCGTTCACGTTTATCCCAGCCCAAACCATGACAGACCCCTTTCCATAGCGATCATGCTCTGTCACATCCACGCCATCGAATCGCTCTTTAGACATTCGCCACACCAATTGACTTTTATAAGTGAAGTTTAGACAGAATCTGGACTCCTCAGTAAACAGTACTGGCGTCAGCCATGAACCGTCCACCTGACGTTAGTTCTGGCAAAGTCCAACCGGTCTAGCACGTGCTGTCTCGTCAACGGAACACGTACAGCAGGCCTCATGGCATTAAGTCTGAACTTGTGGAGCCTGTTTCTGACAGTTTGTGCAGAAATTCGTACTCCAGTTCCGTTCCTAAGCTGGTTGTGCAAACCCGTAGCATTCAGGAACCGTTGACGTCGAGACTGAATCAACAAGAAACGGCCCCGACGTTGATTTGTAGCTCTTTCTCGACCCCGCCGTGTCTGTGTGAGGGATTTCCATGGGTAAGATACCGACTCCACATTCGGGAAACCATGCTCTGAGACACATTCAGAATCCCAGCAATACGACGTTGAGAGACGCCAGATTCCAACATTCCGATGCCACGATTCATTTCTTCGGGGCTGAGACGGTTTCTTAATTGTCCTCTAGGCATTTTAGTGTTTCACAAACTCAAATGAAGTTCATTTTACGCTTGGTAAAGGAACACTGACAAATAAAAATGTAAAATGAGTTCCTTTAAGAGCAATGAAAACATTCATAAGAAAGAAGATGGGTCATACTACGTAGTTTCGGCTAATAAAGCCTCATCAGTGACCCTGTAATGATCCGGCAAAGAAAGCCAGAGGAAACATACTGCAATTTTGCGAATTTCGAATAGGCAGTCGATTCAAAGACTGATAAAAATCAAAATTGGGGCCCAAATAATTAAAAACCTGTCTAGAATATGAGTCTAAACCAATAATATAATTCTGATTTCTCAGAATATTCACGCTGATCTCAAAGGACCAAAAGTAAAATATAAACTGCACTATGGTTGATTGGTCTGTTGGAAAGCAGTGCTATGCAAGATTTTGGGGGTGCATGAATTCATTTGCGAAGTGTGAGAAGTGTGCACTTTTATGAGTACTGAACTGCACATGAGTTTCTGTTTCAGATATTTACTAATATACCGAGTACAAATTCTGTCGAGACATTTTAAATTTTCAGTGCAAAATTTGGAATATAAAAGGTGATCCCTATCAAACTTTGAGTAGTATAGAAAAACCTTTAAACGACTTCTTCTCCTCAAGAAGTGGATGGATTTTAAATTATTTCAAAGGAATGTTTCTTGAGTGACCCTCTACTAAAATTGCTCAAAATGATCCGCTTGGACGGACAAGATGACCACCAGAGCTAAAAATAGAAAAACTTTAAAATGACTTCTCCTGCTTAACCATTGGATTGATTTCGAAATAATTTCACAGAAATGTTCCTTTAAACAACTTCTCCTGCTTAACCAGTGCATGGATTTCGAAATAAATTTCACAGGAATGTCTGTTCTGCTTGGATGAACATGATGGCTACCAGAGCTAAAATAGAAAAACCTCCTTAGGTCAAACCCTCTACTCCACAATATATTACCTACAATTTCATTTGTACAATATGGGTCAGGTGAGCGATCCAGGGCCATCATGGCCCTCTTGTTTTTTAGCACCCCTGAGCCAAAGGCCCCGGGGGAGCTATTGTGATCAGTCACCATCCGTCGAAGTCTGTCCGCCCATCCTTCTGTCCATTCATATTTTTTTTAAACATAAACATCTCCTCCTAAACCACAAAAAAGATCCTGTTCAAACAGAAATGATCTTCAGATGGTCCTCTTTCAAAATGAAACAAGAGAAGAAAATTAGCAAAAACCTTTATATGTCGTTATGTCTGAAACCAGAAGATCCACTTCCCTGATATTTAGTATGTAGCTCCACCTAAAGGACCTCTACCAAAGTTGCTCAAACTATCGCCAAGGGTCACATGTTTTACATAGATCCTAATGGAAAAAACTGTAAAAATCTTCGACTGAAACCAGAAGGCACAGGTCTTTGATATATGGTATGTACCGTATTCGGGCGTATATTAACCCTAGTTTTTTCCTCAAATTACAGGTCCAAGTTCAGGTGCTGGTAATCCGCCCAAATTATTTTTGGATGTTTTTTTTTTTTTGTTTTTTTTTTAGCTCACCTGTCACGTAGTGACGAGGTGAGCTTTTGGGATCACTTTGTCCGTCGTGCATGCATGCGTGTATGTGTGCATGGGTAAAAGTTTTAGCTCACCAGAACCGAAGGTTCCAGGGGAGCTTATAGGATGGCAGGCCTCCGTCGTCGTCCACACTTTCAAACTGCAATATCTCGGCAACCTGCAGGCTGATTTCAATCAAACTTCATATGTGGTGTACACTGGATAGGGGAACAATGACATAGTATGTTTTGTGAAAATCAATCGCAAAGTCTGAATGTTTATCTTTAATAACTCCAGACTAAAATGGAAAGTGGGTCATGTTGGGTCTAAAACTAGGTCACTATGGCAAATCTTAGAACTAGCTTGTGTACACTCTAGAAGGCACAGTTTTGATCCAATGTTCATAAAATTTTGTCAGAATGTATAACTTTATGCACTTTAGACTAAAGTGGAAACTGGGTCATGTTGGGTCAAAAAATAGGTCACTAGGTCAAATCTTAGAAAAAACATTTTGTACACTTTAGAAGATGCATTTTTGATCCAATCTTCATGAAACTTTGTCAGAATGTTTATCTGTAATAACTTTAGACTAAAGTGGAAAGTGGGTCATATTGGGTGAAAAACTAGGTCACTATTGCAAATCTTAGAAAAACCTTGTATACACTCTATCGGGCACTTTTTTGCCCCAATCTTCATTAAACTATGTCAGAATGTATATCTGTATGAACTTTGGACTAAAATGGAAAGTGGGTCATGTGGGATCAAAGACTAGGTCACTATGTCATATCTTAGAAAAGCCTTGTGTACACACTCAACGACACTTTTTTGCTCCAATCTTCATGAAACTATGTCAGAATGTATAGCTTAATGACTTTTAGTCTAAAATGGACACAGGGTCATGTTGGGTCAAAAACTAGGTCACTAGGTTAAATCTTAGAAAATCTTGTGTATACTCTTACAATGCACATTTTAGATCCAATCTTCATGAAACTTTTTTTTGTCAGAATGTTAATCTTAATGAACTTTAGACTAAAGTGGAAACTGGGTCTTGTTGGGTCAAAAACTAGGTCACTAGGTCAAATCTTAGAAATAACTTTGTACACTGTAGAGGGCAGATTTGAGATCGAACCTTCATGAAACTTTGTCAGAATGTATATCTTACTGAACTTTAGACTAAAGTGGAAACTGGGTCATATTGGGTCAAAATCTAGGTCACTAGGTCAAATTTTAGAAAAACCTTGTGTACACTCTAAAGGGCACCTTTTTGATCCAATCTTCATGAAACTTTGTCAGAATGTATATCTTAATGAACTTTTGACTTAATTGAAACTGGGTCATGTCAGGTCAAAAACTAGGTTACAAAGTCAAATCTTAGAGAAACCTTTTGTACACTCTAGAAGGCATAGTTTTTTACCCAGTCTTCATGAAACTTTGTCAGAATGTTTATCTTTATGAATTTTAGGGTAAAATGAACTTGGTCATGTCGGGTTAAAAACTAGTTCACTAGGTCAAATTTTAGAAAAACCTTGTGTACGCTCCAGAAGGCATATTTTTGATCCAATTTTCATACAACTTTATCAGCTTTACACTGAATTCAAAGCATCAGCCATCAGAACGGGGAACAGACTTTTTCCATGGTGATTTCGCGTCAATTTACAGGTGTTCAGTGGGTTTACAGCTTGAGGTTTACAGGGTATAATATTGGCTGTAAACTGAAAGTTTGCACCGTTACTTTATCGAATGGTACGCATGTAATTTGCATTCAAATAATGTCCACAGTTGCTAAGCTTATCTGGCACAGTTGCCAAGCTAATCTGGCGTCATGTACATAAATTACATAACATTGGCGCTAAAAGTGACTCCCACAACATCTTAATGATGTGCAAACGCGCGTGTCATAATTTCTGACACACATTATTTACATGAAGCTAAGTAATATTGAATAAACAGGATACATATATATGTTATTTCTAGACACAAACTGTAAAATTGAAAAAAATGTATCTTCTCTGTTTGCAATGATGGTATTGATTTAGATTTCAGTGAGAAATCTCTATATTTCACTGAAAAGCATGTAAGAAAGTGGGCACTACCCAATCCCATACAAAAGCTTATCTGTTCTTCTGGAAGGTACTGCATAAGGAAACTGTTAACCCTTAACCTGCTGAATATTCAGTTTAGCCACACCCATTTCTGACTTTGAACCAATCAGATTATTTGATGTAATTTATTCCTACAAATTTATAAACTGAATGTCAAACAGTGTAGATCCAGTTAACTCTCACCATACTGAATATTACAGTATACTACACTCCTTCCCAACTGTCAACCATTATTTTGTACTGCATGATTTTAATTTTTACTATGGATGCACTAGCAGAATGGAAAACAGTTCAGATCCTGAACAGCTGGCTTGCTGATCTAGATCTGTACTGTTTTCAAACAAGAGGACCATGATGGCCCTGGATCGCTCACCTGATCCATAGAGTAATAAGTGGCCATTATTGACCCCAGGGTTATAATGTGCATAATGTTGAGGGAAGTCTAAAAAGGTGAAGCTTCATACCAAATATCAACAAAAGGCTATAATTTGAACAATCTTGGCAAAGGTCCACTAGATGAAGCTACACAACAAATATCAAAGACCTGGGCCTTGTGGTTTCAGAGAAGATTTTTTTAAAGATATTCCTTACATAAGCCTATGTAAAACCAAATGGCCCCGGGGCAGGGGCATTTTTGGCCTCAGGGCTATAATTTAAACAATCTTGATAGAGGTCCACTAGATGAAGCTTCACACCAAATATCAAAGACCTGGGCCTTGTTGTTTCAGAGAAGAAGATTTTCAAAGATTATCTCTATCATAAGTCTATGTAAAACCAAAGGGCCCTGGGGCGGGGGCATTGTGGCCCCAGGGCTATAATTTGAACAATCTTGGTAGAGGTCCACTAGCTGAAGCTTCATACCAAATGTCAAAGACCTAGGCCTTGTGGTTTCAGAGTAGAAGATTTTTCAAGATTTTCCCTATATAAGTCTATGAAAAACCAAAGGGCCCAGGAGCGGGGTCAATTTTGGCCCCAGGGCTCTAATTTGAACAATCTTGATAGAGGTCCACAAGATGAAACTTCATACCAAATATCAAAGACCTGGGCCTTGCAGTTTCAGAAAAGAAGATTTTTAAAGATTTTCCCTATATAAGCCTATGTAAAACCAAAGGGCCCCGGGGTTGGGGCATTTTTGGCCCCAGCACTATAATTTGAACAGTCTTGGTAGGGCTCCACTAGATGAAGCTTCATACCAAATAGCAAAGACCTGGGCCCTGCAGTTTCAGAGAAGAAGATTACTGTAGTTAACATGTCTGATTTGACATGACAGTCTACAGATTTAATTTATCTAATTACTTGACGTGCTGCAAACTGTAATATGCAGTACGTCGGTCAAACTAACCGCATGTTTAAAACTAGACTGAACGAGCATTATCGTAGAATGAGTAAGCCTAAGAAAACTGACACTTTCTTGTACCGTCACTTTCGACGTACAGGTCATTCTGGTCATTCTGTATATAACATTGTTATACAACCAGTGGAAAAACTTTATTACGATGCAAATTCTACATCTAGATTCAAAATAATCAAAAGACATGAAGCTGAACTGAAATGGATTAAATTTTTACAGACCCCTTTTCCACTGGGATTTAATGACAACATTTATCATGAGGGTAATATTTCCAGAATGCCGGACTTTGATATTTTCTCACTCCTGGAATGTCGAAAACGCAGAACTAGATCTCACGGCACCAGGAAAAATGGTAACTTTAAACGTAAATCACGTGCGTTTAAACGAAACAATACTAGACTGAAGTGACTGTCAATTATATTATTAAATCATGGATGCCACTCTATGCTTTCATTTTTAAGTTCACTACCCGTTTCTGTTTTACGTCTTCTGGACACCAAGGCGAATAAGTTCTACTATAGTTCTCATCAGTTATATGATGCGGCTCTCTTAACTAGAGGCTATACTCAGCATACTCTCCGTCCTTACATTGATTCTGAAATTATTCATAAACGCCATTTCTTCAAAATATCCTTCATTAATAAGGGTATGGATTTTATAGATTTGCCCAGTATCTTCCGTGAGAGATCGGTGCTTTCTTCCATTCCTGCTTATTTTCAAAATACTGAAACACCTATATTTTGCTATAAATATAACAAACCTGTTAGATCTATCATTTTTAATTTCAATAAACTTGTTTCAGATCTTGATATTGATACTAATACTCCTGATTCATGTGATTGTAAAAACTCAAAGTATTGCTAATCTGCTGCTGGTCATGTAATTACTGGCAATTTGAAAATTATTCCTGATTCTAGGATAAGGAATATAATTTCTAAAGGACCGAAATATCGGTTTCCTTCTAAAATTGATTTCAGTAAATGTAGAGATGAAATCGCTGCTTCCTTGAATGAATTCGGTAATCGATGGTGTAAGCGAGAGTATGTTGAGCATAAAGCCCTTAAGGACTGGAAACTTAGCATTTTAAAACTAGTGAATAAACGCATTTCTTTCTACTCTCAAAATGCTAACTTATTACCTCCTAAGCCCAAGACGTCTTTACGTCATCTTAAACTAGGTATTCAAGAATTTCATAAGAAGTTTGTTTTGGCCCCTGCAGACAAGGCCGCTAACAACGTCGTCGTTGTGTGACGGCTCCACTATGTTAACACGCTTAAGCAGGAGCTTGGTGGTACTAAGGCCTATGAACTTCAGCCTTTAGCTGAAGAGAGAGCTATAGTAGATAAACATGTTTGTCTTTCAGCCACCAAGTTTGCTGTGTGTGTTAACGAAGGCCAAGACAAGCTTCCTACGCTATACTGGTTACCAAAACTTCATAAAAAACTTTACAAAGCACGGTTTATTGCAAATTCTAGCTCTTGCACTACCACTGAACTTTCTAAATTATTAACTTCCTGTCTTACTGCTATTAAAACGCATGTAATTAAATATTGTGATAAAGTCTTTGAAAGATCAGGAAGAAATCTGTTTTGGTCTATAAAAAATTCGAATGAGGTTTTAAATAAATTGAAAACTAGACATTTTCGTGCTTCTAGTCTGTCTACCTACGATTTTTCCAATCTTTACAATACACTTCCTCATAATCTTATAAAAGAAAAGCTTAATGATTTAATTGAATGGGCTTTTCACAGAGAAGATTCTCTCTATCTTGCATGTAATGTCAGAAATGCATTTTTCACTTCTAAAGAGCATAAGAATTATACACTTTGGTCATGTCAGAAAGTGTGTGATGACCTCACCTTTCTACTTGACAATATTTATATTAGATTCGGTACTAAGTTATTTAGACAAATTGTGGGTATTCCGATGGGTACTAATTGCTCACCTCTTGTGGCTGATCTGTTCTTGTATTGTTATGAAAGAGACTTCATTTTGTCGCTTTCCATTGATAACCAATCTGAAATTATTGAAGCTTTTAGCTCTACTTCTAGATATTTAGATGATTTATTAAATATTGATAATACCTATTTTGATGGTTTGATCAGTCAGATTTACCCCCTAGAACTTCAGTTAAATAAAGCAAATTCTTCTGATACCGAGGCCCCATTTTTGGATTTACATCTATCTATTGAAGATGGATTTGTTTCCTGCAAAATATTTTGATAAACGCGATGACTTTGATTTTGAGAGTGTAAATTTTCCTTTTTGGGATGGTGATGTTCCTCGTGCGCCATCCTATGGCGTTTATATTTCGCAATTAATTCGATTTGCTAGAGTGTGTAGTCATGTAACTGACTTCAACACTCATAATAAATTATTAACGGCTAAACTCCTTAATCAAGGTTATCGGTACCATAAACTACGCAAAGCCTTTTCAAAATTTTATAGACGCCATTCTGATTTAATTTCAAAATTCAATATTGGACTTAAATCTCTTCTGCAACAAGGTCTATCGGAACCCGAATTTTATGGTGACTTAGAATATAAATTCAGAAAAATATATAACCGCAATGACTTCAGCACCCAATTTCGTAAAATCATTCTTCGATATAAAAAGATTGGGTACAACATGGATATTATACGACAGACTGCATGCATGGTAGTTAACCCAATCACGGTTGGCAACTTTGCTTCCCTCTTTAATTGCACGCCGGTGGGTCAGGCCTCAGATTCTATGACGGCTCCAACGTAAAGGCTTATTAAAAATTAGAGAGATAATGTTGGTTGGTGCCTGATGCTCTGTGTCTGGTCGGGCTCATCGGAGTCTAACTGTTGGTTTTCTTTTGCTCCAGCATTTCAGTGGTTTCTTGCTGTCGAGTCCTCACCGTTGTCTCACCTCTGTGGTTCTTTGATTTTTGTGTTCTCGGAGATGTTGCACTGATGAGTTCGGAGGCCTTCATGTGGACTGAACAAATTATTTGTCTAAATCGCGACGGAAGTAAGGGCGAGGATTGTGGCCACGTAAAATTGATTTAAGCCCCACGGTGGAAATCTTCCACTGACCGTTCCAAGGCGGCTCTTCTGTGGCGATTTATTTATGTTGTTGTTTGTTGCTTACTGTGTGTATCACTTGTGTCTTTTAATTTTGGATGGCCATATGGCCATTTTGTGGGAAAGTAACTGTCCTTATGGCCTTCCTTTGTTTAGGTTTCCATTATGGTCTGGTCGCTTAATGTTTGTATTTCTTTCCCTTTGGTGTCTTTTATGGGTGGAGTAAGTTAATTGTATCAATTCCTGATCTTTGTTTTACTTCTACTTTAAAGATTTTCCAAATGTAATTTGTGTAAACAAGCCACTTTATTATCATTAACCCATAACCCTTTCCCACTCAGGGATTTTGTGAATTTCGGTTATTTTAACAGTGTTGCACCTGACAGCAACTTCAGCTAGCCATTGTTTCATAATGGATGGTCTGTTTTACACCAAACTCGGTATGAATGTTCATTGGGCAGTAGCCTTTCAAATGCAATCTTTAATGACTTGATCATTTTTGTCATGGTAATGAGGGGGTATCTCAAAGTTGGCAAAAAGGTTGATACACATGAATTTTTGACCAAATCTTAATCTTCACACAGCTGTCAAGGCAATAATTAAGGGGTTTGGCACTGGCCATTTTCACTGTTTGCAGCATGTTTTATCAGCATCAATTTTGAGGCATTTTTGACCCCAGACACCCTCAAATATAAATTTTAGCAGCCGGTTGGGCCAGACACCCATAATTTTTCAGATGTGGGGTGGGGAGTGGGCATTCTGACTAAAATTTCATGAAGACTGTGAAAAATGCCCCCACGCCAGGGCCCACCGGTTTTACATAGACTTATATAGGGAAAATCTTTAAAAGTTTTCTTCTCTAAAACCACAAGGCCCAGGTCTTTGATATTTGATATGAAGCTTTGTCTAATTGACCTCTACCAACAGTATTCAAATAAAAGTCCTGAGGTCCACTGCCGTGGCCCACCGGTTTTACATAGAGAAAACCTTTAAAAACCTTCTTGTCTGAAACCAGAAGGCCCAGGTATGGTATTGTAAGAAAGACTGAGCCGCTTCATCTCCTACTGGTGCACTAGGACCTGACTATCAGTGTCCACACGGTGTCCAAATAGTGACATACAAGTCAGGTCTGTATTGTCACAGGGAACCACTGACTCCTGTGTTTTAGCATCTAATGCCAACTCTTGTTTTTTAAACATTGCTTATGATCATCAGGTGAGCAATACATGGCTATCTTGGCCCTCTTATTGATCTAGACATCACCGTAGCCCCTTCAGTTTTGATGGGATCTCCTTGAAACTTTCAAACAAGTAAGTCAGGGATAAAAGCTCGGATGAGTTTGAAAACTGGCGAAGTCGGCCATTCTATCATAGAGTTACATCCCCATGATTGCTGAAAATGCCTATTTTTTAGCATGTGTGTGCGTGTCCGTAAACAATTTCTTCAAATGACATTTCCTTCTAAAGCACTGATCAGATTTTGACCAAACTTCACAGGAACGATCCTTAGTTGGTGGCCTTCCAGAGTTGTTCAAATGGTTCCAGTCCATATCACATCTAGGTCACAGGAGCTAAAAATAGATTTTTTAAATGAAAACTTAGAGAAGTAGAAGTGAAGGCAATGATCAGGAATCGATACAATTAACCCACAACTCCCATCAGAGACACCAACGGGAAAGAAACACAGACAAGAAACAACCAGACCCCACTGGAAACAGCAACAGCGGAAAGCCAAAAGGACAGCCACCATCCAACAAAAAGGCCAGTTGGCTGTCCAAAACATAATAATATAAGCAACACAAACACCCAAAGACAAACCATAGCAAAAATAAACCGCCACAGAAGAACCGCCCTGGAATGGTCAGTGAAACGAATTCCACTGGGGGGCTTAAATCGATTTTACGTGGCCACAATCCTCACCCTTACTTCCGTCTCGGTTTAGACAAACACTTTGCCCAGTCCGCACGAAGGCCCCCCCAACCCATCAGTGCAACATCTAATGAACACAAAAATCAAACAACTACTGAGATGAAACAATGGTAAGGACTCGAAAGCTAGAAACCACTGAAATGCTGGAGCAGAAGAAAACAGTTAGACTCTGATGGGCCCGACCAGAGACAGAGCATCAGGCATCAACCGACCTTACACAGAATTAGATTATCTCTAATTCCCAGTAAGCCTTGAAGCTGGAATCCTCATAGAATCTGAGGCCTTACCCACCGGCATGCAATTAAAGAGGGAAGCAAAGTTGTCAACCGTCATTGGGTTAACTACCATGCATGCAGTCTGTCACATAACATATATGTTGTACCCAATCTTTTTGTATCAAAGAACGATTTTACAAAATTGGGTGCTGAAGTCATTGCGGTTGTATATTTTTCTGAAATTATATACTAAGTCACCATAAAATTCAGGTTCCGGTAGACCTTGTTGCAGATGAGATTTAAAATAGTAGTGGAGGCAATGATCAGGAATCGATACAATCAACCCACAGCTCCCATCAAAGACACCAAAGGGAAAGACACACAAACATGAAACAACAGACCCTAATGGAAGCACCAACAGCGGAAAGCCAAAAGGACAGTTACTTTCCCACAAAATGGCCTTAAGGCTATTCAAAATAAAATAACATAAGCGACACAAACACACATAGACAAACCATAACAAAAATAAACCGTGACAGAAGAACTGCCTTGGAACGGTCAGCGGAAACTAATTCCACTGGGGGGCTTAAACCGATTTTACGTGGCCACAATCCTCGCCTTTACTTCCGACGCGATTTAGACAAATAATTTGTTCAGTTCGCATGAAGGGCACCTAACTAATCAGTGCAACATCTCCATGAACACAAATAAGTAAACAACCACAGAGATGAAACAACAGTGAGGACTCGACTGCAAGAAACCAATGAAATGCTGGAACAAAAGAAAACCAACAGTAAGACTCCCATGGGCCCGACCAGAGAAAGAGCATCAGGCACCAACCAACATAACCTGAGCCTTTACGTTGGAACCGTCATAGAATCTGAGGCCTGACCCACCGGTGTGCAATTAAAGAGGGAAGCAAAGTTGTCAACCGTGATTGGGTTAACTACCATGCATGCAGTCTGTCGTATGACATTTATGTTGTACCCAATCTTTTTATATCGAAGAATGATTTTACGAAATTAGGTGCTGAAGTCATTGCGGTTATATATTTTTCTGAATTTATATTCTAAGTCACCATAAAATTCGGGTTCCGATAGACCTTGTTGCAGAAGAGATTTAAGTCGAATATTGAATTTTGAAATTAAATCAGAATGTCTTCTATAAAATTTTGAAAAGGCTTTGCGTAGTTTATGGTACCGATAACCTTGATTAAGAAGTTTAGCCGTTAACAAATTATTACAAGTGTTGAAGTCAGTTACATGACTACACACTCTGGCAAATCGAATTAATTGCAAATATAAATGC
Source organism: Lucinisca nassula (assembly GCA_963580285.1). Taxonomy (NCBI): domain Eukaryota; kingdom Metazoa; phylum Mollusca; class Bivalvia; order Lucinida; family Lucinidae; genus Lucinisca; species Lucinisca nassula. The sequence continues at coordinate 65,492,381 of OY757019.1, read as the reverse complement.
CATAGGATGGCACAGGAGGAACATCACCATCCAAAAAAGGAAAATTTACAATCTCAAAATCAAAATCATCGTATTTATCATAAATTTTGCAAGAAACAAACCCACCTACAATAGATAGATGTAAATCCAAAAACGGAGCCTCGGTATCAGAAGAATTTGCTTTATTTAACTGAACTTCTTGGGGGGGGGAGGGGGGGGGGATCAAACCATCGGACTGATCAAACCATCGAAATAGGTATTATCGATATTTAATAATCATCCAAATATCTAGAAGTGGAGCTAAAAGCTTCAATTATTTCAGACTGGTTTTCAGCAGAAAGGGACATCATGAAGTCTCTCTCATAACAAAACAAAAACAGATCAGCCACAAGTGGTGTGCTTTTAGTACCCATCGGAATACCTACAACTTGTTTAAATTCCAATATTGAATTTTGAAATTAAATCAGAATGTCTACAAATTTTGAAAAGGCTTTGCATAGTTTATAATACCGATAACTGTGATTAAGAAGTTTAGCAGTTGACAATTTATTACAAGTGTTGAAGTCAGTTACATGAATACACACTCTAGCAATTTGAATTAATTGCGAAATATAAATGCCACAGGAGGCCGCACGAGGTACATGACCATCCAAAAAAGGAAAATTTACAATCTCAAAATCAAAATCATAGCGTTTATCATAAATTTTGCAAGAAACAAACCCATCTACATTAGATAGATGTAAATCCAAAAACGGTATCAGAAGAATTTGCTCTATTTAACTGATGTTCTGGGGGGTAAATTTGACTGACCAAACCGTCGAAATAGGTATTAACAATATTTAATTAATCATCTAAATAGCTAGAAGTCGAGCTAAAAGCTTCAATGACTTCGGATTGGTTTTCAGCAGAAAGGGACATCATAAAGTCTCTCTCATAACAAAATCAAAACAGATCAGCCACAAGGGCTGCGCAATTAGTATCCATCGGAATACCCACTACTTGTCTAAATAACTTATCAAATCTTTTGTTAATATTGTCAAGTAGAAAGCTGAGAGCTTTACACACTTTTTGACATGACCATGAAGTATAATTTTTATGCCCTTCAGAAGTGAAAAAAGCATTTCTAACATTACATGCAAGATAGAGGGAGTCTTATCTATAAAATGTCCATTCATTTAAATCAGTAAGTTTTTTCTTTTATAAGATTATACGGAAGTGTAGTGTAAAGGGTTGAAAAATCATAAGTAGACAGACTTGAAGCACGAAAACTTCTGGATTTCAATTTATTTAAAGCTTCATTAGAATTTTTTACAGACCAAAACAGATTTCTACCTGATCTTTCAAAGACCTTGTCGCAATATTTATTATATGTTTTTTTGATGGCAGTAAAACATGAAGTCAATAATTTGGAGAGTGTTGTGGTGGTACAAGAGCTTGAATTTTCAATAAACTGAGCTTTGTATGGTCTTTTATGAAGTTTAGGTAACCAATATAATGTAGGAAGCTTGTTTTAACCTTCTGTATCTTAGACAGCAAACTTGGTGGCTGAATGACAAATGAGGTCATCAACTAAAGCCCTCTCTACAGCCAAAGGCCTTAGTACTTAGTTCATAGGCCTTAGTACCACCAAGTTCTTGCTGAAGAGTGTTAACATAGTTTAGCCATCAAACAACAACCACATTTTTCGCGGCTTTATCTGCTGGAGCCAAAACAAGCTTCTTATGAATTTCTTGAATACCTAGTGTAAGGTGACGTAAAGACGTCTTAGGTTTAGGCAGTAATAAGTTCGTATTATGAGAATAAAAAGAAATGCGCTTGTTTACCAGTTTATGAATGCTAAGTTTCCATTCTTTTAGAGCTTTATGCTCAACATACTCTTGTTTACACCATCCATTACCAAATTCATTCAAAGCAGCAGCGATCTCATTTCTACACTTATTGAAATCAATTTTAGAAGGAAATTGATATTTCGGTCCTTTAGAAATAATATTACATATCCTAGAATCAGAAATCATTTTTAAATTGCCAGTAATATATATAATATGACTGGCAGCAGGATAGCAATACACTGAATTTTCACAATCTCAGGTGTCAGGAGAGAATATTAAGATCAGAAACAATTTTATTAAAATTAAAAATGATAGATCTAACAGGTTTTTTGTAGCAAATTTTGGGTGTTTCAGTATTTTGAAAATACGCAGGAATGGATGAAATTACCAAACTGTCCTGGAAGATACTAGGTAAATTTATAAAATCCAAACCCTTATCAATGATTGATATTTTGATATAATGATGTTTGTGATTAATTTCAGAATTGATGAAAGGATGAAGTATAACCTCTAGTTGAAAGAGCAGCATCGTATAACTGATTAGAACTATCATAGAATTTATTCGCCTCGGTGTCCAGAATCCGTAATACATAAATGGGTAATGAACTTCGAAAAGCAAGCATTAAATGGCATCCATGATTCAATAATATTATGGACAGTCATTTTAAAAGCACGTAATTTACGTTTATAATTGCCATTTTTCTTGTGCCGTGCGATCTAGTTTAACGCTTTTGACAGTCCAGAAGCGAGAAAATGTCAAAATCGGGCATTTTAGATATATTACCCTCATGATAAATGTTGTCATTAAAGCCCAATGGAAAAGGGGTCTGTAATAATATAATCCATTTTAATTCAGTTTCATGCTGTTTAATAATTTTAAACCTAGCTGTAGAATTGTCATCAAAGTAAATTTTTTCCACTGGCTGTATAGAAATATCTTTAACAGAATGGCCTGTACGTTTGAAATGACGGTACAAGAAAGTGTCAGTTTTTTTTAGGCTTACTCATTCTACGATAGTGTTCATTAAATCTTGTTAGCTCACCTGAGCACGAAGTGCTCAAGGTGAGCTATTGTGATCGCCTTTTGTCCGGCGTCCGTCGTGCGTCGTCAACAATTCACTTAAATGACATCTCCTCCTAAACCAGTGAATGGATTTCAAAATACTTTCATAGAAATGTTCCTTGGGTGACCCTCTACCAAAATTGCTAAAATGGTTCCGCTCCGCAGAACAAAATGGCCACCAGAGCTAAAAATAGAAAAACCTTTAAACGACATCTCCTCCTAGCCCTTTGGCCCGATTTCAAAATAATTTCACAGAAATGTTCCTTGGTTAACCCTCTACCAAAATTGCTAAAATGGTTCCGCTCCGCTGAACAAAATGGCCGCCAAGGCTAAAAATAGAAAAACCTTTAAACGACATCTCCTCCTAGCCCTTTGGCCCGATTTCAAAATAGTTTCACAGAAATGTTCCTTGGATGACCCTCTACCAAAATTGCTAAAATGGTTCCGCTCCGCTGAACAAAATGGCCACCAGAGCTAAAAATAGAAAAACCTTTAAACGACATCTCCTCCTAGCTCTTTGGCCCGATTTCAAAATAATTTCACTGAAATGTTTCTTGGATGACCCTCTACCGAAATTGCTAAAATGGTTCCGCTCCGCTGAACAAAATGGCCGCAAGAGCTAAAAATAGAAAAACCTTTAAACGACATCTCCTCCTAGCCCTTTGGTTCGATTTCAAAATAATTTCACAGAAATGTTCCTTGGATGACCCTCTACCAAAATTGCTAAAATGGTTCCGCTCCACAGAACAAAATGGCCGCCAGAGCTAAAAATAGAAAAACCTTTAAACGACATCTCCTCCTAGCCCTTTGGCCCGATTTCAAAATAATTTCACAGAAATGTTCCTTGGATGACCCTCTACCGAAATTGCTAAAATGGTTCCGCTCTGCTGAACAAATTGGCAGCCAGAGCTAAAAATAGAATAACCTTTAAACGACATCTCCTCCTAGCCCTTTGGCCCGATTTCAAAATAATTTCACAGAAAAGTTCCTTGGATGACCCTCTACCAAAATTGCTAAAATGGTTCCGCTCCGCTGAACAAAATGGCTGCCAGAGCTAAAAATCGAAAAACCTTTTAAACTACATCTTTTCCTAGCCCTTTGGCCCGATTTCAAAATAATTTCACAGAAATGTTCCTTGGATGACCCTCTACCGAAATTGCTAAAATGGTTCCGCTCCGCTGAACAAAATGGCCGCCAGAGCTAAAAATAGAAAAACCTTTAAACGACATCTTCTAGCCCTTTGGCCCGATTTCAAAATAATTTCACAGAAATAATCCTTGTATTACCCTCTAACGAAATTGCTAAAATGGTTCCTCTTCGCTGAACAAAATGGCCACCAGAGCTAAAAATAGAAAAACCTTTAAACGACATCTCCTCCTAGCCCTTTGGCCCAATTTCAACATAATTTCACTGAAATGTTTCTTGGATGACCCTCTACCGAAATTGCTAAAATAGTTCCGCTCCGCTGAACAAAATGGCCAAAAGAGCTAAAAATAGAAAAACCTTTAAACAACATCTCCTCCTAGCCCTTTGGTCTGATTTCAAAATAATTTCACAGAAATGTTGCTTGGATGACCCTCTACCGAAATTGCTAAAATAGTTCCGCTCCGCTGAACAAAATGGCCGCAAGAGCTAAAAATAGAAAAACCTTTAAACGACATCTCCTCCTAGCCCTTTGGCCCGATTTCAAAATAATTTCACAGAAATGTTCCTTGTATTACCCTCTAACGAAATTGCTAAAATGGTTCCTCTTCGCTGAACAAAATGGCCACCAGAGCTAAAAATAGAAAAACCTTTAAACGACATCTCCTCCTAGCCCTTTGGCCCAGTTTCAACATAATTTCACTGAAATGTTTCTTGGATGACCCTCTACCGAAATTGCTAAAATAGTTCCGCTCCGCTGAAAAAAATGGCCGCCAGAGCTAAAAATAGAAAAACCTTTAAACGACATCTCCTCCCAGCCCTTTGGCCTGATTTCAAAATTATTTCACTGAAATGTTCCTTGGATGACCCTTTACAGAAATTGCTAAAATGGTTCCGCTCTGCTGAACAAAATGGCCGCCAGAGCTAAAAATAGAAAAACCTTTAAACAACATCTCCTCCTGCCCTTTGGCCCGATTTCAAAATAATTTCACTGAAATGTTCCTTGGATGACCCTTTACAGAAATTGCTAAAATGGTTCTGCTCCGCTGAACAAAATGGCCACCAGAGCTAAAAATAGAAATACCTTTAAGCAACATCTCCTCCTAGCCCTTTGGCCCGATTTAATATTATAGCCTGGGCCAATAATGGCTCTCCCAGGGGCCCACTTGATACCCTATGGATCAGGTGAGCGATCCAGGGCCATCATGGCCCTCTTGTTTTTAAGATACAATTAGTTTAACCGACGTACTGCATTTTACAAAGTGCAGCATGTCAGGTTATCACATATATCAAATCCGTAGACTTACATGTCAAATCGGACATATTAACTACAGAAAAGCATCCACAGTTTACAGACGAAGAAATGGTAGACGCAGTGCATAAATGTGAACAGCACCTACACCTCTTAGCATTGCACTTTGAAATACTAGGATACATTCCATTTCTTTTAAATGGATTGGTATATTTCCGAAGAATGGGTGATTTGATAGTCTTATTCTCTGAAATGGCAAGGCCAAGGTCTTTGATATTTGGTATGAAGCTTCATCTATCGGACCTTTACCAATATTGTTCAAATTATAGCCTTGGGACCAAAAATGCCTACTGGTTTTACATGGACTTATATAGGGAAAACCTTTGAAAGTCTTCTTCACTGAAACTGCAAGGCCCAGGTCTTTGCTACATAGCATGAAGCTTTATCTATTGGACCTCTACCAACATTGTTCAAATTATAGCCCTTGGGTCAAAAATGCCCCAGGGCTAGGTCCCACCGGTTTTACATAGACTAATACAGGGAAAACCTTTGAAAATCTTCTTGTCTGAAACCAGATGACCCAGGTGTTTGATAATTGGTATGAAGTTGTATCTAGTGAACCTCTACAAAGATTGTTCAAATTATAGCCCTAGTGCCAAAAATGCCCCCACGCTATGGCCCACCGGTTTTACAAAGACTTTTATAGGGAAAACCTTTAAAAATCTTCTTATCTGAAACAAGAACACCCAGGTCTTTGATATTTGGTATGAAGCTTCATCTAGTGGATCCCTACCAATATTGTTCAAATTATAGCCCTGAGGCTAAAATGCCACCGTGCCGGGGGGGGGGGGGGGGGGGGGGGGGGGGGGACAACAGTTTGTACATAGACTTAAAATAGAGAAAACCTTTAAAAATCATCTTGTCTGAAACCAGATGGCAACAGTTTTTACATAGACTTAAAATAGAGAAAACCTTTAAAAATCATCTTGTCTGAAACCAGATGGCCCAGGTGCTTGATACATGGTATGAAGTTGTATCTAGTGGACCTCTACCAAGATTGTTCAAAGTATGGTGCTGGGGTAAAAAAATCCCCCCCCCCCCCCCCCTCACCAGGGCCTACCAGTTTTACTAAGACTTCACATAGGGAAAACCTTCAAAAATCTTCTTGTCTGAAACCATAAGGCCCAAGTCTTTGATATTTGGTATGAAGCTTCATCAAGTAGACTTCTACCAAGATTGTTCAAATTATAGCCCTGCCCCCCCCCCCCCCCCAAAACCTTTAAAAATCTTCTTGTCTGAAACTAGATGGCCCATTTGTTTGGAATTTTGTATGAAGTTGTATTTATTGGGCCTGTACAAAAATTTTTCAAATTATAGCCCTTGGGCAAAAAATGCCCTACGCCAGGGCCCATCAGTTTTACATAGACTTATATAGGGAAAACCTTAAAAAGTCTTCTTCTCTGAAACCAGATGGCCCAGGTGTTTGATACATGGTATGAAGTTGTATCTAGTGGACTTCTACCAAGATTGTTCAAATTATAGCTCTGGGGTTAAAAATGCCCCCGCGCCAGGGCCTACCAGTTTTACATAGGGTCCACCGGTAGAAAAAAAACTTAAAAAATCTTCCTGTCTAAAACCAGAAGGCCCAGGTCCTTGATATTTGGTATGAAGCCTTGTCTAGTGGACCTCCACTAAGTTTGTTCAAATTATAGTCCTGGGCCAAAAGTGGCCCCGGGCCCCACAGGGTGATTCCACAGTAGTTGGCATAAAAATGGGACACAGATGCCAAATTTCAAACAGCTTTAATCATGAGTTTTTTAACATTAGCCTGGTAGTAAAATGATCCCTCTGTCATACTCAACTACCAGTTAGATAACTTCAGTCCATCTGTAGGAGTTATAAGGGATCTTTGTACTCATCCCTAAAACGGTACAGCTGTTGCATGGTGTCCTTTTTTATGTTTCTGTTTCCACTTATGTCACTAATAACTTCAGATAAATGACAGAATCTGAGAGAAAGAAACACTAAGGAAAATATTATTTACCAATTTCCTTCTGAAAAAGTGGTCTAAATTTTCAGCTGTATGCTGCAGTCTATCAGCTTCCCTTAACTTAAAAAAAAAGGAGGCAGTTATGAATAATTTTTATTATAATCTAAAATAAAGAGGCAAAGATTGTATATCTAGTGCACTTTTATAATCTGAAATACCATACATACTGATACCCATAACATTTCCTGCTGTTTTGGACATTTAACCTGATAAGTTACACTCGTTACACAGGACACCATGTAACACATGTTACATGGTGTCCAAAATATTTTGTCTGAAGATGAAGTAAAGGAAAAACACATTCATAAAATATCAAACACGAGAGGCTAAACTCATCATCAATAACAGTTTTACATCCCAATCGTTTGATTGTATCCCATTACACAGACTTAGTATTACCACACAAGGACACCATGTAACAGGAGTGTCGTTGTGCTTGGGTTAGTTTGGTTAAACTAGTATGAAATGTAACAAAATTGTGTCTTTTAAAGTATGTGCATGATTTCTAGTGCTTTTTTTTTAATTGAAATCCCATACATACTGATACACATAACATTTCCTGCTAGTTTTGAGCCTTAATTCGATAAGTAACATGTGTTACACAGGACACCATGTAACACGCGTTACATGGCAACCAAAATATTTTGTCTAAATTTGAAGTAAAGAAAGAAGACATTCATACAATTATTAAACAGGGGAGGCTTAGCATGTCATTAACAGTATTACACCCTAAAAATTTGAATATATATACTATTCCATTACACAGAATTTATATAACTGGCCAAGGACTCCATGTAACAGGTGGTCTTTTGGTGTCCTATTCCAGTCCTAATTTTTTCGTAGTGAAAAGCATGTCCCTCTAATATTTAGCAAAGAGTGTAAAAATAAGACAGAAACCACTCTCTTAAGAATGCAGTAGAAAAGAACTTTTACTTCTGTCCTAAATGCATTTATTTATGAATTGAATATGATTATCTGTTACTCCTGTTACAATGGATCTCCTGTCACATTTTAGGACACAAAGACTTTTATTCTCGGTAACAACCATATTGGGTTGGATGAAGAATCCGGTGTAATTGGTCATCAATAAATACTAAAGTACTAAAACCAGGGACTTCTCTAATGGATAGTTACAGCCGTTGGAAGTGTCTTGGAACACTCGTTACGATTAGGACACAAAATTACTGTTCTTTCAAAAATTACAATTTGTGACTCTTTTGTGTAGATCTCGTACAAGAACCTTCCAGTAAAAGAAAGAAAGAACAACAGATGAATTGAAGTCGTTCAAAAGTGTCAAATACATTCTCTAGTAATTTCAGATTACTAGAAGCAATTTTAATGATTGAGAGGACACCAAAGTAGAGTGTTACTTTCTATCTTTTTCTCAATATTTTTTGCCCTTTCACAAACATTTAGTAATATTTAAACTTTCTACCACTGATGGGTTTACAATCGACCCAAATTTACTAAATGGCCAAATGGAATTATTGCAGTTGTCCACGTGACCATCACTGATTAGGAAAACCAATATTATGTTTTATTAATGGAACTTGAAACGTTGCGCTATTTTTATTGATGCAAAAAGAGCTATCTATAGAGCCTTGACAGGAATCGTGTGCTGAATAAAACCCAGATCAGACGCCGCAGAATGTGGCGTCTGATCAGCAGGTTGCACAGAAACTTAACTGTTTGCTTAAATAGTGGCATTTGAGGGTTAAACGAAATAGTATAAGAATGCCAGGTTGCTCACGTAATGAAAGAAAAACAATATCTTAATCCAGGCCACGATGTCACGTGACATCTTTCGGAACATTCTATTTATAAAACTGTTACACAAATGTATGCCAAGTCGAGTAAAAATAGACTTTTCGCACTCCTACTAAGAACTTAATTTTAGAACCTTGAAATCTTTAAGTGCAAAAATGAGTAGCCCAGACTTTATAGATGGTACTATATTAGACATACAGCGTAGACCAAGATCGGATATAGAGTACATTGCTTCTGATCAGGTCAGCACTGTTCGCCATATGTATGCAACAACAGGTTTGAACTGATTCAGGGTCGAAGGCAGACTCTGACAAAGGGCTTGTTGAGGATGCGAATTTCAGGTATTTTGCTGAGGGTGAAAAACTGTATGCATCTGAAATAATTTCCAAAAGATGGGAGGGGGCTGTGTTTGCACCCTCCCCACCCTGTTGAACAAATCCAAGTACTACCCTAAGACGTCAGAGAGCAGCGTAAGAAGCAAATTCTGGACCATGCTCGTTTGTTTGATTTAAGGTTTAATGTCCTCGTCAACACTGTATAGGTCATTAGGAAACGTTACTTCCAAGGTAACGGGACTTTCAGCTCTGCGTAGAAGCATCATGCAGTCCATCTATTTATTCAAACCCCGATGGGCGGGGGCGGGTGGACTGTGCTCGTACACTTGGGCATTTGCAAACAGAATCTACATAATCATACGCCACATAACGCGATGTCTGATCAGTTCTACTTTGCTTGCTTAAAGTTAAACAGTTCGATTCTCAGCTCAGGACTATTTTCCCAACCTACACTCAGAGACGATCGACCCACCAGTACTCTTAGTGCTTTGATTTTGAACCTTTCTTCACATTAAAGCTGAACCAGCATTAAAAAAAAGCAGAAGGCGTCTTCAAGATTAACACAAACACAGCCCCCTCCCATCTTTTGGAAATTATTTAAGATGCATACAGTTTTTCACCTTCAGCAAAATACCAAAAATTCACATTTTTTGCTAGCAAAAATCAGCATTTTTTTACCAAAAAAATTCAAAATAAAAAAATTGAAACAGATATTAATGAAAAGTTATGTTATTTTATCTCCCTGATCTATCTGCTATACATTCAATTAATGCAATTATGACATTTTTGTAACCAAATCAGTAAAAATGTATAAATTTAGACACACGCCTGTTTTGCCCGCTAGTGAAGAATCACCCTTTACTTAGACTTATATTGGGAAGTCTTCTTGTCTAAAACCAGAAGGCTCAGGTCTTTGATATTTGGTATGAATTTGTATCTAGCTGACTTCTACCAAGATTGTTCATATTATAGCCCTTGGGCCAAAAAGCACCCTGCCCCAGGCCCACTTGTTTTATATAGACTTATTTGGGGAATCCCTTTATAAATCTTTTCATTTGAAACCAGAAGCTCTGAAGCTTTATCTAGCTGGACTATACCAAGATTGTCCAAATTATAGCCCTGGGGCCAGAAATTCCCCCACGCCGGGGCCCACCAGTTTGACATAGACTTATATAGGGAAATCCTTTAAAAATTGTCTCGTCTGAAACCAGAAGGCCCAGGTATTGTATTGTAAGTAAGACTGAGTTGCTTCATCTCATACTGGTGCACTAGGACCTGACTATCAGTGTCCTCTAGGTGTCCCAATAGTGACATACAAGTCAGCTCTGTATTGTCATATATGTGTCAAATTATAGTGCTGGAGTAAAAACATGGCCCCGGGCCAGGGCCCACTGGTTTTACATAGGCTTATATAGGCAAAACTATAAAAAGCTTCTTGTCTGAAACCAGAAGGCTTTTGATATTTGATATTAAGCTTAATTTAGTGGACCGCTAACAAGTTTGTTTAAATTATAGACCTGGGACCAAAAAATCCCCCCACCCACCCCTCAGTGCCTGAATCCACACATAAATCTCTTAGCTCAGGTGAGCGATTTAGGACCATTATGGTCCTCTTGTTTAATTTGAATACACATATACACTTCTATGGTATTTTTCTTCTGAAAAAGCCGTGTACCTGTTATAAGAGGATTAATGAAAACACTGTGCTGCTTCATATGAGCGATTTTCATATCTAGAGTGTTGGCGTGCAGCAAGCCAGCTACCTGGAAGGGGACCCACTAAATCTGACATGTTCAGCCATACTTCTTAAAGCCTGCACAAATTTCATTATGCCGGCAAAACATTGTAATTATGTCCATACTCTGCGATAACAGCTATGTCAAGATTGTGCTTAAATTATCTGTTTAACACAGAAATACTTACCGAATTGAGAGGTACTTTCAACACCTTCGTGTTTCTGTGTGAAGTTATCGTGACGTAGGTTTCCCCCCTTGTTCCTGGGTTTTCACTTCTTTCGACTATTGTTTCTCAACATGCACATTTTAGCCAAATAATGTTATACACTCAATATTCTATCAAATGACAAACTACGTCATCAGATCGGTAACAACCTTTACTATGATTGGCTAATATATGCACGACATTAAAGTGGCCCCGAAATCCAATAATGGGTATTCATATGCAGGAAAAATACAGGTATTAGTGCCCCGGAATCCATAAAAGGATTTTCAAAACACTGTCAAATCTATACCCCTTCAGATAAATGTGAATTATTTCTACCGCATTAAAATCTTTTTACATATACAATAAATCTAATATTAAATTTTGATTTATTCCATAAGGATATGAAAATAAATGATGTCCAATAGAAATCAGACATTCAGTTACAAACCTCATGAATAATATTTGTATATGTACACTATGACACATGAACAAACCCAAACCAGTTAAGGTTGGAATTTGAAAGCGCACTGAAGTCTGCACATTACGATAACATATCCGTGTGATACAGTGCAGTCTTTCCTGTCTCCAAAATGGTTACTTTGTGTTTGAAAATTTGTGATACTTTTCTAATTTCTACTCGAAACATAGGTTTTTGGTGCTCGTTAGAACCAACTCATTGAGGCGGTTCTAACGAGTACCCACAACTTATGGAGCAGAAATAAGAACTAATAAGAAATAAGAACAATGATGTGGAGCAGCGCATATTGTTTTAAGGTCACGGTCCACCAAATATTTATGTCCCTTTGAAAATTTCTGTAAACATTTCATTTCTGGCTAACCCCTGCAATTAACATTTAATCAAGCCGAAACTTGATATATAGTTAGACCATGATGTGGAGCAGCACATATTGTTTCCAGGTTAGAGTCCACCAAATATTTATAGTGTAATGCCCCTTTGAAATTTCTGTAATATGTTGTTTGCGGATAACTCTTACATTTTACATTTAATCAAGCTGAAACTTTATATAAAGTTAGACCATGATGTGAAACAGAGCATATTATTTTGAGGTCATGGTCCACCAATTATTTAGTGAGTTATGCCAATTTGAAAACTTCTGTAAACATTTAGTTTCCAGCTAAGTCCTCTAAAATTTTGATCCAATCAAGCTAAAACTTGACATATAGTGAGACCATGAGCAGTGCATATTGTTTCGAGGTTGCAGTCCAAAAAATATTTAAAGAGTTATGCCCCTTTGAAAATTTCTGTAAACATTTCCTTTCCAGATAAGTCCTCTTAAATTTTACATCTGATCAAGCCAGAACTTTTGGTTTTCTTTTGCTTCAGCATTTCAGTGGTTTCTTGCTGTCAAGTCATCACCGTTGTTTCATCTCTGTGGTTGTTTGATCTTGTGTTCACGGAGATGTTGCACTGATGAGTTAGGAGGCCTTCATGCGGACTGAACAAATTATTTGTCTCAATCGCGACGGAAGTAAGGGCGAGGATTGTGGCCTATAAAATCGATTTAAGACCCCCAGTGGAATTTGTTTCTCGGGCCGTTCCAAGGCGGTTCTTCCGTCGTATGGCTTGTCTTTGAGTATTGCTTATATTATTTTGTTTTGAATAGCCAATCGCCCATTTTGTGGGAAAGTAACTGTCCTTTTGGCTTTCCGCTATTGATGTTTCAATTAGGGTATAGTTGTTTCATGTTTGTGTTTCTTTTCCTTTGGTGTCTCTGATTGGAGCTGTGGGTTAATTGTATAGATTCCTGATCATTGCTTTCACTTCTATTTCTATATACAATTAGACCATGATGTGAAGCAGCCATATTGTTTTGAGGTTACATTCCACCAAATATTTATAGTTAAGCCCCTGTGAAAATTTCAATAAACATTTTGTTTCCAACTAAGTCCTCCTACAATTAAGATCTGATTGAGCTGAAACTTGTTATATAGTTAGACCATGATGTGCAGCAGTGCATATTGTTTCAAGGTTGCAGTCTATCAAATATTAACAGAGTAATGTCCCTTTAAAAATTTCTATAAACATTTGGTTTCTGGCTTTCTCCTCCTATATTTAACAGTCAAGCTGAAACTCGATATATAGTTAGACCATGATGTGGTGCTGTGCATATTGCTTTGAGGTAACAGTCCATCAAATATTTGAGTCATCACAGGTACAGTTATGCTAAGACTCAAGGTATCACCCTAATTAACACAGGTTGCACTACCTCTAGACACAGTGTTAACTAATAGTGAAACTCTCAGAGTAGACTACAGTTCACTTCAATTGGTGTTAACTCCATGTCTTTCTGCAAAGTGGACATAAAGTCCTTAAAGTTTCAAGATTTAATTGCAAAATAGTATGTTTTATATTCTCCCAGAAGGAATGAATGAATCAATCAGATGAATCAATCAATGAATCTCTCTCTCTCTCTCTCTTTCTCTCTCTCTCTCTCTCTCTCTCTCTCTCTCTCTCTTCTGCAGGGATGGATGCTGTCTCTCTGTCTCTCTTTCTCTCTGTCTCTCTCTCTCTTCTGCAGGGATGGATGCTGTCTCTCTGTCTCTCTTTCTCTCTGTCTCTCTCTCTTCTGCAGGGATAGATGCCACAAAGTGCACTGACATTACCTGGAGGCACCCTGTGCAGGGAGAACCATCCCCTGTACAGGTAAAAATTCCTACCATAATTACAGGATTGCTATGTAGGTTTTCATCCTGCAGAACAGAAGTGGAGGCAATGATGAGGAATTGATACAATTAACCCACATCTTCCATCAGAGACACCAAAGGGAAAGAAACACAAACATGCAACAACAGACCCTAATGGAAACACCAATAGCGGAAAGCCAAAAGGACAGTTACTTTCCCACAAAATGGCCATTAGGCTATCCAAAATAAAATAATATAAGCAACACAAACCTGGAGTGTATGTAATGTACAACTGCTCATTTAGTCAAACCTGGATAATTAGAAGTGCAAGGGTCCATAGGAAATCTTTCGAAATATTGGTAGTTTGAATTTTCGAAATTGGTATTTTTCGGTTATGTTTGGATATTTTCTTTCAATGTCATTGAATGACCATTATTGCAATTTCATCCCTCTCTTTGCTGTAGTAATGGGAACATCTTCCAAAGCAAGAAAGGAAATGAGCTGCCTGAAGGTTGAGCTCATCTTCTTTAACACTTGACGGGCAACGGAAAGCAGAAAACATGAACTGGCATTTTTACAATAACGAGAATAAAGGTTAAATGTAAAGTACCTAACCATTTTAATGTCAAAATAGTTGACCCTGCAAAAAGGATAGTAGAATTAGCTATCATTTAGCTAGGGAAAATTTGTATCAGTCTGCCACAAACTGGTTGATAGAGATCGGAAAGAGCTAACTACACGTTTCTAGACAGATCAGTTTCGCTTTTTGTCCCTTTGTTCAGTTTCAAAAATATCCATACACGTCCAGGAAATCTGTAAACTTTCAGTTTTATAAGAATTGTTATTTTTGTTGTAACCACCAGTTCGTTGAAACACCCCAAACCATCCATTAACACCTCAATCAAAGGAAAAGAAACATTCACAAATGCCCCGTCATAAAACACATAAAATCATTAAGGGTTTACCGAAAGTACAAAAAGTGGGTGGGGTACCCCTCAACATGACTTTTCTTTTCAGCCAAAACACCGAGTCGGAGAAAAAGTTTGAATATACAGGAAAGTTACACGTCTTCAAACATAACATTATCTAATAAGCAATTGTCAAACAGCTTGTAGGTTTACACAGCCAATGCAAAAAATGAGGGTGATAGCATTTGCGCTCAAAGTCATATTTTCCTAATTTTTCAAGACCTAAAATGTACAGTGTACTGTTCTTGGAAGGTTGATTTTGTTTGATTTGAGGTTTAACGTCCCCGTCAACACTGTAAAGGTCATTTTGGAGACGTTGCTTCCAATTTCGTGGGACTTTTACCAATTTTGTGGGACTTTTACCCAACATTGAGATGAAATGACATCTCAAGCCCTGTCGCCCAATGAAACCAATAGGGTTTATTAGCATGGACGGTCCGCCTCGCATCGCGGTTCCTGGACAGGCTTAGATCCTCTAAGCGGTTTACCAGTACTAGTGTGCGGGCGGGATTCAGCTCTGCGTGGAAGCATCATGCAGCCCATATATTTCTTCAAGCCTTTAGAGTATTACTAACCAAAATTGTCTAAGAACCATTTGTGCCACCATGAGATATTTTTCATAAGTTCTTTGGTCGCCATTTTTCATTCATGGGATTTGTAAACAAAATATCAACACTTATTTGGAAACGCATATCACCAAATCGGCTTGAAGATGTAACATGACAACTAAGCGCCGTGAAACAGGAACCCTTCCTGCATATTTTTGTGCAAGTTGAAGTATTTTACAAACTTACGATTAATCATCCATCAGGTCAATTTTATTGTCATTTTTTAATCATAACAGCTGATTGGAAACATTTGTTGTTGAGCATGAGGAAGTCATGGCTTTATCACATAAATATTCCTACGCCTCAAGCGGAGCTAGGACAAAACATCGGAAAAATTCCGATATGTCCTCAAAGTTTTTATTGTTTCATAAATGTAAAAGACTTTTGTGCTTAAATTGCTTAAAATTGTTCTTGAATAAATGGTAATTCTTCAAAAATATGAATATTTTGGGACTATATTTTTGTGTTCGTGTCACCAGATATGGAAGTCCTTAGGTGTTTCCGGTTTCATTGACAAGCCTTTGAAAAAAAAACATGTTAACAAATTTCACAAATTTTGAACTGTAGACATGTGAATCAAAGTAAGCATTTATATAGAGACTTAGATTATGGATTTTGCTGTAAGAATGAATAGGTTCAAGAGTTTGATTGTCGAAAAAACATCACTTATTTGTGTTTCAACATCTCGTCTAATTTACGTTATTGATAGTAAACCAAAACCTTGTGACCAAATGTAAACATGTATGGTGGTCAATAGAAGATGGCAGTTATGCGCTCTCTGCAATTATTTTGTGGCATACTGTCAATGTTGTTATAATTAAAATATGAGGCCCTGAAAAAGATACATAGTTCTTTAAGGAAAGAATTTGCTCCACAGGACCAAAATTGTTCCTTTTTCAATTTAAATACTTATTGATAAGGGAGACAAAAATAATTTGGCTCCTTTGAATGTGTATCCTTTCTTTCTTTCTACTTAAACTGCGATCAATCACATCTGACCATTACTCGCAGGTGTAATTACATACACACCAGGTTTGCAGGATAAAAGCCTACACAGTAATCATCGGCCCCCGCCCATCGGGGCTTGAAGAAATAAATGGGCTGCATGATGATTCCACGCAGAGCTGAATCCGAAGGCACACAAGTACTGGTAAACCGGTTTAATAGAGGATCTAAGTATGCCCAGGAAAAGCCGTGCAAGTCGGACCCTCCATGCTTATTTATAAACACTTTTGGTTTCTTTGGGCGACAGGGCTTCAGGTGTCATTTCGTCTCAATTTCGGGTAAAAGTCACACAAAACTGGAAGCAACAACTCCAAAATGACCTACAGTCCTATATAGTGTTCACGGGGACAAACAAACCAGTGACATGAAAACAAGGGAGACAACTAAAACTTCCAATGATTCAGTTGTGGTAGCAGTTATTGTCCACCATACCTTTTTTCTAGACTACTTTTCAGCAACAAATATGTCTGGAAATTGTATTATTTTGATACACAGTATGGGCACAAATTTTCTGTATTCTCTACTGTGGAATATTTTTGAGCAATGACATTCTCACACATTGTAGCATAATAACTGATGAACCTATTTATGCAATTTTATTTTGCTATATTACCATGGAAAATGTATTTGAACGCAAATGGATTGAAGCACATAAAGAGAGGTATGTTTTTCTCAATAATTCCTGAATTTCTGAAAAAAATAATAGAACATGTGAATAAGTTGAAATAAACTATGGACCAAGTAACTTTTCAAAAAACTTGACAGTTTTGCAAAATTCAATTAAACAAATTTTGAACACTACACCATTACCCGACCCACTTTTTGTACATTGGCATCCCCTTAAATAAAATGATCAGTTAGGATCATCACCTGTTGTGTGACCGTTAATCAGGTGTCAATTACTTATAGTGGATAACCCGTGAAATAACTCGGGTGTGTAACAATAGAACTCGCTGCACAAATAAATCATGATCACCTTGCATGACCTTGATTAGCCAAGTGGTGTTTCGAATTTAACACGGGATATTAATAGGATTTTTTTTTATTGGGACCAACGAATCAGTTCGAAAAAATGATACTTTTTTAAAATCAAAAATTGGAAAAATTGGTAAAAATTTTGCAATAAATAATAGCCAAAAATGTCAGGACCATCAGTCGACTTCAAAAAATCTGGTAGTTTTGAAAATTGGTGTTTGAATTACCGAGTTTCCACAGTAATCCTCGTGAGGGGTGTTGCAGTATATAAAGAATGAAAGAAGATTATTGTGGTACCAGCATGCACCAAAGTAAACCTTTTGGCTCATAATGAAGAAATTAAATTTATGACCTGTTAACTCCAGATTTATCTTTTGGAAGGGAAATTTTAATGGATGTTTGTTACACAGACTAGTTAATTTGATCAGATGACATAATATTAATAAGCTCCTTTTGTTTATTAGTGATCCCCTTCATTACAAATATACATGTACGTTTCGTTTTGCTAATCTTTCGGCACTCAGCAAGTTTGGTAGACAGCATTTTCAATGTGATTTTTAGCTCACCAGAGCCGAAGGCTCCGGGGAGGCTTATAGTATAGGCATTTGCCCGTCGTCGTCTGCATCGTCAACATTTTCAAACGACATCTCCTCTGAAACTATGTGGCAAATTTAAACCAAATTACATGTGGAATCTCTATGGGAAGGGGGAACGAAAGTTTGTTCGGGAGGACTGGGTCACATGACCAATATGGCCGCCATGCCCATATATGTTAAAAACCTTTAAAAATCTTCTTCTCAAGAACCGAATAGCCGATGATCTTGAAACTTGGTATGCAGCACCAGGGTCTCAGGCCCTACCAAGTTTGTTCAAATGATGACCTTTGGTTGACCTTGACCTGTTTAACGTCAAGGTCAAATTTGGTCACTTAGACACTTGTATGGAAAAACGGCAGAACAGTGGATTTTTCTGATTGTATGTTAGCTAGTGGCATCAAAAATGGTATTTGCAATCAGCTGAATGGAAGTTTATCAGTTCCAAAGGTCAAGGTCATTTATCTACCTTTGTCCAGGACAGCCCAGATTCAGTAGTTTTATCTTCTTCTTCACTTAAACTACTTGGCTATTTGAAACCAAATTACATGTGGAGCCTCTTTGGAATGAGGGAACAAAAGTTTGTTTGTGAGGACTGGGTCACATGAACAATGTGGCCACCATGCCCATATATGGTAAAAACCTTAAAAAATCTTCTTCTCAAGAACAGAATGGCAGATGATCTTGAAACTTGGTATGCAGTATCAGAGACTCTGGCCCTACCAATTTTGTTCAAATGATGACCTTTGGTTGACCTTGACCTGTTTTATGTCAAGGTCAAATTTGGTCACTTAGATATTTGTATGGAAAAATGGCAAAACAGTGGATTTTTCTGATTGTTATTAGCTAGTGGCATCAGAAATGGTATTATCAGCTGAATGGAAGTTTATCAGTTTCAAAGGTGAAGGTCATTTTCCGTCTTTTGTCCAGGACGGCTCAGATTCAGTATTTTTATCTTCTTCTTTACTTTAACTACTTGGCCAATCGAAACCAAATTACATGTGGAGCCTCTATGAAATGAGGGAACGAAAGTTTGTACTTGAGGACTGGGTCGCATGAATAATATGGCCGCCATGCCCATATATTGTTAAAACCTTTAAAAATCTTCTACTCAAGAACCGAATGGCAGATGATCTTGAAATTGGTATGCAGCATTAGGGACTCTGGCCCTACCAAGTTTGTTCAAATGATGACCTTTGGTTGACCTTGAACTGTTTTATATCAAGGTCAAATTTGGTCACTCAGATATTTGTATGGAAAAATGGCAAAACAGTGGATTTTTCTGATTGTATATTAGCTAGTGGCATCAGAAATGATATTTACAATCAGCTGAATGGAAGTTTATCAGTTCCAAAGGTCAAGGTCATTTACTGACCTTTGTCCAGGACGGCTCAGATTCAGTATTTTTATCTTCTTCTTCACTTAAACTACTTGGCCAATTGGAACCAAATTACATGTGGAGCCTCTATCGAATGAGGTAACGAAAGTTTGTTGGTGAGGACTGGGTCACATGACCAATATGGGCTGCCATGCCGATATATGGGAAAAGCCTTTAAAAATCTTCTTCTCAAGAACAGAATGGCCGATGATCTTGAAAGTTGGTATGCAGCATCAGGGACTCTGGCCCTACCAAGTTTGTTCAAATGATGACCTTTGGTTGACCTTGACCTGTTTTATGTCAAGATCAAATTTGGTCACTTAGACATATGTATGGAAAAATGGCAAAGTAGTGGATATTTCTAATTGCCTGGTAGGCTGTGACATCAAAAATGATATTTGCATTTAGCTGAATTGAAGTTTGTCAATTCCAAAGGTCAAGGTCATTTCTGACCTTTGTCTTGGATGGCTCAGATTCAGTATTTTTAGCTTCTTCTCCAGTAAAAGAGCTGTGCTGATTGAAACCAAATTACATGAAAAGCCTCTATGGGGGTGAGCAGTTAAACATTATTCGTGGTATTGTTGTCACATGACCAAGATGGGCACCTTGCCTGTATATGGAATAAACCACATGGCCTCTGGTGAGCCCATGGGCCTCACAAACAAACTTTTGTTCCCTCTTTCCTAAGAGGCTCCACATGTAATTTGGTTTCAAATAGCCAAGTAGTTTAAGTGAAGAAGAAGATAAAACTACTGAATCTGAGCTGTCCTGGACAAAGGTAGATAAATGACCTTGACCTTTGAAACTGATAAACTTACATTCAGCTGATTGCAAATACCATTTTTAATGTTTTTCCACAAAAATCTCCAAAAAAGGCTTGACATTATTCATGTGAATTGTCTCTCAGTGGCTCAGTCGGATGCGCGTCTGACTGGTGATCAGGAGGACGCGGGTTCGACTCCCGGGGTCGGCAACATTCTTTCGTGGAGATTGATCATGAAATCTTTTCTACGGTCATTCTCTCCCTACCGCTGATTCAAGAAGGGCATTTGTCAGTTTCTGGCGAAAGAATGTGCACTGTACTGGTTAACCGCTTACGTATAAGCCTGCCCAGGAAAGTGTTGATAGGTAAACTGACCGGCTCAAAAATGACCTTAATAGTGTTGACTGGGCCGTAAAACTCCAAAACAAACAAAGAAACAAATGTGAATTGTCTGCTACAGGTAAAGTCAAGTCTTATTATGCACCCGACTTGGAAGAAGTTGTGGGGCATATTGGTTTTGCCCTGTTCATCCGTCCTTCCGTCCGTCCCGCTTTTTTACTGCATAGCATAACCATGGGTGCTAGGTTTTTGAAATTTCATATATGGATTCCTTATGAAAAAATAATTGGCCTGTGGTTTTTTTTCTCGTCAGGATTATGCCCCTTTCTTGAGTTAAGTCCCTTTGCAAAAATAGTTTGTTGTCACATGACCAAGATGGGCACCTTGCCTGTATATGGAATAAACCACATGGCCTCTGGTGAGCTAGTGGCCCATGGGCCTCTTGTTTTTAATGTTTTTCCACAAAAATCTAAAAAAAAAGGCTTGACAATATTCATGTGATATTCATGTGAATTGTCTGGTACAGGTAAAGTCAAGTCTAATTATGCCCCCAACTTTGAAAAAGTTGTGGGGGCATATTGGTTTTGCCCTGTTCATCCGTCCTTATTTCCGTCACGCTTTTTAGCTCACCTGTCTAGTAGTGACGAGGTGAGCTTTTGGGATCACTTTTTGTCCGTCGTCCGTCGTGCGTCTGTTTGTGCGTGCATGCGTGCATCCGTAAACTTTTTTTCAAACGACATCTCCTCCTAAACCACTGATCGGATTTTGACCAAACTTCACAGGAATGATCCTTAGGTGTTCCTCTTTCAAAGTTGTTCAAATGGTTCTGGTCCATTGCACATCTAGGTCATAGGAGCCAAAAATAGATTTTTGTCACCAAAAATTTAAAAAATCTTCTTGGAAACCACAAGGCCGAGGTCTTTGATATTTGGTATGAAGCTTCATCTAGTGGACCCCTACCAAGATTGTTCAAATTATAGTGCTGGGGCCAAATATGCCCCCGCCCCGGGGCCCTTTGGTTTTACATGGGCTTATATGGGGAAAATCTTTAAAAATCTTCTTCTCTGAAACCGCAAGGCCCAGATCTTTGATATTTGGTATGAAGCTTCATCTAGTGGACCCCTACCAAGATTGTTCAAATTATAGTGCTGGGGCCAAAAATGCCCCGCCCCAGGGCTCTTTCGTTTTACAGAGTGGGGGTTCTGGGACACTTTTACATCGCGCACACATGTGCATGCATGACGCCTTCCTCCCTAGTGCTCCCTAAAAGCCCTATTTGGCAAATATCGGCTCATAGGCCTTGTTTGGCCACATGCCGCGGATAGCACCCTCCACCAGGGAATTTTTCCCCACTCTACCAGGATTTTGTGCTACTTTTTTCCAAAAAGAGGATGGGCACATGCTATCTCCCACCAGCTAGAGGGGCCCGCCAAGGCGTGTTATTAGCAAATAATTTAGAAATACTTAAATATAAGGATTATATAAAGAAACAGAATGCAAGAGCCTATTAACCCACGCAAATGCTACAGGGATCTCTTCTACAAAGCCCTTGCTCAAGACCCACGCTTCGACAAGCAGCGCAGCCGTGATTTCGCCTAACGAATTGAACGCTGGTGCTACACCGCGGGGATTACCCGGTGTGCAGAATCAGCCAGCGCTTACAACCGCCAGTGGGACTCTCCGATGTTGGTGAATATCTACAGCGCCCGCTGTGGCATCGTCCTGGCCAACATTGACCCCATAGGCACAATACTGAGCAAGGTAGAGGTTGGAGGATGGGCCCCTAGATAGGCTTGTCTCAGGGGATTTGCTTCCGGATGTTTTTGGTAATATGACGGCAACTGAGCTGTGTCCAATGGCCGGGAAGACCGAACGCGACGAGGTTACGCGCCGTCTTAGCCAAAAAGTCTAGAAAAAACTTCCACCCTCTTCGCCTGGGCCCCTGTCCCCGTTGCCACAGACGAAACCACACGTACTGCCAGGTTCAGATCGGCGCCGGAGACGAGCCATCAACCTTTATATGCACCTGCAAAGAATGTGGAGAACACTATGAGGGATTCGCGTAAATAGACTCAATTCCTGCGAGCCATGGGGGTCAGATGACTGGATGAGGCCAGTTTATATGCAACGAAGCCAGTAACACCCATTCCCAAGATGATGAAGGCAATCTCGCGGTCTTTCTGGTCGTCACTCGGTTGGTAAAAGTCGGAGAGTTGGGGCTCTACCCCAGGTCGAAATTTTTCCAGGTGACCTGCGTATACAGGCGCATCGCTTCATCGACGTCTTTGAAGGTTCCTGGTGGCGGAGTTTCTCAGTGATGAAATCAATAACCTCGATCCGTTTTCGAGACCAATCTGCCTGTGCAGCCTGTAACTGTTCGACTGCTTTGCACATCTAGGTCACAGAAGCTAAAAATAGATTTTTAAAATGAAAACTTTAAAAATCTTCTTCTCTGAAACCGAAAGGCCCAGGTCTTCGATATTTGGTATGAAGCTTCATCTAGTGGGCCTCTACCAAGATTGTTCAAATTATGGCCCTTGGGCCAGAAATGCACCCGCACCGGGGGCCTTGGGTTTACATAGGCATTTATAGGGAAAATCTTTAAAAAATCTTCTTCTCTGACACTACAAGGCCCAGGTCTTTGATATTTGGTGTGAAGCTTCACCTAGTGGACCTCTACCAAGATTGTTCAAATTATAGCCCTAGGGCCAAAAAGGGCGCCGTCCCGGGGGCCTTGGGTTTTACATAGGCTTATACAGGGAAAATCTTTAAAAATCTTCTTCTCTGAAACCACAAGGCTCAGATCTTTGATATTTTGTGTGAAGCTTCATCTAGTGGACCTCTAACCAAGATTGTTCAAATTTTAGCCCTGGGGCTAAAAATGCCCCCACCCCGGGGGCCTTCTGTTTTACATAGGCTTATATAGGGAACATCTTAAAAATCTTCTTCTCTGAAATCGCAAGTCCCAGGTGTTTGATATTTGGTAGGAAGCTTCACCTAGTGGACCTCTTCCAAGATTGTTAAAATTATAGCCCTGGCACCAAAAATGCCCCCGCCCCAGGGGCCTTTGGTTTTACATAGGCTTATACAGGGAAAATCTTTGAAAATATTCTTCTCTGAAACCGCAAGGCTCAGATCTTTGATATTTGGTATGAAGCTTCATCTAGTGGACCTCTACCAAGATTGTTCAAATTATAGCCCTGGGGCCAAAAATGCCCCCAGCCCCGGGGCCCTTTGGTTTTTCATAGGCTAATATAGGGAAAATATTTAAAAATCTTCTTCTCTGCAACCATAAGGCTCAGGTCTTTGATATTTGGTATGAAGCTTCACCTAGTATAGCCCTTGGGCCAAGAATGTACTAGAGACACTGATTCTCAAGTGAGCGATTCAGGGCCCTCTTGTTTATTGCATACCACGTGTGATAGGTTTTTGAAATTTCATATATGGATTCCTTTTGAAAAAATAATTTGCCCCTGTTTTTTTTCTCGTCAGGATTATGCCCATTTCTTGAGTTATGCCCCTTTGCAATAAAATAGTTTGAAATCTTATAAGCAAGATATCTCAAAAACTGTTTGAGCTTTTGCCATGAAACTTTACAGACTGGTTTGGGATGGTGAGGAGATGAATTGATTAACTTTTTAAAAAAAATCCAAAATTTTTTTCTTGAGTTATGGCCCTTTGAATTTTTTTGTGTGTTTTAAGCTTGTAAGCAAGATAACTAAAAAACTGTTTGAGCTATTGCCCTGAAACTTTACAGAATGGTTGAGAATGATGAGAAGATGAACTGATTAACTTTTGACAAAAATCCAATTTTTTTCTTGAGTTATGCCCCTTTGAAATTTTGCGCATTTTAAGCTTGTAAGCAAGATATCTCAAAAACTATTTGGGATATTGCCCTGAAACTTTACAGGCTGGTTCAAGATGATGAGTAGAAAAACTGATGAACTTTTAAAAAAAATCCAAATTTTTTTTTCTTGAGTTGTGGCCCTTTGACATTTTGTATGGAAAAAGGAAAAGTAGTGGATTTTTCTGATTGCATGGTAGCTAGTGGCATCAGAAATGGTATTTGCAATCAGCTGAATGGAAGTTTATAAGTTCCAACAGTCAAGGTCATTTACCAACCTTTGTCCAGGACGGCTCAGATTCAGTATTTTCATCTTTTTTCTTCACTTAAACTACTTGGCCAATTGAAACCAAATTACATATAGAGGCTCTATGGAATGGGGGAACGAAAGTTTGTGCGTGAGGATGGGGTCACATGACCAATATGGCCGCCATGGCCATATATGGTAAAAACCTTTAAAAATCTTCTTCTCAAGAACTGAATGGCCGATGATCTTGAAACTTGGTATGCAGCATCGGGGACTCTGGCCCTACCAAGTTTGTTCAAATTATGACGTTGACCTTGACCTGTTTTTTGTCAAGGTCAAATTTGGTCACTCAGACATTTGTATGGAAAAAGGCAAAACAGTGGATTTTTAGCTCACCAGAACCGAAGGCTCCGGGGGAGCTTAAAGTATAGGCAGTGATCTGCCGCCCGTCATTCTCGTCTGCGTCAACATTTTCCAATGACTTCTCCTAAGAAACTTCTGAGGCAAGTGAAACCAAATTACATGTGGGTTCTCTATGGGTTTGGGGAAAGAAGAAGGTTTGTTCATGGGATCTTGGTCATGACCAAGATGGCCACCATGTCCATATATGGAAAAAACCTTAAAAAAATCTTTTTCTCAGGAACCAAACGGCGGCAGACCTTTAAACTTGGTATGCAGCATCGGGGACTCGGGCCCTACCAAGTTTGTTCAAATGATGACCTTTGGTTTACCTTGGCCTGTTTTACGTCAAGGTCAAGTTTGGTCACTTAGACATTCGTATGGAAAAAGGACAAAACAGTGTATTTTTCTGATTGCATAGTAACCTGTGGCATCAGAAATGATATTTACAATCAGCTGAATGGAAGTTTATCAATTCCAAAGGTAGAGGTCAGACCATTGTCCTGGAAGGCTCAGATTCAGTAATTTTATCTTCTTCTCAACTTAAACTGCTGGGTAGTTTGAAATCAAATTACATATGGAGTCTCTATGGGAAGGGGGAAAGAAAGTTTTTTGGTAAGGACTGGGTCACATGACCAAAATGGCCGCCATGTCCATATATGGTAAAAACCTTTAAAAATCTTTTTCTCAGGAACCAAATTGCCAATGACCTTAAAACCTGGTATGCGGCATTAGGGACTCTGGCTCTACCAAGTTTGTTCAAATGATGACCTTTTTGAACATCAAGGTCAAATTTGGTCACTTTTGCATTTATATGGAAAAAGGGCAAAACTGGATGTTTCTGATTGCATGGTAGCCTGTGGCATCAGAAATGATATTTAGAATCAGTTTAATAGAAGTTTATCAATTCCCAAGGTCAAGGTCAGACCTTTGTCCTGGAAGGCTCAGATTCAGTAATTTTATCTTCTTCTCAACTTAAACTGCTGGGTAGTTTGAAACCAAATTACATGTGGAGCCTCAATGTGAAGGGGGAACGAAAGTTTGTTTGTAAAGGACTGGGTCACATGACCAATATGGCCACCATGCCCATATATGGTAAAAAACCTTCAAAAAGCCTTTTCACAGGAACCAAATGGCCTTTGATTGACCTTAACCTATTTTACATCAAGGTCAAATATGGTCACTTAGACGTATGTATTGAAAAAGGGCAAAACTGGATTTTTCTGATTGCATGGTAACCTGTGGCATCAGAAATGATATTTGCAATCAGCTGAATGAAGTTTTTCAACTCCAAATATCAAGGTCATTTGCCAACCTTTGTCCTGGATGGCTCAGATTCAGTATTTTAATCTTCTTCTCTACTCAAACTGCTAGGTTGATTGAAACCAAATTACATGTGGAGCTTCTATGGGAAGGGGGAATGAAAGTTTGTTCGTAAGGACTGGGTCACATGACCAATATGGCTGCCATGCCCATATATGGTAAAAATCCGTTAAAGGAATCAAATGGCCGATGACCTTGAAACTTGGTATGCAGCATCCGGGGCTCGGACCCTACCGATTTTCTTCAAAGGATGACCTTTGGTTGACCTTGACTTGTTTTTAAGTTACAGTCAAATTTGGTCACATAGACAATTGTATGGAAAAAAGCAAGACAGTGGATTTTACTGATTGCATGGAAGCCTTTTGTTGTTACATGACCAAGATGGTCACCATGCCTGTATCATCATGCCTGTATACCTCTGGTGAGCGTAGCGTGATTAACTTTTGACAAAAATCTACTTTTTTTTCTTGTCAGGATTATGCCCCTTTCTTGAGTTATGGCCCTTTGCAAAAAATACTTTGAAATCTTGTAAGCAAGATATCTCAAAAACTGTTCGAGCTTTTGCACTGCAACTTTACAGACTTGGTGGGATGATGAGTAGATGAACTGATTAACTTTTGAAAAAAATCTGAATTTTTGTTAGCTCACCTGAGCACGAAGTGCTCAAGGATAGTTTTGGGATCGGTCTTTGTCTGTCGTCCGTGCGTGTGTCCGTCGTCAACTTTTGCTTAAAAAAACTTCTTCTCCAAAACTGCTGAACAGATTTTGATCTAATTTCTCAGGAATGCTCCTTGGGTGATCCTCTACAAACATTACCCAAACTGTTCCGCTTGGGTGAACAAGATGGCCACCAGAGCTAAAAATAGAAAAACCTTTAAACGACTTCTTCTCCTTAACCAGTGGATGGATTTTGAAATTATTGCACAGGAATGTTCCTTGGGTGACCATCTAATAAAATTGCTCAAACCGTTCAGCCCAGGTGAACAAAATGGCCGCCAGAGCTAAAAATTGAAAAACCTTTAAAGGACTTTTTCTTCTTAACCAGTGGAGGGATGTCGAAATTACTTCACAGGAATGTTCCTTGGGTGACCCTCTACCAAAATTGCTCAAACCGTTCCGCTCGAGTAAACAAGATGGCCACCAGATTTAAAAATAGAAAAACCTTTAAACGACTTCTCTTCCTTAAATAGTGGATGGATTTTAAAATTACTTCACAGGAATGTTCCTTTGGTGACCCTCTACCAAAATTGCTCAAACTGTTCCGCTCGGGTGAACAAGATGGTCGCAAGAGCTAAAAATAGAATAATCTTTAAACGAATTTTTAGCTCACCTGTCACGTAGTGACAAGGTGAGCTTTTGTGATCACTTTTTGTCCGTCGTGCGTCCGTGCGTGCGTCCATCTGTACGAACGTCCGTGGGTGCGTCCGTGCATCCGTAAACAATTTCAATTAAGTATATCTCTAATACCCCATGGTCAATCTTGATCAAATTTCATGAGAAGCATCATCAGGTAGGGGGAAAGGCTGCATAAGGTTTTTGGGCTGATCAGATTGGAATTCTGGTTGCCATGGCAACATATAGCTCCCATAGACAATGTCAAGTGGTAACCTACATAAATCCTGCCAATCATGCCCCTGGGGTCCAAGTTGGCCACACCCCAGGGCCCCTTAGCCCCCATAGACTCATAATGAAAAAAAAACTTTCAAAAATCTTCTTCTCTGAAACCATAGGGCCCAGAGCTTAGATATCTAGCATGTAGCAATGGCAAGTGGTCACCTACATAAATCCTGCCAATCGTGCCCCTGGGGTCCAAACGGGTCATGCCCCGGGGCCCCTTATGGCCCCAAAGACTCGTAATGGAAAAAAGCTTCAAAAATCATCTTCTCTGAAATCACAGGGCCCAGAGCTTAGATATTTAGCATGTAGCAACAGCAAGTGGTCACCTACATAAATCCTGCCAATCATGCCCCTGGGGTCCAAATGGGCCATGCCCCGGGGCCCCTTAGCTCCCATTGACTCATAATGAAAAAAAAAGCTTCAAAAATCTTCTTCTCTGAAACCACAGGGCCCAGAGCTTAGAAATTTAGCATGTAGCAATGGCCAGTGGTCAACTACATAATTCCTGCCAATCATGCCCCTGGGTTCCAAATAGGGGGCCCCTTCGCTCCCATAGACTCATAATGGAACAAAAAGCTTCAAAAATCTTATTCTCAGAAACCACAGGGCCCAAAGCTTAGATATTTAGCATCTAGTAACGGCAAGTGGTCACCTACATAATTCCTGCCAATCATGCCCCTGGGGTCCAAACGGGCCACGCCCCAGGGCCCTTTAGCTCCTATAGACTCATAATGGAAAAAAAAGCTTAAAAAATCTTCTTCTCTGAAACCACAGGGCCCAGAGCTGAGGTATTTGGCACGTAGCAACGGCAAGTGGTCACCTACAAAAATCCTGCCAATCATGCCCCTAGGGTCCAAATGGGCCACGCCCTGGGGCCCCTTAGCTCCCATAGACTCATAATGGAAAAAAAAAGCTTCAAAAATCTTCTTCTCTGAAACCACAGGGCCTAGAGTTTAGATATTTAGCATGTAGCAACGGCAATTGGTCACCTACATAATTCCTGCCAATCATGCCCCTGGGTTCCAAATGGGCCACGCCGGGGCCCCTTTGCTCCCATAGACTCATAATGGAAAAAAAGCTTCAAAAATCTTCTTCTCTGAAACCACAGGGCCCAGAGCTTAGATATTAAGCATGTAGCAATGGCCAGTGGTCACCTACATAATTCCTGCCAATCATGCCCCTGGGTTCCAAATGGGGGACACCCCGGGGCCCCTTCGCTCCCATAGACTCATAATGGAACAAAAAGCTTAAAAAATCTTCTTCTCGGAAACCAAAGCACCCAGAGCTTAGATATTTAGCATGTAGCAACGGCAAGTGGTCACCTACATAATTCCTGCCAATCATGCCCCTGGGGTCCAAATGGGCCACGCCCCAGGGCCCTTTAGCTCCTATAGACTCATAATGGAAAAATTTTCAAAAATCTTCTTCTCTGAAACCACAGGGCCCAGAGCTGAGGTATTTGGCATGAAGCAACGGCAAGTGGTCACCTACAATAATCCTGCCAATCATGCCCCTAGGGTCCAAATGGGCCACGCCCTGGGGCCCCTTAGCTCCCATAGACTCAATAAAAAAGAAGCTTCAAAAATCTTCTTCTCTGAAACCACAGGGCCCAGAGTTTAGATATTTAGCATGTAACAACGGCAATTTGTCACCTACATAATTCCTGCCAATCATGCCCCTGGGTTCCAAATGGGGCCACGCGCTGGAGTCCCTTTGCTCCCATAGACTAATAATGGAACAAAAAGCTTAAAATATCTTCTTCTCTGAAACCACAGCGCCCAGAGCTTAGATATTTAGCATGTAGCAACGGCAAGTGGTCACCTACATAATTCCTGCCAATCATGCCCTTTGGGTCCAAAAGGGAGACGAGCCGGGGCCCCTTAGCTCCTATAGACTCATAATGGAAAAAAAAGCTTCAAAAATCTTCTTCTCTGAAACCACATGGCCCAGAGCTTAGATATTTAGCATGTAGCAATGGCAAGTGGTCACCTACATAATTCCTGCCAATCATGCCTGTGGGGTCCAAATGGGCCACGCCCTGGGGCCCCTTAGCTCCCATAGACTCATAATGGAAAAAAGCTTCAAAAATCTTCGTCTCTGAAACCACAGGGCCCAGAGCTTAGATATTTTGCATGTAGCAATGACAAGTGGTCACCTACATAAATCTTGCCAATCATGCCCCTTGGGTCCAAATGGGCCACACCCTGGGACCCCCTTAGCTCCCATAGACTCATATTGGAAAAAAACTTCAAAAATCTTCTTCTCTGAAACCACAGCGCCCAGAGCTTAGATATTTAGCATGTAGCAACGGCAAGTGGTCACCTTTATATTTCCTGCTAATCATGCCCCTGGGGTCCAAATGGGCCACGCCCCGGGGACCCTTAGCTCCCATAGACTCATAATGGAAAAAAGCTTCAAAAATCTTCTTCTCAGAAACTGTGAAGCACAGAACTTAGATATTTAGTATCTAGCAATATAATAATAGCCAGCTACATAAATCCTGCTAACCCTGCCCCTGGGGTCAAAATTGGCCTCGCCCGAGCTCATCACCTCCAATAGACTTATAATGGAAAAAAACTTACAAAATCTTCTTCTATGAAACCATAAGGCCCAGAGCTTAGATTTTTAGTATGTAGCAACGTCTGGCCACCTACATAAATCCTGCCAGTTATGCCCCTGGGATTCAAATTGGCCCCACCCCAGGGCTCTTTAGCTTCCATAGACTTACAATTGGAGAAAGTTAAAAAATCTTATTCTCTGAAAACACAGGGCCCTTATAATGAAAAAACAAAAAAACAAACTTTAAATGGGGAAAAAAATCTTCAAAAATCTTCTTCTCTGAAACCATAAGTCCCAGAGCTTAGGTATTTAGCATGTAGCAATGTCGAGTGGTCGCCTACATGAATCCTGCCAATCATGCCCCTGGGGTCCAAATCCTGTGGTCCCTAAACTCCAACAAACTTATAATGGAAAAAGCTTCAAACATCTTCTTTGAAACCATGAAGTACAGACCTTAGATATGTAGTATATAGCAACACAAAATGGTCGCCTACATAAATCCTGCCAACCATGCCCTTCGGGTCAAAATTGGCCAAGCCCCAGGGCTCATTAGCTCCTATAGACTTATACTGGAAAAAACTTAAAAAAATCTTTTTCTCCAAAACCATTTGGCACAGATTTTGTTTGATTGGGGTTTTACATCCCCGTCAACACTGTATAGGTCATTTTTGGAGATGTCTCTTCCAATTTTGTGGGACTTTTACCAGACATTGAGATAAAATTACATCTCAAGCCCTGTCGCCCAATGAAACCAGTAGGGTTTATAAGCATGGACACCGCTTTGCCTTAGCTTAGATATTTAGTATGTAGCAATGTCAATTAAGTGGTCTCCTACACTAATGATTTTCTGGTACACAGGTGAGCGATATAGGGCCATTGGGCCCTCTTGTTCTCCTTAACCAGTGGATGGATTTTGAAATTATTTCACTGGAATGTTTCTTGAGTGACCCTCTTCCAAAATTGCTCAAACCGTTCCACTCGGGTGAACAAAATGGCCGCCAGAGCATAAAAATAGAAAAACCTTTAAATGACTTCTTCTCCTTTACCAGTGGATGGATTTTGATATTATTTCACAGGAATGTTCCTTTGCTGAACTTCTACTAAAATCGTCATACCGTTCCGCTCGGATGAATAAAATGGCCACCAGAGCTAAAAGTAGAAAAACCTTTA
Organism: Lucinisca nassula; assembly: GCA_963580285.1. Lineage (NCBI taxonomy): Eukaryota > Metazoa > Mollusca > Bivalvia > Lucinida > Lucinidae > Lucinisca > Lucinisca nassula. The sequence continues at coordinate 65,460,585 of OY757019.1, read as the reverse complement.
AACGACTTCTTCTTCTGAACCAGTGGATGGATTTTGAAATTACTTCACAGGAATTTTCCTTGAGTGATCCTCTACCAAAATTGCTCAAACCGTTCAGCTTGGGTGAACAAAATTGCCGCCAGAGCTAAAAATAGAATAACCTTTAAATGCACTTTTCTGGATGGATTTTGAAATTATTTCACCAGAATGTTCCTTGGGTGACCCTCTGATAAAATTGCTCAAACCGTTTCGCTATGGTCACCAAAATGGCTACCAGAGCAAAATTTATGATAAATGCGATGACTTTGATTTTGAGATTGTAAATTTTCCTTTTTTTGTATGGTGATGTTCCTCGTGCGCCATCCTATGGCGTTTATATTTCGCAGTTAATTCGATTTGCTAGAGGGTGTAGTCATGTAACTGACTTCAACACTCGTAATAAATAATTAACGTCTAAACTTAATCAGGGTTATTGGTACCATAAACTACGCAAAGCCTTTTCAAAATTTTATAGACGCCATTCTGCTTTAATTTCAAAATTCAATATTGGACTTAAATCTCTTCTGCAACAAGGTCTATCGGAACCCGAATTTTATGGTGACTTAGTATATAAATTCAGAAAAATATATATCCGCAATGACTTCAGCACCCAATTACGTAAAATCATTCTTCTATATAAAAAGATTGGGTACAACATGGATATTGGATTTACATCTGTCTATTGTAGATGGGTTTGTTTCGTGCAAAATTTATGATAAACGCGATGACTTTGATTTTGAGATTGTAAATTTTCCTTTTTTGTATGGTGATGTTCCGTGTGCGCCATCCTATGGCGTTTATATTTCGCAGTTAATTCCATTTGCTAGAGTGTGTAGTCATGTAACTGACTTCAACACTCGTAATAAATAATTAACGGCTAAACTTCTTAATCAGGGTTATTGGTACCATAAACTACGCAAAGCCTTTTCAAAATTTGATAGACGCCATTCTGATTTAATTTCAAAATTCATGTTATACGACAGACTAAGCCCCCACCCATAGGGGCTAGAAGAAATATATGGGCTGCATGATGCTTCCACGCATAGCTGAATCCGTCCCGCACACTAGTACTGGTAAACCGCTTAGAGGATCTAAGCCCGCCAGGAACCACGGTGAGAGGCTTACCGTCCATGCTAATAAACCCTATTGGTTTCATTGGGGGACAGGGCTTGAGATGTCATTTCATCTCAATTTCGGGTAAAACTCCCACAAAATTGGAAGCAACGTCTCCAAAATGACCTTTACAGTGTTGACGGGGACGTTAAGCCTCAAATCAAACACATTATTCGACAGACTGCATGCATGGTAGTTAACCCAATCACGGTTGGCAACTTTGCTTCCCTCTTTAATTGCACGCTGTTGGGTCAGGCCTCAGATTCTATGACGGTTCCAATGTAAAGGCTTATTGAGAATTAGAGAGATCTAATTCAAGGTAATGTTGGTTGGTGCCTGATGCTCTGTCTCTGGTCTGGCCCATCGGAGTCTAACTGTTGGTTTTCTTTTGCTCCAGCATTTCAGTGGTTTCTTGCTGTCGAGTCCTCACCGTTGTCTCACCTCTGTGGTTCTTTGATTATTTGTGTTCACGGAGATGTTGCACTGATGAGTTAGGAGGCCTTCATGCGGACTGAACAAATTATTTGTCTCAATCGCGACAGAAGTAAGGGCGAGGAATTTGGCCACGTAAAATCGATTTAAGCCCCCAAGTGGAAATCTTTTCACTGACCGTTCCAAGGCGGTTCTTCTGTGGCGGTTTATTTACGTTGTTGTTTGTTACTTACTGTGTGTATCACTTGTGTCTTTTTATTTTGGATGGCCATTTTGTGGGAAAGTGACTGTCCTTATGGCCTACCTTTGTTTGGGTTTCCATTATGGTCTGGTCGCTTAATGTTTGTGTTTTTTTCCCTTTGGTGTCTTTGGTGGGTGGAGTAAGTTAATTGTATTGATTCCTGATCTTTGTTTTACTTCTACTTTTCTACTTCTCAAAATAACTTCTACTCCTAAACAGGCAGACTGATTTTGAAATAATTTACAGAAAAAGTCTTTGCATCCAACGAAAATTGCTCAAACCCTCCACTCCACCATATATAACCCATAATGCCGTTTGTACAATAGGATCAGATGAGCGATCCTGGGCCATCATGGCCCTCTTGTTTCTTGAGTTATGGCCCTTTGAATTTTTTTGCGTTTTAAGCTTGTAAGTAAGATAACTAAAAAACTGTTTGAGCTATTGCCCTAAAACTTAACAGAATGGTTGGGGATGATGAGAAGATAAACTGATTAACTTTTGACAAAAATCCAATTTTTTTTCTTGAGTTATGCCCCTTTGAAATTTTGCACGTTTTAAGCTTGTAAGCAAGATATCTCAAAAACTGTTTGAGCTATTGCCCTGAGACTTTACAGGCTGGTTCAGGATGATGAGTAGATGAACTGGTTAACTTTTGAATAAAAATCCGAAATTTTTTTCTTCAGTAATGGCCCTTTGAAAATTTTGTGTTTTAAGCAAGATAACTCAAAAACTGTTTGGGCTATTGCCCTGAAACTTTTCAGAATGGTTGGGGATGATGAGAAGATGAACACATTAACTTTTGACAAAAAAATGCATTTTTAGCTCACCTGTCACGTAGTGACGAGGTGAGCTTTTGGGATCACTTTTTGTCCGTCGTCCATCCGTCCGTGCGTGCGTGCGTGCGTCCGTAAACAATTTCAAATAAGTATATCTCTAATACCCCATGGCCAATCTTGATCAAATTTCATGTGAAGCATCATCAGGTAGGGGGAAAGGCTGCATAAGGTTTTTGGGCTGATCAGATTGGAATTCTGGTTGCCATGGCAACATATAGCTCCCATAGACTTATAATGGAAAAATTTTAAAAATCTTCTTCTCTGAAACCATAGAGCCCAAAGCTTAGATAATTAGCTTGTAACAATGTCAAGTGGTAACCTACATAAATCCTGCCAATCATGCCCCTGGGGTCCAAATGGGCCACACCCCGGGGCCCCGTAGCCCCCATAGACTCATAATGGAAAAAAAAAATTTCAAAAATCTTCTTCTCTGAAACCATAGGGCCCAGAGCTTAGATATCTAGCATGTAGCAATGGCAAGTGGTCACCTACATAAATCCTGCCAATCGTGCCCCTGGGGTTCAAACGGGCCACGCCCCGGGGCCCCTTAGCTCCCAAAGATTCGTAATGGAAAAGCTCTTCAAAAATCATCTTCTCTGAAACCACAGGGCCCAGAGCTTAGATATTTAGCATGTAACAACGGCAAGTGGTCACCTACATAAATCCTGCCAATCATGCCCCTGGGGTCCAAATGGGCCACGCCCCGGGGCCCCTTTGCTCCCATAGACTTATAATGGAAAAAAGCTTCAAAAATCTTCTTCTTTGAAACCACTGGGCCCGGAACTTAGATATTTAACATGTAGCAACAGCAAGTGGTTACCTACATAAATCCTGCCAATCATGCCCCTGGGGTCCAAATGGGCCACACCCCGGGGCCCCTTAGCTCCCATAGACTCGTAATGGAAAAAAAACTTCAAAAATCTTCTTCTCTGAAACCATAGGGCCCAGAGCTTAGATATTTAGCATGTGGCAATGGCAAGTGGTCACCTACATAATTCCTGCCAATCGTGCCCCTGGGGTCCAAACAGGCCACGCCCTTGGGCCATACCTGCCAACTTTTCAAATTTTTCATGGGGGAGATTCTGCGTGTCACGGCATTTTTCGATGGAATAAAGCGCGGTGAATATTTTCCCCAAAATTTCCATGGGGGAGATTTTTTTTCAAACTAGTAGACACACTCCAGTCCACTAATACAATCAGAAAAATTGTATGTTTACAGTTTGTGTATTATCCAATAAATCTCTGGTATAATACTTAAGCTTCAATAATTAACCGTATTTCCAATAACTAAAGATTGTCTGAATATATGATCTGTCTGAAATTGGGTTCTTATACTCAGAAACAGTTTTCATGCAATTGCAAGGAGTGCTTAATGTCTGACTATACCAGCCTTTATTTTGCAAAACAATTGTTTCTGAAGTGTTAGAACACTCATTACCAAATAACAATACAATTCTTAGTTCGAGAGATAAAAACTACGATTTTCGTAGTCACGAAAATACCTGACATTGCTCATTCATAGGTAAATATTTACTTTCATTACATCTGGGAGAGATTAAATAATTGTTCAAACATACTTACATGAAAAGATCAGCAAAGGGCATCCCTGTTCATGTTCATACAGATAGAAAACTGTTGGCAACTTGCATTTGTTTGTGGGTACAGGGTAATCTATCATTGGGTTAAAAATAGTCAATACAGCTAAAAATATACTCTGGGTTTTTCCATCTCCAAAATAGATAGTGAAGAAATCCAAGATATTCCAAATGACCATCCACAAACAATATGGCTGATTAAAATACCAAGCGTGAGGAGGTGGAAAAATCGTGATTTTTGCCTTATTTTGGCAACACGATCGTGAGGTCAAAATGCATGAAAAAATCGTGAAACTCACTCCTAATGGGTGAAAGTTGGCAGGTATGCCTTGGGCCCCCAGGTCCCATAGACTCATAATGGAAAAAGCTGCAAAAATCATCTTCTTTGAAACCACAGGGCCTAGAGCTTAGATATTTAGCATGTAGCAACGGCAAGTGGTCACTTACATAAATCCTGCCAATCATGCCCCTGGGGTCCAAATGGGCCACGCCCCGGGGCCCCTTTGCTCCCATAGACTTATAATGGAAAAAAGCTTCAAAAATCTTCTTCTTTGAAACCACTGGGCCCGGAACTTAGATATTTAACATGTAGCAACGGCAAGTGGTTACCTACATAAATCATGCCAATTATGCCCCTGGGGTCAAAAATGGGCCACACCCCGGGGCCCCTTAGCTCCCATAGACTCGTAATGGAAAAAAAAACTTCAAAAATCTTCTTCTCTGAAACCATAGGGCCCAGAGCTTATATATTTAGCATGTGGCAATGGCAAGTGGTCACCTACATAATTCCTGCAAATCGTGCCCCTGGGGTCCAAACGGGCCACGCCCTTGGGCCCCTAGGTCTAATAGACTCATAATGTAAAAAAGCTTCAAAAATATTCTTCTCTGAAACCACAGGGCCCAGAGCTTAGATATTTAGCATGTAGCAACGGCAAGTGGTCACCTACATAAATCTGGCCAATCATGCCCCTGGGGTCCAAATGGGCCACGCCCCAGGGCCCCTTAGCTCCCATTGACTCATAATGGAAAAAAGCTTCAAAAATCTTCTTCTCTGAAACCACAGGGCCCAGAGCATAGATATTTAGCATGTAGCAATGGCAAGTGGTCACCTACATAAATCCTGCCAATCATGCCCCTGGGGTCCAAATGGGCTACGCCCCGGGGCCCCTTAGCTCCCATAGACTTATATGGAAAAAAGCTTCAAAAATCTTCTTCTCTGAAACCATAGGGCCCAGAACTTAGATATTTGACATGTAGCAACGGCAAGTGGTTACCCAGATAAATCCTACCAATCATGCCCCTGGGGTCCAAATGGGCAACACCGCGGGGCCCCTAAGCTTCCATAGACTCGTAATGAAAAAAAAAGAACTTCAAAAATCTTCTTCTCTGAAACCATAGGGCCCAGAGCTTAGATATTTAGCATGTAGTAATGGCAAGTGGTCACCTACATAATTCCTGCCAATCTTGCCCCTGGGGTCCAAACGGGCTACACCCCGGGGCCCCTAAGCTCCCTTAGACTCATAATGGAAAAAAGCTTCAAAAATCTTCTCTGAAACCACAGGGCCCAGAGCTTAGATATTTAGCATGTAGCAACGGCAAGTGGTCACCTTTATATTTCCTGCCAATCATGCCCCTGGGGTCCAAATGGGCCATACCCCGGGGCCCCTTAACTCCCATAGACTCATAATGGAAAAAAGCTTCAAAAATCTTCTTCTCTGAAACCACAGGGCCCAGAGCTTAGATAGTTAGCATGTAGCAATGGCAAGTGATCACCTACATAAATCCTGCCAATCATGCCCCTTGGGTCCAAATGGGACACGCCCCGGGACCCCTTAGCTCCCATAGACTCATAATGGAAAAGGGCTTCAAAAACCTTCTCAGAAACCACAGGGCCCAGAGCTTAGATATTTAGCATGTAGCAATGGCAAGTGGTCACCTACATAAATCTAGCCAATCATGCCCCTGGGATCCAAATGGGCCACACCCTGTGACCCCCTTAGCTCTCATAGACTCATAATGGAGAATAGCTTCAAAAATCTTCTTCTCTGAAACTGTGAAGCACAGAGCTTAGATATTTAGTATCTAGCAACATAAAATAGTCACCTACATAAATCCTGCTAACCCTGCCCCTGGGATTCAAATTGGCCACACCCCGGGGCCCCTCAGCTGCTTTAGACTTATAATTGAAAAAAGCTTCAAAAAGCTTCTTCTCCAAAGCCATAAGGCCCAGAGCTTAGATATTTAGTGTAGCAATGTCAAGTGGTCTCCTACACTAATGATTTTCTGGTACACAGGTGAGCGATATAGGGCCATTGGGCCCTCTTGTTTATCTTGTGTTATGCCCCTTTGAAATTTTGCGAGTTTTAAGCTTGTAAGCAAGATATCTCAAAAAACTGTTTGAGCTATTGCCCTGAAACTTTACAGGCTGGTTCAGGATGATGAGTAGATGAACTGATTAGGTGAATTTTAATGCATTTGCATTTTGGGGGAACTTAATGCATGCTTGCATAAAAAACAGGTTGCTCACTTAATAGAGGTGGACACTAAGACAGGTTTGTCTGTATCTCTTAAACTGTATGAGCTATTGTCCTGTAACTTAAAAACACTGGTATGGGGTGATAAATAAATGACCTGATTAACTTCAGTTTTTCTTGTGTTATGTTCCTTCTAAAATTTCAGCATGGCAGCCAAATAAAAAAAAGATATCTCAATTAGTGTTAGGGACAAGCAGTGTTAGGGTCAAGCAGTGTTAGGGTCAAGCAGTTGGGGGCATTGTGTTTCATAAACACTGGCTCTAGTTATACCCGCTTTTTTGAAAAAAAAAAAAAACGGGTATATTATTTTCGTCACGGGTGTCCGTCCGTCCGGACGTCCGTCCGTCCTTTGGTCTGTCACGTTTCTTGTGAATGCAACTACTTTTTAGCTCACCTGTCACGTAGTGACGAGGTGAGCATTTGGGATCACTTTTTGTCCGTCGTGCGTGCGTGCATCCGTGCGTGAGTGCGTGCGTAAACTTTTTCTTCAAACGACATCTCCTCCTAAACCACTGATCCAATCTTGACCAAACTTCACAGGAATGATCCTTATGTGGTCCCCTTTCAAAGTTGTTCAAATGGTTCTGGTCTGTTGCACATCTAGGTCACAGGAGCTAAAAATAGATTTTTTTACTGAAAATCTTTGAAAATCTTCTTCTCTGAAACCGCAAGGCCCAGGTCTTTGATATTTGGTATGAAGCTTCATCTAGTGGACCTCTACCAAGATTGTTCAATTTATAGCCCTGGGGCCAAAAATGCCCCCGCCCCTGGGGGCCTTAGGTTTTACATAGGCTTATATAGGGAAAATCTTTAAAAATCTTCTTCTCTGAAACCGCAAGGCCCAAGTCTTTGATATTTGGTGTGAAGCTTCATCTAGTGGACCTCTATCAAGATTGTTCAAATTATAGCCCTGGGGCCAAAAATGCCCCTGCTCCGAGGGCCTTTGTTTTACATAGGCTTATAGAAGGAAAATCTTTAAAAATCTTCTTCTCTGAAACCACAAGGCCAAGGTCTTTGATATTTGGTATGAAGCTTCATCTAGTGGACCTTTTACCAAGATTGTTCAAATTATAGCCCTGGGGCCAAAAATGCCCCCGCCCCGGGGGCCTTTGGTTTTACATAGGCTTATATAGGGAAAATCTTTAAAAATCTTCTCTTTTACCACAAGGCCCAAGTCTTTGATATTTAGTGTGAAGCTTCATCTAGTGGACCTCTATCAAGATTGTTCAAATTTTAGCCCTAGGGCCAAAAATGCCCCCGCTCCGGGGCCCTTTGGTTTTACATAGGCTTATATAGGGAAAATATTTAAAAATCTTCTTCTCTGAAACCACAAGGCCCAGGTCTATAATATTTGGTATGAAGCTTCATCTAGTGGACCTCTTCCAAGATTGTTCAAATTATAGTCCTGGGTTGTTCAAATGGTTCTGGTCTGTTGCACATCTAGGTCACAGGAGCTAAAAAGTGATTTTTTTACTGAAAATCTTTGAAAATCTTCTTCTCTGAAACCGCAAGGCCCAGGTCTTTGATATTTGGTATGAAGCTTCATCTAGTGGACCTCTACCAAGATTGTTCAATTTATAGCCCTGGGGCCAAAAATGCCCCCGCCCCTGGGGGCCTTACGTTTTACATAGGCTTATATAGGGAAAATCTTTAAAAATTTTCTCTTTTACCACAAGGCCCAAGTCTTTGATATTTAGTGTGAAGCTTCATCTAGTGGACCTCTATCAAGATTGTTCAAATTTTAGCCCTAGGGCCAAAAATGCCCCCGCTCCGGGGCCCTTTGGTTTTACATAGGCTTATATAGGGAAAATTTTTAAAAATCTTCTTCTCTGAAACCACAAGGCCCAGGTCTATAATATTTGGTATGAAGCTTCATCTAGTGGACCTCTTCCAAGATTGTTCAAATTATAGTCCTGGGGCCAAAAATGCCCCAGCCCTGGGGGCCTTTGGTTTTCATAGGCTTATATAGGGAAAATCTTTAAAAATCTTCTTCTCTGAAACTGCAAGGCCCAGGTCTTTGATATTTGGTGTGAAGCTTCATCTAGTGGACCTCTATCAAGATTGTTCAAATTATAGACCTTGGGCCAAAAATGCCCCTGCTCCGAGGGCCTTTGGTTTTACATAGGCTTATATAGGGAAGACCTTTAAAAATCTTCTTCTCTGAAACCACAAGGCCCAGGTCTTTGATATCTGGTATGAAGCTTCATCTAGTGGACCTTTACCAAGATTGTTCAAATTATAGCCCTGGGGCCAAAAATGCCCCCGCCCCGGGGCTTTTGGTTTTACATAGACTTATATAGGGAAAATCTTTAAAAATCTTCCTCTCTGAAACCACAAGGCCCAGTTCTTTGATATTTGGTGTGAAGCTTAATCTAGTGGACCTTTACCAAGATTGTTCAAATCATAGCCCTGGGGCCAAAAATGCCCCCACCCCGGGGGCCTTTGGTTTTACATAGACTTATATAGGGAAAATCTTTAAAAATCTTCTTCTCTCTGAAACCTCAAGGCCCAGTTCTTTGATATTTGGTGTGAAGCTTCATCTAGTGGACCTCTATCAAGATTGTACAAATTAAAGGCCTAGGGCGAAAAATGCCCCCACCTGCAGGCCCTTTGGTTTTACATAGCACTAGGAAATAGAAGTCAAGGCAATGAAAACCTTTGAAAATCTTCTTGTCTGAAAGCAGAAGGCCAAGGTCTTTGATATTTGGTATGAAGCTTTGTCTTGTGGATTTCTACCAAGATGGTTCAAATTATAGCCCTGGGGGCAAAAATGGCCCGACCCGGGAACCCCAAGGTTTATAAAGACTTATATAAGGAAAACGTTTAAAAATGTTGTCTGAAACCAGAAGTCTCCATTCTTTGATATTTGGTATGAAGCTTCACCTTTTAGACCACTACCAAGATTAATCATATTATAGCCCAGGGCCAATAATGGCTCTCCCAGTGACCCACTTGATACCCTATGGATCAGGTGAGTGATCCAGGGTCATCATGGCCCTCTTGTTTATTTCTTTACCTACAGTGACCAAACTTGGTACATACATTGCTTGGGGACTGCAGATGTGCATGAAGGTGTCGAAATTTTCATCTGACCCCCTGGAGTCATGGGGTGAGGTCAAAGGTCAAATTTCTAAGAAAAAGCTTGTTCATAGGAAAAGCGGGTATTTGCGATGGTATACCATTGACTGCTGCTCTAGTTTTAATTTAAAAATAATGAATGAAAAAAATGGTTGCTGCTTGCTCTATAATTCTCTGCAGTGTTTGAAGGGTTAGTATTGTATTGAATTACTGTTGTCACTTTGACAGGCTAATAAAGTGTGCAATCATATTTTCCATGATGTATTGAAGGTAGTAAGACTGATCAGAAGGTACAGATATCTAATCACTATCTTACCTTTCCATGAATGTACGATGTTTAGATACCGGCCCCGATAGCTCAGTTGGTAGAGTGTCCGCTCCGGGGAACGGGAGGTCTGGGGTTCGATCCCGGGCCGCGACATACCAAAGTCGTTAAAAATGGTACTAGCTGCTCCTCGCTTGGCACTCAGATTTACGGGGAAGAGCTAGGACTGGTCGATCCGGTGTCAGGATAATGTGACTGGGTGTGGTATCATGTAATGTGTCTGGGACATGATACTTCAGTGAGGCAGCACTATAAACGTGAGCATTGAGCTCCCTGTCGCAACCAGACATCGTCGTGATATGACTGAAAAATTGTTGAAAGCGACGTTAAACCCGAAATCACACACACACACACACACACACACACACACACACACACACACACACACACACGATGTTTAGACCATTGGATGTTCCAGCCAAGGATATTTTGACCTAGGACATTTATTTGAAGCAGTCCATTTTGTTTAAAGGTAACAGTCCACCCATTATAAGCAGAAATATGTCCATCTGTCCATCCATGAACTTTTATTTTTGGGCTAACCCCACCTACTATTTGTCAGTATACACGTATGTGTTACAGCAGATTACTTGCCAAGGACATATACTGCCCCGCTTGTGGAGCTCTTATTAGGCTTTTGGCAGTGAAAGTTAAACAGTTCCCCTTAAATGAGCAAGATGGCCTATGGGGCTAAATATATATATAAAAAAAAAACATCTTTGATAACAACTTCTAAAATATTGATGTGAAATAGTTCTGCTCTGTTGAACTAATTGGCTGCAAGTGCCCATCACCTCTACAAGCTATGGTACATGAGTGATCCATGGCCATCTTGGCCCTCTTGTTGACAAATTTGAATAGTGTGAGGTCAAATAACGCTAAACTGTCTGAACCCTGGGCACAAAGAGCAATGGAGGGTATTATGTGCCACCATGTCTATCATCAAGATTAACACATCTTCACATCATGTCCTTTGGAAACTGTTTAAATTGTCCTCTACACATTTTGACTCTAAAGTCTCTGACAGTTTTCAGTGTAAAACAGTTATCTGACAGTTTATATGCCTTCAGTAACCAGGTGAGCAATGTATGACCTACTGTCTTCTGTTTCAGTTCTTGGAAACTCCTGGGCAGTACAGTTGTGCCAGGCAGCACCCCAAAAATCTTTACAATGTTCAGTGCAGTAAGTAGACAGTACCAACATGCAGTAACAGTGGTTTCCTGTAAAAATATTCTGTTTGAGCTGTGACAAGACATTATGTCTTCTGATATGTGCAGCCACTAAGCCTTCCATGTCTATCTCAAGAAGCTTTTGTATTAGGTATACAGTAAAGACAGATTAGATAAACTGATTTGTGTCTTTACTGGGTGCATACGTCCTTACACCTTTTCACTTCACAATGTTCATTTGATATTTGTAGGGTCTCCAGCAACAAGTGCAGTCTACGGTCCATCAGACACTCCAACAACCTGTGCAACAGGCTCCGACTATTCAGATGCAAGGTGGTAACAGTCAGCAAAGACTGCTCTTGCCATCCCCGCAAAAGTAAGCGAAACATCTAACTGCAGAACTACTAACGGAAATCATTTGCAAAGGGAGAACATCCTTCCAGAAGGGACATCTGTTTCCTTGTCATATACCTTTGCAAATGTGATGTTGGATATCATTATGGGGAATGGGTATGCCTTCAGTGGATGCAGATCTAAAAAAATGGTTTTGTCTCCCAGCACCTAAGTAGCAAATGCATTTATTTAATTGTAAACCCTTTTTAGCTCACCAGAGCCAAAGGCTCCAGGGGAGCTTTTAGGATAGGCATTTGTCTGTCGTCGTCGTCGTCGTCTTATGTCATCTGGTGTCAACACTTTCAAATGACATCTCCTCTGAAGCCACTGAGCCGATTGGGCCCAAATTTTATCTATAGCAGCCTTGGGCTGGCGGATTGAAAGTATGTGTTTATTATGAAATTCGGCTGATAAGTTTGGTTGCTATGACAACTTAGATTTTCCATAGACTTATAATGGGGGAAATTGAAAAATGGCATTAAACTGCAAAGCCTCTGCAGATATTTTGACAAAACTTTAATAGAAATGTTTCTTGGGCAATCTTCTATCTGCCATATGATTTTAGGCCTACTAATCATTTGTATTGGTTGCCATGGAAACCAAAATGAAAGAAAAAAAAAATACTTAAAAAATCATCTCTCAGAAACCGTATGCTCTATGAGGCTGAGAGATTATTAAAATATTCACCATTACCGGTATATAGCCTTTACAGGTTTTATATTTTTAGCTCACCTGTCAAGTAGTGATGAGGTGAGCTTTTGGGACCACTTTTCGTCCATCCTGTGCCCGTCCGTGTGTCTGTCCGTGCATCTGTGCATAAACAATTTCTTCAAATGACATCTCCTCCTAAACCACTGATTGGATTTTGACCAAACTTCACAGGAATGATCCCTAGGTCAAAGTTTCCAAATCTTCTTATCTGAAACCACAAGGCCCAGGTCTTTGATATTTGGTATGAAGCTTCATCTAGTGGACCCCTACTAAGATTGTTCAAATTATAGTGCTGGGGCCAAAAATGCCCCCGCACCAGGACCCTTTGGTTTTACATGGGCTTATATAGGGAAAATCTTAAAAAATCTTCTTCTCTGAAACCGCAAGGCCCAGGTCTTTGATATTTGGTATGAAGCTTCATCTAGTGGACCCCTACCAAGATTGTTCAAATTATAGTGCTCGGGCTAAAAATGCCCCCGCCCCAGGGCCCTTTGGTTTTACATGGGCTTATATAGGGAAAATATTTAAAATTTTCTTCTCTGAAGCTGTAAGGCCCAGGTCTTTGATATTTGGTATGAAGCTTCATCTTGTGGACTTCTACCAAGATTGTTCAAATTATAGCCCTGGGGCCATTAATGCCCCCGCTCCGGGGCCCTTTGGTTTTACATAGACTTATATATGGAAAATCTTTAAAAATCTTCTTCTCTGAAACCACAATGCTTAGGTTTTTGATATTTGTTATGAAGCTTCAGCTAGTGGACCTCTACCAAGATTGTTCAAATTATTGCCCTGGGGCCAAAAATGCCCCCGCTCCAGGGCCCTTTTAGTTTTACATAGACTAATCTAGCAAAAATCTTGAAAAATCTTCTTCTCTGAAACCACAAGTCTTAGGTCTTTGATATTTGTTATGAAGCTTCAGCTAGTGGAACTCTACCAAGATTGTTCAAATTATAGCCCTGAGACCAACAAGATGCTCAATGAGCCTAACCGCTCACCTGAGGAACATTTTAGTTAGCTGTTTATCTCATGGTCTTTGAGCATTTTTTTTTTTAAGTTCTTCCTAATGGGACATGGCATTGTCAGTTATGACCCTAGGGGCATGTTTGGTAGGATTAATGTACGGGACCACTGGATAATGCTACATGCTTAATATGTAAGCTCTGGGCCTAGTGGTTTCAGAGAAGAAGATTTTTGAAGTTTGTTTTTTTCCATTATAAGTCTATTGGGGCTAAGGGGCCCCGCAGTGTGAACAGTTTAGACCCCAGGGGCATGATTGGCACAATTTATGTAGGGGACCACTTGACATTGCTACATGCTTAATATGTAAGCTTTGGGCCTAGTGGTTTCAGAGAAGGAGATTTTTAAAGTTTTTCCCATTGTAAGTCTTTGGGAGATATGGGTTGCCATGGAAACACCAGTTTCAATCTGAATTGCCCAAAAACATACTGCATCTTTTCCCCTAACCTGATAATGCTTCTCATGATATTTAATCATGATTGGCCAAGTGGCTTTAAAGATACGCTTATTTGAAAATGTGGCCGGACGCCAGACCATTGGCTCATGTGAGCCAATAATACTAGCAGTTTGAGACAAGAATGTTTTTTAAGCTTTTCTTTCCATTATAAAACTATGGGGGCTAAGGGGCCCCGGGGTGTGGCCAGTTTAGACCCCAGGGGCATTATTGGCACAATTTGTGTAGGGGACCACTTGACATTGCTACATTCTTTATCTGTAAGCTCTGGGACTACTGGTTTCAGAGAAGATTTTTAAGGGTTTTTTTTTCATTATAAGTCAATTAGGGCTAAGGGGCCCCGGTAAGTGACCAGTTTAGATCCCAGGGGCATGATTGGCACAATTTATGTAGGGGACCACTTGACATTGCTACATGCTTAATATATATGTTCTGGGCCTAGTGGTTTCATAGAAGAAGAATTTTTAAGCTTTTTTTCCATTATAAGTCTATGGGGGCTAAGGGGCCCGGGGAACAGCTAGTTTAGACCCCAGAGGCATGAATGGCACAGTTTATGTAAAGGAACACTTGACATAGCTACATGCTTAATATGTAAGCTCTGGGTCTAGTGGTTTTAGAAAAGAAGATTTTTTAAGCTTTTCTTTCCATTATAAATTTATGGGGGCTAAGGGGCCCCGGGGCATGGCCAGTTTAGACCCTAGGGGTACAATTGGCATAATTTATGAAGGCGACCACTTGACATTGCTACATGCTTAATATGTAAGCTCTGTGCCTAGCAGTTTCAGAGAAGAAGATTTTTTAAGCTTTTTTTTCCATTATAAGTCTATGGGGGCTAAGGGGCCCCAGGGCGTGGCAAGTTTAGATCCCAGGGGCATGATTGGCACAATTTATGTAGGGGGCCACTTGACATTAATACCATCTTAATATGTAAGCTCTGGGCCTAGAGGTTTCAGAGAAGAAGATTTTTAAGGGTATTTTTTTTTTCATTATAAGTCAATGGGGGCTAAGGGGCCGCGGGAAGTGGCCAGTTTAGACCACAGGGGCATGATTGGCACAATTTATGTAGGGGACCACTTGACATTGCTACATGCTTAATATATATGCATTGGGCCTAGTGGTTTCATAGAAGAAGATTTTTAAGCTTTTTTCCATTATAAGTCTATCGGGGCTAAGGGGCCCCGGGCCGTGGCCAGTTTAGATCCCGGGGGGCATGATTGGCACAATTTATGTAGG
Source organism: Lucinisca nassula (assembly GCA_963580285.1). Taxonomy (NCBI): domain Eukaryota; kingdom Metazoa; phylum Mollusca; class Bivalvia; order Lucinida; family Lucinidae; genus Lucinisca; species Lucinisca nassula. Next base: position 65,445,436 of record OY757019.1, on the reverse strand, counting down.
GGACCACTTGACATTGCTACACGCTTAATATGTAAGCCCTGGGCCTAGTGGTTTCAGAGAAAAAGATTTTTAAAGCTTTTTTTCCATTATAAGTCAATGGGGGCCATGGGGCCCCAGGGCGTGGCCAGTTTAGATCCCAGGGGCATGATTCGCACAATTTATGTAGGGGACCACTTGACATTGCTACATTCTTAATATTTAAGCTCTGGGCCTAGTGGTTTCAGAGAAGAAGATTTTTTAAGGTTTTTTTTTTTTTTCATTTTAAGTCAAAGGGGGCTAAGGAGCCGCAGGAAGTGGCCAGTTTAGATCTCAGGGGCATGATTGGCACAATTTATGTAGGGGACCACTTGACATTGCTACTCGCTTAATATGTAAGCCCTGGGCCTAGTGGTTTCAGAGAAGAAGATTTTTAAAGCTTTTTTCCATTATAAGTCTATGGGGGCTAAGGGGCCCTGGGGCTTGGCCAGTTTAGACCCCAGGGGTGTGATTCACACAATTTATGTAGAGGACCACTTGACATTGCTACGTGCTTAATATGTAAGCTCTGTGCCTAGTGGTTTCACAGAAGAAGATTTTTTAAGCTTTTATTTCCATCATAAGTCTATGGGGGTTAGGGACCCCTGGGTGTGGCCGGTTTGGACCCCAGGGGCATGATTGGCACAATTTATGTAGGGGACCACTTGAGATTGCTACATGCTTAATATGTCAGCTCTGGGCCTATAAGTATCAGAGGAGTATATTTTTTAAGTTTTCCCATTGTAAGTCTATGGGAGATATATGTTGCCATGGCAACAAGAGTTTCCATCTGATCTGCCCCAAAACATAATGCATCTTTTCCCCAAACCTGATAATGCTCCTCATGAAATTTATTCATGATTGGCCAACTGGCTTTAAAGATATACTTAGTTGAAAATGTGAACGGACGTCGGATCATTGGCATACTAATACCTCACATGAGCCTTCAGCTCAGGTGAGCTAAAAATGCCCCAGCCACGTGGCCCTTTGGTTTTACATAGACTTATATTGGGAAAATCTTTAAAAATCTTCTTCTCTGAAACCACGAGGCCAAGGTCTTTGCTATTTGGTATGAAGCTTCATCTAGTGGACCCCTACCAAGATTGTTCAAATTATAGTGCTGGGGCCAAAAAAGCCCCCGCCCCGGGGCCCTTTGGTTTTACATAGGCATATATAGCGAAATTCTTTAAAATATTCTTCTCTGAAACCACAAGGCCTAGGTCTTTGATATTTGGTGTGAATTTTCATCTAGTGGACCTCTATCAAGATTGTTCAAATTATAGTGCTGGGGCCAAAAATGCCGAGACCCTTTGGTTTTACATAGACTTATATAGGGAAATCTTTAAAAATCTTCTTCTCTGAAACTGCAAGGCCATGGTCTTTGATATTTGGTATGAAGCTTCATCTAGTGGACCTCTACCAAGATTATTCAAATTATAGCCCCGGGGCCCTTTTGTTTTACATAGAATTATAGAGAGATAATCTTTGAAAATCTTCTTCTCTGAAACAGCAAGGCCCAGGTCTTTGATATTTGGTGTGAAGCTTCATCTAGTGGACCTCTATCAAGTTTAAATTATAGCCCTTATGCCAAAAATGCCCCCGCCCCAGGGCCATTTGGTTTTACATAGGCTTATGTAAGGAATAGCTTTAAAAAACCTTCTTCTCTAAAACCGCAAGGCCCAGGTCTTTGATATTTGGTGTGTAGCCTCATCTAGTAGACCTTGGCCAAGATTGTTCAAATTATAGCCTTTGTTGATATTTGGTATGAAGCTTCACCTTTTAGACCTCCCTCAACATTATGCACATTATAACCCTGGGGTCAATAATGGCACTCCCCGGGGCCCACTTGTTACTCTATGGATCAGGTGGGCGATCCAGGGCCATCATAGCCCTCTTGTTTATGAAATTTGGCTCTTTAGTTTGGTTGCTATGGCAACTTAGATTTTCCATAGACTTATAATGGGGAAAATTGAAAAATGGCAAGCCTTTGCAAAACTTTAATAGAAATGTTCGTTGAGTAAACTTCTCTCAGCCATATGCTTTTATGTCAACATGGGGGTCCAGTAGGTTGTGCTGGCCCATGCCCTGCCCCCTCCACTTTATAAAATGCCTTCCATCTCAGAAACCTTTCAGATCCCCAACTCTAAACCATATATATTCTTGTTCCTTATGATGAGATGCATTAAGTGACACCAACCAGGGCGTCCATCCGGATGTGCCTAGGACATGCCCCACCCCCTCCACTTCATAAAATCCCATTTATCTGAGAAGCCATTCAGATCCCCACCCCTAAACCGTATATATTCTTGTTTCTAATGATAAGACGCACTCAGTGACACCAACCTAGGGGTCCCCCAGTATGTTCTGGGGCCATGCATGAACCCTTCTGCTTAATAAAACACCCAATATCCCAGAAAACTTACAGAGCCCACCCCTAAACAATATATATTCTTGTTCCTTATGATGTCGCATTCAGTGACACCAACCTGGGATGTGGCAGGGCCATGCTCAACCCCCTCCACTTCATGAAAAAAAAAAAAAATCCAGAAACCTTACACATCCCCACCCCAAAAACATACATACTCTTGTTCCTTATGATAAGATGCATTAAATGACACCAACCTGGGTGTCCCCCAGGATGTGCCGGGGACATTCCCCACCCCCTCCACTTCGTAAATTTCTCAGAAACCATTCAGATCCCCACCCCATATATATTCTTGTTCCTTATGATAAGACACCCTCAGTGATGCCAACCTGGGGGTCCCCCGGGATGTGCAGGGGATGCCCCACCTTCTCCACTTTGTAAAAGGCTTAATAGGCCAGAAACCTTACCTACCCCTATACCATATATATTCTCGTTCCTTATGATAAGTCGCATTCAGTGACACCAACCTGGGGGTCCCCCAGGATGTGCCAGGGCCATGCCCAACCCCCTCCACTTCATAAAAGGCTAAATTTTCCAGAAACCTAACAGATCCCCACCGCTAAACCATATATATTCTTGTTCCTAATCATAAGACACAATCAGCGACACCAACCTAGGGGTCACCCAGGGCACACCCGGGCATTCTTCACCCCTCAACTTCACAAAAGATCATATATCTGAGAAACTGTTCAGATCCCCACCCCAAAACATATACATTCTTGTTCCTTATCATAAGACACAATCAGTGACACCAGCATGGGGGTCCCCCTGGGATGCCATGGGCCATGCCCCACCTTTTTACTTCTTGTAAAGCCATATATCTCAGAAACTGCCCTTAACCATACATATTCTTGTTCCTTATTATAAGACTCCACTTCATAAGAGGCCATATACCTCAGAAACCATTCAGATACCCACTCCATTATCACATATATCCTTGTTCATTGTTATTAGACACATTCAATCACCCCACTCTTGTGGGGTCCACGGGGGCCATTTCTCTCCCAACCACTTCATAAAAAGGCCTCATATCTCAGAAACTGTTCAAATCCCCAGGCTTTAACCATATACATGTATATGCTTGATCCCATAATAAGATGCATTCAGTGGCAACAATCTTGGACTTTTCTGGGATCCGCCATGCCAGAATCCCTCCACTGCTTAAAAGGCCTGAAATCTCAAGAACTATACATATCCCCACGGCTAAACCATTTGTCTCTGTTCCTTTTGATAAGACACATTTAGTGACACCAACCAGGACTCCATTGGGTCCATACTCCACTCTCTCTACTTTATAAAACACCTAATATTTCAGATTCAGTCCACTTGAGTGCTCTTTTGGGTATGGGATTTGTCTGGGAGACTTTATAATTGGTAGATTAAAATCATTTCATGCTAAAACACATGGCTGCCATTATGTGTTGACGGGGACGTTAAACCTCAAATAAAAAAACATGGCTGCCATTGGGCAGTGCCAACCTGAGCTCTGGTTTATGAAATTTGGCTCTTTGGTTTGTTTGCTATGGCAAGTTAAGAGTTTCCATTCACTTATAATGGAGAAAATTGAAAAATGACATTTATGCCTTTCTAGTTATTTTGTCAAACTTTCATAGAAATGTTCCTTTAATATTGTTCTTTTAGGCCTATTAGTTGCCACAGCTGGGAAATCGTCAATTGTCATCTGTTGTGGTGCAACAACACATTCAAGCGACATCAGACCACATAAGCCACTAGGCTGATTGGGACCAAATTTTATCTGTAGCATCCGTGGATGCAGGGCTTCCATGGTTAATTAAAATACATTGCTGCCAGTGGGTAGTGCCCCCCACCCCTGAACTCTGGTGAGCATAGTGGCCCATGGGCCTCTTGTCTTGAAGGGGCTTGTGTACAAAAGTCATAAAATAACACAAAGTTGTTTCAATTTACTGTAAGATGAACGATTTTTCAGTGCAAAACATGGTATAGAGAGCAACTTACACATGATTAGGGCCACACAAAATTTTAAAGTTTGAATATTGCTCATGCGGTGCAAAAAGAAGGTCAGTAGGTTAATCATAGAAAAACCTTGCAAACACTCTAGACACTACAATTTTGATCCAATCATTGTCAAACTTACTCAAAATTATCATGATTATGCTGATAATATTTTGGTCAAGAATATAGGTCAGGTCAGTTAAGACAGTAGGTCAGTTAGTAAAATCACAGAAAAACCTTGTGAACACTCTAGAGGCCACAGTTTTGGTCTGATCACCATCAAACTTACTCAGAATATCATCTTGACAATATCTGTTGAGTTCAAATATGAGTCATGCCGGGTTAAAAAGTAGGTCAGTAAGTCAAATCATTAAAAAACCTTGTGAACACGCTAGACGCCAAGTTTTGTCGAATCATAGTCAAACTTGCTCAGAATGATCTTGTTGACAATATTTCGGTCACTTTCGAATATGGGTCATGCCAGGTTATAAAGTAGGTAAGTAGGTAAAATCATAGAAAAACCTTGTGAACACTATAGAGGCCACACATAGTTTTGGTCTAATCATCATCAAACTTGTTCAGAATGATCATCTTGACAATATCTCGGTCAAGTTCAATTATGGGTCAGGTTGGGTCAAAAAGTAGGTCAGTAGGTCAAATCATATTAAAACCTTGTGAACACTCTAGAGGTCACCGTTTTAGTCCAATCATCATCAGACTTGCCCAGAATGACCATATTGACAATATCTTGGTGCTAGGATCAAGATCAAGGTCACTGTAGCTATTTTTAGAAAAACTTCATTATAGCTCAAGTGCCTCCATTTATTGATGGATTTTAATATAACTTCATTCAAATGTTCAGTATGAAATCAGACTTTCAGGATATTGGGATTAAGGTCATGAATTTTGTGGCTACTTTTAGAAAAAAATAGGATTTTAATGTAATTTCACACAAATGTTGGTAATGATAATGTCTCCAGCAAGTTAGACTCTCAGGGTTCTGGGTGCAAGGTCATGGTCTCTGTGGCTATTTTTAGAAAAACTTAGTCATCACTCTAACACCTACATTTATTAAAGGATTTTGATGTAACTTCACACAGATGTTTGGTATGATAATATCTCTAGCAAGTTTGACTTTCAGGGTCCTGGGCTCAAGGTCAAGGTCACTGTGGCTATGTTTTGAAAAACTTTGTCATCACTCTAGCGCTTACATTTATCAATAGTCACACAAATGTTGGATATGATAATATATTGAGCAAGATGGACTTTCAGGGTCCTTAGCTTATGTCAAGGTCACCGTGGTTATTTTAGGAACACTTTTTCATGGCTCTAGTGCCTGCATTTATCACTGGAATTTGATGTAACTTCACACAAATGTCAGGTATGATAATATTTCAGCAAGATCACCATTCAGGCTCACTGTTAAGGTCACTGTGTCTATTTTTAGAAAAACTTTGTTAAGGCTCTAGTGCTTACACTTATGGAAGGATTTTAATAAAACTTCATGCAAATGTATGATATGATAACATATCGAGCAACTACAACTTTCAGGTTGCTGGAATGAAGGTCGAGGTCATTATGGCTATTTTTAGAAAAGCTTTGTCATGGCTCTAGTGATACATTTATCAATGGTTTTTAGCTCACCTGAGCACGATGGTGAGCTATTGTGATCAGTCAATGTTCGTTGTCCGTCGTGAGGTGTTTGTTGTGCGTCGTCAACAATTTGCTTTAGGAACTCCTCCTAAACCATTGTGCCAATTTGATTCAAACTTCACAGGAATGTTGCCTGGTTGGCTCCCTACCAAAATAGCTTAAATCATTCCACTCCGATAAACAAGATGGCTGCCAGAGCTAAAAATAGAAAAATCTTCGAACACCAACTCCTACTGTACCCTTGGGCCAATTTCATTCAAACTTCACAGAAATGTTGCTTAGGTGATCCTTTACCAAAATAGCTTAAAACAGTTTCCCTCCAGTGAGGGAAATGGCCTGGAGAGCTAAAAATAGAAAAACATCGTAAATTTGCTTCAAAAGCGAACTCCTAAACCCTTGGGCCAATTTGATTCAAACTTCACAGGAATGTTGCCCGGGTGGCTCCCTACCAAAATAGCTAAAATCGTTCCGCTCCAATAAGCAAGATGTCCACCAACGCTAAATATAGAAAAATCTTTAAACGCCAACTCCTACTGTACTCTTGAGATAATTTCATTCAAACTTCACAGAAACTTTTCTTAGGTGACCCTTTACCAAAATAGATTAAACAGTTTCGCTTCAGTGAGCGAAATGGCCGCGAGAGCTAAAAATAGAAAACATCATAAATTTGCTTCAAACGCGAACTCCTCCTAAACCCTTGGGCCAATTTGTTTCAAACTTCACAGGAATCTTGCCTGGGTGGCCTACTACCAAAATAACTAAAATCATTCCGCTCTGATGAACAAGATGGCCACCAGAGCTTAAAATAGAAAAATCTTTAAATGCGAACTCCTACTGTACACTTGGGCCAATTTCATTCAAACTTCACAGAAAACGTTGCTTAAGACCCTTTACCAATTTAGCTGAAACGGTTCCACTCCAGTGAAAAATTGCCGGCAGAGCTAAAAATAGAAAAGCATTGTAAAATTGCTTCAAACGGGAACTCCTCCTAAACCAATGGGCCAATTTGATTCAAACTTCACAGGGATGTTGCCTAGCTAAGTCCCTACCAAAATAGCTAAAGCCGTTCGGCTCTGACAGACAAGGTGGCCACCAGAGCTAAAAAAAGGAAAAAAATCTTTAAACGAAAACGCCTTCTATACCCTTGGGCTAATTTCATTCAAACTTCATGGGAATGTTGCTTAGTTGACCCGCTACCAGAATAGCTAAAATGGTTCTGCTCTGATGAATAAAATGGCCACCAGAGATAAAAAAAGAGAAAACCATCGTAAATTTGCTTCATATGCGAACTCCTCCAAAACGCTTGTGCCAGTTTGATTTAAACTTTACAGGAATGTTGCCTAGGTGACTCCCTACCAAAATAGCTAATATTGTTCTGCTCTGATAAATAAAATGGTGGCCAGAGCTAAAAATAGAAAAAAAACTTGAAAAGACAACTTCTCCTGTACACATGGGCCAATTTCATTCAAACTGCATGGGAATGTTGCATAGGTGACCTTCTACCAAAATAGCTCAAACAGGTCTGCTCTGATGAGCAATATGCAACCATAGCTAAAAATAGAAAAAAACATTGTAAATTTGCTTCAAACGCAAACTCCTCCTAAACCCTTGGGCCAGTTTGATACAAACTTCACAGTAATGTTTTGTAGACGACTCCATACCAAAATAGTTAAAATCGTTCCGCTCTGACAAACAAGATGGGCGCCAGAGCTAAAAATAGAAAAAATCTTGAAACGACAACATCTCCTCTACCCTTGGGCCAATTTCATTCAAACTTCACAGGAATAATGCTTGGATGACCTTCTACAGAAATAGCTAAAAGGATCTTGCTCGGATGAACAAAATGGCTGCCAGAGCTAAAAATAGAAAAATATCAGAAATTTGCTTCAAATCTGCCATTCTTCTCAATTGTAATGGTCTTGTTTCAGGCTGACATACCTACAGCAAATGAGCAGTGCCAGCACTGTACCGCCAGCAACGTCTCCTAACATAAAACAGTGTAGTGTTCCGTCCCCAGCGTACATACAGTATGTAGGATCAGTTCAGGGTAAATACAATAGTTTCGGAGCATTTTTATGCCCCCGCCATTCGAAGAATAGTGGAAAGGGCATATAGTATTGCCCCTGTCTGTCCGTGTGTGCATCGGAAACTTAAACACAGTCAATAACTTTTTTATGCTCCCCGAAGGGAGGGCATATAGTCGCCGCTTTGTCCGTCTGTTCGACAGTCCATCCATCTGTCTGTCTGTCTGTCCATCTGTCACTCTCTATATCTCTAAAAGTATTAAAGGTAATTAAGTAAAACTTGATATACTGAGGGGAATCGCAGAAAGCAAGAACCATAACCATGTCACCAATATTTATGGAGTTACTTCCCTTCTTAAATATTTCAATGAAAAGCTTGCCCGGAGCATATCTCTGAAAGTATACAAGTAGACTGCTTCACAGACCATCTATTAATGAATAGAGGGGACTGTTGAAAAGGGCGAAAAACAGCCTGGTAACTGTATCGCTCAAATGCTTTCAAAATCCAAGCGCTTGAAATGTGTTTATAAAAAAAAAACGGGTTTCCCAAGCAGGTGCTATCAGATTCCCTTACAAAAAATTCTTCAGAAAATCCATTTATGCCCAGCGCTTCACTGCCAATCGGATGAATTGTTGTCTGCTCACTGCATATATTGTGACAAAACAGCAAAGACCCTGGCCAGACTGTGCATATGCAAAGGCTGGTTTCTGTCTCTACTTTTCGCAATTTTCTGGAACGCTAGGCAAATGGGGGTAGTCATTTCTAGAAACTTTTTGGGATTAAATAACCTGAAAATAAACGATCATTCAATGGGAATTTTCAAAATGCATGGTTTTGCAAGGGTTAATGCAACTTCCTTAACACTGCTAAAGCATCGTTAAAACTTCCTCATTGAGGCGGTTCTAACAAGTACCCATATTATCTAAATCTATGTTTGGTCTGAAAAGAAGTAATATCTTAGCAACAGTATCAAAAAAAAAAATCATTTGTGGTCCGACAGCTTGATGAGAACAATGTTTTTAAAACTGATAAACTGCTAGAGTATATTACGTAAAATTTTAAGTGCCATATTTTAAATCTCTTTACAGGCTGTGAAATGTAATAATATAAAGATATCATTAAGAATAACCCTGGAAATTGTTATTCAACATTTTGCACTCAAAAAAAAACAATTTCTTTATAATTTGATACAAATCCTTGTTATTAATAATGTACAGAGTGAGGACACCAATCAGACATCCTCCTTGCGCAATTCCAATACCCTCCTGGAAGTCTTAGCATGAAGGCTCAGTTACAAAGTGGCTGAAGTTAACCCTGCCAAACACATCAACCCCTACTTTTGCAAACAGTGTAGATCCAGATCAGTTGACTTTTGAAGAAGTAGTCTGATCTGGTCCTACATTGTGTGTCATATGTTAAGAAATTCGAATGCTTGATAGTCAGCAATGGATGTAGCTAAATTAATTTATTCAGCAGGATAAGGGTTTAGTCTCCCAAAGGAGACAGTTTTTCTGGGTGTCTAGAAGCCTCCGTGGTGCAGTGGTAATGCTACTCGCCTTGTAAACCGGGGATCGCAGGATCGATCCCGGGCTTCTCCAGACTTTCTGATGAGTCTTTAAACCGAGGTCCCGTCTCCGTATGACCTTAGATGTTGGTGGGACGTAACACTAAAACTCACTCACTTTTCTGGATTTCTTCTCCTTTTTGTTTTTTAGCTCACCTGAGCCGAAGGCTCCAGGGGAGCTATTGTGATCACTCACCGTCCGTCGTCGTCGTCTGTATGTCCGTTCACATTTTCCTTTAAACAACATCTCCTCCTTAACCACTGGATGAATTCGAACCAAACTTGGCAGAAATGATCTTTTGGTGGTCCTCTCTCAAAGTTGTTCAAAGAATTCCATTCCATGCAGAACTCTGGTTGCCATGGCAACAAAAGGGGAAAATAAGAAAAAAACCTTTAAAAATCTTCTTGTTTGAAACCAGAAGGCCCATGTCTTTGATATTTGGTATGAAGCTTCATCTAGTGGACCTCTACCAAGATTGTTCAAATTATTGCCCTGGGGCCAAAAATGGCCCCGCCCCGGGGCCCACTGTTATTACATAGGCTTATATAGGGAAAACCTTTAAAAATCTTCTTGTCTGGAACCAGAAGGCCCAGGTCTTTGATATTTGGTATGAAGCTTCATCTAGTGGACCTCTACCAAGATTGTTCAAATTATTGCTCTGGGGCCAAAAATTGCCCCGCCCTTGGGCCTACTGATTTTACATAGTGTTATATAGGGAAAACCTTTAAAAATCTTCTTGTCTGGAACCAGAAGGCCCAGGTCTTTATTATTTGGTATGAAGCTTTGTCTAGTGAACCTCTACCAAGATTGTGCAAATTATTGCCCTAGGGCCAAAAATAGCCCCTCCCCGGGGCCCACTGGTTTAACATAGGCTTATATAGGGAAAACCTTTAAAAATCTTCTTGTCTGGAACCAGAAGGCCAAGGTCTTTCATATTTGGTATGAAGCTTCATGTAGTGAACCTCTACCAAGATTGTTCAAATTATTGCCCTGGGGCCAAAAATGGCCCTGCCCCGGGGTCCACTGGTTTTACATAGGCTTATATAGGGAAAACCTTTAAAAATCTTCTTGTCTGGAACCAGAAGGCCCAGGTCTTTGATATTTGGTATGGAGCTTCATCTAGAGGACCTCTACCAAGATTGTTCAAATTATTCGCCCCGGGGCCCACTGGTTTTACATAGGCTTATATAGGGAAAAACTTTAAAAATCTTCTTGTCTGGAACCAGAAGGCCCAGGTCTTTGATATTTGGTATGAAGCTTCATCTAGTGGATCTCTGCCAAGATTGTTCAATTATTGCCCTGGGGCTAAAAATGGCCCTGCCCCTGGGCCCACTGGTTTTACATAGGCTTATATAGGGAAAACCTTTAAAAATCTTCTTGTCTGAAACCAGAAGGCCCAGGTCTTTGATATTTGGTATGAAGCTTCATCTAGTGGACCTCTACCAATATTGTTCAAATTATTGCCCTGGGGCCAAAAATAGCCCTGCCCCGGGGCCCACTGGTTTTACATAGGCTTATATAGGGAAAAAACTTTAAAAATCTTCTTGTCTGGAACCAGAAGGCCCAGGTCTTTGATATTTGGTATGAAGCTTTATCTAGTGGACCTCTACCAATATTGTTCAAATTATTGCCCTGGGGCCAAAAATAGCCCCGCCCCGGGGCCCACTGGTTTTACATATGCTTATATAGGGAAAACCTTTAAAAATGTTCTTGTCTGGAACCAGAAGGCCCAGGTCTTTGTTATTTGGTATGGGGCTTCATCTAGTTGACCTCTACCAAGATTGTTCAAATTATTGCCCTGGGGCCTAAAATGGCCCCGCCCCTGGGCCCACTGGTTTTTTCATAGGCTTATTTAGGGAAAACCTTTAAAAATCTTCTTGTCTGAAACCAGAAGGCCCAGGTCTTTGATATTTGGTATGATGCTTCAACTAGTGGACCTCTATCAAGATTGTTCAAATTATTGCCCTGGGGCCAAAAATGGCCCAGCCCCGGGGCCCACTGGTTTTACATAGGCTTGTATAGGGAAACCATTAAAAATGTTCTTGTCAGGAACCAGAAGGCCCAGGTCTTTGATATTTGGTATGAAGCTTCATCTAGAGGACCTCTACCAAGTTTGTTCAAATTATTGCCCTGGGGCCAAAAATGGCCCCTCCCCGGGGCCCACTGGTTTTACATAGGCTTATATAGGGAAAACCTTTAAAAATCTTCTTGGCCCAGGTCTTTGATATTTGGTATGAAACTTCATCTAATGGACCCCTACCAAAATTTTTCAAATTATTGCCCTCGGGCCAAAAATGGCCCCGCTCCTGGGCCCGCTGGTTTTCCATAGGCTTATATATATATATATATATATTGGGAAAACCTTTAAAAATCTTCTTGTCTGAAACCAGAAGGCCCAGGTCTTTGATATTTGGTATGAAGCTTCATCTAGGGGACCTCTACCAATATTGTTCAAATTATTGCCCTGGGGCCAAAAATAGCCCCGCCCCGGGGCCCACTGGTTTTACATAGGCTTATATAGGAAAAACCTTTAAAAATCTTCTTGTCTGGAACCAGAAGGCCCAGGTCTTTGTTATTTGGTATGGGGCTTCATCTAGTTGACCTCTACCAAGATTGTTCAAATTATTGCCCTGGGGCCTAAAATGGCCCCGCCCCGGGGCCCACTGGTTTTTTCATAGGCTTATTTAGGGAAAACCTTTAAAAATCTTCTTGTCTAAAACCAGAAGGCCCAGGTCTTTGATATTTGGTATGATGCTTCAACTAGTGGACCTCTATCAAGATTGTTAAAAAAATTGCCCTGGGGCCAAAAATGGCCCAGCCCCGGGGCCCACTGGTTTTACATAGGCTTGTATAGGGAAACCTTTAAAAATGTTCTTGTCTGGAACCAGAAGGCCCAGGTCTTTGATATTTGGTATGAAGCTTCATCTAGGGGACCTCTACCAATATTGTTCAAATTATTGCCCTGGGGCCAAAAATAGCCCCGCCCCGGGGCCCACTGGTTTTACATAGGCTTATATAGGGAAAACCTTTAAAAATCTTCTTGTCTGGAACCAGAAGGCCCAGGTCTTTGTTATTTGGTATGGGGCTTCATCTAGTTGACCTCTACCAAGATTGTTCAAATTATTGCCCTGGGGCCAAAAATGGCCCCGCTCCGGGGCCCACTGGTTTTCCATAGGCTTATATATATATATATTGGGAAAACCTTTAAAAGTCTTCTTGTCTGAAACCAGAAGGCCCAGGTCTTTGATATTTGGTATGAAGCTTCATCTAGTGGACCTCTACCAAGATTGTTCAAATTATTGCCCTGGGGCCAAAAATTGCCCCGCCCCTGGGCCCACTGGTTTTACATAGTGTTATATAGGGAAAACCTTTAAATATCTTCTTGTCTGGAACCAGAAGGCCCAGGTCTTTGATATTTAGTATGAAGCTTCGTCGAGTGGACCTCTACCAAGGTTGTTCAAATTATTGCCCTGGGGCCAAAAATAGCCCCTCCCCGGGGCCCACTGGTTAAACATAGGCTTATATAGGGAAAACCTTTAAAAATCTTCTTGTCTGGAACCAGAAGGCCCAGATCTTTGATATTTGGTATGAAGCTTCATCTAGGGGACCTCTACCAAGATTGTTCAAATTATTGCCCTGGGGCCAGAAGTGGCCCCGCACCAGGGCCCACTGGTTTTACATAGGCTTATATAGGGAAAACCTTTAAAAATCTTCTTGTCTGAAACCAGAAGACCAAGGTCTTTCATATTTGGTATGAAGCTTCATGTAGTGAACTTCTACCAAGATTTTTCAAATTATTGCCCTGGGGCCAAAAATGGCCCTGCCCCGGGGTCCACTGGTTTTACATAGGCTTATATAGGGAAAACCTTTAAAAAATCTTCTTGTCTGGAACCAGAAGGCCCAGGTCTTTGATATTTGGTATGGGGCTTCATCTAGAGGACCTCTACCAAGATTGTTCAAATTATTGCCCTGGGGCCAAAAATGCCCCGCCCCGGGGCCCACTGGTTTTACATAGGCTTATATAGGGAAAACCTTTAAAAATCTTCTTGTCTGGAACCAGAAGGCCCAGGTCTTTGATATTTGGTATGAAGCTTCATCTAGTGGATCTCTGCCAAGATTGTTCAATTATTGCCCAGGGGCTAAAAATGGCCCTGCCCCGGGGCCCACTGGTTTTACATAGGCTTATATAGGGAAAACCTTTAAAAATCTTCTTGTCTGAAACCAGAAGGCCCAGGTCTTTGATATTTGGTATGAAGCTTCATCTAGTGGACCTCTACCATTACTGGTTAAATTATTGCCCTAGGGCCAAAAATAGCCCCGCCCCGGGGCCCACTGGTTTTACATAGGCTTATATAGGAAAACCTTTAAAAATCTTCTTGTCTGAAACCAGAAGGCCCAGGTCTTTGATATTTGGTATGAAGCTTTATCTAGTGGACCTCTACCAATGTTGTTCAAATTATTGCCCTGGGGCCAAAAATAGCCCCGCCCCGGGGCCCACTGGTTTTTTCATATGCTTATATAAGGAAAACCTTTAAAAATCTTCTTGTCTGGAACCAGAAGGCCCAGGTCTTTGTTATTTGGTATGGAGCTTCATCTAGTTGACCTCTACCAAGATTGTTCAAATTATTGCCCTGGGGCCTAAAATGGCCCCGCCCCGGGGCCCACTGGTTTTTTCATAGGCTTATTTAGGGAAAACCTTTAAAAATCTTCTTGTCTGAAACCAGAAGGCCCAGGTCTTTGATATTTGGTATGATGCTTCAACTAGTGGACCTCTATCAAGATTGTTCAAATTATTGCCCTGGGGCTAAAAATGGCCCAGCCGCGGGGCCCACTGGTTTTACATAGGCTTGTATAAGGAAACCTTTAAAAATGTTCTTGTCTGGAACCAGAAGGCCCTGGTCTTTGATATTTGGTATGAAGCTTCATCTAGAGGACCTCTACCAAGATTGTTCAAATTATTGCCCTGGGGCCAAAAATGGCCCCGCGCCGGGGCCCACTGGTTTTACATAGGCTTATATAGGGAAAACCTTTAAAAATCTTCTTGGCCCAGGTCTTTGATATTTGGTATGAAGCTGCATCTAGTGGACCTCTACCAAGATTGTTCAAATTATTGCCCTGGGGCCAAAAATGGTCCTGCCCCGGGGCCCACTGGTTTTCCATAGGCTTATATATACATATATTGGGAAAACCTTTAAAAATCTTCTTGTCTGAAACCAGAAGGCCCAGGTCTTTGATATTTGGTATGAAGCTTCATCTAGTCGACCTCTACCAAGATTGTTCAAATTATTGCCCTGGGGCCAAAAATTGCCCCGCGCTGGGGCCCACTGGTTTTACATAGGCTTATATAGGGAAACTTTTAAAAATCTTCTTGTCTGAAACCAGAAGGTATTTGATATTTGGTATGAAGCTTCATCTAGTGGACCTGTACCAAGATTGTTCAAATTATAGTCCTGGGCTAAAAATGCCGGGCACCAGGGCCCCCTGGTTTTACAAAGGCATATATAGGAAAAACCTTTAAAAAAGTTTTTGTTGGAAACCAGAAGGCCCAGGCCTTGGATGTTTGGTATGAAACTTCATCTAGTGGACCTCTACCTAGATTGTTCAAATTATGAGCCCTTGGGCCAAAAAATATCCCGGCACCAGGGCCCCCTGGTTTGACAAAGGCATTATAAGGAAACCTTTATAAGCTTCTTGTCTGAAGGCCCATTGTCTTCTATATTTGGTATGAAGCTTCATCTAGTGGCTCTCTACCATGATTGTTTACCCCACTGGTCTTACATAGACTTATACAGGGAAACTTTTAGAAATTTTCTTGTCTGAAACCAGAAGGACCAGGACTTGATATTTGTTTTTAAGTTTCATTAAGTGGACCTCTACCAAAATTGTTCAAATTATGGATCTGAGGCCAAAAATTGCCCTGCCCCGACACCCACATATAAATCTCTTAGCTCAGGTGAGCAATATAGGACCATCATGGTCCTCTTGTCTTTCTGCCAATTTTTGTTCAGACATGTTCTCAGTCACCACTTGTGTTCTGAAATATTTGGATATGATAGATATCAAGATGAAGTTTTTCAGGAAGGTTTCAAGATCCAAAAGGTCCCCTGGGGCAGGCAAAAATCCACCCAAATCTTTTACAGACTTGTTCTCAGTATCCCTCGTGTTGAACAATTTAGTGACAAACATTTCTTTAGCTCACCTGTCACTTAGTGACGAGGTGAGCTTTTGGGATCACTTTTTGTCCGTCGTCCATCGTACGTCCGTGCATAAACTTTTCTTGTGAACAAACTAGAGGTCACAGTTTTGGGCCAATCATCATCAAACTTGGTCAGAATGATCATCATGACAGTATCTCCGTCAAGTTCAAATATGGGTCATGGCAGGTCAAAAAGAAGGCCAGTAGGTCAAAACAAATAAAAACCTTGTGAACAATCTAGAGGCGTAGTGACGAGGTGAGCTTTTGGGATCACTTTTTGTCCGTCATCCATCATACGTCCGTGCGTAAACTTTTCTTGTGAACACACTAGAGGTCACAGTTTTGGCCAATCATCATCAAACTTGGTCAGAATGATCATCATGACAGTATCTCGGTCAAGTTCGAATATGGGTCATAGCAGGTCAAAAAGAAGGCCAGTAGGTCAAAACAAATAAAAACCTTGTGAACAATCTAGAGGCCAAAGTTTTGGTCCGATCATCATCAAACTTGCTCAGAATAATCATCTTGACAATATCTCAGTAAAGTTTGAATATGGGTCATGTCGGGTTAAAAAGTAGGTCAGTAGGTCAAATCGTAGAAAAACGTTGTAAACACTCTAGAGGCCACAGTTTTGGTCCGATCGACATCAAACTTGCTCAGAATGATCGTCTTGACAATATCTGGGTCAAGTTTGAATATTGTCATGTCAGATCACAAGGTAGGTCAGTAGGTCAAATCATAGAAAAACCTTGTGAGTACATTAGAGGACACAGTTTTGGTCCAATAATCATCAAAATTGCTCAGAATGATTATCTTGACAATAGCTTGGTCAAGTTCGAATATATGTCATGTTGGGTCAAAAAGTAGGTCAGTAGGTCATCAGAGATAAACTTTATGTACTCACTAGAGGCCACAGTTTTGGTCCGATCATCATCAAACTTGCCCAGAATGATCATCTTGACAATATCTCAGTCAAGTTCGAATATGGGTGTTGTCGGATCAAAAAGTAGGTCAGTAGGTCAAATCATTGAAAAAACCTTCTGAACACACTAGAGGCCACAGGTTTAGTCCAATCATCATCAAACTTGCTCAGAATGATCATCTTGATAATATCTTGGTTACGTTTGAATGTGTGTTATGTCGGGTCACAAAGTAGGTTAGTAGGTCAAATCATAGAAAAACCTTGTGAATACACTAGAGGCCACAGTTTTGGTCCAATCATCATCAAACTTGTCCAGATTGATCATCTTGACAATGTCTCCATCAAGTTTGAATATGGGTCATGTTGGGAAAAAAATTAGGTCAGTAGGTCAAATCAGAGAAAAACCTTGTGAACACACTAGCGGCCACAGTTTTGGTCTGATCATCATCAAACTTGCTCAGAATGATACTCTTGACAATATCTCGTTCAAGTTCGAATGTGGGTCATGTTGGGTCAAAAAGTAGGTCAAATCATAGAAAAACCTTCTGAACACACTAGAGGCCACAGATTAGGTCCGATCATCATAAAACTTGCCAAGAATGATCATCTTGACAATATCTCGGTCAAATTTGAATACAGGTCATGTCGGGTCAAAAAGTAGGTCAGTAGGTCAAATCATAGAAAAGCCCTCTGAACACACTAGAGGCCACAGTTTTGGTCCGATCATCATCAAACTTGCTCAAATGATCATTTTACAATATCTAGGTTAATTATGAATATGGGTCATGTCTGGTCAATAAGTAGGTCAGTAGGTCAGATTGTTCAAAAACCTTGTGAACACACTAGAGGCCCAAGTTTTGGTCCGATCATCATCAAACTTGCACAGAATGATCATCTTGACAATATCTAGGTTAAGTTTGATATGGGTCATGGTGGGTCAAAAAGTAGGTCAGCAGGTCAAATCATAGAAAAACGTTTTGAACACTCTAAGAGGCCACAGTTTTAGTCAAATCATCATAAAACTTGCTCAGAATGATCATCTGGACAATATCTCAGTTAAGTTCGAATATGGGTCATGTCAAATCAAAAAGAAGATCAGTAGGTTATTCTGTCATAACTTTTGAACCGTTTGAGATAGAGCCTTCGTATTTGGCATGTACCGTATTTGCCGTATGTATTCAGACACCTTAAAATAACTATTTTTTTCATTGTCTGACTACTTCCGAAATTACCTTTCTAAAATTTGCACCATATCCGAATACTTCCGAACATTCACCAACATAAAAAATGATCGACAGTTCAGACATTGTTTTTACACTCAAACCATAACGTGGCCGAACTGGAGCCATTGGAAATCTTAAATGGCCGAATCACGTTTAGAATCTAAATATTTCTCTAATTTCAGGATTACATAAGTCTACTATCCGTATCCTGATACAAATTGCCCTAATTGCTTTTGTTTACAAATGGCGACCGATATTGCAGCCACATGGTCAGAAAATTACTTCATACCGTTTCCATTTACACAATACACATAAAAGCAGTCAAAGAGGTATTGCACACCTGTTTTAGGTCATTGATTTTAAATGAGTGTATTTCTTAAATAAAGAAATCGTTTTGAAAAAAAAAAAAAACGAAAAGCATTTCTTTAATCTCCAGCCAAAACCTGTTCGAACTAGAGTCATTAAAAATCTTATTTGGCCGAACCGAGTTCTAAAGAATATAAATACATGCAACCGGGAAATATTAAGAATATCAATACATAATATTTCACGATTACACAAGTCTGCTATATTCTGAAACAAATCGCTTTTTTTACAAATGACGACCAATATTGCAGCCACGTGGTCGGAAAATAAATCATTCATGGGCGTACCACACATGTTTTTTATGTTATTGGTTTCAATGGAGCGTATTTCTTAAATAAAAATATCATTTTGAACGGGTAAAAAAATAACAGTATTTTTTTGTTTCGAAAGCTAAACACGCAACTGATGTGGATCGAGAAATGCACCTTGCGAAAAAACAATTTTATATTCAAGTACCGGTTCTATAGTTAGCCATAAATTAATGACTTGTGTAAACAAATCAGCGTCTTTCCTGCATTGTTTGACCTGATTTTCTCACATTGTTTGCCGCTTATCTATAACGCCTGAGGCCAGTGTTCACAAATTATTAGCTTGGAATAATGCATTTGAATAGTAGAACGTAATCAATTTCGTTGTAACACTTCAACATTTTTTTCACTGATAAACAATTTCATTGGCATGTATATTTAAAACCTACAAAATATTAGCCTTATTATATATGTATCACAGATTGGGATAAAAACGACAGAAACAAGGTATGACTTCTTCAATGTACTAGCTCCCATACCTGCACTGAAAATGGTTCAGCCGTTATAGGTTGTTGGTAAGTTAAAGAGGGTAAATCATAAAAATATGGATACCTTGTAAAAAGAAAAACTATTTAGACAGAAGGCAGAATTGTGTCTGGAAACTTAAGAAAATAAAGAGCTCAAATTTTCGGGGTGTCCGAAAATATAAAGTACATTAAATTAGCTAGTTTTACTGATTCTACATAGTGTCTGAAAACATAAGGTGTCCGAACACACTGTAAATATGGTAGGTTCCTTGTGACAAGGGCTTCCCACTCACATAAAGATTTGACCTGTGACCTTGACCTATGACCTACTTTATCATAACTTTTGAACCATATGAGATAGATCCTTCATATTTGGCATGTATGTTCCTTGTAACAAGGTTTTCTCAACCATTAAAAATTTTTGAACCATGACCTTTGACCTAAATTGTCATAATTTTGAATCATTTGAGATACAGCCTTCATATTTGGCATGTAGGTTCCTTGCGACAAGACCTTCCTATTCATACATAAAATGATCTGTGACCTTAACCTTGACATTTGGCCTATTTTATTAGCTCACCTGTTGCGTAGTGACAAGGTGAGCGTTTTAGGGATCACTTTATGTCTGTTGTGCGTGCATGCGTTCCTGCGTCCATAAACTTTTCCTTCAAACAACATCTCCTCCTAAACCACAAGTCTTCTTGTCTGAAAGCAGGAGGCCAAGGTCTTTGATATTTGGTATGAAGCTTGTCTTGTGGAATTCTTCCAAGACAGTTCATATTATAGCCCTGGAGGCAAAAATGGCCCACCCTGGGGACCCCAAGGTTTATATACGACTGGTAGACTTACATAAGGAAAATGTTTAAAAATCTTGTCTGAAACCAGAAGTCTCCATTCTTTGATATTTGGTATGAAACTTCCCCTTTTAGACCACTACCAAGTTTAATCATATTATAGCCCAGGGCCAATAACGGCTTTCCCAGGGTCCCACTTGATACCCTATGGATCAGGTGAGCGATCCAGGGCCATCATGGCCCTCTTGTTATAACTTTTGAACCATTTGAGATAGTGTCTTCATATTTGGCATGTATGTGTCTTGTGAAAAGGTCTTCCCACCCATACAAATATTTTGTCTTATGACCTTGACCTTTGACCTACTTTGTCATAATTTTGAAGCATTTGAGATAGGGCTTTCATATTTTGCATGTAGTTTCCTTGTGACAAGGGCTTCCTATTCATACAAAAATGATTTGTGACTTTGACCTTGACATGTGACCTACTTTATTATAACTTTTGAACTATTTGAGATAGAGCCTTCATATTTGGCATGTATGTTCCTTGTTGCAAGGACTTTCCACCCATAAAAAATGTTGACCTTTGACCTTCTTTCTAATAATTATACCCCCGGTATACGAAGTATGCAATGGGGGTATATAGTTTTTGTCTTTTCCGTCTGTCTGTCTGTCCGTAAACAATTATTTTGCGTCAAAGATATCTCAGGAACTGCTTCACATAGAAACTTGAAATTTTGCACACATGATTAGTATGACTAGTTGTATTGTGGGAAAGAAAATAAGGGCCAAGGGGTCAGGCCTTTTAGAGTTATTTCCCTTTGTAGTTCTTGTTTCAGCTGAGGTGATGGCACTGGCCGGGGGTATACGTGCCCCACTGGGCACTTTTGTCTAGTTTTTGAACCATTTAAGATAGAGCCTTCATATTTGGCATGTAGGTACCTTGTGACAAGGGCTTTCCACCCATGCAAAATTTTTGACCTGTGACCCGTCATTGCCCATATTTGGTAAAAACGTTTAAAAATCTTCTTCTCAGGAACAGAATGGCCGATGACCTTGAAACTTGGCTTCCAGCATCAGGGACTTGGGGGCCCTTCCAAGTCTTTTAAATGATGACCTTTGGTTGACCTTGACCTGCTTTACGGCAAGGTCAAATTTGGTCACTCAGACATTAGTGTCAAAACAGTGGATTTTTTTTAATGCATGGTGATGGGACCTCAGTTTAAAGACTCATCTGAAAGTCTGGCGAAGCCCGGGATCGATCCTGCTACCCCTGGTTTACAAGGCAAGCATGACCATTTCACGTTGTTTGTTTGTTTGTTTGATTTGAGGTTTAAAGTCCCCATCAACACTGTAAAGGTCATTTTGGAGACGCTGCTTCCAATTTTGTGGGACTTTTACCCGACATTGAGAGGATCTCAAGCCCTGCCGCCCAATGAAACCGATACTGTTTATGAGCATGGTCAGGCCGACTCACACCGCTTTGCCTGGGTAGGCTTAGATCCTCTAAGTAGTTTACCAGTACTCGTGTGTGAGTCCGTTTCAGCTCTGCGTGGAAGCATCATGCAGCCCATCTATTTCTTCAAGCCCCGATTGGCGGGGCCAATACATCACGTTGAAAACAACAACCAAAAAAAAAAAAAAAACGAAACCCCATTTTCTTATTTCTGCTCCAAGACGTAGGTTGTCGTTACTCATTCGAACTGCCTCATTAGAACCACCAAAATGAGGTGGCTCTTAAGAGAACCCACAACCTATGTACGCAGAAGAAAAAAAATAAGAAAAAGATGGAATTTCACTAGAAAAGTAGCCATTTTGGAGATGTGAAAAAAATGCACTCTGGCGTACAGCAGTGTTATCATATTGTACACCAAAAGGTATTTTTGTATCCCATGTCAATAGGAGTCAACTCTTAAATTGAAAGAATTTGCTCCATAGGAGCAAATTCTTTCCTTAAAGGGTAAACCCCTTTTTTTCGTGGGACAGATCTTATAGAAAAGCAAACAGGCAGTCCAGTTTGAAAAATGGTGGGAAATCTGCCTGGTTTTCCTTTTCCCCTCAAGTAACCAAAATATATGTGACAAATATGTTCCCCTTTCTAACAGACTTTTATGTGACCAATAATTTTTTTTTTTTTTTCTTTTGAGGTTTAACATCCTCGTTAACTCTGTTTATGTCATTTTGGAGACGTTGCTTTCAATTTTGTGGGACTTTTACCCGACATTGAGATGAAATGACGTCTGAAGACCTGTCGCCCAATAAAACCAAGCTAGGTCTACATAATTGTTTAAGATTTATTGGGTTGATTTGCAGGATTGTTTGCGTCACAGTGTGAAACATTAATAAATTGAGCCAGCGCATTGCAAAATCTGCAAGAAGTCTTGAGCGACCAGCGAAGACTTAGATCAGCCTGCGCATTTGCGCAGTCCAATCAGAGTCTTTCGCTGATCGCATTTACCTACTGTAGGCTAATAGATGGGTGCACAGGTTAATTTGAGTCTCTGCTGATCGCACCGGTCTTATCGTAGGCTTTGTCATGCGCCAGCTCATTATTAAAAACATACATCTGATACATGTTATTAACATACCAATGCGATAAAAAGTATTAGATCTATTGCATGTTGTAAAAAATAGCCATCGGAAGAGATGGCAAATCCCCCGAGCAAAAGCCAAAATGGCCTTCAGAAGATTGTTCACCAATAGAAAGTGCAGGAGAATTAAACCAGCAATATATCACAAAAGTATTGCAGTTATGGCCATCACAATATTATACTGCCAGGGGAGATAACTAAAAAACCAGGGCACTCAGAATTGTGGTTCTTGCGCATGACATGCCTGCTTAAGCTCATGTATTTCTGTACAAAGTACCATCAATGTGTTCAAAGGGTATTGGAGATATGGTGATCACAAGCTGGTCATACTGTTATATTGGAAGGGTAGATAACTCAAATACCACAGCACCAACAGTTGTGGTTCTTGCACATGACACCCTTTCTGTACCTTGTATACAATTGCGCCAAGTTCCTTCAGTATATCTCAAAGGGTGTTGGTGTTATGGCCATCACAAGGTTATATTGTCAGGGGAGATAACTAAAAAACAAGAGCACCAAGAGTTGCAATTCTTGAGCATGACGCACCTGCTTAACCTATGTACATCTGCATCAAGTACCACCAATATATCTCAAAGGGTTTTGGAGATCCGGTAATCACTAGGTGGTCATACTGTTATATTGGAAGGGGAGATAACTCAAATATCATAGCACCCAGAGTTGTGGTTCTTAGGCATGAAGCGACGTCTCAACCTTGTATACAATTGTGCCAAGTACCATCAATATATCTCAAAGGGTATTGGAGTTATGGCCATCACAAGGTTATATTGTCAGGGGAGATAATTCAAAAACCAGGGCACCCAGAGTTGTGGTTCTTGCACGTGACACACCTGCTTAACCTCATGTACAACTGTACCAAGTACCATCAATATATCTCAAAGAGTATTGGAGATGTGGCCATCACAAGGTAGTGATTCTATATTATTGGAAGGTGAGATATCTCAAAAACCTTGGCACCCAGAGTTGTGGTTCTTGTGCATGACACACCGTCTCGGCCTTGTGAACAACTATGCCAGGTATCATCAATATATCTTAAAGGGTATCGGAGTTATGGCCATCACAAGGTAGTCACTCTATTTTATTAGAAGGGGATATTACTCAAAAACCATGGCAACCAGAGTTGTGGTTCTTGTGCATGACACACTGTCTCAGCCTTGTGAACAACTGTGCCAGGTACCATCAATATATCTCAAAGGGTATTGGAGTTATGGCCATCACAAAGTAGTCATTCTATTTTATTAAAAGAGGAGATAACTAAAAAAGTATGGCATCCAGAGTTCTGGTTCTTGCGCATGACACGCTGTCTCAGCCTTGTGAACAATTGTGCCAAGAACCATCAATGAATCTCAAAGGGTATAGGAGTTATGGCCATCACAAGGTTGCATCTACATATGGACGGACAGATGGATGGACGGATGTAAGCCTGATCGCTATATCCCCCGAACCTATTCGGTCGTTCAGGGGATAAAAAGTTGTCTTCTTTTCCTTATTCTCAATCCTTCAGGGTTCCTATAACCACCTCAGTGAGGCTATTCTAATCTTTGTTTTTAGTAGAAGACTAATCTTTACCTTCAGAATACTGTGAAATTGCAATTCCTTAATAAAAAGCTGCATTTATTAGGAGGGGTGAAAGTAAATTTATGCAGGTATCACAGTAATGTTCTATAAATAAAAGAAGAGACTTCATCAGACAGGTTTACATTCTGTGATGTATAGTCATCGACCTACTGAAGCGCTCGGAAAAATCACTACAGTCGTCTATTTTAAAATAGAAGTCCGTGTAGCAGTCTAGTATAGAAGGGAATTTAGTGAAACTTGATACATTGATAGATGGCCATTAGAGGCAGTGCAGAGTGCAAGAACCGTAACTCTCTCACAAGTAATAAGATTTATATCCCTTTTTATGCCCAGAACTTCAAAGCAGTTGGAGGGGCAATATGCTTCTGCTCTGTCTGTCTGTCCGTTACGCTTTAAGTACCTAGGTTAACTACAAATTGGCTTGAGCTAGGATCTAGAAATTTCATTTATGGCATGAGCATGAAAAATAAGCGGACCCTTATTTTTTAGCTCACCAGAGCTGAAGACTCCGGGGGAGCTCATAGGATAGGCAGTTGTCTGTCGTCTGGCGTCAACACTTTCAAACGACATCTCCTCTGAAGCCACTGGGCCGATTGGGCCCAAATTTAATCTCTAGCATCCTTTGGCTGGGGGTTTGAAAGTTTGTGTTTTTAGCTCACCAGAGCCGAAGGCTCCGGGGGAGCTTTTAGGATAGGCAGTTGTCCGTCGTCGTCTGCGTCGTCAACACTTTCAAACGACATCTCCTCTGAAGCCACTGGGCCGATTGAGTCCAAATTTCATCTGTAGCATCCTTGGGCTGGGGGATTGAAAGTTTGTGTTTTTTAAGAAAATTGGCCCATTAGTTTGGTTGCTATAGCAACTTAGAGCTCCCATAGACTTATAATGGGGAAAATTGAAAAATGGCATTAACTGCCAAGCCTTTGCAGATATTGGAACAAAACTTTCAAAGAAATGTTCCATAGGCGATCTACTATCTGCCGTATGATTTTAGGCCTTCTGCTCATTTTCGTTGGTTGCCATGGAAACCAAAATAAAAAAAATAGACAAAAAATACTTAAAAAATCATCTCCTCAGAAACCATATGCTCTAGGAGGCTGAGACTATATGAAAATATTCACCATATTTGCCTTTACAGGTTTTGTGTTTTTTTATGAAATTTGGCCTTTTAGTTTTGTTGCTATGGCAACTTAGAGTTTCCATTGACTTATAATGGGGTAAACTGAAAAATGGCATTTACTGCCAAGTCATTGCAGATATTTTGACAAAACTTACATAAACATGTTCCTTGAGTAAACTTCTCTCAGCCATATGCTTTTATGTCAACCTGGGGGCCCTTAGGTTGTGCCGGAGCCATGCCCCGCCCCCTCCGCTTCATAAAATGCCTTATATCTCAGAAACCTTACAGATCCCAACCCCTAAACCATATATATTCTTGTTCCTTATGATAAGATGCATTAAGTGACACCAACCTGGGGGTCCCCCCGGATGTGCCGGGGACATGCCCTGCCCCCTCTATTTCATAAAATGCCATTTATCTCAGAAACCATTGAGATCCCCACCACTAAACTATATATATTCTTGTTCCTTATGCTAAGATTTATTAAGTGACACCAACCTTGGGGCCCCCCCGGGATGTGCCGGGGACATACCCCACCCCCTCCACTTCATAAAATGCCATTTATCTCAGAAACCATTAAGATCCCCACCCCTAAACCATATATATTCTTGTTCGTTATGATAAGACACATTCAGTGATACCAACCTTGGGGTCTCTCTGGGGTGGGCTGGGGCCATGCCCCGCCCTTCCACTTCATAAATGCCATATATCTCAGAAACCATTAAGATCCCCACCCCTAAACTATATATATTCTTGTTTCTTATGCATTCAGTGACACCAATCTGAGGGTCCCCTAGGATGTGGCGGGGCTTATGCCCCACCCCCTCCACTTCGTAAAAGGCTGAATATCTCAGAAACCGTTCAGATCCCCACCCCTGAACCGCTTAAATTCTTGTTCCTTATGATAAGACGCATTCAGTGATACCAACCTTAGGGTCTCCCTGGCCGCACGGGGGCTATGCCCGACCCCTCCACTTCATAAAAGGCCCAATATCTCAGAAACAGTTCAGATCCCCACCCCTAAACCATATAAATTCTTGTTCCTTATGTTAAGATGCATTCAGTGATATCAACCTAAGGATCTCCCAGGCCGCACCAGGGCTATGCCCCAACCTTCCACTTCATAAAAGGTGATATATCTCGGAAACCCTTCAGATCCCCACCCCAAAACCATGTATATTCTTGTTTCTTATGAAAAGACGCATTCAGTGACACCAATCTGGGGGTCCCCTAGGATGTGCCAGGGCTATGCCCCACCCCCTGCACTTAGTAAAAGCTCAATATCTCAGAAACCGTTCAGATCCCCACCCCTAAAGCATATAAATTCTTGTTCCTTATGATAAGACGCATTCAGTGATACCAATCTAAGGGTCTCCCGGGCTGCACGTGGGCTGTGCCCCACAACTTCACTTCATAAAAGGTGATATGTCTCGGAAACCATTCAGATCCCCATCCCAGAGCCATATGTATTCTTGTTTCTTATGATAAGACACATTCATTGAAACCAACCTGGGGGTCCTCTGGGATGTGCCCGGGCCATGCCCAACCCCCTCCACTTCGTAAAAGGCTCAATATCTCAGAAACCATTCAGAACCCCCACCCCTAAACCATATATATTCTTGTTCCTTATGATGAGACACATTCAGTGATACCAACCTAGGGGTCTCTGGGGGTGTGCTGGGGCTATGCCCCACCCTTCCACTTCATAAAATGCCATATATCTCAGAAACTGTTCAGATCCCCACCCCTAAAATATGTATATTTGTGTTCCCTATAATAAGACTCATTCACTCACATCAATGCGCGGTCTCTATGTGCTAGGGCAACATGCTGATGCCATGGCCCACGCCACTACTTCATTAAAGGCCATATATCTCAGACACCATTAAGATCCCCACCTCATAATCATATATATTCTTGTTTCTTATGATTAGACACATTCAGTCACACAAACTTGGTGGTCCACAGGGGCCATTCCTCTCCTCATCATTATACCCCCGGCATACGAAGTATGCAATGGGGGTATATAGTTTTTGTCTTTTCCATCTGTCTTTCTGTCTGTCTGTGTGTCCGTAAACAATTATTTTGTGTCAAAGATATCTCAGGAACTGCTTCACATAGAAACTTGAAATTTTGCACACATGATCAGTATGACTACTTGTATTGTGGGAAAGAAAATAAGGGCCAAGGGTCAGGCCTTTTAGAGTTATTTCCCTTTGTAGTTCTTGCTGTTTAATAGTGTATATTTTTATTTTGTGTCAAAGATTTCTCAATAACTACTGTACATAGAAACTTGAAATTTTGCAAACATGATCAGTATGACTAGTTGTATTGGGGGAAAGAAAATAAGGGCCAAGGGGTCAGGTCTTTTAGAGTTATTTCCCTTTGTAGTTCTTGTTTCAGCTGAGGTGATGGCACTGGCCGGGGGTATACGTGCCCCACTGGGAACTTTTGTCTAGTTTCATAAGAGGGCCTCATATCTTGGAAACTGTTCATATCCCCACCCCTAAACAATATATTTTCTTGGTCCTTATTATAAGACACATTCAGCGACAACAATCTTGGCTTTCCTGGGGTCTGCCAGAGCCATGCTCCAACCCCTTAGCAGCTTAAAAGGCCTTATATCTCAGGAACAGTACACATCCCAACCCCTAAACCATATATATTCATGTGCCTTATGATAAGATGGATTCAGTGATACCATTCAGGGCTCTGTTGGGTCCATGTCTCATCCTTCCTCCTCATAAAAGGCCTAATATTTCAGATACAGAGTCCACATGGGTGCTCATTTTGAAATGGGGGTTTGTTTGGGAGACTTTATAATCAATAAATTAAAACCTGAAACCATACATGGCTGCCAGTGGGCAGTGTCCGCCTGAGTTCTGGTGAGCATTGTGGCCCATGGGCCTCTTGTTTATCAAAATCGGCTCATTAGTTTGGTTGCTATGGCAACTTGTAGTTTCCATAGACTTATAATGGGGAAAATTGAAAAATGGCATTTACTGCCTAGCCTCTGCAGGTATTTTGACAAAACTTTCATAGAAATCTTCCATAGGCAATCTACTATCTGCTGTATGTTTTTAGGCCTTCTGCTCATTTTTATTGGTTGCCATGGAAACCAAAATGCAAAAAATAGACAAAAAAATAATTGAAAAATTATCTCCTCAGAAACCATATGCTCTAGGAGGTTGAGCCTTAATGAAAATATTCACCATTTTTGCCTTTACAGGTTTTGTGTTTTTTTATGAAATTTGGCCTTTTAGTTTTGTTGCTATGGCATTTTAGAGTTTCCATTGACTTATAATGGGGAAAACTGAAAAATGGCATTTACTGCCAAGTCATTGCAGATATTTTGAAAAAACTTACATAAACATGTTCCTTGAGTAAACTTCTCTCAGCCATAATTATGCTTTTATGTCAACCTGGGGGGTTCCCTAAGCTGTGCCGGAGCCATGCCCTGCCCCCTCCACTTCATAAAATGCCTTATATATCAGAAACCTTACAGACCCCAACCCCTAAACCGTATATATTCTTGTTCCTTATGATAAGATGCATTCAGTGATACCAACCTTGGGGTCTCTCGGGGTTGCGCTGGGGCCATGCCCCACCCTTCCACTTCATAAATGCCATATATCTCAGAAACCATTCAGATCCCAACCCCTAAACTATATATATTCTTGTTTCTTATGATAAGACGCATTCAGTGACACCAGTCTTGGGGTCCCCTAGAATGTGGCGGGGCTTATGCCCCAACCCCTCCACTTCATAAAAGGCCGAATATCTCAGAAACTGTTCATATCCCCACCCCTAAACCATTTAAATTTTTGTTCCTTATGGTAAGACGCATTTAGTGATACCAACCTTAGGGTTTCCTTGGTCGCAAGGGGGCTATGCCCGACCCCTCCACTTCATAAAAGGCCCAATATCTCAGAAACCATTCAGATACCCACCCCTAAACCATATAAATTCTTGTTCCTTATGATAAGATGCATTCAGTGATAACAGCCTAAGGATCTCCCAGGCCGCACCAGGGCTATGCCCCAACCCTCCACTTCGTAAAAGGTGATATATCTCGGAAACTCTTTCTTATGATAAGACGCATTCAGTGACACCAGTCTTGGGGTCCCCTAGAATGTGGCGGGGCTTATGCCCCAACCCCTCCACTTCATAAAAGGCCGAATATCTCAGAAACTGTTCATATCCCCACCCCAAAACCATGTATATTCTTGTTTCTTATGATAAGACGCATTCAGTGGCACCAATCTGGGGGTCCTCTAGGATGAGCAGGGGCTATGCCCCTCCCCCTGCACTTGGTAAAAGCCCAATATCTCAGCTTTACTGGGGTCTGCCAGGGCCATGCTTCAACCCCTCTGCAGCTTAAAAGGAACAGTTCACATCTCAACCCCTAAACCTTATATGTTTATGCCTTATGATAAGATGGATTCAGTGATACCAGCCTGGGCTCTGTTGGGTCCATGTCTCATCCCTCCTCCTCATAAAAGGCTGAATATTTCAGATACATTTGGAAATGGGGGTTTGTTTGGGAGACTTTATAATCAATAAAATAAAACCTGAAACCATACATGGCTTTCAGTGGGCAGTGCCCGCCTGAGCTCTGGTGGGCATTGTGGCCCATGGGCCTCTTGTTTTCTTTTCCATCGGACTTGTCCTTGCGGAGTTATGCCCCTTTTTGGACTTCCGCATTTTGGCTATAGGGAAACCTTGTAAACAAAGTATCTGGAGAACCACTTGAGCTAGGCTCATGATATTTAGCATACAGTTTGGGTCTAATGTGTAGATGACCTGATTAACTTTTGACGAAATTCCGTAAATATTTAACGGAGTTATGCCCCTTTTTGGACTTATGCATTGTGGCTATAGAGAAACCTTGTGCGGGCCACGTGTGAGACGCCAAGTTCTGCAATGGAAGGTCAGGTGGTTTTTCTCCGGGTACTCCCGTTTTCGCCCACCTCTGATTAACGATCAGCTCGATATGAGTGAAATAATCTTGAAAGGGCCGTAAAACCCAAACCAAAAAATAAAAAAAAGAAACCTTGTGAACAACTTGAGCTAGGCTCATGATATTTGGCATACAGTTTGGGTCTAATGTGTAAATGAGCTGATTAACTTTTGACCAAATTCCGAACGGAGTTATGCGCCTTTTTCGACTTAAGCATTCTGGCTCTGGGGAAACCTTGTGAACAAAGTATCTGGAGAACCGCTTGAGCTAGGTTCATGATATTTGGCATACAGTTTGGGTCTAATGTGTAGATGACCTGATTAACTTTTGACGAAATTCCGAAAATATTTAATGGCGTTATGCCCCTTTTTGGACTTACGCATTGTGGCTATAGGGAAACCCTGTGAACAAAATATCTGGAGAACTGCTTGAGCTAGGCTCATGATATTTGGCATACAGTTTGGGTCTAATGACCAGATTAGCTTTTGATGCTGGAAATATTTAACGGAGTTGTGCTCCTTTTTGGACTTATGGATTGTGGCTATAAGGAAACCTTGTGAACAAAATATCTGGAGAACCACTTGAGCTAAGCTCATTATATTAGGCATACAGTTTGGGTCTAATGTTTAAATGACCTGATTATCTTTTGATGAAATTCTGAAACTATTTAATTGAGTTATGCCCGTTTTGGACTTGTGCATTGTGGCTATAGGGAAACATTGTGAACAAAATATCTGGAGAACCACTTGAGCTAGGCTCATGATATTTGGCATACAGTTTGGGTCTAATGTGTAGATGACCTGATTAACCTTTGATGAAATTCTGAAAATATTTAATGGAGTTATGCCCCTTTTTGGACTTAAACATTTTGGCTAAAGGGAAACCTTGTGAACAAAATAACTGGAGAACCACTTGAACTAGGCTCATGATATTTGGCAGTCTGTCCCCTGGGGCTGGGGGATTGAAAGTTTGTGTTTTTAATGAAAATCAGCTCATTATTTTGGTTGCTATGGCAACTTTGAATTTCCATATAATTATAATGGGGAAAATAGAAAAATGGCATTTACTGCCAAACCTTTTCAGATATTTTGAAGAAACTTTTGCACATTTATGCAAAAATATTCACTATAACATTAAAACATTTACAACCGCCATACTTATTTCAAGGTTTATTCTTAAGTGCACATTTTTAGCTCACCAGAGCCGAAGGCTCCGGGGGAGCTTAAAGTAAAGGCATTGGTCCGTCGTCGTTGTCTTCGTCAACATTTTCAAACAGCATCTCCTCTGAAACTACTTGGCCAACTGAAACCAAATTACATGTGGAGCCTCTGTGGGAAGGGGGAACGAAAGTTTGTTTGTGAGGACTGGGTCACATGACCAATATGGCCGCCATGCCCATATATGGTAAAAACCTTTAAAAATCTTCTTCTCAAGAACCGAATGGCCGATGTTCTTGAAAACTTGGTATGCAGCATCGGGGACTCGGGCCCTACCAAGTTTGTTCAAATGATGACCTTTGGTTGACCTTGACCTGTTTTACGTCAAGGTCAAATATGGTCACTTAGACATTTGTTTTGAAAAAAGGCAAAACAGTGGAATTGACAAAATTCTGAAAATATTTAATTGAGTTATGCCCCTTTTTGGACCTATGCATTGTGGCTATAGGGAAACCTTGTGAACAAAATATCTGGAAAACCGCTTGCTAGGCTCATGATATTTGGTATACAGTTTGGGTCTAATGTGTAGATGACCTGATTAACTTTTGATGAAATTCTGAAAATATTTAATGGAGTTATGCCCCTTTATGGACTTATACATTTTGGCTATAGGGAAACCTTGTGAACAAAATAACTTGAGAACCACTTGAGCTAGGCTCATGATATTTGCAGTCTGTTTGCTAATAAGGCATAGATGACCTGAATAACTTTTGTTTAAAATCTGTTAATATTTAACAGGTTTATTTTTAATTATACCCCCAACTTAGAAGAAGTTGATGGGGCAGATTGGTTCTGCTCTGTCCGTCTGTTACACTTTAAGTAAACTACAGAATGGCTTGAGCTAGGATCTTGAAATTTCATATATGGCATGAGCATGAAAAAAAAAGCGGACCTGTATTTTGAGCTCACCAGAGCCGAAGGCTCTATGGGAGCTTTTAGGATAGGCATTTGTCCATCGCGTCGTATGTCGTATGTCTGGCATCAACACTTTCAAACGACATCTCCTCGGAAGCCACTAAGCTGATTGGGCCCAAATTTTTTCTGTAGCATCTTTGGGCTGGGGGATCGAAAATTTGTGTTTTTAATGAAAATCAGCTCATTATTTTGGTTGCTATGGCAACTTAGAGTTTCAATAGAATTATAATGGGGAAAATAGAAAAATGGCATTTACTGCCGAACCTTTGCAGATATTTTGACGAAACTTTTATTGAAATATTCCTGGAGTGAACATGCTTTTATGCCAACCTGGGGGTCCCCCAGGGTGTGCCGGGGCCATGCCCCACCCCCTCCAGTGCATAAAAGGCCATATATCTCAGAAGCCATTCAGAATTCCCACCCCTAAACCATATATATTCTTTTTTGATATGCCCAGGCCATGCCCTACCCCCTTCACTTCATAAAAGGCCCAATATCTCTAAAACTGTTTAGATCCCCACCCCATAACCATATATATTCTTGTTCCTTATGAAAAGGCATTCAGTGATACCAGCCTAAGGGTTCCTCAGGGTGTGCCGGGGTCATGCCCCACCCCCTCCACTTTATAAAAGGCAATATATTTCAGAAGCCATTCAGATCCCCACCCCAAAACCATATATATTCTTGTTTCTTATGATAAGACGCATTCAGTGACACCAACCTGGTGGTCTCCTGGGATGTGCCTGGGCCTTGCCCCATCCCCTCCACCCCATTAAATGCCCAATATCTCAGAAACAGTTCAGATCCCCACCCCTAAACCATATATATTCTTGTTCATTATGATAAGATACATTCAGTGATTTCAACCTAGGGGTCACCCGGGTGCGCCGGGGCCATGTCCCACCCCTCCACTTCATAAAAGGCGATTTATCTCAGAAACCTTTCAGATCACAACCCCAAATCCATATATATTCTTGTTTCTTATAATAAGACACGTTCAGGGACACCAACCTAGGGGTCCTCTGGGATATGCCCCGCCCATGCCCTACCCGCTCCACTTCATAAAAAGCCCAATATCTTGAAAACTGTTTAGATCCCCACCCCATAACCATATATATTCTTGTTCCTTATGAAAATGCATTTAGTGATACCAACCTAGGGGTTCCTCAGGGGGCGCCGGGGACATGCCCAACCCCCTCCACTTTATTAAAGGCGATATATTTCAGAAGCCATTCAGATCCCCACCCCAAAACCATATATATTCTTGTTTTTTATGTTAAGACACATTCAGTGACACCAACCTGGGGATCCCCTGGGATGTGCCCGGGCCATGCCCCACCCCTCCACTTCATAAAAGGCGATATGTGTCAGCAACCATTCAGATCCCCACCCCAAAACCATATATATTCTTGTTCCTTATGATAAGATGCATTCAGTGACACCAACTTGGGCGTCCCCTGGGATGTGCCCTGGCCATGCCCCACCCCTCCACTTTGTATTAGGCCCAATAGCTCAGAAACCATTTTGATCCCCATCCCTAAACCGTAAATACTCTTGTTCGTTTTGATAAGACACACTAGGGGTCTCCCAGAGTGCGCTGGGGCCATGCCACAACCCTCCACTTAAAAAAATGACATATATCTCAGAAACTGATCGGATCCCCACCCCTAAGGCATGTATATTTGTGTTCCTTTTGATAAGACTCATTCAGTCACATCAACCTTGGGTGTATTTATGCTAGGGCAATTTGTTGATGCCTTGGCCCACCCTTCCACTTCATAAAAGGTCATATATCTCAGACACCATTAAGATCCCCACCTCATAATCATACGCGGGCCATTCCTCTCCACTTCACTTCATAAGAAGGCCTCATGTCTCAGAAACAGTTCAGATCCCCACTCCTAAACAATATATTTTCTTGGTCCTAATGATAAGACACATTCAAGGACAACAATCTTGGATTTCCTGGTGTCTGCCAGGGCCATGCTCCGACCCTTCCACAGCTTAAAAGGTCTTATATCTCTGGAACTGTACACATCCCCACCCCTAAACCATATATATTCTTGTTCCTTATGATAAGACACATTCAGTGATACCAACCTGGGCTCTGTTGAACCCATGTACCACCCCTCCACTTCATAAAAGGCCTAATATTTCAGATACAGAGTCCACATGGAATGGGGGCTCATTTGGGAGACTTTATAATCGATAAATTGAAACCAGACATGGCTGTCAGTGGGCAGTGCCCACTTGAAATCTGGTGAGCATAGTGGCCTGTGTGCCTCATGTTTTTTTGTTGTTTTTTTAATGTGAATGTCATATTTATTGATTCAAAATTTCCTGACAGGAATACATATATCAGTTCAACAGATATACATACAAATGTCTAAAGGTTGGATGTTGGCTCAGCCTTTATTTATACTCTCCTTTCATGATGGTGCTATAAACATATACATATGCATATAAGTTACCTATATAGATTTACCTTTTTCAAATGGCCCCTGTCCATCAGAGCTTGGAGAAACAGATTTGGCTGCAAGGTGTTACCAGGCAGAGCTGAAATTGACCATACAAGAATACTGGTAAACCCTTAGAATGTTTAAGCCTGTCCAGGCAAAGTGGTCCGAGTCAGACCAACCATGCATATAAACCCTATTGGTTTCATTTTGTGGCCGGGCTTGAGGTGTCATTTCATCTCAGTGTCGGGATAAGTCCCACAAAATTGGTTGCAATGTCTGCTAAATGACCTAAATAATGGTGACAGGGATGTTAAACATCAAAACTCAAACAAACAGAAAGCATATACAAGGACAACAAATGAACTACATGTGTATTATTATAGCCCCGCTTGAAAAGTGGGGCTTGAAAAGTGGGGCTATATTGGATTTGCCCTGTCATTCCGTAATTCTGTAATTCCGTAATTCTGTAATTCTGTAATTCCGTAATTCCGTTATTCCGTTATTTTTTCGTCACAGTTTTCCCCGAAACTAAGAGAGCTAGAAAACTAAAACTTTGTATACACGTGGACAATGGGTGCCTCCACGGACCTTACCGAAATAATGACCAAGGGCCCATAACTCTTGGAGTTATCTCCCCTGATAGGTTTTTTTAAATGAAAATGTTTGGTCACAGTTTTCTCAGGAACGAAAGAAGCTAGAAAGCTCAAACTTTGCATAAATGTGGACAATGGGTGGATATAGGGAGCTTACCAAAATAATGGCCAAGGGCCCATAACTGTTGGAGTTATCTCTCCTGATAGGTTTTTTAAATAAATGAAAATATAGGTTTTTTTTAAATGAAAATGTTTGGTCACAGTTTTCTCAGGAACTAAAGAAGCTAGAAACCTCAAACTTTGCATAAATGTGGACAATGGGTGGATATAGGGAGCTAACCAAAATAATGGCCGAGGGCCCATTACTTTTGGAGTTATCTCCCCTGATAGTATAGTTTTTTTTAATAAATGAAAAGGTTTGGTGACAGTTTTCTCAGGAACTAAGAAAGCTAGAATACTGAAACTTTGTATGAACATGAAAAGTGGGTGGATGTATGGCCCTTACCAAAATAATGGCCAAAGGCCCATAACTCTTGGAGTTATCTCCCCTGATAGGATATTTTCTGCAAGTAAAAAAATCATTTCACTTTTCTAACCATCAAACCATGAAAAATATTTTCGATACAGTTTTCTGAGGTACTAAGAAAGCTAGAAAGCTGAAACTTTGTATAAACATGAACATTAGGTGGATGTAAGTAAATAATGGCCAACAACATTACTCTTGGGGTTATCTCCCCAGCAAAGAAAAAAAAAAATATTAAAGTTTTCTCTGGAACTAAGAAAGCTCCCCTGATAGGTTAAAAGCTTTTAGAGTCAATGTGTCTTACTCCTCTGATAGCGCTATAGCGGGGCTATAGTCAGATCCTCTGACAGCTCTAGTTTGTTTTTGAAAATTGTATAAGTACTAACCAAGATAATCCAATTTTAGATATAGTTAGTTTGCATAATTTATGCAGATTTATGCAAAAATATGAACTATAACATTAAAACCTTTACAACCGCCATACTTATTTCAAGGTATATTCTTAAGTGCACATTTTTAGCTCACCAGAGCCGAAGGCTCCGGGGAGCTTCTAGTATAGGCATTGGTCCGTCGTCGTCGTCGTCAACATTTTCAAACAACATCTCCTCTGAAACTACTTGGCCAATTGAAACCAAATTACATGTGGAGCCTCTGTGGGAAGAGGGAACGAAAGTTTGTTCGTGAGGACTGGGTCATATGACCAATATGGCCGCCATGCCCATATATGGTAAAAACCTTTAAAAATCTTCTTCTTAAGAACCGAATGGCTGATGTTCTGGAAAACTTGGTATGCAGCATCGGGGACTCGACCCTACCAAGTTCAAATATGGTCACTTAGACATTTGTATGGAAAAAGGCAAAACAGTGGATTTTTCTGATTGCATGGTAGCTAGTGGCATCAGAAATGATATTTGCACTCAGCTGAATAGAATTTTGTCAGTTCCAAAGGTCAGGGTCCTTTACTGACCTTTGTCCGGGAAGACTCAGATTCAGTATTTTTATCATCTTCTCAACTTAAACTGCTGGGTCCATTGAAACCAAATTACAAGTGGATCTCTGTAGGAAGGGGGAACGAAAGTTTGTAAGGACTGGGTAACATGACCAATAAGGCCGCCATGCCCATATATGGTAAAAACATTTAAAAATCTTTTTCTCAGGAACCAAATGGCCGCTGACCTTTGTCCTTGATGGCTCAGATTCAGTTTTTTAATCTTCTTCTCTACTCATACTGCTAGGTTGATTGAAACCAAATTACATGTGGCGTTTCTATGGGAAGGGGGAATGAAAGTTTGTTCGTAAGGACTGGGTTACATGACCAATATGGCTGCCAGGACCATATATGGCAAAAACCTTAAAAAAAACTTCTACTCAGGAAACAAATGGCCCATGACCTTGAAACTTAGTATGCAGCATCAGGGACTCGGACACTACCAATTTTGTTCAAATGATGACCTTTGGTTGACCTTGACCTGTTTATACATCATGGTCAAGTTTGGTCACATAGACAATTGTATGGAAAAAAGGCAAGACAGTGGATTTTACTGATTTCAGGGTGGCCTTTTCTTGTCACATGACCAAGATGGGCATCTTGCCTGTATATGGTATAAACCACATGACCTCTGGTGAGTGAAGTGGCCCATGGGCCTCTTGTTTTTCTTTTCCGTCGGACTTGTCCTTTAGGAGTTATGGACCTTTTTTGTCTTATACATTGTGGTTATAGGGAAACCTTGTGAACTAAATATCTGGAGAACCGCTTGAGCTAGGCTCATGATATTTGGCATACAGTTTGGGTCTAATGTGTAGATGACCTGATTAACTTTTGACGAAATTCTGTAAATATTTAACGGAGTTATGCCCCTTTTTGGACATGCATTGTGGCTATAGGGAAACCTTCTCAACAAAATATCTGGAGAACCGCTTGAGATAGGCTCATGATATTTGGCATACAGTTTGGGTCTAATGTGTAGATAACCTGATTAACTTTTGATGAAATTCTGAAAATATTTAATGGAGTTATGCCCCTTTTTAGACTTATGCATTGTGGCTATAGGGAAACCTTGTGAACAAAATATCTGGTGAACCGCTTGAGCTAGGCTCATGATATTTGGCATACAGTTTGGGTCTATTGTTTGGATGACCTGATTAAGGTTCTTCCCTAAGAATGTCAGTCCGTCCGTTACGCTGTAAGTACCTAGGTAAACTACAGAATAGCTTGAGCTAGGATCTTGAAATTTCATATAAAGCAAGAGCATGAAAAATAAGCGGACCCGTATATTTTTTCTTTTCGGTCGGACTTGTCCTTGCGGGGTTGTGTCCCTTTTTAGCTCACCTGAGCCAAGGACTCAGGGTGAGCTATTGTGATCGGTCACCGTCCGTCGTCCTCGTCATCCGTCCGTCTGTTCACAATTTCTTCAAACAACATCTCCACCTGAACCACTGAACAGATTTGGATATTACTTGGCAGAAATAACCCTTAGGTGGTCCTCTCTCAAAGGTGTTCGTAGAATTCAATTCAATGCAGAACTCTGGTTGCCATGGCAACAAAAGGGAGAAAACCTTTAAAATTTTCTTGTATGAAACTAGAAGGCCCAGGTCATTGATATTTGGTTTGAAGCTTCTTATAGTGGACCTCTACCAAGATTGTTCAAATTATAGTCCTGGGACCAAAAATGACCCCGGGGTGGGGCAAACCAGTTTTACATAGGGTTATATAGGGAAAACCTTTAAAAATCTTCTTGTCTGAAACCAGAAGGCCCAGGTCTTTGATATTTAGTATGAAGCTTCGTCTAGTGGACCTTTACCAAGATTGTTCAAATTATTGCCCCGGGGCCAAAAATGGCCCGGCCCCGGGGCCCACTGGTTTTACATAGGTTTATATAGGGAAAACCTTTAAAAATCTTCTTGTCTGGAACCAGAAGGCCCAGGTCTTTGATGTTTGGTATGAAGCTTCATCTAGTGGACCTCTACCCCGATTGCTCAAATTATTGCCCTGGGGCCACAAATGGCCCCCGCCCAGGGCCCACTGGTTTTACATAGGCTTATGTTGGGAAAAGCTCAAAAAATCTTCTTGTCTTGAACCAGAAGGCCTAGGTCATGATGTTTGGTATTAAGCTTCATCTAGTGGACCTCTACCAAGGATGTTCAAATTATTGCCCTTTGGCCAAAAATGGCCCCGCCCCGGGGCCTACTGGATTTACATAGGCTTATATAGGGAAAACCTTTAAAAACCTTCTTGTCTGGAACCAGAATGCCCAGGTCTTTGATGTTTGGTATGAAGCTTCATCTAGTGGACCTCTACCAGGATTTTTCAAATTATTGCCCTTGGGCCAAAAATGGCCCCGTCCCCGGGCCTCCTGGATTTACATAGCGTCCCCTCAGCGCAAGACTGCAGTAACTCCGTGTTTTGGTGAAAATGAGTTTTTTACAGAAATGGAAATAATTGTTAATCATACACATCCTGTAAAAATCTTGTGGTCCTTTGATAAACCATTTTCAAAATATTTGAAATTGAAAAAAAGTTGTATCTCAACGACCAGTATTTCGGAATGCAATACTGCAGTATCTGTAGATACAACACTATTGCATTTATTTTTTTTAATTTTTCTATTTTTTATTTTTTGCAACACTGCAGTAACTCTAGATACAACAGTATTGCATTAACATATATTTCTTTTCAGATAATGCAACACTGCAGTAACTCTACATACAACTGTATTGCATTTTTATGTTTGTCTTTCCGGCAAGAAACTTGAATGCAAGACTGCGGTAACTCAACATACAACAGTATTGCATTCATTTTTTATCCTGCCTTAATGTTCAAGTTAAATGCAATACAGTGGTAACTTGTTTGTTTGTACTGGAGTTTAATGGCCCAGTCCACACCTTTTAGGTCATTTTTGAGCCAGTCAGTTTACCTGTCCACACTTTTCCTGGGCAGGCTTATATGTAAGCGGTTAACCAGTACAGTGCACATTCTTTCGCCAGAAACTAACAACTGCCCTTCTTGAATCAGCGGAAGGGGCAGAATTACCATAGAAAGGATTTCCATGAAAGAAAGTTGCGGACCCAAGCAGGTTATCAAACCCGCGTCCTCCTGATCACCAGTCAGACGCGCATCCCACTGAGCTACCAAGGCTGGTTTCAGTGGTAACTTAATTCACAGTATGGCATTGCATGAATATTTATTTCAAAATCACACCAAATCCTGTTTGAAAGGCCAAGGACATGTTTATTTTACACAACTGTAATCTTATTCAGCATTTTTGTACAAGAAAATGCAGAACTTTCCTCTTTAAATTTTATCAAACTAAATAATGATTGCTCCCTCTCTATGACCTTCACCTTAACCGGTTGTTTTGAGCAGGAAGATTTGAACCATACCAGCAAATAAGATGATGAAAATGAAACCTTTTAAGAGTTCACACAAAACTCAACATTTCTTGCAATTATAAACTTTGGGATGCTGACTGTGAAGAAATGTTGTCTCTCACACTTTTTTTTTTCAATTTTCTCAGAGAGGCACCATGATTCAAAAAAAGTATTTCAAACAATCCTAAAACAAAACTGTGGTTAAAAATAGCACTGCTTGGTTGTACTAGAAAGCAACAGGTAATTATGCCCCTACAAGGAATAGCATAAGGGCATTTTTGTGGTGTCCAAAATCTTAGGAGTTTTACAGTATTGCTGATGACCTTTGTCCGCGGCCTGCAGGCCATAACTCCTAAACCCTATGGAATATTTTCACGAAACATCACAGCAGCATGAACCATATCATGAAGATGTGTTGCAAGCAAGGAAAAAAAACTCTTGCTCACTTGGGTTTTGAATTATCTTCCCTTGACTTAATTCAGTTATTGTAATTAATGGTCCTCTATTTACAATCTCGTTAATGATCTTTGTCTTTTTGATTGATTGATTTGAGGTTTAATGTCCCCGTCAATACTGTACAGGTCATTTTGGAGACGTTGCTTCCAATTTTGTGGGACTTTTATCCGACATTGTGATGAAATGACATCTCAAGCCCTGTCGCCCAATGAAACCAATAGGGTTTAGAAGCATGGAGGGTCAGACTCATACTACTTTGCCTGGGCAGTCTTAGATTCTCTAAGCAGTTTACCAGTTCTAATGTGCTGTCAGTTTCAGCTCTGCATGGAAGCATCATGCTGCCCATATATTTCTTTAAGCCCCGTTGGGTGGGGGCTATAATGATCTTTGTCTAATTTGCGAATTTAACCTGTTGTGTACAGACTCTTCCATTACTATATGTTGGACAAAGCCCATTTGTCATTTAAGGGGTGTAAGGCATATTTTCTTTTTCTTTCTCATTTTTATTTAATTTTTGAAGGAAAATCCTATTAACAAGTAGAGCAGACCCTGATCAGACACCATGTTCTGTTGCATCTGATCTGGGCCTGCACTGTTTGCCAGGCCACACCTTTTAGGAGTTTCCCACCTACAATAGGTTATTATAGAATGGATTTCAAGTTGGAAGTGTCCATTTCAGTGACTCAGGAGTGATTGGGTTAAGGCTGAATGCTATCACTGTACAGAATGCTGTTGGTTTTTTATCCCTTCAACACTATATAAGTGCGGGCCTCCGTGGTCTAGTGTATAAGAGCTCTGACTCTTAATCATTAGGTCTCTCACTGCTGTGGGTTCGAGTCTGGCTTGGGTCACATGTGAAACGCCAAGTTCTGCAATGGAAGGTCAGGTGTTTTTCTCTGGATACTCCGGTTCTCTCCCACCTTTGATTATTGATCAGCTCAATATGAGTGAAATAATCTTGAAAGGGCCATACCACCAACCCCCTCCCCCCCCAAAAAAACTACATAGGTCATTTTCGAGATGTTGCTTCCAAATTTGTGAGCCTTTTACCCAACAATCTTGTTAATGATCTTTGTCTTTTTGATTGATTGGTTTGAGGTGTAATGTCCCCGTCAACACTGTATAGGTCATTTTGGAGATGTTGCTTCCAATTTTGTGGGACTTTTACCCGACATTGAGATGAAATGACATCTCAAGCCCTGCCAACCAATGATACCAATAGGGCTTATAAGCATGGATGGTCCAACTTGCACCGTTTCGCCTGGGCAGGCTTAGATCCTCAAAACGGTTTAGCAGTACTTGTGTGCGGTTGGTTTCAGGTCTGCGTGGAAGCATCATGCAGTCCATATATTTCTTCAAGCTCTGGTGCTTGCTTGTATGGTTTATAAATTATCTGCACATGGTAAAATTCAATTCAGTGCAACGCTGAAAGTTACTGACAGTGCCATAGCTCCTAAGCGGTATTAAAAGAATATATTCATGAAAATGAAGTGTCACAGGTCCATGCATAAATCAAAGCACTGACAGTATGCAGTCTGGTGATTTGATTGTCTGTGAATTCTAAAGGTTTGGGAAATAGTCCAGGACTGAGATTTAAACTGTTTCATTCAACTAAAAAATTCCAGTTTTTAAGCAAATAGGGCAGATCTTGATCAGATGCCACAGCCTGCGGCATCTGATCTGTCTCTACACTGTTTGCCAAGCCCAGATAAGCCTTTTTAGTCTTACCCAACACTCTTACCTCATGGCGGCTATTTTCTATTAAAAGTTATTCTGACAAGTCAGTGACAGTCACATGGACTTAACCACTGAACAGCTTTTTTTCTTAGTAACTTAGGGTCAATTGACAATCAATCAACCAAAGTTTAGCAGCGTTATCGTACTTTATGAGGTCAGAGCCCGGGTCAGAGTAAGTGTGCATGTTACCTGTAAAATATTTACTGGAATCAACTGTTGGGTTTGGCAAACAGTGTAGACCCAGATCATATGCCATAGATCAGGATCTACAGTGCAGGAATAATGGAAGGAGGGACTATTCAGGATGGGACTGGGGTCATCGGAGGACAGGACAGGAGTCATGGGTGGAGGGATGGGAGAAGGGACTGTTCAGGACAGCGCAGGAATAATGGGAGGAGGGACTATTCAGGATGGGGCAGGAGTTATGGGAGAAGGGGTGGTTCATGACAGGATAGGAGTCTTCAGTGGAGGGATGGGAGAAGGGATTGTTCAGGACAACACGGGAATAATGGGAGGAGGGCATTTTCAGGATGGGACAGGAGTTATGGGAGAAGGGGTGGTTCAGGACAGGACAGGAGTCTTCAGTGGAGGGATGGGTAAAGGGATTGTTCAGGACATCACAGGAATAATGGGAGGAGGGCATTTTCAGGATGGGGCAGGAGTCATGGGAGAAGGGGTGGTTCAAGACAGGACAGGAGTCAAGGATGGAGGGATTGGAGGAGGGACTGTTCAGGACAGCCCATGAATAATGAGAGGAGGGACTACAATGTCATTTTTTCAGGATGGGACAAGAGTCATGAAGGATGGATGGTTCAGGGCAGGGCAGCATTGATTGAAAGAGGAAAAGTTCAGGACAGTGATGGAGTCATGGGAGGAGGGATGGTTCTGGGCAGGGCAGCATTGATTGAAAGAGGGACAGTTCAGGACAGTGCAGGAGTAATTGTAGGAGGGACTATTCAGGATGGGACAGGAGTCATGGGAGGAGAGATGGTTCAGGACAGGGCAGAAGTCGGACTATTCAGGATGGGACAGGGGTCATGGGAGAAGGGGTGGTTCAGGGCAGGACAAGAGTCATGGGTGGAGGATGGGAGAAGGGACTGTTCAGGGCAGGACAGCAATAATTAGAGACTTGACTATTCAGGATGGGGCAGGAGTCATGGAAAAAGGGACAGGACTTGGGAGGGACTACATGTATTCAGAATGGGGCACTGGAGCCATGGAATGATGGATGGCTCAGGGCAGGGCAGCAGTGATTGAAAGGGGAACAGTTCAGGACCGTGATGGAGTCACGGGCGGAGGGATGGTTCAGGACAGGGTAGGATTTATGGAAGAAGGGACAACTCATGACAGTGCAGGAATAATGGGATCATGGACTGTTCAGGATGGGACAGGGCTCATGGGAGAAGAGGTGGTTCATGACAGGACAGGAGTCATGGGTGGAGGAATGGGGGAAGGGACTGTTCAGGATAGTCCAGGAATAATGGAAGGATGGACTGCATGTATTCTGGATGGGGCAGGAGTCATGGAAGGGTGGATGGTTCAGGGCAGGGCAGCAGTGATTGAAAGAGGGACAGTTAAGGACAGTGCAGGGGTAATGGGAGGAGGGACTATTCAGGATGGGGCCGGAGTCATGGGAGGAGAGATGGTTCAAGACAGGGCAGGAGCCATTGGATGAGGGATGGTTCAGGACAGGGTAAGAGTTATGGAAGAAGGAACAATTCATAACAGTGCAGGAATAATGGGAGGAGGGACTATTCAGGATTGGATAGGGGTCATGGGAGAAAGCATGCTTCTGGACATGGCAGGAGTCATGGGTGTATGTATGAGAGAAGGGACTGTTCAGGATAGCAAAAGATTAATGTGAGGTGGGACAATTCAGGATGGGACAGGGATCATGGAAGGAGGGATGGTTCAGGACAGG
Organism: Lucinisca nassula; assembly: GCA_963580285.1. Taxonomy (NCBI): domain Eukaryota; kingdom Metazoa; phylum Mollusca; class Bivalvia; order Lucinida; family Lucinidae; genus Lucinisca; species Lucinisca nassula. The sequence goes on along the minus strand of OY757019.1, from coordinate 65,401,053 downwards.
AGAGTTCAGGATAGTGCAGAAGTAATGGGAGGAGGGACTATTCAGGACGAGGCAGGAGGGATGGTTCAGGACAGAGTAGGAGCTATGGGAGAAGGGACAATTCACAGCAGTACTGGAATAACGGGAGGAGGGACTATTCAGGATGGAACAAATGTCATATGAGAAGGGATGGTTCAGATCAGGGCAGGAGTTAAGGGAGGAGGGATTGTTCAAGATAGGGGGATGGAATTATATGAGGAGGGATGATTTAGCACAGGGTAGGAGTTATGGTAGAAGGGATAGTTCAGGACAGGGCAAGATTTATGGGAGGAGGGACAGTACAGGATGGTACAGGAGGTATGGGTGGAGTAATTATTCAGGACAGGGCAGGTGGACAGGCCAGGTGCTACGGGAGGAGGAGCAGTACAGGATGGGGCAGGAGTTATGGTGGGGGAGGGATAGTACAGGATATGGCAGGTGTTATAGGAGGAGGTATTGCTCATGACAGGACAGGAGTTATGGGAGGAAGGTTAGTACAGGAAGGGATATGAGTCATGGGAGAAGGTATGATCTAGGACAAGACAGGGGTTATGGGTGGAAGGTCAGTACAGGAAGGGACAGGAGTCATGGGAGAAAGTATGATCTAGGACAGGACAGGAGTTATGGGAGGAAGGTAAGTACAGGAAGAGACAGGAGTCATGGGAGAAGGTATGATCTGGGGCAGGACAGGAGTTATGGGAGGAAGGTTAGTACAGGAAGGGACAGGAGTCATGGGAGAAGGTATGATCTAGGGCAGGACAGGAGTTATGGGAGGAAGGTTAGTACAGGAAGGGACAGGAATCATGGGAGAAGGTATGATCTAAGGCAGGACAGGAGTTATGGGAGGAAGGTTACTACAGGAAGGGACAGGAGTCATGGGAGAAGGTATGATCTAGGGCAGGACAGGAGTTATGGGAGGAAGGTTAGTACAGGAAGGGACAGGAGTCATGGGAGAAGTATGATCTAGGACAGGAGAAGAGTTATTGGAGGAAGGTTAGTACATGAAGGGGCAGGAGTTATGGGAGAAGGCATTATTCAGGGTAGGAGTTATAGTAGGAGAGATAGTACAGGATTGGGCAGGAGGCATGGGGGAGGGACAGGGAGTTACGGGAGAAGGGACAATACAGGACAGGACAGGAGTAATAGGAGGTATGGTTGAAGACAGGACAGGAGTTATTGTAGGGGCAGTACAGTATAGGCAGGTGTTAAGGGAGCAGGTAAGGTTCAGCACAGGACAGGAGTTATGGGAGGAGGGACAGTACAGTTCTTAGTCAAATTTAACCCTTCAAATATTTACTATTTTTAGTAAGTTGGTTGACAAAAAGTTCTTGGTCTTCTGTATTGTGTTAAGTCACAGTCTCATTGTTACGTGGTGAGTGTTAGTTTCACGGTGAAGGCAATTGGAAGTGAGAAGGCTATATAGCAGCACTGGAACTAAAAACAGACAAAATTACTGAAGAATTTTGGACACCCAAATCTGTTATTGTAATCATTCAAAATTTGAACATTGTGGTTTTACCATAGAAGTGTTTAAATGGCAGACAGTGGCTATACTGATTAGACTGTTCCATATGAGAAATCGGATCTGGGTCTGCTCTGTTTGTCCATGCTTTTCCTGCCTGAAAAGTTAGGATCTTTTCAGTATGCAGCTGTGTTGTATAAAACATGCTTTGCTGACTTTTGTTACAAAGAGATACAGTGTATAACCAAGGGTTTATAATTTAATGGCTAAAAAAACAAAACAAAACAAAATCCATTCAGAAAATATGAATCATCGATTTTTTGGTTTCTTGCTTTTAATACTAATTTGAGCCCATACATCACAATGGAAAAGTTTTAGACCTGACCCTCCGCTGACTTCTCCAGTAAGTCGCATGCCTCTGCGACAGTCAGGAAAGGCTGTGATTATATGGAGAAAATTGCAAAATCTAAATTTTCTTTCATGGACTAAGATATTCTGACAGGTTCGGCACACCCTTTTAAACCATATATAGAAGTGGTCACTGCTCTTGTAAATTACTAGGGCGTCTATGTTTTATTTGCACGGTCACTTCATGGAAAATCATAAGCTGTGACAGCACGTCTGATATCAGTATAATTCTTATTGACCACTGTTGAGTGTTGACAACACATCGCAGTTTATACTTTATACTTGACAGACCTCCGTGGCCTAGTGGATAAGAGCGCTGATTCTTAATCATTAGGTCTCTGACCGCTGTGAGTTCAAGCCTACATGTACAGGTAGCTGGGGTCACATGTGAGATGCCAAGTTCTGCAGGTGTTGTTTCTCCGTGTACTTCGCCCACCCCTGATTAACGATCGACTCGATATGAGTGAAATAATCTTGAAAGGGTCGTAAAAACAAAACAAAAAAAATACTTTAAACTTAAAGGAATGCCACAGACTGGGGTTTGCAGGGGTATACTTTATTTTTCTTATGTCTGCTCAAAAACATAAGATGTAGGTACTCGTTAGAACCGCCTCATCGTGTACCCACGATCTATGTTTTGTGCAGGTATAAGAATATCACAATTGTTCATCTTAAAATCTTCATTTTTGGTGGTAAAATTTATATTGTATTTGTATAGCCGTGTTTTCGTAATGTGATTTACACTCAAAAGCACCCAGAGCTCATACTCAGTGTGTCTCAAAGTACTCGTAAGGACTCTGACTGCACTTGATCTTAATGGTCACTATAGTAATGAGGGAATAGGGTTTTCCAAAAGAACTGTAGTGTATCTAATATCCATTTTGTTCATTTTTATGTCTTTCTTGCACCAGATACAACACTTTTGCATGTGAGATCAAGTAGATAATGAGTCAAAGATTAAGTGCAACACTGTTGTAAGTGCAGTTACAACAGTCTTGCGTTGAGGCTTTGACATAATTTTTTAAAGCAACACTGTCGTAAGTGCAGTTACAACAGTGTTGCATTCAAAAAGTGATCATATCAACAGTTTTATTTATGCAATACTGTTGTATCTTATATTTTGATTAATTACTGTTCTCAGATTAAATGTTAACATAAAAATCACACTGTATTTTATTTCTAACCCTTTTATTGTGCAGTTAAGCATATATTACTGCAGACTGTCCACAAACAAGAAAATATCACAGTTTTTTGTCTCTCCTGAAAATTTTTCAAAAACTGAGTTACTGCAGTCTTGCACCAAGGGGACGATAGGCTTATATAGGGAAAACTTTTAAAAACCTTCTTGTCTGGAACCAGAAGGCCCAGGTCTTTGATGTTCGGTATGAAGCTTCATCTAGTGGACCTCTACCAGGATTTTTCAAATTATTGCCCTGGGGCTTGAAATGCTCCTACGCCGGGGCCCACTGGTTTTACATAGGCTTATATAGGGAAAACCTTCAAAAATCTTCTTGTCTGAAACCATAAGGCCCAGGTCTTTGATATTTAGTAAGAAGACTCGTCTAGTGGACCTCTACCAAGATTGTTCAAAGTCTTGCCCTGGGGCTAAAAATGCTCCCGCCCTTTGGCCCACTGGTTTTACATAGGCTTATATAGGGAAAACCTTCAAAAATCTTCTTGTCTGGAACCAGAAGGGTCCGGTCTTTGATATTTGGTATGAAGTTTCATCTAGTGGACCTCTACCAAGATTGTTCAAATAATTACCCTGGGCCAAAAGTGGCCCCAACCCGGGGCCCAATGGTTTTACATAGGCTTATATTGGGAAAAGCTTTTAAAATCTTCTTGTCTGGAACCAGAACGCCCAGGTCTTTGATATTTGGTATGAAGCTTCATCTAGTGGACCTCTACCAAGATTGTTCAAATTATTGCCCTGGGGCCAAAAATGGCCCCGCCCTGGGGCCCACTGATTTTACATAGGCTTATATAGGGAAAACCTTTAAAAAACTTCTTGTCTTGAACCAGAAGGCCAATGTTTTTGATATTTGGTATGAAGCTTCAGCTAGTGGACCTCTACCAAGATTGTTCAAATTATTGCCCTGGGGCCAAAAATGGCCCCGCCCTGGGGCCCACTGATTTTACATAGGCTTATATAGGGAAAACCTTTAAAAAACTTCTTGTCTGAAACCAGAAGGCTCATGTCTTTGATATTTGGTATGGAGCTTCATCTAGTTGACCTCTACCATGATTGTTTACCCTGTCACGGGGCCCACTGGTCTTACATAGACTTATATAGGGAAACTTTTAGAAATCTTCTTGTCTGAAACCAGACTTTGATACATGTATTTGTTATTAAGTTTCATTTAGTGGACCTCTACCAAAATTGTTCCGATTTTGGACCTGAGGCCAAAAATTGCCCTGCCCTGACACCCACATATAAATCTCTTAGCTCACGTGAGCGATATAGGACCATCATGGTCCTCTTGTTTGACTTATGCATTGTGGCTATAGGGAAACCTTGTGAACAAAATATCTGGAGAACCGCTTGAACTAGGCTCATGATATTTGGCATACAGTTTGGGTCTAATGTGTATATGACCTGATCAACTTTTGATGAAATTCTGGAAATATTTAACAGAGTTATGCCCCTTTTTAGCTCACCTGACCGAAGGTCATGGTGATCTTTTGTGACTGTGAGATGTCTGGTGTCTTTGTGCGTCATTCATCGTGCGTTGTGCGTGGGTAAACTTTTCTTGTTAACACTCTAGAGGCCACAGTTTTGATCCAATCATCATCAAACTTGGTCAGAATGATCATCATGACAATCTGTTGGTCAAGTTCGAATATGGGTCATATCGGGTCAAAAAGAAGGTCATCAGGTCAAATTAAAGGAAAACCTTGTTAACACTCTAGAGGCCACAATTTTGGTCAAATCATCCTCAAACTCTGGATGATCATCTTGATAATATCTTGGTCAAGTTCAAATATGGGTCATGTCGGGTCAAAAAGTAGGTCAGTAGGTCAAACCACAGAAAACCCTTGTTAGTATTATAGAGGCCACAGTTTTGGTCCAATCATCCTCAAACTTGCTCAGAATGATTATCCTGACAATATCTCAGTCAAGTTCGAATATGGGTCATGTCAGGTCAAATAGAGGTCAGTAGGTCAAACCTTGTTAACACTCTAGAGGCCACAGTTTTGGTCCAATCTTTCTCAAACTATTAAAGTGGTCATTTCAGGTCAAAAAGTAGGTCAGTAGATCAGATCATAGAAAAACCTTGTTAACACTCTAGAGGCCACAGTTTTGGTCTAGTCATCTTCAAACTTGCACAGAATGATCATCCTGACAATATCTCGGTCAAGTTCGAATATGAGTCATTTGGGGTCAAAAAGTAGGTCAGTAGGTCAAACCACAGAAAAACCTTGTTTGCACTCTAGAGGCCACAGTTTTGGTCCAATCATCCCCAAACTTGCTCAAAATTGTCATCCTTACAATATCTCGGTCATGTTCGATTTTGGGTCATGTCGGCCAAAAAAATAGGTCAGTATACCACATCATAGAAAGATCTTGTTAACACTCTAGAGGCCACAGTTTTGGTCAAATCATCATCAAACTTGCTCAGAATGATCATCTCTGCAATATTTAGGTCAAATTTGAATATGGGTAATGTGGGGTCAAAAGTAGGTCGAATCATAGAAAAACCTTGTTTACACTCTAGAGACTGCAATTTTAGTCTAATTATCATCAAACTTGCTCAGAATGATCATCTTGACAATATCTAGGATAGGTTCTAATATGGGTCATGTGGGGTCAAAAAGTAGGTCAGTAGGTTAAATCATAGAAAAACCTTGTTAACATTCTAGAGGCCACAGTTTTAGTCCAATCATCTTCAAACTTGCTCAGTCTTGTCCTCTTTTTGTAATACCTTGGTCAGGAGGGGTATTTTATTTGACAGAAAATGCTGTTAGCAAACAGTGCAGACCCTGATCAGATGCCACATTCTGCAACGTCTGATCTGGGCCTATGCTGTTTGCCAGGCTACCCCTTCAGGGTTTTCCCACCTTTTAGGGGTTATTATAAATTTAAACAAATATTCTGTATGATAATACAGTATCTCAAGCAATTCAGACTTTCAGGGTGTTTGGATCATGGTCAAAGTTCTTTTGGCTATTTTTAGAAAAAACATTGTCATCACATGACATACTTTTATTTCATAATTTCCCCACCATAAGCATGCTACAGATTAGAAATGATTGAAATCAACCTTCAGGCTGCAGAAATATAAAATGCTGTCAGACATGAAGGGGCGGACCTTTCATCTCAGTGTCGGGTAAAAGTACCACAAAATTGGAAGCAACGTCTCCAAAATGACCTAAATAGTATAAACCTCAAATCAAAATAACAGAATTGGTCAACTCATACTTGAAACTGCATTTTTTGGTTCAAGCTTCATGAAACTTGCCAAGAATGTTTGCCTTTATAAAACCTTGAATATGTTTGAATATGGGTCATGTGGGATCAAAAACAAGGTGATGAATAGACTCAGGTGAGCGATACAGGACCATCATGGTCCTCTTGTTTGACATGCATTGTGGCTATAGGGAAACCTTGTGAACAAAATATCTGGATAACTGCTTGAGCTAGGCTCATGATATTTGGTATACAGTTTGGTTCTTTTGTGTAGATCACCTGAATAACTTTTGATGTAATTCTGAAAATATTTATTATGCCCCTTTTTGGACTTATACATTTTGGCTATGGGGAAACCTTGTGAACAAAATAACTGGAGAACCACTTGAGCTAGGCTCATGATATTTGGCAGTCTGTTTGCTACTAAGGTTTAGATGACCTGAATTGTTTAAAATCTGTTAATATTTGACAGGTTTATTATACCCCCGGCATACGCAGTATGCCATGGGGGTATATAGTTTTCGTATTTTCTCTGTGTGTGCGTGTCTGTTAACAATTTCGTGTCCACTCCATAACTTTTAAACCGCACGACATATTTTCATGAAACTTCACATAAATGTTAAACACCATGAGACGACATGCAGAACACATGAACCGTAACTCTTGATTTTAGCTCACCTGTCACATAGTGACAAGGTGAGCTTTTGTGATCACTTTTTGTCCGTCGTACATCGTGTGTCCGTCCGTCCATGCGTCCGTGCATCCATAAACAATTTAAAAAAAGTATATCTCTAATACCCCATGGTCAATCTTGATCAAATTTCATGAGAAGCATCATCAGGAAGGGGGAAAGGCTGCATAAGGTTTTTGGGCTGATCAGATTGGAATTGTGGTTGCCATGGCAACATATAGCTCCCATAGACTTACAATGGGAAAAAATTAAAATATCTTCTTCTCTGAAACCACAGGGCCCAGAGCTTAGATATTTAGCATGTATTAACGGCCAGTGGTCACCTACATAATTCCTGCCAATCATGCCCCTGGGGTCCAAATTGGCCACGCCCCGGGGCCCCTTCGCTCCGATAGACTCAAAATGGAACAAAAAGCTTCAAAAATCTTCTTCTCAGAAACCACAGGGCCCAGAGCTTAGATATTTAGCATGTAGCAATGGCAAGTGGTCAGCTACATAATTCCTGCCAATCATGCCCGTGGGGTCCAAACGGGCCAGGCCCCGGGGCCCTTTAGTTCCTATAGACTCATAATGGAAAAAAGCTTCAAAAACCTTCTTCTCTGAAACCACAGGGCCCAGAGCTGAGGTATTTGACAGGTAGCAATGGCAAGTGGTCACCTACTTTATTCCTGCCAATCATGCCCCTGGGGCCCAAATTGGCCACACCCCGGGGCCCCTTAGCTCCCATTGACTCATAATGGAAAAAAAGGTTAAAAAATCTTCTTTTCTGAAACCACAGGGTCCAGAGCTTAGATATTTAGCATCGAGCAATGGCCAGTGGTCACCTACATAATTCCTGCCAATTATGCCCCTAGGGTCCAAATTGGCCAAGCCCTGGGGCCCCTTCGCTCCCATAGACTCATAATAGAACAAAAAGCTTCAAAAATCTTCTTCTTGGAAACCACAGGGCCTAGAGCTTAGATATTTAGCATGTAGCAATGGCAAGTTGTCACCTAGTGGCCCCTTTGCTCCCATAGACTCATAATGGAAAAAAGCTTAAAAATCCTCTTCTCTGAAACCACAGGGCCCAGAGCTTAGATATTACGCACATAGCAATGGCAAGTGGTCACCTACATAATTCCTGCCAATCATGCCCCTGGGATCCAAAAGGGCCACGCCCCGGGGCCCCTTAGCTCCTATAGACTCATAATGGAAAAAAAGCTTAAACAATCTTCTTCTCTGAAACCACAGGCCCAGAGCTTAGATATTAACATGTAGCAATGGCAAGTGGTCACCTACATAATTCCTGCCAATCATGCCCCTGGGGTCCAAATAGGCCACGCCCCGGGGCCCTTTAGCTCCTATAGACTCATAATGGAAAAAAGCTTCAAAAATCTTCTTCACTGAAACCACAGGGCCCAGAGCTAAGATATTTGGCATGTAGCAACAGCAAGTGGTCACCTACATAATTCCTGCCAATCATGCCCCTGGGGCCCAAATTGGCCACACCCCGGGCCCCTTAGTTCCCATAGACTCATAATGGTAAAAAAGCTTCAAAAATCTTCTTCTCTGAAACCACAGGGTCCAGAGCTTAGATATTGAGCATGTAGCAATGGCCAGTGGTCACCTAACAAATTCCTGCCAATCATGTCCCTGGGTTCCAAATGGGCGACGCCCCGGGGCCCCTTCGCTTCCATAGACTCATAATTTAACAAAAAGCTTCAAAAATCTTCTTCTCGGAAACCACAAGGCCCAGAGCTTAGATATTTAGCATGTAGCAACGGCAAGTGGTTACCATATAATTCCTGCCAACCACGCCCCGGGGCCCTTTAGCTCCTATAGACTCATAATGGAAAAAAAGCTTCAAAAATCTTCTTCTCTGAAACCACAGGCCCAGAGCTTAGATATTAACATGTAGCAATGGCAAGTGGTCACCTACATAATTCCTGCCAATCATGCCCCTGGGGTCCAAATGGGCCACGCCCCAGGGCCCTTTAGCTCCTATAGACTCATAATGGAAAAAAGCTTCAAAAATCTTCTTCCCTGAAACCACAGGGCCCATGGCTAAGATATTTGGCATGTAACAATGGCAAGTGGTAACCTACATAATTCCTGCCAATCATGCCCCTGGGGCTCAAATTGTCCACACCCAGGGGCCCCTTAGCTCCCATAGACTCATAATGGAAAAAAAGGTTCAAAAATCTTCTTCTCTGAAACCACAGGGCCCAGAGCTTAGATATTTAGCATGTAGCAACCACCAGTGGTCACCTACATAATTCCTGCCAATCATGCCCCTAGCGTCCAAATTGGCCACGCCCCGGGGCCCCTTCGCTCCCATAGACTCATAATGGAACAAAAAGCTTCAAAAATCTTCTTCTGGGAAACCACAAGGCCCAGAGCTTAGATATTTAGCATGTAGCAATTGCAAGTGGTCACCTACATAATTCCTGCCAATCATGCCCCATGGGTCCAAACGGGCCACGCCCCGGGGCCATTTGGCTCCTATAGACTCATAATGGAAAAAAGCTTCAAAAATCTTCTTCTCTGAAACCACAGGGCCCAGAGCTGAGGTATTTGACATGTAGCAATGGCAAGTGGTCACCTACATAATTCCTGCCAATCATGCCCCTGGGGCGCAAATTGGCCACACCCTGGGGCCCCTTCGCTCCCATAGACTCATAATAGAACAAAAAGCTTCAAAAATCTTCTCCTTGGAAACCATAGGGCCCAGAGCTTAGATATTTAGCATGTAGCAATGGCAAGTTGTCACCTAGTGGCCCCTTTGCTCCCATAGACTCATAATGGTAAAAAAGCTTCAAAAATCTTCTTCTCTGAAACCACAGGGTCCAGAGCTTAGATATTTAGCATCGAGCAATGGCCAGTGGTCACCTACATAATTCCTGCCAATCATGCCCCTAGGGTCCAAATTGGCCACGCCCTGGGGCCCCTTCGCTCCCATAGACTCATAATAGAACAAAAAGCTTCAAAAATCTTCTTCTTGGAAACCAAAGGGCCCAGAGCTTAGATATTGAGCATGTAGCAATGGCAAGTTGTCACCTAGTGACCCCTTTGCTCCCATAGACTCATAGTGGTAAAAAAGCTTCAAAAATCTTCTTCTCTGAAACCACAGGGTCCAGAGCTTAGATATTTAGCATGTAGCAATGGCCAGTGGTAACCTACATAATTCCTGCCAATCATGCCCCTGGGTTCCAAATGGGGGATGCCCGGGGCCCCTTCGCTCCCATAGACTCATAATGGAACAAAAAGCTTCAAAAATTTTCTTCTCGGAAACCACAAGGCCCAGAGCTTAGATATTTAGCATGTAGCAACGGCAAGTGGTCACCTTCATAATTCCTGCCAATCATGCCCCTGGTGTCCAAACGGGCCACGCCCTGGGGCCCTTTAGCTCCTATAGACTCATAATGGAAAAAAAGCTTCAAAAATCTTCTTCTCTGAAACCACAGGTCCCGGAGCTGAGATATTTGGCATGTAGCAACTGCAAGTGGTAACCTACATAATTCCTGCCAATCATGTCCAAATTGGCCACACCCTGGGGCCCCTTAGCTCCCATAGACTCATTATGGAAAAAAAAGCTTCAAAAATCTTCTTCTCTGAAACCACAGGGCCCAGAGATTAGATAATTAGCATGTAGCAACCGCCAGTGGTCACCTACATAATTCCTGCCAATCATCCCCCTGGGTTCCAAATGGGCGACGCCCCGGGCCCCTTCCCTCCCACAGACTCATAATGGAACAAAAAGCTTCAAAAATCTTCTTCTCGGAAACCACAAGGCCCAGAGCTTAGATATTGAGCATGTAGGAAAGGCAAGTGGTCACCTACATAATTCCTGCCAATCATGCCCCTTGGGTCCAAACGGGCCACGCCCCGGGGCCATTTGGCTCCTATAGACTCATAATGGAAAAAAGCTTCAAAAATCTTCTTCTCTGAAACCACAGGGCCCAGAGCTGAGGTATTTGACATGTAGCAATGGCAAGTGGTCACCTACATAAATTCTGCCAATCATGCCCCTAGGATCCAAATGGGCCAGGCCCTGGGGCCCCTTAGCTCCCATAGACTCATAATGGAAAACAAAACTTCAAAAATATTCTTCTCTGAAACCAAAGGGCCCAGAGTTTAGATATTTAGCATGTAGCAAGGGCAATTGGTCACCTACATAATTCCTGCCAATCATGCCCCTGGGTTCCAAATGGGCCACGCGGCGGGCCCCTTTGCTCCCATAGACTCATAATGGAAAAAAGCTTAAAAAATCCTCTTCTCTGAAACCACAGGGCCCAGAGCTTAGATATTACGCACATAGCAATGACAAGTGGTCACCTACATAATTCCTGCCAATCATGCCCCTGGGATCCAAAAGGGCCACGCCCCAGGGCCCCTTAGCTCCTATAGACTCATAATGGAAAAAAAGCTTAAACAATCTTCTTCTCTAAAACCACAGGGCCCAGAGCTTAGAAAAATTAACATGTAGCAATGGCAAGTGGTCACCTACATAATTCCTGCCAATCATGCCCCTGGGGTCCAAATGGGCTACACCCTGGGACCCCCTTAGCTCCCATATACTCATAATGGAAAAAAGACTTCAAAAATCTTCTTCTCTGAAACCACAGCGCCCAGAGCTTAGATATTTAGCATGTAGCAACAGCAAGTGGTCACCTTCATATTTCCTGCTAATCATGGCCCTTGGGTCCAAATGAGCCACGCCCCGGGGCCCCTTAGCTCCCATGGACTCATAATGGTAAAAAGCTTCAAAAATTTTCTTCTCAGAAACCGTGAAGCACAGAACTTAGATATTTAGTATCTAGCAACATAAAATAGCCAGCTACATAAATCCTGCTAACCCTGCCCCTGGGGTCAAAATTGGCATCGCCCCAGCTCATCGCCTCCAATAGACTTATAATGGAAAAAAAACTTAAAAGATCTTCTTCTATGAAACCATGAGCTTAGATTTTTAGTATGTAGCAACATCAAATGGCCACCTACATAAATCCTGCCATTTATGCCTCTGGGATCCAAATTGGCCCCACCCCAGGGCTCTTTAGCTTCCATAGACTAACAATTGGAGAAACTTCATAAAATCTTCTTCTCTGAAACTACTGGGCCCTTATAATGAAAAAAAAACAAACTTAAAATGGGGAAAAAATCTTCAAAAATCTTCTTCTCTGAAACCATAAGTCCCAGAGCTTAGGTATTTAGCATGTAGCAATGTCGAGTGGTGGCCTACATGAATCCTGCCAATCATGCCCCTGGGGTCCAAATCCTGTGGCCCCTAAACTCCAACAAACTTATAATGGAAAAAGCTTCAAACATCTTCTTTGAAACCATGAAGTACAGACCTTAGATATTTAGTATATAGCAACACAAAATGGTCGCCTACATAAATCCTGCCAACCATGCCCTTTGGGTCAAAATTGGTCAAGCCCCAGGGCTCATTAGCTCCTATAGACTTATATTGGAAAAAACTTAAAAGTATCATTTTTCTCCAAAACCATAAGGCACAGATTTTGTTTGATTTGTGGTTTTACATCCCCGTCAACACTGTATATGTCATTTTGGAGATGTCTCTTCCAATTACAGTTCTAGGTCAATCCTTTTGAAACTTAACAGGTGTTTTCATATAGGTCTGAAGATGTGCATGTGCTTTTTTCATTATCCAAAACTTATTTTTTAACTTAGACTGTTTTTCAGATCTAATAACGCGAAAAGTCTATAAGGCGTAGGTACCTTGTTAGGGATTTAACCCTCTCACAAGTCTTCACCTTTAATTCATGATTCTTTCTCCTCTGACAGGGCTATAGCGGGGCTATAGTCAGATCCTCTGACAGTTATAGTTTTTAATGCAAATGATCATGAGGCACTGTTTACTGTCCCATTTAGAGACAAGCATATGGTTGGGGGCATAGTGTTTCACAAACACAATTTCTAGTTAGTTTTTGCTATATTTAGCTTGTCCGAAGCTTATCTCTAAAAGTTTTAAAGGTAATTTAGTGAAACTTGATACACTGTTAGGGGGGCATTTAAGAAATCGCAGATTGCAAGAATAATAACCCTGGCAACAGTATTTATGGAGTTACATCTTTTATTAATTAGGGCCCCACACAGTAGTTTGGTTGTCCTATAGTAATCACCTTGTCAGTCAGTTTGTCACATCTAAACCAAAAACATTAACCTCATGCATAACTTCAAAAGTATTTGCCCTACTCTCATGAAACTACGCACACATAAACAATCACAAGACTACATTTTGACAAAGGGCCAGAACTATATTGCTTTTGTCTGTGTGTTAATTGTCACGTCTTAAACAAAAAACTTAACATTGGTCATAAATTCAAAAGAATTAGCTCTACTCTCGTGAATGTCCACACACATACTTACCTGCTTCCATGCAGAGCTGAAACAGACCCGCACACGAGTACTGGTAAACTTCTTAGAGGATCTAACCCTGCCCAGGCAATGTGGTTTGAGTCGGCCCATCCATTCTTATAAACCCTATTGGTTTCATTGGGCGGCAGGGCTTGAGATGTCCTGTCATCTCAAAATCGGGTAAAAGTCCCACAAAATTGGAAGCAACGTCTCCAAAATGATCTTGACAGTGTTGGAGGGGACGTTAAACTTCAAATCAAACAAAACAAACACATACTTACCATCATAAGACCTACATTCTGACAAAGGAGAATAACTATACTGCTTTTGTCCGGGTGTTTGTCACGCCTTAACCAAAAACCTTAACCTCGGTGATAACTTCAAAAGTATTTTTCCTACTCTCATGAAACATCACTAACATAATTACCATCACAAGACCTACATTCTGACAAAGGGCCATAATTTATTGCTTTTGGGTGTGTGTTTGTCACGCCATGACAAAAAAACTTAACCTCAGTCAAAATATTAAAAGTATTTGTCCTACTCTCATGAAACTTCACCAAATACTTAACATCACAAAATCTACATTCTGACAAAGGACCATAACTATATTGCTTATTTTCACTGAATTATCTCCCCTTTTTCAAAAGAATATCTCCTGTTATTTCATAACCATGGGTAATAGAGCTTTCAAATTTCACTTGGGACATTCTTCATTGAAACTCTATCACTAGGGAACACAAAACTGAGTTTCTTAGCCTTATGGTTTAAGATTTACAGGCTCCTGCAGGGAAGGGACCTTACATTTCTCCTTTATTTTGTTGAAAATCACTACTAGTTTCTTTATTTGTACTCCAAACATCGGCTGAGGGTACTCATTCAGACGGTTCCAACGAGTACCCATAACCTTTGTCTTCAAACAAATCTTATCACACTCGGAAGTGTATAGGACCATTTCACGAAAATAACCTTCCTACTGCTGTGCATCTTCGTGGAGCATCACTCGGTTATACCGATGCTCTTGTTATTTCTGAATGGATTATGAAATTATTTTGCAGAAATGTTAACCATCATGAGACAATGTGTCGTATGCAAAGCCCAGGTTCATATCTCCAAGGTCATACTAACAGGTCAAAGATAAAAAAGGGCCCTTAACTTAAACGCAGTCAATAACTTTCTTATTATGCCCCCAGTTTTTTAATGGATTTTGAAAGTATTTTGTAGAAATGTTAACCATCATAAGACCGTGTATCGTGCGCTAAACCCAGGGACAAACCTTTAAGGTCAAGGTTGTACTAAGAGGTCAAAGGTAAAAAAAAAAGGACAGGAAACTTAAACACAGTCAATAACTTTTTATTTCTGAATGGATATTGAAATTAAATGGCAGAAATAATCACCATTATGAGATGATGTGTAGCACACAAAACCCAGTTCGGTACCACCAAGGTCAAGGTCATACTTAGAGGAAAAAAAGGGTCCAAAAATTTAATATGGTCAATATCTTTCATATTTCTTGATGGATTTTGAAATTACTTATTAACAGAAATGTTTACCATTATGAAACGATGTGTAGTCCACAAAACCCAGGTCAGTACCTCCAAGGTCAAAGTCGTACTTAGAGGTCAAAGGTCAATAAAAGGGTCTGAAACTTAAACAGGGTCAATAACTTTCTTATTTCTGGATGGATTTTCAAATTACTTGGCAGAAATGGTCACCATAATGAGATGCTGGGCCACTCGCAAAACCCAGGTTAGTACCTCTAAGGTCATAGTCACACTTGGAGGTCAAATCTCAAGAAAAGGGTCCAAAACCTAAACCGTCAATGACTTTCTCATTTCTATATGGATTTTGAAATTAGTTTGCAGAAATGTTCACCATCATGAGACAATGTGTCACACACAAAACACAGGTCCATACATCCAAGGTCAAGTTCATACATAGAGGTCAAAAAAGGGTCCAAAACTTAAACAATGTCACTAACTTTCTTTGGATTAATACGAGAATTGATTTCATTCAGGTGGGGACATCCGTGCCCTATGGACGCATTTCTAGTTATTCTAAGATATTTCTTACACATATGCATGATACTCCCTATAATTGTTTACCATGACGTAAACATGCTTTAAACATGAATCCCAAGAAAGTTCAAACAAAAAGTACATTATACAAAAATGTTAGGACTACACCTCAACCTCGTTATAACACGGAACTCCGGGTCCAACCAACGGACCGTGTTAGTTAACCGAATCGTGTTATAAACGCCTACCGTATTTGTCACAGATCAACCATTGACACAATGACATTCTCTACACCACATAGCAATATCTTTCGAAATACCGGGCCAATAAAATCTTCTTTTAATGGCAGTTAATGGTCTGTCCCTACCCAAATAAGCAGCATATCTTTGTTCATGTAATTGAGAGAATATTATATTTCTCATTTCTTTTGTAGCTACAAGTTATAATACATATACTCCCTTGTTAGTTTCAATCTTTCTATACAACAAACCCCTGTGCAAATGCAGCAATTCCCATTGATTCACATACGTCATCACATCTCTATGAACTTGGTTAATTTCTGATTTTCAAGGTTTTTCTTGGTATGTTTCTTTTAAATCTAAGTCCTGATCCTGAAATTGCTGTTATTCCTCAATTGACCAAAAATGAAGCCAGTTGGACACGAGTTCATTTTCATCAACAGAGCTTTCTGCTGCATTTGCATATAGACGGATCCAATGTTTTGACACGTGACCTTGTTTACCTGTCATTGCGCATGCGCAAAATTACTTTTCCTTCCGATAACGATCTTTCGTGGTTGGCAAAAAGCCCCTGGTTCCATATAAACGCATTGTAAATTGGTTTAATATTACGGGCATATTTTAGTTGACTGTCACAGAAAATCGATCGAATTACACTTTAAATGGGTAGATATATATATTTTAGAGTTCATTCATGCATCTTCCGCTTTTAGTCATTCCTTTTGCGCATTTTTATTACAAATAATTAAGACCGTCCCGCCTCGTTACCTGCAAAAGTTTAACAGGTAATTATCATCAAAGACATCCTCAAATCTTCTAGAAACCAATAATTACTAGCTAAGAAATGTCTATTATAAAAGTTTAAAGCTCAAATTTGTCGTTTCGGGTCCAAACAAAATACAAGTTTACAGAAAATAACATCGCATTTACAATGGCGATAAACGGCCAAATACGTTTTTTGCCCACCACCGGTACGTCCCGGCAAATAGTATTATTGAGCGATGACGTAGTGTTTGGATGTGTCTATACTTGGTCTACATTTTCATGCTGAGAAATAGCTGGTTGTTCTGATTCCTTCTGAAAGGCATTTTTACATTCTAAACAATCAGGAAAAAGACAACGTCTCCTTGGTTTCCTATTTAAAGTGTCTGCGTGAACATGCAACCTACCAGGTCTGTATACAACTTGGAAATCATAAGATCCTAGGATACTGAGCCAGTGAGCTAAAATTCCAGAGGGCTCTCGGAAATTACAAAGCCATATTAATCGGGCATGGTCAGTGCGGAGAATAAACTTCCGTCCTAATAAATATTGCTTGCAAGAAATATACAACACTGTATAGTTCCCTTTTTGTTGCACAATAATTTCGTTGTGCAGTGTTTAGCGTATGGCTGCCATAGGCAATAACACGCTCCTCATTATTCTGGTATTACAATAAGATTCCTCCCGCAGCGAAGCCGCGGGCATCTGTATCCAATACAAAGGCCTCTGCCGATTCAAGTGGAAACCCCATTATCGGAGGGTTCATAAGACATTCTTTCAACCTAAGAAATGCGGTTTGCTGATCTGGACCCCACATGAAATTTGCCTTCTTTTTGGTCAAACAAGATAATGGAAGGGCGATTTCTGAAAAATTTGGTACCATCTTTCGATAGTAACCCACGAGGCCCAAGAAACTACGAATTTCTGATTTATCTTTAGGTTGTGGACAACATTTGATAACCTGCAATTTCTCAGGAGCGCAAGTTATCCCCTCATGTGACACCAAATGGCCTAAGAATACAATATTCTTTTGAAATAATTTACAGTTACTTACTATCAATTGCAGGTTAGCTTGTCTCAGTCTTAAAAAGACTGATTTCAGATTTCCAAGTGCAGTTTCAAAGTCTTTGCCCATCACAATTATATCATCCAAATAAACCAAACACCTACCATATTGTAAGTTTCTCAGAACTATTTCCATCAGCCTGGAAAAGCTGCTGGGTGCATTTTTTCAGTCCAAAACACATAGCTTTGAAGTTGTATGAACCTAGGCCTGGTATCGCGAAACTTGTTTTCTGACGATCAGATTTATTAAGAGAAATTGGCCAGTAACCGGAAGCCATATCTAATGTGCTGAAGTATTCAGAACCCGACAACCGTTCTAATATCTCATCTATACGGGGAAGTGGGTATGTATCTAGCTTTGTGATGGAATTTAAAGCCCTAATGTCAGCACAAAAACTCCATTCCCCAGTTTGTTTCTTGGATAATAAACATATGGGTGAATTCCAAGGGCTAGCACTCGGTTCTGTAACTCCTTGTTCCAACATTTTTTAAATTTCCTTCTCAATTATCGGTCTTTTAAACAAAGATCTCGGTGGCATGATAATTTAAAAGGCTTGTGATCACCCGTTTCTATAATATGTTCAGCAAGACATGTTTGACCTAATTTTCCTCCAGGTGACATAAATACATCTTCGAACTCCCCTAATAATTGACTTACTTTCCGCTTTTCATCAGAATTCAAGTCAGGGCTCAAATTTTGTACCAAAGGTTCTTAAAATTCTGGATATTCTTTATGGCTAGGCTTGGATCCGCATTCCATACCTGTCAGGCATTCAATAGTATTGGAACAATCAGAAACGTGGTCAACAGGATGGGCTATTCCCAAAGTAGTACTTTTTCTTAGTTTAAAGTTTTTGTCACCTACATTCAAGACTGAGATTGTCATCTGATCGTCAGAAGAATTTATTAATGTCCTTGCTACAAGTAATCACTGATTGACATATCTATTGGTAGGCTCGTCTAAATTTAACTATGTTTTACTAATTTCTGGCATATACGCCTTGACAAACGCTTCAGATTGAGCTGGAATCACAACATTTTCACACAGTTCTAATTTAAAATCTGTGCTCCCCGTTTGTGGAATTTTATTTTACCCTGTTTTGTTTTGAGCAATCTCTTTCTGATTTTAACATCAGCCCCCTTTTCATGTAGAAAATCTACACCAAGAATCCCAAGGGATTACTCAATGTCTGCAATTATGAAGTCTTGATTTAATGTCAAATGATCCAGCTGAATCTCAAGATTACACTCGCCCTTTACTTCAAGCAACTCGCCATTTGCTGTACGGACTTTCCTTTTTGTATTCTGAACATGAATATCAGAATTCAAGTTTTCCAGAACTTTCGTAGCTACTACACTTACACTTGAACCAGTATCAACCAGGAATTTACCTCTATGTGACTCTATTTTTCCATTAACATGATAACATGATCCATTGATGGCACGTGATAAACCTTCTTGACTTGGATAGTCATTAATATCCAGTATCTCTGCTTCTGAAGCACCACCAGGGACTTTCTCAGCAGCAGAAAAACTCGTGTAATCAGTAGTTAACAAATTTTGTCTTGTTAAATTCTCTTTTGTTATAGTAACACTAGTAGGTTCAGTTTCCAGACTCTGATGCTTAAAATTATATTTTTTCTCAGAAATGTCTTTTGACCAGCTTGTTTCGTGTACCAACACTTCAGGATGTGATTTTTCCGATGCTCGACTGCTAGAAATTTGCCAATTTTCATTCCCTATCTCTAGACTTGGTTCTATTTTCATAGAAATAGATGCTGTTTCATTTACTAAGGACTTTTGCCCCAGACTAGTGTTTTCTATTGACTGTTCATCAGCCTTAGAACCATGTAATGAATTTTTCTTCGAATCATGGCTTTCTTGCAGAAGACTGTTAGGTGTGAATGGTGAGGTTAGTACTTCGCGTTGTGTCCGCGACAACCCAGGTTCGAATCTTGGTCATGGCACCATTGTGGCAGATGCGGCTTTGTGATAGCTGAAATTCATGGATTGATGGACGAACAGACGGATGGACAGACGGACGCCGTGTCAGTAGTTAGGTTGGAACGTCTGACGGACGCCACTTAAGGATTAACGGTATTATTTGAAATCCCGGAACTCAGTACTGGGTTTTAGACACCAAAGCACGGACGGACGGACGCCGTACCAGTTGTTAGGTTAGCACATCTGAGGGTTTGGTAGACCCTCTATTATAAGTATAGTGGTTTTAGGTTCGATTTCTGGATTTCTGTCTTAAATATGTTCTGTAAAAGGGTTATCCTTTGGAAGCAAGGAATACACCACAGAAGTGAAAACACTTATGTACATGTTTTCAATAATTCTATATTCAGTAAATTACAGTAATATCATACTTAGGAAATGATGTGATGCTATAATGTACTTCGCGTTGAATTTCAGAACTGCAAAAAATAACAAAAAATTTCCTTAGCCGTAGCTTTAAATTGAAGAGAGAATCAGCTGTTGTAAAATGAATATGATATGAGAGAAAAAGAGCCTTTTTAGAGATTAGGAAAAATCAGGAAGGAGAGTTCAAGACTATGAGAGGTTTGACGAGATATTCTAGTTCATAAGAAAACTAGACACAATTATTTTAAGAAAGAAATGTTTCTGAACCATATAGGTTCAGACAAAAGAAATAAATTCGACTCGCTATGAACGACTTGTGTAAGACGGAGAAATTCCCCAGACTTGTCTTGACCTGGCTAAAGATTGGATATCAGAGGTGCCTCATAGATAAAGACAAAATTAATGAGAATTGATGTTATTGTAAGGCACCCCAAAGCTCTAAGAATCCTTATTTTAAACCGAGTCTGGGCAGTATGTTATGAGTGTTTAAAGAATGTGACATAGAAATATCTTAAAATATAGAACAATAATTTATGTATTTCGAGAAATGTCTCAAAACACGTAAACTATGTGAAAAATGAATAAAATAGCTTTTATTATCTAAGGGCAAGTAATAAGAGTCTTCCTGTTGCGTTGATTACCCAACCTTTCCGTTGTAAAATAACCAAAGTAGAAATAAAACAAAGATCAGGAATCGATACAATTAACTTACTCCACCCATCAAAGACACCAAAGGGAAAGAAATACAAACATTAAGCGACCAGACCATAATGGAAACCTAAACAAAGGAAGGCCATAAGGACAGTTACTTTCCTACAAAATTGCCATGTGGCCATCCAAAATTAAAGCCTTGACCTTCACTGTAGGAACAAGCCTAACACTGATTGGTCAATCGGGTGGAGGTGTGGTCGTAAGAGCCCACCGGACAGAAGCTTTTGTAGTAAATTCAGGACGAATTGCAAAATGGCGTCGAAGCAAGCACGCTCGCCTGACAGATTAAAATTCCTCAATTTTACCCTCCATATCGAAAGTTACAAAGGCAATTCACATTTCACTTCAAGCCCTCCTACTACACATACAAGTTTCCGAGTAACAAGGTGTGAAAACAAGGTCAAGTTATGTCTCTAATTTGCGTTTATCCCTCAATTATGAAATTTAATCCACAATCAAGGTGAAAATAGTTTAATCGCACCTAGGACAATTAGCTCATCTAACGGTAGATGTATGCATAATAAAATCGGACTATTCTGCTGTCTCATGTGTGGTTATGTTTTTACGCCAAATAGCAGATGCTTGGCGGGAAAAGTGGAACACTTTAATTTGTGTAAACACATCTGTATGCTCTTGTTGGTGATTGACACAGAGCTTCTTGGGATAAGTCGGGGATTGTGCAAAGCGCCGTTCTCTATCCACCTCTATCCACAACAGTTTGGCTGTCGAGAGTTTTTTTTTTCCTGCTCCAAACATTTTTTTTATGAAAGAAATATGCCCCATTAAAATTAAACAATGACACAGCAAAACATCTGGGAATGCTTGGGTCGGATGACGTTATTTACCGAATGCGTGAAGAAAAATGGTACCGGTGGTTAGTGTGCGGTGGATTTTATGGCAATTTGGTTGGCGGAAAACTTTGATGTTGCGCCTTAAACTTGCTTGTAGGGCGGGTGTGTAAGTTTGGGCTCGTTTTGGATGGAGGGCCAACGTCTTGTGGCTGGATCAATAAATTGTAAACTAAACTGCATTATTACAATAACTGTATTATTATTTGTATTGTTAATTTATTTATTCTCCTATCTCGCTAAGCTGGCAATTTTGAACTTTTGAGTACCGTATATCGGCTGCAAGTCGTGTTAATCAAGCATGTCGAGCTAAATGAGTTTATATAATTGTATCTTTAATTGCTAATTAGATAAGCTGTTATGACATGTCTGCAATTAACTTGAAAAAGTACCGTTATTGACCCTGACAACTACAGTCTTTTCTACCGTATTATCACACTTAAAAGATGGAAGAAAATAAAGTTGGGGTGGGGTGGGGTTGGGGTGGGGCATTGGTTTCAGTGGTATGGCTAGGTGTTAGTTTGAAGGTCTTGTTTGTTTGTTTGATTTGAGGTTTAACGTCCCCGTCAACACTGTAAAGGTCATTTTGGAGACGTTGCTTCCAATTTTTGTTGGGACTTTTACCAGACATTGAGATGAAATGACATCTCAAGCCCTGTCTCCCAATGAAACCAATAGGGTTTATTAGCATGGACGGTCCGCCTCGCACCGCGGTTAGTTTGAAGGTATCAAGGCATCTTCCCAAGGAAATGATTTTAAAAATATGTATTAGTGATTTATCCATGAACAGGTGTCTAAAGAATAAACAATAAAGTGTTCAAATGCTCGCAGAATGTAAGAATGCACCATTGTCTAGCCTTTGCTGGAAGCTGGCTTCCGGACCCCACCTTTCAAGGCTTTGTGCCTTTGGCACTCGCCAATCTGCCTCACACGGTATATACAGATTGATTTTTAAAATTGAGTGTTCAATTGTGCAAGTGTGTTGTGGGGGGATTTCGTCCACCTGGGGATTATATCTGGAAGGAATTTTGTCCACCTAAACAAATGATTGTGAGAATTGTATCCACCTGTACAAAAAGGTGGGGGGGGGGGGGGTATTTGTCAGTGATTCTTTTATTAGCTCACCTGAGCACGAAGTGCTCATGGTGAGCTATTGTGATCGGTCAATGTCCGTCGTGCGTCGTGTGTCGTGCGGCATCAACAATTTGCTTTAAATGCTAACTCCTCCTAAACCCTTGAGCCAATTTCAATAAAACTACATAGGAATATTGCTGAGGTGACCCTCTACAAAAATAGCTAAAATTGTTCCGCTCCGCTGAACAAGATGGCCGCCAGAGCTAAAAATAGAAAAACCTTTAAACGACATCTCCTCCTAGCCCTTTGGCCCGATTTCAAAATAATTTCACAGAAATGTTCCTTGTATTACCCTCTAACGAAATTGCTAAAATGGTTCCTCTTCGCTGAACAAAACGACAACTTCTCCTGTACCTTAAGGCCAATATCATTCAAACTTTATAGGAATGTTGCTTAGTTGACCCTCTACCAAAATAGCTAAAATGGTTCCACTCCGGTGAACAAAATGGCCGCCAGAGCTAAAAATAGAAAATTCTTTAAACGACAACTCCTCCTGTACCCTTTGGCCATATTTGTTGTTCACGGAGATGTTGCACTGATGAGTTAGGAGGCCTTCATGCGGACTGAACAAATTATTTGTCTAAATTGCGACGGAAGTAAGGGCGAGGATTGTGGCCACGTAAAATCGATTTAAGCCCCCCAGTGGAAATCTTCCACTGACCGTTCCAAGGCGGCTCTTCTGTGGCGATTTATTTATGTCGTTGTTTGTTGCTTGCTGTGTGTGTCGCTTGTGTTTTTTGGTTTTGGATGGCCGTATGGCCATTTTGTGGGAAATAAAACTGTCCTTATGGCCTTCCTTTGTTTAGGTTTCCATTATGGTCTGGTCGCTTAATGTTTGTATTTCTTTCCCTTTGGTGTCTTTTATGGGTGGAGTAAGTTAATTGTATCAATTCCTGATCTTTGTTTTACTTCTACTTTTCATAGGAATAATGCTTAGGTGACCCTCTACTAAAATAGCTAAAACAGTATTGCTCTGATGAGCAAAATGGCCGCCATAGCTAAAAATAGAAAAACATCGTAAATTTGCTTCAAACACAAACTCCTCCTCAACCCTTGGGCAAATTTGATTCAAACTTCACAAGAATCTTGCCCAAATGACTCCCTACAAAAATAGCTAAAATTGTTGTGCTCTGACAAACAAGATGGCCACCAGCGCTAAAAATAGAAAAAATCTTTAAACGACAATTCCTCCTGTACCCTTGGGCCAATTTTATTCAAACTTTATAGGAATGTTGCTGAGGTGACCATCTACCAAAATAGCTGAAAAGATTCTGCGATGATGAGCAAAATGGCCACCATAGCTAAAAATAGAAAAATATCGTAAATTTGCTTCAAACACGAACTCCTCTTTAACCCTTGGGCCAATTTGATTCAAACTTCACAGGAAAGTTATGTAGGTGATTCCCTAAAGAAATAGCTAAAATCATTCCGATCTGACTAACAAGATGGCCGCCAGAGGTAAAAATAGAAAAAATCTTCAAACGACTACTCCTCCTTTACCCTTGGGCCAATTTCATTCAAACTTCATAGGAATGTTGCTTAGAAGACCCACTACCAAAATGGCTAAAACGTTTTCGCTCTGATGACCATCTACCAAAATAGCTGAAAAGATTCTGCGATGATGAGCAAAATGGCCGCCATAGCTAAAAACAGAAAAACTTTGTAAATTTACGTCAAAACGTGAACTCCTCCTCAACCCTTAGGCCAATTTGATTCAAACTTCACAGGAATGTTAGTTAGGTGACTCCCTACCAAAATAGCTAAAATCGTTCAATATGGCGAACAAGATGGCCGCCAGAGCTAAAAATAGAAAAAATCTTCAAACGACAACTCCTCCTTACCCCTTGGGTCAATATGATTCAAACTTCACAGGACTATTATGTGATTGACTCCCTACCAAAATAGCTAAAATTGTTCCGCTCTGACTAACAAGATGGCTGCCAGAGCTAAAAATAGAAAAAATTCTTCAAACGACAATTCCTCCTTACCCCTTGGGTCAATTTGATTCAAACTTCACAGGAATATTATGTCGTTGACCCTCTACCATATTAGCTAAACTGATCCCGCTCTGATGAACAAAATGGCCACCAGAGCTAAAAATAGAAAAACATTGTAAATTTGCTTCAAACTTCACAGGAATGTTGCCAAGGTGACTCCCTACAGAAATAGTTAAAATCATTCCACTCCGATAAACAAGATGGCCACCAGGGCTAAAAATAGAAAAAATCTTCAAACGACAACTCCTCCTGTATCCTTGGGCCAATTGCATTCAAACTTCATAGGAATGTTGCTTAGATGACTCTCTACCAAAATAGCTAAAATGGTCTCTCTCCGATGAACAATATGGCCACCAGAGCTAAAAATAGAAAAACATGGTAAATTTGCTTCAAATGCGAACTCTTCCTAAACCCTTGGATTAATTTGATTCAAACTTCAAAGGAATGTTGCCTAGGTGACACCCTACCAAAATAGCTAAGATCGTTCCTCTCTGATCAACAAGATGGCCGCCAGAGCTAAAAATAGAATGTACTAGAGACAGTGACATTCATATAGGGAAAACCTTTAAAAATCTTCTTGTCTGAAACCAGAAGGCCCAGGTCTTTGATGTTTGGTATGAAGTTTCAACTGATGGACCTCTACCAAGATTGTTCAAATAATAGCCCTGGGACAAAAAATGGCGCTGTCGCAGGTTTAACATAGGCAAATGTAGGGAATACCTTTAACAGTATTCTTGTCTGAAACCAAAAGGCCTAGATCTTGGATATTTGGCATGAAGCTTGCTGCTTCATTTAGTGGACTTCTACCAAGATTGTTCAAATTATAGCCCTGAGGCCAAAAATTATCTCCCCCTAAGGACCCACATGTAAATCTCAGGTGAGCGATATAGGACCATCATGGTCCTCTTGTTACATTAATACTGTGGTTCGCAAATAAAGTCAACCTCTTGTTCAATCACAAATCGTGTACACAGGGAGTCCCTGTGTAAAATTTATAATTACTGGAAATCAAACAGGAGGACAGGTGTGTTCATGGAATAAATTGACAGAACATACAGTTAGTTCCATGAGCAGTTTCATTATCAGTTATAAGGAACATTTGTGTTTTGAATATGGAGCAATACTTTCTCACAGATGACTCTTGGTAGTCATTAGGCAGTTTGCATTCAGCCAAAATTTCAGTCTTCTGTTCACTGTGGGGCGACTGTTGAATGACCCAAAAAGTAATGAAAGCTGTGTGAACTGTATCCATTTCATTTAATTAATTTCAGGTCAGCAGGGTCCTGTACAGCATGTGTTACTTCAGTCACCAAAACCAGGTTCAAACAGTATGGGAGCTGGTGCCACTGTACTCCAACCATCACCTTTGCCCCAACAGCCTCAATCAGCACCACCAACAATTGCACCGAAACCATCTCCAGTGCAGAGCAAACTAACAAGTATTCCCCCGCAGACCCAAGCTAATGCATATTCACAAGAGATCTTTGTTGATGGTAAGAAATTGACTATTATCATTAGCTCACTTGGAGGGAAGCTCGAGGTCAGCATATGCCATGGCCTGTTGTCTGTCATCCGTCGTCTGTCAGCTGATAACTCTTCACATTTTAGATATCTCCTCCAGAACGGGAAGAAGGTTGTGAATACTCTTGAGGCTACAGGTTTGGTCCAGTCATCTTCAGAATGATCATCTTGATAATATCGAGATTCACGGTTTGTAAAGTGTCGAGTATCGAGTAAAAAATGTCGAGTATCGAGTTGAAATTGTCGAGTATCGAGTCAAAAATGTCGAGTATCGAGTTGAAATTGTCGAGTATCGAGTCAAAAATGTCGAGTATCGAGTTGAAATAGTCGAGTATCGAGTCAAAATTGTCGAGTATCGAGTCAAAATTGTCGAGTATCGAGTCAAAAATGTCGAGTATCGAGTCGAAAATGTCGAGTATCGAGTCAAAAATGTCGAGTATCGAGTTGAAATTGTCGAGTATCGAGTTAAAATCGTCGAGTATCGAGTAAAGTTGGTCAAAATCTCAGGCTTCTAGATCAAAATTTAAGTTATATACACTTGTACAAGTCTCCTACTCCGTCCTTACATTGTCTTTTTTTACTGTTTCTCTTTTTCCCTCTTAGTTCTTTTTTATGTTTTTTGTTTTGGCTTGATTTAGGCGTATTCCGCTTCTATTAAAGAGGGAACAAATATGAGACTGAGCATCAGTCTAAAGCAGATTGAACCACATGAATATTCATAAGAAAATATAGGTATGGATGTTGATAATTAATTGGTTTGTACCAAATAGAATCTTCCTCCTTTTATATAGGGTGAGTCCATTTCAAAATTAGAGGTGTCAGGTTTTGTTTTCTTCAAAATTTATTTGGAAATTGGCTGAACGTTTAACAAATATTGTAGGCCTAGATCAGATGTCGCAGAACTCTTGATCAGATGCAGCGTTCTGCGGCATCTGATCTGGGTCTGCACTGTTTGCCAACTACCTGTTTTGGGGTTTCAGTACAAAATGGGTTAAATCACCAAAAGCTACAGACTGACCCCAGCTATCTAAATATTAAGCTAAGTTATTTCAGAGAAATATCCATTAATCTGACTTTTATTGTCTGTTAAGGGGTTTATTTATGTTGTTCTCCTGGTCAGGTTGTAACTGATGTCAATGGCATTAATTTTGCAGGTTACCTGTAAAACCTGGGCCGGGCTCATGGGCTGGGCCTGGGCTCGAATTTTTGGGCTCGAATGGAAATAAGTTTATCTGAGGTGAAAAACATTATAAGGTCAATTTTAACTCTCTAGTGTGGGTAATATCAGGTTAGTCTGCGCTCAGAATGTTTACCTTTGAGGTGAAGGCTATTACAGCCTGGCCGGATGTCCCTTGAGATGCAGTGTCAGAATTAGTTGGCTATTTAATTGCACTGCAGTGCAGGAAAATTCTGCAAAATTTGGGGTTAGGTTTATTTAAAAAGATAAAGCAGATATCTGTGTGTGTTTCTTCACCTTCTTACCATGGGCTTTACTAACTGCTATTTGGACGAGATTTGGTCTGTGCATCTGTCACGAAGATTGTTTGTTTGATTTAAGGTTTAACGTCCCCGTCAACACTGTAAAGGTATTTTGGAGAAGTTGGTTCCAATTTTGTGGGACTTTTACCCGACATCGAGATGAAATGGCATCTCAAGCCCTCCCGACCAATGAAAACAATATGCTTAATATGTATGGACGGTCAAACACACAACACTTTTCCTGGGCAGGCTTAGAACCCCTAAGCTGTCTACCAGTACTAATGTGCGTTAGGTTTCAGCTCTGTGTGGAAGCACCATGCAGCCAATCTATTTATGGCCCCCGCTCATCGGGGCTTGAAGAAATACATGGGCTGCATGATGCTTCCACGCAGAGCTGAATCCGACCCACACAGGAGTACTGGTAAACCGTTTAGAGGAACTAAGCCTGCCCAGGAAAAGGGGTGTGAGTGTCGGACCGTCCATGCTTATAAAGCCTCAGTGGTTGGTTTCATTGGGCGACAGGGCTTGAGATGTCATTTCATCTCAATGTCGGGTAAAAGTTCCACAAAATTGGAAGCAAGGTCTCCAAAATGACCTTTACAGTGTTGACGGGGACGGTAAACCCAAAATCAAACAAACAAAAGCCCAATCTATTTCTTCAAGCCCTGATGGGCGGGGCTGGGTGGCAGCGGTGTACAGACTATGTAAAATGCTATATCATGCGGCTGCAACTAGTGGTACCATTACATGATTTTATCTGTCTTGGTAAATCTTTGAGATACTATTATCAAGACACCCAAGATTAGACTAGCTTCTAGTCTGGTAATAAAAGTCTGATAGTTTTTTTTTAATTAGTTTAAAAATTTATCACCTTCATAGTAATGGCAAGTCTATTGGGTAGAGTCTCAAATCTTAGGATTATCAAAAATTGAGCCAGAGAGACTAGACTAGCTAAACTTTTATACACTATTCATTTTAGTGCAAAAGATGATTTTAATTCCATATTATCATTTTAACGCCTAGTGGCTAGGCTGACCCAAGATCTATGTGACCATCAATTTATAACTCAGCAGGCAATAGACTGGTGTCAATCCATTAAATTGTGAAATAAACTGAAACAGCCTGTTCTGTATGATCTTGTTTGATTTGAGGTTTAACGTCCCGGTCAACACTGTAAAGGTCATTTTGGTGACATTGCTTCCAATTTTTTTGGGACGTTTACCCGACATTGAGATGAAATGACATCTCAAGCCCTGTCGCCCGATGAAACCAATAGGGTTTATTAGCATGGACGGTCCGCCTCGCACCGCGGTTCCTGGACAGCCTTAGATCCTCTAAGCGGTTTACCAGTACTAATGTGCGGGGCCAGATTAAGCTCTACGTGGAAGCATCATGCAGCCCATATATTTCTTCAAGCCCCAATGGGAGGGGGGCGTCCTGTTCTGTATGAAAATTTGCAACAGTTTGTAGATTTACCCAATCATGAAGTGCCGAACTCTGTGACTTATATGTATCCCTGTGGAATCCGACCTGCTATGGAAAGAGCTTTTTCTCCAGGGCTTGCTGTTTAATGTTTGTTTGTCTGAAAGACTCAAATACAGTGGAGTTCCGCTTAATATTAAGACCAGCTCAAATAAAGACTAAATCTGATTTTAAAAAAAATTGCAGAGATTTCCGTTATCTTTCTTTGTATTTTCTAAACCAAGTAACCGTATTTGGGACTGTTCAAAAGTGGCCTTTAAAAGGCCACATTTGAAAAGTATTAAAGATGGTCTCAGTAAAGGAATTTTTTAATAGCACTAAAAGAACTGGAGGATAATTCCTGTAGTTTTAGAAGCAAATAGTGTAGACTCTGTTCAGGTGCCCATTGTGGTATCTGGTAAAGGTGTACACTGTCCCACTAAGGGTCGCTTTTCTCTAAAGAGGTCCAGAGTCTGGACTTAGACTGTTTTCTTTTTTTCTTTAGTTCCTGTAGTTCAAGATCCTGTTCACACGCCGTATTCTGTGACGTCTGATCAGGATCTACACTGTTAGTGCCCCATTTTGGGACCCTGGCAGTGGATCGGGTTTACACTGTCCGTATACCATTTTGGAACCCCAGACATGTGGCCTCTGATCTGAATCTACACTGTCAGTTTCCCATTTTGGATCGAGACATGTGGTCTCTGATCGGAGTCTCCACTGTTTGTCTGGCATTGTGTTATACTGAAACCATAGGCATGTGGCACCTGATCTGGATCTACACTATTTGTCAGTGTTTGATTTTGGAACCCTAGACATGCAGCCTTTGCTCTGGGTCTACACTGTCAGTATTCCATTTTGGAACCTCAGACATGTGGCCTTTGATCTAAGTCTTCACTGTTTGTCAGTATTCCATTTTGGAACCCAAGACACGTCTCTGATCTGTGTCTACACGTTCAGTATCCCATTTTGGAACCTTAGACATATTGCATCTGATCTGGGTCGTCACTGTTTGTCAGTATCCCATTTAGAAATTTAGATGTGGCTTCTGATCTGGGTCTTAACTGTTTGTCAGTACCCCATTTTGGAACCCTAGACACCTGACCTCTGATCTGTGTTTTCACTGTTTGTTGTAGTTATTCCATTTTGGAATCCTAGACATATGGCCTCTGATCTGGGTCGTCACTGTTTGTCAGTATCCCATTTAAAACTTTAGACGTGGCTTCTGATCTGGGTCTTAACTGTTTGTCAGTACCCCATTTGGAACTCTAGACGTGGCCTCTGATCTGGGTCTTAACAGTTTGTCAGTACCCCATTTCGGAACCCTAGACACGTGGCCTCTGATCTGGATCTTAACTGTTTGTCAGTAACCCATTTTTGAACCCTAGACACGTGGCCTCTGATCTGGATGTTAACTGTTTGTCGGTATTCCATTTTGGAACCCTAGAGAAGTGGCCTCTGATCCGGATCTTCACTGTTAGCCAGAATCCCATTTTGCAACCCTAGACACGTGACCTTTGATCTTTGTTTTCATTGTTTGCAGGTATTCCATTTTGGAATCCTAGACATATGGCCTTTGATCTTTGTTTGTCAGTTTTCCCATTTTAGAACCCGAGACATGTGAGCTCTGATCTGGGTCTTGACTATTTATCAGAGTCCCATTTTAGAATCCTGGATATGATGCCTCTGATCTGGGTCTTCATTGTTTGTCATTATCCCATTTCAGAATCCTAGACATGTGGCCTCTGATCTGGATCTTCAGTGTTTGTCAGGAACCCATTTTAGAACCCTAGATTTGTTGCATCTGATCTGGCTCTTCACTGTTTTCAGTATCGCACTTTTGAACCCCTGACATGTTGCCTCTGACCTGTGTCTTCACTGTTTGTCAGTATCTCACCTTGAAACACTAGACATGTAGCATCTGATCTGGGCCTACACTGTTTGTTAGTGTCCTATTTTGAAGCTTACCTGCAAGGACCCATACACGACCACTGATAGCTCGGATCAGCCCGCACAACTGCTGAGTCTGTTCTGAGCTTTTGCTGATCACATAGGTCTTATTGGAGCTCTGGGATCTTCTGGCTCAATTAAAAAGAATGAATCCAGTGTTTCGATGTTGTAATCCAGATTTTAGTAATGCAGGTTTTTGCTTGTTGCAACTCAAATCAAGCAGGAAAACAAACTTTGTAATTATAATTTTGACAGGGGCCCATGGGAGCAATTCTCTTTAACAGTTCCGCCAACCAGACAACAAACAAAGTTGAAAGGTCAATAACTGACCCTGTTTCACCTATGTCCTTAGTTAAACTCGTTTTCATTCGAGCCCAAAAATTCGAGCCCAGACCCAGCCCATGAGCCCAGCCCAGGTTTTACAGGTAGCCAATTTTGCAAGATAGTTTGCTTTGAAATCCAAAGAGCCTGCTCCCAACAAAATTAATAAATACCAACGCACGTGTCTGGACAAACAGTGCAGATCCAGATCCAAGAAGATATGAATTCTATGACATTCACCCAACATCTTTTGGACCCTATACGATGCGGTTTGGCAACTAAGTTAAAGTTTAAGGGTGATTTATTTTTTGTTTTAGTTGTAAGGCCCATCCATTGCAGAAATTGACCTTTCACATGTGACCCAGGCAAGGCTCAAACCATAGCAGTGAGAGACCTGATGATTAAGAGTCAGCACTCTTATCCACTAGGCCATGGAGGCCCATGTTTTAGGGTGATTACAGAAATGATATATATGAGTCAGTGCAACTGAGTGCATTGTATCCCAATCCGGCCGACATTCCCAATTTGGGTCACACTTGTACATTACGATAGCACAACCTTGTGCATAGAGCATTTAACATATCTTGAAAACTGTTGCTTTCCTGGTTAACATTTGTGATACGGTATTTGTCTTATTTATACTCAAAACATGGGTTATTGGTGCTCATTAGAACCACCTCAAGGCGGTTCCAACTAGTACCCACAACCTATATCTTGGAACAGAAATAAGAAAATACTGTATACCCCTGTACACTCCAGTTTTCTAATATAAAGTGGGGTTCAGAGGGCTATTCATTACACAGACTTGTTATCACGGTGAAAAATGTTGTGCAAAATAGCTAAAACGATCCCACTCCGATGAACAAAATGGCCACCAGAGCTAAAAACAGAAAAAAACATTGTAAATTTGCATCAAATGAGAACTCCTCCTAAACCCTTGGGTCAAGTGGATTCAAACTTCACAGGAATGTTGCCAAGGTGACTCCCTACCAAAATAGCTAAATTGTTCCGCTCTGCCAAACAAGATGGCTACCACCGCTAAAAATAGAAAAAATGACAACTTATGTTGTACCCTTGGGCCAATTTCATTCAAACTTTGTAGGAATGTTGCTTAGATGACCCTATACCAATATAGTTGCAATGATCTCGCTCCGATGAACAAAATCGCAGCCAGAGCTAAAAATAGAAAAACATTGTAAATTTGCTTCAAACGCAAACTTCTCCTAAAACCTTAGGCCAACTTGAGCCAAACTTCACAGGAATGTTGCCTAGGTGACACCCTGCCAAAATAGCTAAGATTGTTCTGCTCTGACAAACAAGATGGCTACCAGAGCTAGAATAGAATTTACTTGAGACAGTGACACTCAGTCGAGCGAATCAGGGCCCAGAGGGCCCTCTTGTATATAAGTAGACTGGGGATGAAAGCTCGGACGAGTTTAAAAACTGGCAAGGTCAGAGCATTAATCATAGTGTTATGTCCCCTTGATTGCTGAAAATATCTATTTTTGACCTTGTCATCAATTTTGATTGGATCTTCCTGAAACTTATATACAAGTCAGTCAGGTTTAAAAACTTGGATGAGTTATCGGTCAATTACCCACGGAGTTATGACCCCTACTTTACTGAAAATGCTTATTTTTTACCTGGTCACCACTGTAGCCACTTCAGTTTTGATCGGATCTTCTTGAAACTTACAAACAAGTAAGTCAGGGATAAAGGCTCGGACGAGTTCGAAAACTGGCTAGGTCGGCCTATCTTTCATAGAGTTACGTCCCCTTGATTATTGAAAATGCCTATTTTTGACCTTGTCATCACCGTAGCCCCTTCAGTTTTCATCGGATCTTTTTTGAAGCATACATGTAAGTAAGTAGGGATAAAAACAAAATGGTGAGGTCAGCCTATATTTCAGAGTGTTATGTCCCCCTTGATTACAGAAAATTCTATATCTTTGACCTTGTCATCACCATAGCCCCTTCATTTTCTATTCGAACATCTTGAAACTAACATGTAATTAATTCCGGGATATATGCTTGAATCAATTAGAAAACTGATGAGGCACCGGCAGAGCCATTTTCGGTCCCAGGGCTATAATTTGAACAAGCTTGGTCAAGGTCCACCATATGAAGCTTCATACCAAATATCAAAGAACTGAGTCTTCTGGTTTCAGACAAGAAGGTTTATAAATATTTTCCCTATATAAGTATATGTAAAACCTGTGGGGCCCCGGTGCGGGGTAGTTTTTGGCCCAAGGGCAATAATTTGAACAATCTTGATAGAGGTGTACTAGACAAAGCTTCATATCAAATATCAAGGACCTGAGCCTTCTGGTTTCAGAGAAGAAGATTTATAAAAAAAATTCCCTATATAAGTCTATGTAAAACCTGTGGGGCCCCGGTGCGGGGGTATTTTTGGCCCAAGGGCAATAATTTGAACAATCTTGATAGAGGTGTACTAGACAAAGCTTCATATCAAATATCAAGGACCTGAGCCTTCTGGTTTCAGAGAAGAAGATTTATAAAAAAAAAATTCCCTATATAAGTCTATGTAAAACCTGTGGGGCCCCCGGCGCGGGGGCATTTTCGGCCCAAGGGCTATAATTTGAACAATCTTTATAGATGACCACTAGACAAAGCTTCATATCAAATATCAAAGATCTAGGCCTTCTGGTTTCAGAGAAGGAGATTTTTAAAGATTTTCCCTATATACATGTAAGTCTATATAAACCAAAGGTCCCCGGAGCAGGGGCATTTTTGACCCCAGGGCTTTTGTTTGAACAGTCTTGATAGAGGTCCACTAGATGAAGCTTCACATCAAATATCAAAGACCTGGGCCTTGCTGTTTCAGAGAAGAAGATTTTT
The DNA here is from genome assembly GCA_963580285.1 of Lucinisca nassula. NCBI lineage: Eukaryota > Metazoa > Mollusca > Bivalvia > Lucinida > Lucinidae > Lucinisca > Lucinisca nassula. The sequence continues at coordinate 65,366,978 of OY757019.1, read as the reverse complement.
AAAGATTTTCCCTTTGTAAGTCTATGTAAAACCAAAGGGCCCCGGGGCGGTGGCCTAATTTTTTTTTTGCCCCAGGGCTATAATTTGAACAATCTTGATAGAGGTCCACAAGATGAAGCTTCACACCAATTATTAAAGACCTGGGCCTTGCGGTTTAAGAGAAGATTTTTAAGCTTATTCCTATATAAGTCAATGTAAAACCAAAGGGCCCTGGGAACAGCATTTTTGATGCAAGGGCTATAATTTTAACAATCCTGGTAGAGGTACACGTGATGAAGCTACACGCCAAATATCAAAGACCTGGGCCGTGCTGTTTCAGAGGAGAAGATTTTTTAAAGTTTACAAGTTTACAAGTTTATTTAATACTCGGGTTATACATCAATATAACAACATGAGGGTTAATATTATAAACATGGTATACATATCAGTGACTCGATGACAATCGAGATTTGGACACAAGAGTCTCCGCATATACGTACAGTGAAAATTCGATGACTCAAAACCGATGGCCCGCTTACCATAGCTGGTTCTAATCCGCCCTTGAGCCCCTATGGAATTCTTTCTGTTGGACCTGATAAGATATTGTTAAGATATTTAATTATGAAAGGTTTGTTGGGTATACCCATTAAATTCTTCTCGATGAGGCGATTCTAATGAGTACACACAGCATGCCTTTATTTTATATAACCCCTATGCCACTACGAATAACCCTCAGGGGCTCGAACTGTCCCTGTTTCGGACACATTTGTATGGTCCCAAAGATGTTCGAGAAGACATTTCCGGTGTAAGTCAATGTCAAACCAAAGGGCCCCGGGGCAGGGGCACTTTTGACCCCAGGGCTATAATTTGAACAAACTTGATAGAGGTCCATTAGATGAAGCTTCACACAAATTATCAAAGACCTGGGACTTGCGGTTTCAGAGAAGAAGATTTTTAAAGATTTTTCCTATAAAAGTCTATGTAAACTGAACCAAAGGGTCCCTGGGTGGAAACATTTTTTAGCCCCAGGGCTATAATTTGAACAATCTTGGTAGAGGTCCACTAGATGAAGCTTCATACCAAATATCAATGATTTGGGCCATGCAGATTTTTTAGGTTTTCAGTGAAAAAATCCATTTTATTAACCTCAGTAGCACTTCCAAGATGGGAAATCTTCTCTCAACTGATCCTCTGGTCATCTTGTGGTTCCAGCACTCCATTTGGGCTATCAGCAACTCATCATTGTTTTGGTGTAAAAGCTATTAATTATCCAGTAAATGGGCTGCATTTGTTAGGGCAGCATATATAATGTCCATTAACATCAACTTTGGCATCCAGTGTTTGTTTTAGTTCATTTTGATGCTAGGCACATCAGTTGGGAATTAATTACAAGATTTAATGTTTCAAGACACCCAAATATTGTTTATCTGTAAGCGGAAAATTGTTGCTTTGCCCATTTTGTACCAAAAGGAATCTTCCACTATATACAGAATAAGTCCATTTCAAAATTTAGGGGTGTCATATTGTGTTTTCTTCAAAAACTACTTGGAAATTTGCTGTAAATTTTGCAAAGCATTACGAAAACACGCCTATACAAATACATTATAATTCTTACCACCGAAAAATGACAATTTTCAGATCTAACGAGTACCCACAATCTATGTTTTTCAGCAGAAATAAGAAAAATAATTTATACCCCTGAAAACCCTAGTTTTACTATATAAAACTGGGGTTTAAGGGGGTCAAATTTATATAGGTGTGTTTTCGTGATGAGTGAAGGTCGTTCTGCGTCTTCTGATATGGGCCTGCACTGTTTGCTTACTAAATACTGTTTTGGTGTTTCCTGTACAAAAGGGTTAAATGAACAATAAAAAAAGAGGAAAAATAAAAATGTCAGTGTAGATGTGTTGCATACTAAATTTATAAATATTTGGTATATTAGGATAGACCACTTTAGGACCACTGTTGCCCTAGATCAGCAAAATTAGCTTGTTAAAATGATGACATATTTTAGGATAAAACAAACACAAGTCATTATTTTTGAGTCATTGCTTGTTCAAATAAGACGACTCGCATACCTGCAAAGTCATGCTGCAGAATTATGTTAATGTTAACTCGATACTCGACAATTTTAACTCGATACTCGACATTTTTGACTCGATACTCGACAATTTTGTCTCGATACTCGACTTTTTTAACTCGATACTCGACAATTTTGACTCGATACTCGACTTTTTTGACTCGATACTCGACAATTTTGACTCGATACTCGACTTTTTTAACTCGATACTCGACAATTTTGACTCGCTCCTCGACATTTTTGACTCGATACTCGACAATTTCAACTCGATACTCGACAATTTTGACTCGATACTCGACAATTTTGACTCGATACTCGACTTTTTTGACTCGATACTCGACAATTTTGACTCGATACTCGACTTTTTTGACTCGATACTCGACAATTTCAACTCGATACTCGACTTTTTTGACTCGATACTCGACAATTTCAACTCGATACTCGACTTTTTTAACTCGATACTCGAAATTTTTCACTCGATACTCGACAATTTTGACTCGATACTCGACTTTTACAACTCGATACTTGATACTCGACAAAAAGAAACCCTCGATAATATCTCGGTCGAGTTCTAATATGGGTCCAGTCAGGTCAAACTTTAAGTCAGTAGGTCAAATTACAGGGAAACCTTGTGATTACTCTTGCGGTCACAGTTTTGGTCCAGTCCTCACCAATCTTGCTCAGGTGGACCATCTTAACATTGTTCGAACATGGGTCATGTCAAGTTCGAACATTGGTCATGTCGGGTAATGGAGGTCAATAGGTCAAATCATAGAAAAACCTTGTGAACACTCTTGAGGCCACTGCTTTGGTCCAATCATTAGCGAACTTGCTCAGAATGATCATCTTGACAATATCTCGGTCATGATGTCAAGTAAAAAAATAGATCAGAAGTTCAAATCAGAGGAAAACCTTGTGACCACTCTTGAGGCCACTATTATGGTCCAGTCATCATTAGACGTGCTCAGAATGATCACCTTGACAATATCTCAGTCTAATTTTGAGTATGGGTCGTGTCGCGTCTGTAGGTAAGTTCATAGGAAAACCTTGTGAACATTCTGGTGGCTACAGATTTGGTCCAATCTTCATCAAACTTGCTCAGAATGTTCATCTTGACAATATCTGGGTCAAGTAGGATATTTTATGAACAGAATGGTAATTTAACATGAGAAGTCCGCAAAGGGTATGGAGGTGTCATAAGACCATCTTAGTACTTTGTAAAGGTGGTACTAGGAACTGCCCTTTGTCACCACGAGGCATTATAAGTTAGACGGAGCCAGTTGGTCTCCATCTGGTGCACTAGGACCTGACCCTCAATGTCCACAAGGTGCCCAGATAGTGACATACAAGTCAACTCTGTATTGTCAAAGGGAACCACCACCTCATAAGTCTAGCTTTTGTTGCCAACTCCCCCACCCCCACATTGTTATCATGGGGCATTGTAAACTAAAGTATGCCGGTCATCAATGTCTGCTGCTTTAGGACCTTACCCTCAATGTCCAGAAGTTGTCTAGATAGTGACATAAAAGTCAGATCTTTATTGTAAGAGGGAACCACCGATTCGTAAGTCTAGCTTCTGTTGCTAACTTCAACCAAACTGTAGCTGCCATATCAGGTATTCTGTGCATCATTCATACCTATAAAATTCAGCATTCTGTCGGTCTTTGCCAGAGTTGATAAAGTGATGTTGGTGTGGTAGTCCATGATCAGATACTATAACTGAACCTATGGTTGTAGTTAATTCCGTGCCAGAACAGTAATACTGTTTGTATACAATGGGATGTAATAAATTGTTTACTTCTGATAGACATCAAAGTTTGTAATCAGAAGCATTGAAACGAACTATTTCTGTACAAAACAAATTGCTTTATAGTGGAAAATAGGTTCTGACAAGTTTATGTAACAAACATAGAATGTCTGTTTGAGGCACATTTGCATTTAAGATCAATTCTCTGTAAGCACCAACATTTTTAAATAGGGCTCTGGCACACATGGTCTCAGATTTTTTTTTTTTTTTTTTTTTGGTGGGGGGGGGGGTTACGGCCCTTTCAAGATTATTTCACTCATATCGAGTTGATCGTTAATCAGAGCAGGGCGAAAACCAGAGTACCCGGAGAAAAAACACCTGACCTTCCGTTGCAGAACTTGGCGTCTCACATGTGACCCGAGCGAGGCTCGAACCACAGTGGTGAAAGACCTAATGATCAAGAGTCAGCGCTCTTAACCACTAGGCCACGGAGGTCCGTTCGTCTCAGAATTAACCGATTCTGTGATATATTATGTATTGTCACATGTGAAAGATAAAATACACAATTAAATTCCGATTTGAAACTCAGTTGCCATGGCAACCAGCAAAATCAATTTTTGACAAAATCGTGCAAAACAGTGTGTTATTTTTAATGAAATTATCATATTTTTATGACCAAAATATAAAAATATACGTGAAAAGAAAAGAGAAACACACCGATAGTCACAATATCGTTTGTTTATTTTGCAGAATGCAGAAATCTGTTTCTGAATAGGCCATAGCCTGTCATAATACAAACACTACAACGTTCAGCTAATTAGCATAATTTCCAAACATTTCAGAATCAACAATTTATGCCCATATTTGGCAAGCTATAGTTAAAGTGGCACCGATGCAGAAACATGTTCTTGAATTATTTTTGAAACAACTATGCTAGAGGATTCAAAGCATGAAAAATTTGGAGTGGGGTACCAGTGTCTTTGTAGGTAAAAAAAACTGATTGAAATTGGTGTACTTTAAGGCAAAACCAAAAGTTAATTTCCTAAACTGTGTTTAAATCTCATATATAAAAGTACTACCAAATAAAAAGTTGTTTAATAGTTTAAAATAAAGGAAAAGAAATTGTTAAGCAGTCAATAAACGAAAAACTTTCAAACAATAATTGGCTTTTTAATTAATTTTATGTTGAAAATAATCGAAAAATCATGGTCGTGGGATTGGGGATGGCAGGGAAAAAAAAAGAAAATTTACTGCTGTTTTCGGACTCATGTTATGTTTAACTGCTTGGACTGGAGTATTTGTGACTGATGTTTGTAATAAACCAGAAAAACTTACAAATATATCTGCACAAAAAGAATTAAAGGGCAGCAACTCTTCATTTTCCAATTGAAATCTCATGACATTTCCACCTAGGTAATAACGCTGATACATGAACTTAAAAATGTGTACCGATTGCATTTCAGAAAACAACATTATTAATCTACAGGCTACAACACTTTGACCTTTACTAAATGTTAGGTGCAGACCGAACATGAAATGTGTCCATAATACACAGATGCCCCCGCCTTGATCTCTGAAAAGTAGCCATAGATCGAAGTCGGTGGACCATGCTATTGGATGATGCTCTGTTTCTCGCTGTTTTTTGGTACCCAAAAATGTAATGACTTGCATAACCTAATCCACTTGGGTATGTAATGTGACGTCTGATTGGATAACGCCAACAATTTTCAAAGGCATATTCTGCGATATAATGTCGAAAACCTGACGTCACCACCTAATGTCACTTTTCATTGGCTGGCATTTGGTTTGATGAAGCTCACATAGCCTGCGTCTTTGTGTGAAATAAAATATATTTCAACAAAACAAACAAAATGTACATTAGAATGTGGATCACTGTAATGAAAATTCATTTGGAGGGGGCTCGGGTAAATTGTCGGTCTTATGGTGACATATTATGTATTACGGCTCTGCTTCAGCAGCCGACGCGTCGCTAAAACGAAAATTTCGACTGTATAACCGCCCAAATGACCATTATTGATACGGTCATCCCCTACATCTTTGCACCTTATACCATTATAAGAACCTGAAAATCTAATATGTTCAAACACCAGGACAGACTTAAAATCTTGGCCAATTTCAAATTCAGCCCAGCTCCTATTATGTCATTTCTGCTTGATTGACGATAATAATATGCTTTTGATTCTATTCAAATATAACTACATGTTAATGGGTATCTGTTACATGTAACCACAACGAAAAGTTTTCGCTTGTCCTTTGTTAAATTGGACAAGTAGTATTAGTGATGGCGGGCATAGTATTTCCACATGTTTAAACAAATTTGGTTTGTCATAATGCCCTAATGCTATATACCATGTATCCCTGTTCAAGGTTTCTTGGTTTCTGGAAAAGATGTTTTTTATGATTTTTACCATCTATGGGATGGCAGCCATGTTTGTAAAGAAATGCAGTCATTTGTTTAAACAACCTTTGATTCGTATGATTCCTGGAGGCTACCTATGAGGAGCAGGCATTGTATTTTGTTTGATGTGAGGTTTAATGTCCCCGTCAACACTTGTCCAATTTTGCGGGACTTTTAAGCGACATTGAGATAAAATGATATCTCAAGCGCTGCCACCCAATGAAACCAATACGGTTTATATATATGCACATTACCACACCATTTTTCATGGGCAGGCTTAGAACCTCTAGGCAGTTTACCAGTACTCATGTGCGGTCGGTTTCAGCTCTGCATGTAAACATCATGCAGCCCAATCTATTTCTTAAAGGCTCAATGGGCGAGGTCCAGGCAGGCATTGGATGACGATGGAGAATTGATAATGCCTTTCCTTTTAAAATACAACACAATTGAATTTAGATCTTAAGATACTAACACAACCTTCCAGATCATTGAGATGCTTGAACATGTTCTTCATTTGCAATTATACAATATGAACAGGTTTTTGGGAGATCATGAGTTGGGAAGGTGAGAAAATGCCCCTCGCCTTTGTTGAATCTGGTTGATACTAAGTTCAAAAGACTTGAAGAACTATCAACAATGATAGGTCTAACACCATCACTGAAGATATTCCATATGGAGAACTATGAAGGTCTTTGTAATGAGACTGATGCTCAATTTATAACTTGCTTAATTTCAGAAGAGTTTTGTTTTGTTTGTTTGATTAATTTAAGGTTTAATGTCCCCATCAACACTGTAAAGGTCTTTTTGGAGACGTTGCTTCCAATTTTGTGGGACTTTTACCCGACATTGAAATGAAATGACGTCTCAAGCCCTGCCACCCAATGAAACCAATTATGTTTATAAGCATGGACGGGCCGACTCTCACCGCTTTGCCTGGGCAAGCTTAGATACTGTAAAAATGCGGATATAGGACGAGGATGTTTCCCTCCAAAATGATCCAAAAAATGACCCCGTCTTGTAGCCAAGGTCATGGACTGCAGGCTTTTTTCCAGCAATATCCGGCGAAGACGAGACAAATGGAAAAAGTCAATCGGTGATTTTTGAAATGATATAAATCACTGCCCACAAACCACCGCTACCATTTTTTCTGCACCCGATCGGTAAATGACGTCATCAACGTAGCCCCATCATTTTTTATCGAATCTTTCTGAAACTTATATGTAAGGTGGCTGGGGATAAAATCTCGGATGAGTTCGAAACCCGGTCAAGTCAGCCCATTTGTCATAGAGTTAAGTACCTTTGATTGCTGAAAATGTCGATTTTTGACCTTGTCATCACCATAGACCTTCAGTTTTGATCGGATCTTTCTAAATTTATATGTAGGGTGGCCGGAGTTAAACCTCGGATGAGTTAGAAAACTGGCCAATTCGGCCCATTTATCATAGGGTAACGTCCCTTTGATTGCTGAAAATGCTAATTTTTGACCTTGTCATCACCGTAGTGCCTTCATTTTTGATCAGATCTTTCTGAAACTTACATGTAAGGTGGCTGGGAATAAAACCTCAGATGAGTTCGAATACCGGCCAAGTCGGCACATTTATCATAGAGTTTTGTGCCTTTGATTGCTGAAATCGCTGATTTTTGACCTTGGCATCGACATAGCCCCTTCAGTTTTGATCGGATCTTTCTTTAACTAATATTTAAGGTGGCTGGAGATGAAAACTCAGTTGAGTTCGAAAACTGGCCAAGTCGGCCCATTTGTTATAGAGTTACGTGCCTTTGATTGCTGAAAATGCTGATTTTGGACCTTGTCATCGCCGTAGCCCCTTCAGTTTTGATCGGATCTTTCTGAAACTTATATGTAATGTGGCTGGGGATAAAAACTTGGATGAGTTCGAAAACATGCCAAGTGGGCAGATTTTTGACAAGATTGGGCGGTCAAAACCAGGGGCGGTTTTAACTGGTTAAAACCGTCCCGGTCAATACTCCCAGAGTGGTCAATACTGGTCGATTGAAATATTGAGTGGTCAATTGAATAATTTTAGTGTTGAAAAGGCAAAGCTACTGAAACTGAAACTGTTTTGAAGTTTTGGTCTCTTTGCTGGAGGCTAATCATTTGATAGAGTTGTTGGTTCAGATGTTATTTCTTCAAGTGGCCACTTAGCAATACTTTCTGGCTTTTTTAGCCCTAGGTATTTATGTCTAAGACTCATCAGTCTTAAGACCTTAACACTAACTTCAATAGTGCTGTCTTTGCACCTGGCACTGTTTTTTTAGCTCACCTGTCACGTAGTGACAAGGTGAGCTTTTGTGATCACTTTTTGTCCGTCGTCCGTCGTGCGTGCGTCCGTGCGTCCGTAAACAATTTCAAATAAGTATATCTCTAAAACCACATGGCCAATCTTGATCAAATTTCATGTGAAGCATCATCAGGTAGGGGGACAGGCTGCATAAGGTTTTTGGGCTGATTAGATTGGAACTCTGGTTGCCATGGCAACATATAGCTCCCGTACACTTATAATGGGAAAAATTTAAAAAATCTTCTTCTCTGAAACCACAGGGCCGAGAGCTTAGATATTTAGCATGTAGCAACGGCCAGTGGTCACCTACATAATTCCTGCCAATCATGCCCCTGGGTTTCAAATGGGCCACGCCCCGGGGCCCCTTCTCACCCATAGACTCATAATGGAAAAAAAAGCTTCAAAAATCTTCTTCTCTGAAACCACAGGACCCAGAGCTTAGATATTTAGCATGTAGCAACGGCAAGTGGTCACCAACAAAATTCCTGCCAATCATGCCCCTGGGGTCCAAATGGGCCCCGCCCTGGGGCCCCTTAGCTCCCATAGACTCCTAATGGAAAAAAAAGCTTAAAAAATCTTCTTCTATAAAACCACAGGGCCCAGAGCTAAGGTATTTGACATGTAGCAACGGCAAGTGGTCACCTACATAATTCCTGCCAATCATGCCCCTGGGGCCCAAATTGGCCACACCCCGGGGCCCCTTAGCTCCCATAGACTCATAATGGAAAAAAAAGCTTCAAAAATCTTCTTTCTGAAACCACAGGGTCCAGAGCTTAGATATTTAGCATGTAGCAATGGCCAGTGGTCACCTACATAATTCCTGCCAATCATGCCCCTAGGGTCCAAATTGGCCACGCCCCAGGGCCACTTCGCTCCCATAGACTCATAATGGAACAAAAAGCTTCAAAAATCTTCTTCTTGGAAACCACAGGGCCCAGAGCTTAGATATTTAGCATGTAGCAATGGCCAGTGGTCACCTACATAATTCCTGCCAATCATGCCCCTGGGTTCCAAATGGGGGATGCCCCGGGGCCCCTTCGCTCCTATAGACTCATAATGGAACAGAAAGCTTCAAAAATCTTCTTCTCGGAAACTACAAGGCCCAGAGCTTAGATATTTAGCATGTAGCAACGGCAAGTGGTCATCTACATAATTCCTGCCAATCATGCCCCTGGGGTCCAAAAGGGCCACGCCCCGGGGCCCTTTAGCTCCTATAGACTCATAATGGAAAAAAGCTTCAAAAATCTTCTTCTCTGAAACCACAGGGCCCAGAGCTGAGATATTTGGCATGTAGCAACGGCAAGTGGTTACCTACATAATTCCTGCCAATCATGCCCCTGGTGTCCAAACGGGCCATGCCCCGGGGCCCTTTAGCTCCTTAAGACTCATAATGGAAAAAAAAGCTTCAAAAATCTTCTTCTCTAAAACTACAGGGCCCCGAGCTGAGATATTTGGCATGTAGCAACGGCAAGTGGTAACCTACATAATTCCTGCCAATCATGCCCCTGGGGTCCAAATTGGCCACACCCAGGGGCCCCTTAGCTCCCATAAACTCATAAGGGAAAAAAAGCTTCAAAAATCTTCTTCTCTGAAACCACAGGGCCCAGAGCTTAGATATTTAGCATGTAGCAACCGCCAGTGGTCACCTACATAATTCCTGCCAATCATGCCCCTAGTGCCAAATTGGCCACGCCCCGGGGCCCCTTCGCTCCCATAGACTCATAATGGAACAAAAAGCTTCAAAAATCTTCTTCTTAGAAACCACAGGGCCCAGAGCTTAGATATTTAGCATGTAGCAATGGCAAGTGGTCACCTACATAATTCCTGCCAATCATGCCCTGGGGTCCAAACGGGCCACACCCCGGGGCCCTTTAGCTCCTATAGACTCATAATGGAAAAAAGCTTCAAAAATCTTCTTCTCTGAAACCACAGGGCCCAGAGCTGAGATATTTGGCATGTAGCAAATGCAAGTGGTCACCTACATAATTCCTGCCAATCATGCCCCTTGGTTCCAAATTGGCCACACCCCGGGGCCCCTTCGCTCCAATAGTCTCATAATGGTAAAAAAGCTTCAAAAATCTTCTCCTCTGAAACCACAGGGTCCAGAGCTTAGATATTTAGCAAGTAGCAATGGCAAGTGGTCAGCTACATAATTCCTGCCAATCGTGCCCCTGTGTTCCAAATGGGGGACGCCCCGGGGCCCCTTCGCTCCCATAGACTCATAATGGAACAAAAAGCTTCAAAAATCTTCTACTCGGAAACCACAAGGCCCAGAGCTTAGATATTTAGCATGTAGCAACGGCAAGTGGTCACCTACATAATTCCTGCCAATCATGCCCCTGGTACCCAAAAGGGCCACGCCCCGGAACCCTTTAGCTCCTATAGACTCATAATGGTAAAAAAGCTTCAAAAATCTTCTTCTCTGAAACCACAGGGCCCCGAGGTGAGATATTTTGCATGTAGCAACGGCAAGTGGTAACCTACATAATTCCTGCCAATCATGCCCCTGGGGTCCAAATTGGCCACAACCCGGGGCCCCTTTAGCTCCTATAGACTCATAATGGTAAAAAAGCTTCAAAAATCTTCTTCTCTGAAACCACAGGGCCCCGAGGTGAGATATTTTGCATATAGCAACCGCCAGTGGTCACCTACATAATTCCTGCCAATCATGCCCCTGGGTTCCAAATGGGCGACGCCCCGGGGCCCCTTCGCTCCCACAGACTCACAATGGAACAAAAAGCTTCAAAAACTTCTACTCGGAAAGCACAAGGCCCAGAGCTTAGATATTTAGCATGTAGCAACGGCAAGTGGTCACCTACATAATTCCTGCCAATCATGCCCCTGGGGTCCAAAAGGGCCACGCCCTGGGGCCCTTTGGCTCCTATAGACTCATAATGGAAAAAAGCTTCAAAAATCTTCTTCTCTGAAACCACAGGGCCCAGACCTCAGGTATTTGACATGTAGCAATGGCAAGTGGTCACCTACATAAATCCTGCCAATCATGCCCCTAGGGTCCAAATGGGCCAGGCCCTGGGGCCCCTTAGCTCCCATAGACTCAAAATGGAAAAAAAAAAAATTCAAAAATATTCTTCTCTGAAACCAAAGGGCCCACAGTTTAGATATTTAGCATAATTCCTGCCAATCATGCCCCTGGGTTCCAAATGGGCCACGCGCCTGGGCCCCTTTGCTCCCATAGACTCATAATGGAAAAAAGCTTAAAAAATCTTCTTCTCTGAAACCACAGCACCCAGAGCTTAGATATTACGCACATAGCAATCGCAAGTGGTCACCTACATAATTCCTGCCAATCATGCCACTGGGATCCAAAAGGGCCACGCCCCGGGGCCACTTAGCTCCTATAGACTCATAATGGAAAAAAAGCTTAAAAAATCTTCTTCTCTGAAACCACAGGGCCCAGAGCTTAGATAATTAGCATGTAGCAATGCCAAGTGGTCACCTACAAAAATCCTGCCAATCATGCCCCTGGGGTCCAAATGGGCCACACCCTGGGACCCCCTTAGCTCCCATAGACTCATAATGGAAAAAAGACTTCAAAAATCTTCTTCTCTGAAACAACAGCGCCCAGAGCTTAGATATTTAGCATGTAGCAACGGCAAGTGGTCACCTTCATATTTCCTGCTAATCATGCCCCTTGGGTCAAAATGGGTCACGCCCGGGGCCCCTTAGCTCCCATAGACTCATAATGGTAAAAAAACATCAAAAATGTTCTTCTCAGAAACTGTGAAGCACAGAACTTAGATATTTAGTATCTAGCAACATAAAATAGCCAGCTAAAAAAATCCAGCTAACCCTGCCCCTGGGGTCCAAATTGGCCTCGCCCCAGCTCATCACCTCCAATAGACTTATGATGGAAAAAAACTTAAAAGATCTTCTTCTATGAAACCATAAGGCCCAGAGCTTAGATTTTTAGTATGTAGCAACATCAAGTGGCCACCTACATAAATCCTGCCAGTTGTGCCCCTGGGATCCAAATGGGCCCCACCCCAGGGCTCTTTAGCTTCCATAGACTTAAAATTGAAGAAACTTAAAAAATCTTCTTCTCTGAAACCACAGGGCCCTTATATTGAAAAAAAAACAACTTAAAATGGGGAAAAAATCTTCAAAAATCTTCTTCTCTGAAACCATAAGTCCCAGAGCTTAGGTATTTAGCATGTAGCAATGTCGAGTGGTCACCTACATAATTCCTGCCAATCGTGCCCCTGGGTTCCAAATTGGGGACGCCCCGGGGCCCCTTCGCTCCCATAGACTCATAATGGAACAAAAAGCTTCAAAAATCTTCTACTCGGAAACCACAAGGCCCAGAGCTTAGATATTTAGCATGTAGCAACGGCAAGTGGTCACCTACATAATTCCTGCCAATCATGCCCCTGGTACCCAAAAGGGCCACGCCCCGGAACCCTTTAGCTCCTATAGACTCATAATGGTAAAAAAGCTTCAAAAATCTTCTTCTCTGAAACCACAGGGCCCCGAGGTGAGATATTTTGCATGTAGCAACGGCAAATGGTAACCTACATAATTCCTGCCAATCATGCCCCTGGGGTCCAAATTGGCCACAACCCGGGGCCCCTTAGCTCCAATAGACTCATAATGGAAAAAAAACTTCAAAAATCTTCTTCTCTGAAACCACAGGGCCCAGAGCTTAGATATTTAGCATGTAGCCACGGCCAGTGGTCACCTACATAATTCCTGCCAATCATGCCCCTGGGTTCCAAATGGGCGACGCCCCGGGGCCCCTTCGCTCCCACAGACTCACAATGGAACAAAAAGCTTCAAAAACTTCTACTCGGAAAGCACAAGGCCCAGAGCTTAGATATTTAGCATGTAGCAACGGCAAGTGGTCACCTACATAATTCCTGCCAATCATGCCCCTGGGGTCCAAAAGGGCCACGCCCCGGGGCCCTTTGGCTCCTATAGACTCATAATGGAAAAAAGCTTCAAAAATCTTCTTCTCTGAAACCACAGGGCCCAGACCTCAGGTATTTGACATGTAGCAATGGCAAGTGGTCACCTACATAAATCCTGCCAATCATGCCACTAGGGTCCAAATGGGCCAGTCCCTGGGGCCCCTTAGCTACCATAGACTCAAAATGGAAAAAAAAACTTCAAAAATATTCTTCTCTGAAACCAAAGGGCCCACAGTTTAGATATTTAGCATGTAGCAAGGGCAATTGGTCACCTACATAATTCCTGCCAATCATGCCCCTGGGTTCCAAATGGGCCATGCGCCTGGGCCCCTTTGCTCCCATAGACTCATAATGGAAAAAAGCTTAAAAAATCTTCTTCTCTGAAACCACAGCGCCCTGAGCTTAGATATTACGCACATAGCAATCGCAAGTGGTCACCTACATAATTCCAGCCAATCATGCCACTGGGATCCAAAAGGGCCACGCCCCGGGGCCACTTAGCTCCTATAGACTCATAATGGAAAAAAAGCTTAAAAAATCTTCTTCTCTGAAACCACAGGGCCCAGAGCTTAGATATTTAGCATGTAGCGATGCCAAGTGGTCACCTACAAAAATCCTGCCAATCATGCCCCTGGGGTCCAAATGGGCCACACCCTGGGGCCCCCTTAGCTCCCATAGACTCATAATGGAAAAAAGACTTCAAAAATCTTCTTCTCTGAAACCACAGCGCCCAGAGCTTAGATATTTAGCATGTAGCAACGGCAAGTGGTCACCTTCATATTTCCTGCTAATCATGCCCCTTGGGTCAAAATGGGCCACGCCCGGGGCCCCTTAGCTCCCATAGACTCATAATGGTAAAAAACATCAAAAATGTTCTTCTCAGAAACTGTGAAGCACAGAACTTAGATATTTAGTATCTAGCAACATAAAATAGCCAGCTACAAAAATTCAGCTAACCCTGCCCCTGGGGTCCAAATTGGCCTCGCCCCAGCTCATCACCTCCAATAGACTTATAATGGAAAAAAACTTAAAAGATCTTCTTCTATGAAACCATAAGGCCCAGAGCTTAGATTTTTAGTATGTAGCAACATCAAGTGGCCACCTACATAAATCCTGCCAGTTGTGCCCCTGGGATCCAAATGGGCCCCACCCCAGGGCTCTTTAGCTTCCATAGACTTAAAATTGGAGAAACTTAAAAAATCTTCTTCTCTGAAACCACAGGGCCCTTATATTGAAAAAAAAAAAAAACTTAAAATGGGGAAAAAATCTTCAAAAATCTTCTTCTCTGAAACCATAAGTCCCAGAGCTTAGGTATTTAGCATGTAGCAATGTCGAGTGGTCGCCTACATGAATCCTGCCAATCATGCCCCTGGGGTCCAAATCCTGTGGCCCCTAAACTCCAACAAACTTATAATGGAAAAGGCTTCAAACATCTTCTTTGAAACCATGAAGTACAGACCTTAGATATTTAGTATATAGCAACACAAAATGGTCACCTACATAAATCCTGCCAACCATGCCCTTTGGGTCAAAATTGGTCCAGCCACAGGGCTCATTAGCTCCTATAGACTTAAACTGGAAAAAACTAAAGTATCATTTTTCTCCAAAACCATAAGGCACAGATTTTGTTTGATTTGTGGTTTTACATCCCCATCAACACTGTATAGGTCATTTTGGAGATGTCTCTTCCAATTTTGTGGGACTTTTACCAGACATTGAGATGAAATTACATTTCAAGCCCTGTTGCCCAATGAAACCAGTAGGGTTTATAAGCACGGACACCGCTTTGCCTGAGCTTAGATATTTAGTATGTAGCAATGTCAAGTGGTCTCCTACACTAATGATTTTCTGGTACACAGGTGAGCGATATAGGGCCATTGGGCCCTCTTGTTAGCTCACCTGTCACGTAGTGACAAGGTGAGCTTTTGGGATCACTTTTTGTCCGTCGTCCGTCGTGCGTGCGTGCGTCCGTGCGTGCGTCCGTAAACTTTTCTTCAAACTACATCTCCTCCTAAACCACTGATCGTATTTTGACCAAACTTCACAGGAATGATCCTTAGGTGGTCCCCCTTCAAAGTTGTTCACACGGTTCCGGTCCGTTGCACATATAGGTCACAGTAGCCAAAAATAGATTTTTTTCACCGCAAACTTAAAAAATCTTCTACTCTGAAACCGCAAGGACAAGGTCTTTGATATTTGGAATGAAGCTTCATCTAGTGGACCCCTACCAAGATTGTTCAAATTATAGTGCTGGGGCCAAAAATGCCCCCGCACGTGGGCCCTTTGGTTTTACATGGGCTTAAATAGGGAAAATCTTTAAAAATCTTCTTCTCTGAAACCTACAGGCCCAGGTCTTTGATATTTGGTATGAAGCTTCATCTAGTGGACCCCTACCAAGATTGTTCAAATTATAGTGCTGGGGCCAAAAATGCCCCTGCACGGGGGCCCTTTGGTTTTACATGGGCTTATATAGGGAAAATCTTTAAAACATCTTCTTCTCTGAAACCACAAGGCCCAGGTCTTTGATATTTGGTATGAAGCTTTATCTAGTGGACCCCTACCAAGATTGTTCAAATTATAGTGCTGGATCTAAAAATGCCCCCGCACCAGGGCCCTTTTGGTTTACATAGGCTTATATAGGGAAAATCTTTAAAAATCTTCTTCCCTGAAACCTAAAGGCCCAGGTCTTTGATATTTGGTATGAAGCTTCATCTAGTGGACCCCTACCAAGATTGTTCAAATTATAGTGTTGGAGCTAAAAATGCCCCCCCACACGGGGGCCCTTTGGTTTAACATGGGCTTATATAGGGAAAATCTTGAAGAATCTTCTTCTCTGAAACTGCAAGGCCCAGGTCTTTGATATTTGGTATGAAGCTTCATCTAGTGGACCCCTACCAAGATTATTCAAATAATAGTGCTGGGGCCAAAAATGCCCCCGCACCAGGGCCCTTTTGTTTTACATAGGCTTATATGGGGAAAATCTTGAAAAATCTTCTTCTCTGAAACTGCAAGGCCCAGGTCTTTGATATTTGGTATGAAGCTTCATCTTGTGGACCTCTACCAAGATTGTTCAAATTATAGCCCTGGGGCCAAAAATGCCCCCGCTCCGGGGCCCTTTGGTTTTACATAGACGTATATAGGGAAAATCTTGAAAAATCTTCTTCTTTGAAACCACAAGGCTTAGGTCTTCGATATTTGTTATGAAGCTTCAGCTAGTGGACCTCTATAAAGATTGTTCAAATTATAGCCCTGAGACCAAAAATGCATCCGCCATGTGGCCCTTTGGTTTTACATAGACTTATATAGGGAAAATCTTTAAAAATCATCTTCTCTGAAACACAAGGCTTAGGTCTTTGATATTTGTTATGAAGCTTCAGCTAGTGGACCTCTACCAAGATTGTTCAAATTATAGCCCTGGGGCCAAAAATGCCTCTGCTCCGGGGCCCTTCGGTTTAACATAGACTTAGATAGGGAAAATCTTGTTTTACATAGACTTCTATATGCAAGGTAAACCTTTAAAATCTTCTTCTCTGAAACCAGAAAGCCCAGGTCTTTCATATTTGATATGAAGCTTCATCTTGTGGACCTCTACCAATATTGTTCAAATTATAGCCCTGGGGCCAAAATTGACCCTGCCCGGGGCCCACTTGTTATACATTGGATCAGGTGAGCGAACCAGGGCCCTCTGGGCCCTCTTGTGTTTTATATTAGGATCACTTTTTGTCTGTCATCCGTGCGTAAACAATTTCTTCAAACGACATCTCCTCCTAAACCACTGATTGGATTTTGTCCAAACTTCACAGAAATGATCCTTAGGTGGTCCCCTTTCAAAGTTGTTCAAATGGTTCCGGTCTGTTGCACATATAGGTCACAGGAGCCAAAAAATAGATTTTTTCGACGAAAACTTAAAAAATCTTCTTCTCTGAAACCGCAAGGCCCAGATCTTTTATATTTGATATGAAGCTTCATCTAGTGGACCCCTACCAAGATTGTTCAAATTATAGTGCTGGGGCCAAAAATGCCTCCGCCCCAGTGCCCTTTGGTTTTACATGGGCTTATATAGGGAAAATCTGTAAAAATCTTCTTCTCTGAAACCGCAAGGCCCAGGTCTTTGATATTTGATATGAAGCTTCATCTAGTGGACCCCTACCAAGATTGTTCAACTTATAGTGCTGGGGCCAAAAATGCCCCCGCCCCGGGGCCCTTTGGTTTTACATGGGCTTATAAAAGGGAAAATCTTTAAAAATCTTTGTCTCTGAAACTGCAAGGCCCAAGTCTTTGCTATTTGGTATGAAGCTTCATCTAGTGAACCCCTACCAAGGTTGTTCAAATTATATTGCTAGGGCCAAAAATGCCCCCGCCCCGGGGCCCTTTGGTTTTACATGGGCTTATATAGGGAAAATCTTTAAAAATCTTCTTCTCTAATACCGCAAGGCATAGGTCTTTGATATTTGGTATGAAGCTTCATGTAGTGGACCCCTACCAAGATTGTTCAAATTATTGTGCTGGGGCCAAAAATACCCCTGCCATTTGGTTTTACATAGGCTTATGTAGGGAAAATCTTGAAAAATCTTCTCTGAAACTGCAAGGCCAAGGTCTTTGATATTTGGTATGAAGCTTCATCTTGTGGACCTCTGCCAAGATTGTTCAAATTATAGCCCTGGTGCCAAAAATGCCTCCCCCCTCCGGGGCCCTTTGGTTTTACATAGACATAGGGAAAATCTTGAAAAATCTTCTTCTGAAACCACAAGGCCTAGGTCTTTGATATTTGGTATGAAGCTTCAGCTAGTGGACCACTACCAAGATTGCTCAAATTATAGCCCTGAGGCCAAAAATACCCCCGCCTCGGGCCCTTTGGTTTTACATAGATTTATATTGGGAATATCTTTAAAAATTTTCTTCTGTGAAACCACAAGGCCTAGGTCTTTGATATTTGGTGTGAAATTTCATCTAGTGGACCTCTATCAAGATTGCTCAAATTATAGCCCTGGGGCCAAAAATGCCCCCGCCCGAGACCCTTTGGCTTTACATAGACTTATAAAGAGAAATATTTAAAAATCTTCTTCTCTGAAACTGCAAGGCCCATGTCTTTGATATTTGGTATGGAGCTGCATCTAGTGGACAATTATAGCCTTTGTTGATATTTGGTATGAAGCTTCACCTTTTTTAGACCTCACTCAACATTATGCACATTATAACATTGGGGTCAATAATGGCCCTCCCCGGGGCCCACTTGTTAGTCTATGGATCAGGTGAGCGATCCAGGGCCATCATGGCCCTCTTGTTTTTTTTTTTTTATCTTCCAAAATAACGAAGATGTCCCAAATTGGGTCTTAAGGTTTCATTCATTATTGACACCTTCAGTAATAGCTTGATGATAAGATACTGTCTATATTGCATATAAATAAAAAGTTCACACATTAGGAATAAAGCCTGGTGTCAGTTTATAATACCCCTTTTAGGGACATGTAATTGGTTGAGCAATTAGATCTTTGCCACACCCACTGCAGTGGCATGGGTTAGTCTGTTATGACAGCAATTTATAGGTGTTGCAGATACTTTTAAATATTCAAAGACATAAGTGAATTTGTTAAAAATTACAGCCTTCTACAGATTAACTACTTCACAGACCTAAAATTAATGACAGGTGTATTTCACACGTTTGTCAATATATGTATGTGACAATTTTATGCAATAGCATCAAAATTATATGTGAACTGCTTTAAAATTTTATGATCGAAGATTATGTTAAAGAACTGATATTTTCAAAGTTGAAGAGGGAAGAAGATTTGTGTGTGTGTGTGTGTGTGTGTGGGAGGGGGGGGGGGGAGTTGGTCAATCTGGTACAACAATTTATGTTTACTATGTCAAACAAAATAGGACCGTTCATTAATCAGATTATTCATATTCCTGTAAATCAAAATATGAACAATCAATCTAACCTATAAAGGAAAAAAAGAATAATTATAAAGATCGATTGATTGAAAAGAACAGGCCTGTCTACAGTTCAGTGAGTCAATCCAACCTCTTCATTTTACCAGCAATAATTTCTTTTGACTTTTGATCAAATAAAAAATACCTCAAATAATTACTGTTATTAATAAAAACTATTTTGTCTTGATCAGTGATAAAAATATAGTCTAACAGCATGTACATGATGTAGGGGGAAAGCTTTTAAGACCAGTTTAGCAACAGGGCTGAGGCATATAAACCAGTGACTTAATCGACCACCAATTGACCAGTATCGACCAGTTATGACCGGTTAAAACCGGTTTTAACCACCGGCTCGGTCATAACTCATATTGACAGACTTTTTGCCAACCTTGATTTTTGACCTTGATGAGGTCACTGATGAGGCCTAATTGGCCGAAACTAGCAAGTCTGGCCCAGAAAACATGTACACTCCATATTTTTAGTTCTGTGGTGTTTTCCTTGCTGTCAAAGGATAACCCTTTTATAGAACATATTTATGTGCAAGGACGGTCCCGATTCGCATCACTTTTCCTGGGCCGGTTTAGAATTTCTTAGCTGTTTACTTGTACTCATTGTGCAGACAGTTTCAGTTCTATGTGAAAGCATCATGCAGCCCAATCTATTTCTTCAAGCCCCGGTGGGTGGGGGCCTGACTGACTGTTTGTTTTGAGCAACACGTCAACCCCGTTTGAGGGACCAACAACGTTTGTGGGACCAACCCTGTACGCAACATACAAGGTTCTTAGGGGTGCTCGGCACAGTCAAAAGTGATAAAATCTTCCAACTTTTGGCCAAAACACATAGCATAAATTTGTCATGTGACATGGTAACGCTGAGCGTATGAGTGGCTGTGTTGCAGTCAATAAGTCACTCACATTGTAATTCGGTGTGGGATGAGGGATCACGGACTCTATAATCCTTAAAAGGATTCACTTTGAGAACTATGAATGTATTCAAAATCGAAATAGCCGTATCAAGTCAGACTAGCTAGTATCAATTATCAAATCTTCTTCAGTGGCCATTAAATGTTTAATTGGAATTTTGAAAGTAAATTTCAAAATGCACAATTGTGAATATGGTGTGTTGAAACCATAAAAAGTCTAAAAATAAGCTATTTGCTTACTTCAGATGAAACTTATCCTAATTTCCAAACATCAGAATCATAGAAAATATTCTTTTCCGAATAAGCTCAGTGAACTCAAACGAAAACAAAATCTGCATCAAAGTTCTACATAAACTTTTTAATAACTGGACAAGGTGGTCCTGTACTCTAGGGGTACACTGGACCTGATCTAAGTTCAGCTGGACCGAAGAAATGATGAAAATCATACTGAAGTGATAAATGTACATTAGTTCTGCAGTAATTAGATTAATGGCATTATTATTTATCTACACAGATGGTAAATCTTCTGCAACAAACTGAAAGCACATACAAATTTTATGATACGAGGACTGTTCAAATATGAATGCAACTAAGCACATAAAAATGATTCCGTCATAGATTTTGATGAAAAATTTATTTTGTCCCCTCAAAGTATTCCCCTTTAACAGATATACAAACTTTCAGTCTTCTGATCCAATCATTGAATGCATTTTGGTAGCCTTTTCGAGGTATACTATGAAGGCACAGTAATATTGCAGAACGGAGGTGTTTGCACTGTACAAATTTTCGACCAGAAAGGTATTTTTTCAGCCGCGGGAACAAAAAAGTCACACGGGGCAAGGTCAGGGGAATACGAGGTGGGGGGGGGGGGGGGGTGAGGGAGTTCAACAACCTTTTCCTGCTTCAGATAGTCTTGCACAACG
Source organism: Lucinisca nassula (assembly GCA_963580285.1). Lineage (NCBI taxonomy): Eukaryota > Metazoa > Mollusca > Bivalvia > Lucinida > Lucinidae > Lucinisca > Lucinisca nassula. Next base: position 65,345,749 of record OY757019.1, on the reverse strand, counting down.
AACGCCTTGTGCGATGACGCATTGTCCTGTAGCTATCTGGCATTGGCCAAACCAGTTGCAGGTCTTGGTTCTTTGAAATATTTCTTCAATTTTCGAAGAACCTTATTCTTGTAAAACTTCGCATTTACAGATTTGTCTTTAGGCACAGCAACCTGAATAGCAGGGCCCTGATTTGAAAAGAATATGGCATACATTACCTTCTTGACGCTCATGGACCGCTTTGCAATGCATGGTCTTTTGCAATACTTTGTTGCCCATATTTTGTTCTGAATATTTCATTTAGGCTCAAAAAAGAGAACAAATGTCTCGTCACCTGTGGCGACATTAGCGAAAGACCGTGCATTGTAATTTGGAAACTTTTTAAGCAACTTCTTGGCGCACTGAACGCGTGTCTTTTTCTGCTCATTTGTCAACAGATGGGGAATCCATCTAGCACAGATCTCTCTCATTTTCAAATCCCGTTTCAGAATTGCATGAGCTGCTCCTAATGAGATGCCAACCATACAAGCTTTTCGCCTAGTGGTGTATCGTGCATCGGTAGCAACTATTTCTTTCACTCTAGCAACCATATTGGCAGATGTTGCTCTTTTCGGCCGATGATCATGTGGTACATCTTCTGTTGAGCCAAGCCCACAGCTGAATTTCTTACACCAACAAAAAAACTGTCGGAAAAGACATTTCATTATGCCCATAAACTGAACATATTTCATTAAAAATGTCTTTGCACAGTATACCAAGAATACAACGATTCTTAATATAGGACCGTATTTCAACGGCGTACTCTGACCTTCTTCCAACCATGTTTTTTATTAGTATACAAGAGTAGACAGTGTTTATCGAACGATATACATGGCTAAAGTGCACGGATTTTAACAGGTTTGGTATCAATGTACAGGTAAAAAAAAATTCTACGCTGTGATATTTATTTCCAGGTGATTTTCGCATTAGTGCAAGAGAAAACGCTCAACTTGCATTCATATTTGAACAGTCCTCGTAAATGTTTAAAACAGGGATTTTAAAAACTTTGGTGGCAGATTTTCAACCGGACCATTCGGACCAGCCAGCCACTGACCTTACTAGTCCTGACCAGGTTTCCACTGGACAATGTCCATCAGTCTTGGGTTAATATCGAACCCTGAAGTGAAGTCAGGGCGATGCTTCACTGCCACCATAACCGGCCTTGGTAGCTCAGTCGGATGCGTGTCTGACTGGTGATCAGGACGCAGGTTCGATACCTGCCGCGGTCGGCAACATTCTTCTGTTGAGATTGATCATGAAATCTTTTCTTCGGTCAGTCTCTCCCTTCCGCTGATTCAAGAAGGGCAGTTGTCAGTTTCTGGCGAAAGAAATATTGGTTAACAGCCTGCCCAGGAAAAGTGTGAACAGGTAGAGTGAGTGAGTGAGTGAGTTTTAGTTTTACGTCCCACCAACAGCTAAGGTCATACGGAGACGGGACCTCGGTTTAAAGACTCATCCGAAAGTCTGAAGAAGCCCGGGATCGATCCTGCGATCCCTGGTTTACAAGGCGAGTTGCGTAGCCACTGCACCACGGAGGCTTCTCTGTGAACAGGTAGACTGACCTGCTCAAAAATGACTTAAAAAGTGTTGACTGGGCCGTTAAACTATATTACAAACAAACAATTCACCGCCACCACACAGTCCCATAAACGCCACTGTAATGAGGCTTAAAAGGATGCCCTTTGGGAACTACTAAATTATACAATCAAAGTACTGAGAGCACTGGTGATTCGGTTTGGGGGCTCTGTATATGACTCGACTACTAGCTGTAAAAAGCACTCCATTCACACCATACAAGGTCTAATTGTGGGAGGATCATGCCTTGCATGTGCACAAAAGTGACTCGCGATTCGTTCATATCTCGCCCCTGTAGCTTTATGAAAGGAGATGACCTTTACCATTCAGACAATGTTTTGGAAAATCATAGCGGGTAAAATATTAAAATAGACTTTTTCTCAGGATGCTACGCGAAAAACAAAATAGGGATTATTAAAAATTCTGTCAATGCTATTCATTATAATTGTGATTTTAACTTTCTCTGCGGCCCGAAAATATATGGACACCCCATTGCTTTGAGCTTGCGACCGTTACCAAATCGACTACAGAACTGTCATAAAGTTCACTGTAGTTACCGATCATTTTGTCCATTTCCTTCGCCAATCACGTCAAAACATCAAATAAAAAGATTATGCCACTTAGAAAAAAAGTTCAAGTGGCTTAATCCATTGAAATCATTTGCCGCAAACCTTTTTGTTGGTATTTTATAATCACTACATTGTCAACTGAAATTACAAAAAAAAAAAAAAAAAAAAAAAAAAAACATGATCATTTATGATTTCGTTAAGTGTTGGCTACTCGATCATGAGTGTAACTTAAAGATTCCAGTGCGACAAATGTGCATTGACCCCAAAAATGTGAAAAGAAAAATTGATGGGAAGCCTAAGTCAGAACTTGCGAGCTGAAATATCTATATGGACAAAATCCTGCTGTTTTGGCCATTTTGAACCATTTCCTTTTCGATATTTTTGTTCACATATCGGGACAATCCTTAATCAGAGTCGGGCAAAAAGGGAAGTACTCGGAGAAAACCACCTGCCCTTCCGTTGCAGAACTTGGCGTTTCACATGTGATCTGAGTGGGGCTCAAACAACAGCGGTGAGAGAACTAATGATTAAGATTAAGCGCCCTTACCCATTAAGCCACGAAGGCCCAGTTAAATCACTTGGGCATAGCGTCACAGTTTACATCTGCAAATAGACAATATGTCTATGCGACCCTTGCCCATCGGGGCATGAAGAAATAGATGGACTGCATAATGCTTCCATGCAGAGCTGAATCTGACCGCACAGGAGTACTGGTAAACTGCTTAGAGGATCTAAACCTGCCCAGGCCAAGCAGGGCGAGTCGGACCGTCCAAGCTTATAAACCCTATTGGTTTCATTGGGCGACAGGGCTTCAGATGTCATTTCATCCCACAAAATTGGAAGCAACATCTCCAAAATGACCTATACAGTGTTGATGGGGACATTAAACCTCAAATCAAACAAAGTAGAAGTAAAACAAAGATCAGGAATTGATACAATTAACTTACTCCACCCATAAAAGACACCAAAGGGAAAGAAATACAAACATTAAGCGACCAGACCATAATGGAAACCTAAACAAAGGAAAGCCATAAGGACAGTTACTTTCCCACAAAATGGCCATATAGCCATCCAAAATTAAAAGACACAAGTGATACACACAGTAAGTAACAAACAACAACATAAATAAATCGCCACAGAAGAGCCGCCTTGGAACGGTCAGTGGAAGATTTCCACCGGGGGGCTTAAATCGATTTTACATGGCCACAATCCTCGCCCTTACTTCCGTCGCGATTTAGACAAATAATTTGTTCAGTCCGCATGAAGGCCTCCTTACTCATCAGTGCAACATCTCCGTGAACACAAAAATCAAAGAACCACAGAGGTGAGACAACGGTGAGGACTCGACAGCAAGAAACCACTGAAATGCTGGAGCAAAAGAAAACCAACAGTTAGACTCCGATGAGCCCGACCAGAGACAGAGCATCAGGCACCAACCAGCATTATCTCTCTAATTTTCAATAAGCCTTTACGTTGGAGCCATCATAGAATCTGAGGCCTGACCCACCGGCGTGCAATTAAAGAGGGAAGCAAAGTTGCCAACCGTGATTGGGTTAACTACCATGCATGCAGTCTGTCGTATAATATCCATGTTGTACCCAATCTTTTTATATCGAAGAATGATTCTACGAAATTGGGTGCTGAAGTCATTGCGGTTATATATTTTTCTGAATTTATATACTAAGTCACCATAAAATTCTGCCTTGTTGCAGAAGAGATTTAAGTCCAATATTGAATTTTGAAATTAAATCAGAATGGCGTCTATAAAATTTTGAAAAGGCTTTGGTACCGATAACCCTGATTAAGGAGTTTAGCCGTTAATAATTTATTACGAGTGTTGAAGTCAGTTACATGACTACACACTCTAGCAAATCGAATTAATTGCGAAATATAAACGCCATAGGATGGCGCACGAGGAACATCACCATCCAAAAAAGGAAAATTTACAATCTCAAAATCAAAGTCATCGCGTTTATCATAAATTTTGCACGAAACAAATCCATCTACAATAGATAGATGTAAATCCAAAAACGGGGCCTCAGTATCAGAAGAATTTGCTTTATTTAACTGAAGTTCTAGGGGGTAAATCTGACTGATCAAACCATCAAAATAGGTATTATCAATATTTAATAAATCATCTAAATATCTAGAAGTAGAGCTAAAAGCTTCAATAATTTCAGATTGGTTATCAATGGAAAGCGACAAAATGAAGTCTCTTCCATAACAATACAAGAACAGATCAGCCACAAGAGGTGCGCAATTAGTACCCATCGGAATACTCACAATTTGTCTAAATAACTTAGTACCGAATCTAATATAAATATTGTCAAGTAGAAAGGTGAGGGCATCACACACTTTCTGACATGACCATAGTGTATAATTCTTATGCTCTTTAGAAGTGAAAAATGCATTTCTGACATTACATGCAAGATAGAGAGAATCTTCTCTGTGAAAAGCCCATTCAATTAAATCATTAAGCTTTTCTTTTATAAGATTATGAGGAAGTGTAGTGTAAAGAGTGGAAAAATCGTAGGTAGACAGACTAGAAGCACGAAAATGTCTAGATTTCAATTTATTTAAAACCTCATTCGAATTTTTTTATAGACCAAAACAGATTTCTTCCTGATCTTTCAAAGACTTTATCACAATATTTAATTACATGCGTTTTAATAGCAGTAAGACAGGAAGTTAGTAATTTAGAAAGTTCAGTGGTAGTGCAAGAGCTAGAATTTGCAATTAACCGTGCTTTGTAAGGTTTTTTATGAAGTTTTGGTAACCAGTATAGCGTAAGAAGCTTGTCTTGGCCTTCGTTAACACACACAGCAAACTTGGTGGCTGAAAGACAAACATGTTTATCTACTATAGCTCTCTCTTCAGATAAAGGCTGAAGTTCATAGGCCTTAGTACCACCAAGCTCCTGCTTAAGCGTGTTAACATAGTGGAGCCGTCACACAACGACGACGTTGTTAGCGGCCTTGTCTGCAGGGGCCAAAACAAACTTCTTATGAAATTCTTGAATACCTAGTTTAAGATGACGTAAAGACGTCTTGGGCTTAGGAGGTAATAAGTTAGTATTTTGAGAATAGAAAGAAATGCGTTCACCCACTAGTTTTAAAATGCTAAGTTTCCAGTCCTTAAGGGCTTTATGCTCAACATACTCTCGCTTACACCATCGACTACCGAATTCATTCAATGAAGCAGCGATTTCATCTCTACATTTACTGAAATCAATTTTAGAAGGAAACCGATATTTCGGTCCTTTAGAAATTATATTCCTTATCCTAGAATCAGGAATAATTTTCAAATTGCCAGTAATTACATGACCAGCAGCAGGATAGCAATACTTTGAGTTTTTACAATCACATGAATCAGGAGTATTAGTATCAATATCAAGATCTGAAACAAGTTTATTGAAATTAAAAATGATAGATCTGACAGGTTTGTTATATTTATAGCAAATTATAGGTGTTTCAGTATTTTGAAAATAAGCAGGAATAGAAGAAAGTACCGATCTCTCACGGAAGATACTGGGCAAATCTATAAAATCCATACCCTTATTAATGAAGGATATTTTGAAGAAATGGCGTTTATGATTAATTTCAGAATCAATGTAAGGACGGAGAGTATGCTGAGTATAGCCTCTAGTTAAGAGAGCCGCATCATATAACTGATGAGAACTATCGTAGAATTTATTCGCCTCGGTGTCCAGAAGACGTAAAACAGAAACGGGTAATGAACTTAAAAATGAAAGCATAGAGTGGCGTCCATGATTTAATAATATAATTGACAGTCACTTCAGTCTAGTATTGTTTCGTTTAAACGCACGTGATTTACGTTTAAAGTTACCATTTTTCCTGGTGCCGTGAGATCTAGTTCTGCGTTTTCGACATTCCAGGAGTGAGAAAATATCAAAGTCCGGCATTCTGGAAATATTACCCTCATGATAAATGTTGTCATTAAATCCCAGTGGAAAAGGGGTCTGTAAAAATTTAATCCATTTCAGTTCAGCTTCATGTCTTTTGATTATTTTGAATCTAGATGTAGAATTTGCATCGTAATAAAGTTTTTCCTCTGGTTGTATAACAATGTTATTTACAGAATGACCTGTACGTCGAAAGTGACGGTACAAGAAAGTGTCAATTTTCTTAGGCTTACTCATTCCACGATAATGCTCGTTCAATCTAGTTTTAAGCATGCGGTTAGTTTGACCGACGTACTGCATATTACAGTTTGCAGCACGTCAAGTAATTAGATAAATTAAATCTGTAGACTCATGTCAAATCAGACATGTTAACTACAGAGAAGCGTCTACCGTTTACAGATGAAGTAACGGTAGACGCAGTGCTTAAATGCGAACAACATCTGCACCTCTTGGCATTGCACTTAGAAATACTAGGATACATTCCACTTCTTTTCCACGGATTAGTATATTTGCGAAGGATGGGCGATTTGAGAGGAGATAGTCTTATACGAAGACTACTCCCAAAAACATTGGTATTGCCTGCTCCTTTGAGATTAACTGAAGTTACAGAAGACAAATTTAAGGGTCTAACCAATACCGAAGGCAACATAGTATTAAAGTTCTTAATAGAATGGGGAATCCGTACAGAAGAAGCAGAGTGTAACCTAAGGGGTGATATTGATATTTTAAATGTATTTGTAATACTCATTTTGGTTAATAAGGTTGTGATACCGTCAAAACTAAAGCGATGTTCATACCGGTTATTAAGTAAATAAATAAAATTACCGAAGAAGATTCCTTCGAATAGAAGGAAGGTACAACAAAAGCCCACAAAACATCCTAGTCTACTTAAAGTACAGGGATGTCAAACTAGCAGTTGTTATACAACGAGGAACGAACATCGGTTTAATAATGACCTTCAACAGGTATCTAAAGGATGTCAATTGATGGAACAGTGAAAAGCAATTGCATAAGCAATCCCTGAGGATTGGAAAAATAAGAGCATTAAATGCATGTACGGGGAGACCTTTTACAGCCGCCACACGGCACAAACAAAACAGCCCTGATATGCAAAGTAGAAGTAAAACAAAGATCAGGAACAATATGTCTATTAACCCTTATCTTGCTGTTCATGATAACCCCTATCTTTGCAAACAGTGAAGGTCCAGATCAGATGGATTCTGAAGAAGCGATCTGATCAGGATCTACACTGTTTGGCATTTAGTTTATGAATTTGTAGAAATAAATTACATCAAGTAATGTGATTGGTTCAAAGTCAGAAATAGGTGTGACTAAACTGAATATTCAGCAAGAGAAGGGTTAAAACTGAACATGTAACTATGTTTACCGCAATCATATTACCTAATTGAAGATTGTCTTTAACTACAGCTCGAAGGTCGCTTGAGCTAAGAAGTTTCTTGATGTACTGAAAACACAATTACACGGGGTTTAATGTGGGCGAGAAAACAGGCGTTAACGCGTATTCAATGCCTGCTTGCCCCAACATTACAACCATAATATGTTGGTCATTGCTGAGACCTACTGCATACGAGAACTGGTAAATAAACCCCTTAGAGGCTCAAAGCCTGTCCAGGCAAAGTGATTCGAGTTGGACCGTCCATGCAAATAAATCCTCTTGGTCTTGAGATGTCATTTTGTTAAAAGTCCCACAAAATTGGAATCAACTTCTCCAAAATGATCTAATTAGTTTTGATCGGGACGTTAAACCACAAATAAAAAACCAAACACAAACAATAAGTGTAATGTTTGGAGTTTTATGCCCCGGAGAACGTTCGGGAATGTCCATATACTGGAGCCGGCCTTGGATGCGCGTCTGACTGACGATTAGGAGGACGCGGGTTCGATACCTGCCAGGGACGGCAACATTCTTTCTTTGAGATTGATCATGACCTAATCATCAGTCAGAGGCACATCTGACTGAGATTCCAAGGCTTGCTTATTTTAGCTAATGTCTGTGTTAGCTTATAATAGCTAGGCCTAGGTTGTCATAAATTTTACAGGAAACAAGTCCCAGAACTATGTCTCCGCAACCTCTGAACCTAAAGCTGGAGAGATAGGTTATGTGAGCAACCCCAGTTTAAAGCCAAGACGAGTGAGGGCTGTCACAGCAAGTATTCCAGTGGCTACAGAGAGTTTGCAGAAATTCCACACTGTACAGGGTAAGAAAAAGCTGGTAGTTTTCTTGACACTGGATTGGCTGTATTTAAATGTACATTTCTTTTGGCCTGAGTAGTATACATAATGGGGCATTTCCCCCGAAAGTGTACCTCATCTTTCTCTCTCTTCCCCACAGGAATCCAAGGAACTAGTAGTATATACAATGTAGGCTCTGGGACACCAAGCATACACACATATAGGGAGGGACACCAAGCATGCAAACACAGGTAGGGAGGGGCACTCCGCATGCACACACAGGTAGGGACACCCAGCATGCACACAGATAGTGAGATACACCCAACATGCGCACACAGGTAAGACACCCTGCATGCAAACAGATAGGGAAGGACACCCAAAATACACACAGGTAGGGACACCCAGCATGCACGCACCAGATAGGGACAGGGTCGGGACCCCCTACTAGAGAAGCGGGTACGCAAAGCATTGCAATGCCTGGGAAAACACAACTGTCCGCAGAAGCCATTCGGCACATCGCTTCGGCCGAGATTGGGATACGGGCAGCGAAGTCGAGATATGGGATAGCCGAACGACGGGTTCTCCGTATTCGGCAAGGCTTGGAGAACGAGGAAACCAAGGAAGCGCGAGCCGAAGCCAAGGACGAGGCAGAGCAAGCACGAGCCGAATACCAACCGAGAGAAACATCACAAAAAGAGTTCTAGAGCTGGAAGCCGACTACGACGACCTCTCATAACTACAGCACACAACAATGTGCAAGCTTGCAAAGTACAAAGCACAGGAGGACAAGAACACCTCGACCATTGCACGGCAGGCCCGCGGAGAAGGGGTGGAATGGCGGCGAGAGGAGCTGGAGAAGGAGAACGCCAAGCTGCGCAACATAACGCTGGGGAATGTGGGACTGTAGGAAGCTTGCAAATAAAGACAGCGGCGGAGCGAAGTGGAGGCCGAGAAAGCAAAACTGCGAGAAGACCTTGCGGAAAGAAAGAGGGAGGAGCAGCTGGAGGTTGAGAACGCAAAACTGCGAGAAGACCTTGCGCACGGGGCCCTCCTGCGGGGAAGGACAAAGCAGGGGAAGAGGGCATAGTGCCGGAAAAGTCGCAGCAGACGCACGTCGAGGTCGGAGACACCCTGCTACGAAAGTGTACCTCTGCCCCCTAGAGGCTCGGCTTCCAGACACACCAAAGTGTACTTCCAATTAGAGAAATAGAGGTACACGTCATACAAAAAAGCATGCCTAGAGCCCAGCTGTCGCGAGAGGCCTACGCCGAAATCCGATCTGACAGGCTAACTGTCCGAGAGGCGAAGAAAAAATACCACATCTCCCAAGCCAGGTATGCAAGAATTCGGGGCAATACAGAGGAACTTACCAGTGGAAATCTTCCACTGACCGTGCCAAGGCGGCTCTTCTGTGGCGATTTATTTATGTTGTTGTTTGTTACTTACTGTGTGTTTCACTTGTGTCTTTTAATTTTGGATGGCCATATGGCCATTTTGTGGGAAAGTGGCTGTCCATATGGCCTTCCTTTGTTTGGGTTTCCATTATGGTCTGGTCGCTTAATGTTTGTATTTCTTTCCCTTTGGTGTCTTTTATGGATGGAGTAAGTTAATTGTATCAATTCCTGATCTTTGTTTTACTTCTACTTTACTCCTGCACGAACCCAGCACCAACCAGATAGGGCAACTTGGGAATCTCTCCGAAACGCCGCACCACAATTGTTTCTATCCGAGAAGGACAAAGAAATTTTGGAGCTCTCGGGGCACACGTTCTACGAAAGATACCAAATCCCCCAGCAATTTCTCGAGATATATATTCTCGTTGCCAAGGAGCTTGTAGAAAGTGCCGACCTTCTGCTGGAAAAATGCGATTCGTTGTTGCGGAGTCGGAGTGGACAGAAGGACATACAGGCAAATGTATCGACTGCCTTGCTACTATGTCCGACAGCAGCGTACCACACTACTCGTCTTGGATGGCTCCACTTGCAAATGCAGGGCCATAGACCACTGCGTTGCTAGCGAGGAATGCGTTCTTTGGAAAAACAGGGATCTTCCCACCAGACCCCCACCAATGCTACCACCGCTATTAATTCCAGAAGGGATCGAAATCGCGGACGTTGTTTGCAACATCGAGAACTTGCACGACGACTGTCTAGGTTGGATTCTTCGAAATGCATGCCTTATCGGAGCTATGGCGGCGGCCTGCCCATGCAAACGCGATACACATATGTGGCGGAGACTTGCAGGAGACGGTCTCTGCAAAGAGCTTGGACTAGAGCCTCCGCGGACCCCGCTTGGAAGAACACCCCAAATCCACCACCAAGATTTTCCAAACACAAGCATGCCCAGAGGAAGATTGGAATTGGACACCACCCCACCCTTAGCCGCGTGGAAAAAAGCGGGCGATCTTTCGGAGGGGACCTCCATTTGCAAAAACTTCTCGGTAGGCCGAAACAAAAAGAATAGGCTACTTCTTCTCTTTTCGGGTCCCAACAAAGAACAAATCCTCCACCACCACTCCAGTGTATGGGTATCGCATCCAAGAAACAACGCGACTCCTGGGTGGAATGGAAAGCCTTCGAATGCTCGACCAACCATTTCTTTGCAAACTAGGCTAAATCTGCGAATCGCCCATTTCAAAGAAAATGGACGATCGAGAAGTGTCCTTTGTGCTCCCAAACTGGAAAGGGATGTCCGGAGAAGACTGCATTTGGCAACGAATATAAGTACACCAGCAACGCGCAGAGCGAAAAGAATTCCGCACTAGCCTCCCAAGCAAGGCGACTAGTGTGGAACTCTTTTCCGCAGGCCTCTATTCCATATAGAAAAGATCGCTGGCACTGGGGCAGGCACATCGGGGGAAGCAGTAGGCGTATCGGTGGAAACGGTCGAGGTATCGGAGGGGACAGTCCGGATGTCGAGGATTGGGGAACATTTTTTCCAGATTGCTGGTCGGATATACTGGAAACCAGGCAAGGTGCGTGGGAAGACGGCGAGGATTCTATCCTATTCTCTCCGCTTCGCTGCTACACCAAAGACGCTGGCTCGGCGACAATCCTGGCCGCCTGCAAGAAACCGACAGCCCTGCACCCAAACAAGCCGGATCCATCCACCCTTCTTCAACCGACCGACAAGGTGTCCCATCTTTGTGGAGGGAAAAGATGTGGGCACCAGCTCTCGCTATTCGAAGGTACTTGAAGATACTTGGGGGGTCTTCGACTATTCCATGTAAAAGGGATCCCCGACCGGCGGTGGCTTCTGTGCTAGTTGTTTCGGAGGAACGGCCGGCGGGTTGGTGTTCGGCAGCTTCTTCGCGTGTGGCGGAGCCATGGGCGTACAATGGTTTCTGGTCTTTGCGACCACCACCCATACGATCGCCGCGGCAATCGAGATGTATACCCATCCACCATTTGCTCTATTTTCTCGAGGACCGTCCGGGTAGCTTGTTGGTCCTCCTCTGTTTTTTTCCTCTGTCTCTTCTATGAAGGCATCGAGATCTTCGTCTTCTTCTTTGTTTGTGTTGTCGGCCAACTGGGCCAGCACCTCCTCCAGCAGGCTTGTAGATTGCTCTGCTTAGGACTCGAGTCCCTCCAGCCTTTTGTAGAAGTCTACGACAGTCGGGCGCGGGATTTGTTGTTGTTCTTCGGCGGAGCCAACGGAAGCAACTCCTTCGTAGGGCAAAATACCTTGTGCTGGCTCCGATATATCTAGTGCAGGGTCGTCGCGAGACACACGTTCTAAAGCGTGCGCACCCTGTCCCCATATTTTGTCTAGCCTATTTTGCCCTATTTTGTACTTTCATCGAACTTCGGGGCCCGATAGTAGACCTTTGGATTTGCGAATATCTTCGATATCGTCGAGCGAAAGATTCGATTGTCCCATTTTGTATCCAACGCAATAGATATATTTCCCAAGTCGGGACGCGAACAAATCGGAAACATTCCGAGAATTTTGCCAAGCAGTTGCCAAGTTGTTGCAAAGCAAACGAGGAAACAAAACAAGCAGTCCGGAAACAAAACAAGAAAGCAGCGATGCAAACAAGGAAACAAAAGAAAACACTATGGAAACAAAACAAGGCAGTTTCGGAAACAACTGCTTGGCAAAATTTTGTCTCGCAACGATCCTGCAATAGATATATCGGAGCCAGCACAAGGCATCTTGCCCTACGAAGGAGTTGCTTCCGTTGGCTCAGCCAAAGAACAACAACAAACCCCGCCACCAGACTGTCGTAGACTTCTACAAAAGGCTGGAGGGACTCGAGTCCCAAGCAGAGTATTCTACGTGGCTGGAGGAGGTGCTGGCCAAGTTGGCCGACAACACAGACAAAGAAGAAGACGAAGGTCTCGATGCCTTCCTAGAAGAAACAGAGGAAAAACAGAGGAGGCCCAACAAGATACCCGGACGGTCCTCGAGAAAATAGAGCAAATGGTGGATACGGCCCGAGGATGGGTATACATCTCGATTGCCGCGGCGGTCATCTGGGCCGGTGGTCTCAAAGACCTGGAACCATTGTACGCCCATGGCTCCGCCACACGCGAAAAAGCCGCAGAACACCAACCCGTCGGCCGTTTCCTCCGAAACAAGTAGCACAGAAGACACCCCCCCCCCCCCCCAAATATCTTCGAGTACCTTCGAACAGCGGGAGCTGGTGCCCACATCTTTTCTCTCCACAACCAGGAAACGTTGTCGGTCGGTGGAAGAAGGGTGGATGGATCCAGCCCGTTTGGGTGTAGGGCTGTTGGTTTCTTGCAGGCGGCCAGGATCGTCGCGGAGCCAGCGTATTTGGTGTAGCAGCGAAGCGGAGAGAATAGGATAGAATCCTCGCCGTCCTCCCGCGCACCTTGCCTGGTTTCCAGTATATCCGACCAGCAATCTGGGAGAGATGTTCCCCAATCCTCGATATCCGACCTGTCCCCTCCGGTACCTCGACCGTTTCCAGCGATACGCCTTCTGCTTCCACCGATGTTCCTGCCCCAGTGCCAGCGATCCTTTCTATATGGAATAGAGGCCTGCGGAAAAGAGTTCCACACTTGTCGCCCTGCTCGGGAGGCTAGTGTGGAATTCTTTTCGCTTTGCGCGTTGCTGGTGTACCTATATTCGTTGCAAAATTCAGTCTTCTCCTGTGCCACGCAGAGCAACTGTTCCAAAGGAACACAAACACGACTACATATCGTATTCTATGGTTCTGGTGGGGTGGGAGCCAGTAGTCTCGTATTTTTCTAGTTTTGGGTTGTTTCGGCGTAGCGCTGGAGGTCTTCTACGGACATCTCTTTCCAGTTTGGGAGCACAAAGGACACTTCTCGATCGTCCATTTTCTTCGAAATGGGCGATTTGCTGATTTTGCCTAGTTTGCAAAGAAATGGTTGGTCGAGCATTCGAAGGCTTTCCATTCCACCCAGGAGTCGCGTTGTTGCTTGGATGCGATACCCGTACACTGGAGTGGTGGTGGAGGGTTGTTCTTAGTTGGGATCTGACAAGAGAAGTAGCCTATTCTTCTTTTTGTTTTGGCCTACCGAGAAGTTTTTGCAAAGGTAGGTCCCCTCCGAATGATTGCCGGCTTTTTTCCACACAACAAAGGGTGGGGTGGTGTCCGATTCCAATCTTCCTCTGGGCATGTTTGTGTTTGGCAAATCTTGGTGGTGGATTTGGGGTGTTCTTCCAAGCGGGGTCCGCGGAGGCTCTAGTCCAAGCTCTTTGCAGAGATCATCTCCTGCAAGCCTCCGCCACGTACATGTATCGCCTTTGCATGGGCAGGCCGCGGCCATAGCTCCGACAAGGCCTGCATATCGAAGAATCCAACCTAGACAGTCGTCGTCCTGCAAGTTCTCGATGTTGCAAACAACGTCCGCGATTTCGATCTCTTCTGGAATTTCTAGCGGTGGTAGCATTGGTGGGGGTCCGGTGGGAAGATCCCTGTTTTTCCAAAGAACGCATTCCTCGCTAGCAACGCAGTGGTCTATGGCCCCGCATTTGCAAGTGGAGCCATCCAAGAGGAGTAGTGGTACGCCGCTGTTGGACATAGTAGCAAGGCAGTCGTTACATTTGCCTGTATGTCTTTCTGTCGGCTCCGACTCCGCAACAACGAATCTTATTTTTCCTGCAGAAGGTCGGAATTAGTTTGGGGGGTAGATGTAGTCGATGTCTACTACTATACCACTTTCTACAAACTCTCTGGCAACGAGAATATAGATCTCGAGAAATTGCCGGGGGATTTGGTATCATTCGTAGAACGTGTGCCCCGAGAGCTCCAAAATTTCTTTGTCCTTCTTGGATAGAAACAGTTGTGGTGCGGCGCTTTGGAGAGATTCCCAAGATGCCCTATCTGGTTGGTCGTGGGTTCGTGCAGGAGTATATTCCTCTGTATTGCCCCGAATTCTTGCATACCTGGCTTGGGTGATGTGGTATTTTTTCTTCGTCTCTCGGACAGATAGCCTGCCAGATTGGATTTCGGCGTAGGCCTCTCGCGACAGCTGGGCTCTAGGCATGCTTTTGTGTATGCCCTGTACCTCTATTTCTCTAATTGGAAGTACACTTTGGTGTGTCTGGAAGCCGAGCCTCTAAGGGGCAGAGGTACACTTTCGTAGCAGGGTGTCTTCGACCTCGACGTGCGTCTGCTGCGACTTTTCCGGCACTATGCCCTCTTCCCCTTCTTCAGGTGCTTTGTCCTTCCCCGCAAGAGGGCCACACGCGCAAGGTCTTCTCGCAGTTTTGCGTTCTCGACCTCCAGCTGCTCCTCCCTCTTTCTTTCCGCAAGGTCTTCTCGCAGTTTTGCTTTATTGTCCTCCACCGCTGTCTTTCTTTGCAAGCTTCCTGCAGTCCCACATTCCCCAGTGCAATGTTGCGCAGCTTGGCGTTCTCCTTCTCCAGCTCCTCTCGCCGCCATTCCACCCCTTCTCTGCGGGCCTACCCTGCAATGGTCGAGGTGTCCTTGCCCTCCTGTGCTTTGTACTTTGCAAGCTTGCACATTGTTGTGTGCTGTAGCTCTGCGAGGTCGTCGTAGTCGGCTTCCAGCTCTAGAATTCTATTTGTGTCTGTTTCTTTCGGTTGGCTTCGGCTCGTGCTTGTTCTGCCTCGTCCTTGGCTTCGGCTCGCACTTGCTCTGCCTCGTCCTTGGTTTCCTCGTTCTCCAAGCCTTGCCATATCTCGACTTATCTGCCCGTATCCCAATCTCACCCGAAGCGATATGCCGAATGGCTTCCACGGACAGTTGTGTTTTCCCAGGCATTGCAATGATTTGTGTCCCCACATCTCTAGTAGGGTGTTCCTCCCCTGTCCCTATCTGGTGTGTGCGTGCTGGGTGTCCCTACTCTGTCCCTATTTGTGTGTATTTTGGGTGTCCCTCCCTATCTGTGTGCATGCGGGGTGTCCCTACCTGTGTGTTCATGCGGGGTGTACCTCACTATCTGTGTGCATGCAGGATGTCCTTACCTGTGTGTGCATGCGGGGTGCCCCTCCCTACCTGTGTGTGCATGCTTGGTGTCCCTCCCTATATGTGTGTATGCTTGGTGTCCCAGAACCTACATTGTATATACTACTAGTTCCTTGGATTCCTGTGGTGAAGAGAGAGAATGATGTACACTTTCGGGGGAAATGCCCCATTATGTATACTACTGCCTGTACATTTGCAGTTAATTGGTTGGGTGTGCATGGCCAGTAGGCAGGAGCCCTGAGAATTTTTTTTCGAGAATGGTTACCTGGAAAGTAGGACAGTTTTTATGCCCCCAACTTCGAAGAAGTTGATGGAGCATATTGGTTCTGTCCTGTCTGTCAATCTATCAGTCCGTCAGTCCGTCTGTTAGTTACGCTTTATACATATGTGAAACAGAAGGATGGTTTGTGCTAGGATCTTGAAATTTTATATATGGAATGAGAATGAAAATTAAGCGAACCCGTATTTGAGCTCACCTGGGCGGAAGGCTCCAGGGGAGCTTATAGTATAGTGGGTCGTCTGTCCTTTGTCCGTCCACACTTTTGAGCAGCTATATCTCTGCAGCCTGCAGGCTGATCTCAATAATTTCTCATCTGTAGCATGTCTCTGGTGGGGCATTGATGACATAAGCTTTTTTTTTTTAAATTGCATGAAAACTTTGGTTGCTATGGCAATCACAAGGTCCCATAGACTTACAATGGGAAAATGCTTGTCGTCACCGTAGCCCCTTCAGTTTTGATCAGATCTTTCTGAAACTTATATATAAGGTGGCTCGGGATAAAATCTATGATGAGGTCGAAAACCAGCTAAGTTGGTCCATTAATCACAGAGTAACTTCCCTTCGATTGGACGGCCCAGTCGACCCATTTATCATAGAGTTACGTCCCTTTGATTGCTGAAAATGCCGATTTTTGACATTGTCATCACCGTAGCCCCTGCAGTTTTGATCGGATCTTTCTGAAACTTATATGTAAGGTGGCTGGGAATTAAATCTCGGATGAGTTTGAAATCGACCAAGTCGGCCCATTTGTCTTAGGGTAACGTCCCTTTGATTGCTGAAAATGCTGGTTTTTGACCTTGTCATCACCGTAGCCCTTTCAGTTTTGATCGAATCTTTCTGAAACTTATATGTAACGTGGCTGGGGATAAAATCTCAGTTGAGTGTGAAAACCAGCCAAGTTGGTCCATTTTTCACAGAATAACGTCCCTTTGATTGCTGAAAATGCCGATTTTTTATCTTGTCATCACCGTAGCCCTTTCAGTTTTGATCCGATCTTTCTGAAACTTATATGTAAGGTAGCTGGGGATAAAACCTCGGTTGTGTTTGAACACCGGCCAAGGTGCCCTATTTATCATAGAGTTAGGTCCCTTTGATTGCTGAAAATGTTGATTTTTGACCTTGTCATCACCGTAGCCCCTTCAGTTTTGAGCGGATCTTTCTGAAACTTACGTATAAGGTGGCTGGGGATAAAACCTCGGATGAGTTCGAATACCGGCCAAGATGGCCTATTTATCATAGAGTAAGTTTATTACTCTATGGTGGCTTGGGATGAAGTCTCGGATGAGTGCGAAAACCGACCAAGTCGGCCCATTTATCATAGAGTAACGTCCCTTTGATTGCTGAAAATGCTGATTTTTTAGCTTGTCATCACCGTAGCCCTTTCAGTTTTGATCGAATCTTTATGAAACTTATATGTAACGTGGCTTGGGATAAAATCTCGGATGAGTTCGAAAACCAGCCAAGTTTGTCCATTTGTCACGGGAAGATTGTCACGGTGATGAATTTAAGGTGGTTGTGGCCACATGATGACGATAGACGACGTTGATTTAACGGTCTTCTCCCGCTTTCTCGAGGGGGTTCAGGGTTCAAGAGATGACAACGATAGATGGTGTTTCCATGTTTTTGAAGTTATCAGAACCTTCTCCCTCTCGACCTTGTCATCTGAATAAATATTATAGATATCCTAAGTAACTAGGAATAACATATAGATGGTGTCCGTCAGGTTGTCCTAAGACCTACCCACCAGGGACAAAGAAAGACTGACCCGAGGTCGAGAGATCGAAATGGCAAGATATGAATATTCTTATATAATGACAATTATGATAATTTACAAATGTTCAACATGATATTGAAATAAAGTAAACGCATACCTGTACAAATATTATAGATATCCTTAGTAATTAGGAATAACGTATAGATGGTGTCCGTCAGGTGATCGTAAGACCTACCCTTGCCAGGGACAAATAAAGACTGACAAAGGCTAAGGTAAGTATGTGCGCATGCGGTGTTAATCAGTGAGGTGAAAACCGCGCGAGACTTATATAAGGACACCGGAAATTGATATACGCTACTCAGGAATGCTTATTGCTGAATGAAAGATGAAATAAATGAGAATATGATGTATGAAAAACGACGATCAATAGGGGAAAATAACTGGAAACGACTAGAAAGTCCTAAGCGCAAGCGCTCCTCCAGCTTCCATTTTTTCACTCTGTGACATTCTCCCCCTCTTCGGGAAATGTCGTCCCGACATTTAATTTACTCAACTAATTACTTGCATGAGTTTAAAAATAAGTTTAACTACACCTTTTCAATTAATTATATAAATTTACCAGATGTATATTATGATAATAAAAGAGAAGCCGAGGCTATTGATTCTAATGTTTGTCGAGCTAGTGAAGTTAAACATATCTAACACTTTGCCAGGTACACCCTTATCAAAATGCGCTGCCATAAACGCTGCACAGTATGCATAGCACAAAAATATAAAACTTTATAAACAGAACTTAGAAGAAAAAACATTTATTGGTTGCGCGTAGATAAGAGATACTCCTTTTTGGTTTCGACTGAAACTGCTAAACATTAAAAACAGGCTAAAATTGCTTAATGTCTTTATCCTAAAAACACAACTGAAGTGTCATATGAAACAAAAATTATTTACGCACTGGACTGGAGAGAGGAGAATTAACAGAACTATTAAATTCTTATTGAAAATAAGTCACCTCTTCACAAAAGCGCAGACCAGAAGCACGAAGCGGTCTCGGTCTGATTGGGATATAGCCCCCACCTAGGTTGTAACCAACCCATGCCCCTAGCAAGCAGGAAATCATGACAAGGCGAAATTTTAAATTACTAGAGCTTTCTTACCAGCTTGCAGTCAAGTGCACCACGTATCAACGGCACTCTAACAACCACCGGCTCTCTAGAGACGCCATGTCAAATCATGCACCGTCAACCAACTGCAACCCAGCAGAAGACGAAATTTTTAGCTCACCTGTCACGTAGTGACAAAGGTGAGCTTTTGGGATCACTTTTTGTCCATCTTCTGTCGTGCGTGCATGAATCCGGGCCAACATAGATGTGTTAGGGGTTATATTTTGTCCAACCTTATCGGTTTATTCCGTTAAGTTAACACTTTAAGCTCATAAAACTTACTGCTTAGGGGCTATTTTTCGGCTTAGGAGCTTAATTTCTCTATGGGAGTTTATAATGGGAAAAGCCCATAAACCGGATTTGTTAGAACGTCCGGGCGTGCGTCCGTAAACTTTTTTCTTCAAACAACATCTCCTACTAAACCACTAATCGGATTTTGATTAAACTTCACAGGAATGATTCTTATGTGGTCCTTTTTCAAAGTTGTTCAACTGGTTCCGGTCTGTTGCACATCTAGGTCACAGGAGCTAAAAATAGATTTTTTTACTGAAAATTTTAAAAATCTCTTCTGTGAAACCTCAAGGCCCAGGTCTTTGATATTTGGTCTGAATCTTAATCTAGTGGGTCTCTACCAAGATTGTTCAAATTATAGCCCTGGGGCCAAAAATGTCCCCGCCCCTGGGGGCTTAGGTTTTAAATAGGCTTATATAGGGAAAATCTTTAAAAATCTTCCTCTCTGAAACCCCAAGGCCCAAGTCTTTGATATTTGGTGTGAAGCTTCATCTAGTGGACCTCTATCAAGAATGTTCAAATTATAGCCCTTGGGCCAAAAATGCCCCTGCCCCGAGGGCCTTTGGTTTTACATAGGCTTATATAGGGAAAGTCTTTAAAAATCTTCTTCTCTGAAACCACAAAGCCCAGGTCTTTGATATTTGGTATGAAGCTTCATCTAGTGGACCTCTACCAAGATTGTTCAAATTAGAGCCCTGGGGCTCAAAATGCCCCCGCCTGTGGGCCTTTGGTTTTACATAGGCTTATATAGGGAAAAGCTTTAAAAATCTTTTCTCTGAAACCGCAAGGCCCAAGTCTTGATATTTGATGTGAAGCTTCATCTAGTGGACCTCTATCAAGATTTTCAAATTATAGACGTAGGGCGAAATGCCCCCACCTGCAGGCCCTTTGGTTTTACATTGGCTTATACAAGGAAAATCTTTAAAAAATCTTCTTCTCCAAAACCGGATGGCCCAGTTCTTTGAAATTTGGTGTGTAGTTTCATATAGTTGACTTCTACCAATATTGTTCAAATCATAGCCCTTTTGTCAAAAATGCCCCCGTCCCGGGGCCCTTCGTTTTTACATTGACTTATATAGGGAAATTAAAAAAAAAATGTTCTACTCTGAAACTGCAAGGCCCAGGTCTTTGATGTGAAGCTTCGTCTTAATTGTTCAAATTATAGCCGTAGGAAATAGAAGTCAAGGCAATGAAAACCTTTGAAAATCTTCTTGTCTGAAAGCAGAAGGCCAAGATCTTTGATATTTGGTATGAAGCTTTGTCTTTTGGATTTCTATCAAGATGGTTCAAATTATAGTCCTGGGGGCAAAAATGGCCTGCGCCGGGGACCCCAAGGTTTATATAGACTTATATAAGGAAAACGTTTAAAATTCTTGTCTGAAACCATAAGTCTCCTTTCTTTGATATTTGGTATGAAGCTTCACCTTTTAGACCACTACCAAGATGAATCATATTATAGCCCGGGGCCAATAATGGCTCTCCCAGGGGCCCACTTGCTCCCCTATGGACCAGGTAAGAGATCCAGGGTCATCATGGCCCTCTTGTTAAAAACAATGGGTCACCAGAATTGCAGGCTAGCGCACCACCCGCCAACGGCACTTTGACAACACACCGGCTCTCCAGAGACGCCATGACAAGCAATGTGTCGCCACTCGACTGCAACTCTGCTGACCCTTAAGCTGAATTAACATTTTATAAGCCTCTCTCCAGAATACATTTTAGTGTTACTATTACACGCTCCCCCTCTGTGAAAAATGTATCGACATTTCAATTAAAAAAAGAATAAATAAAATACAAACACAGGGGTCGAACAGTTACAGGCAGCACAGGCAGACTGGTCTCGAAAGAGGACAGAGCGTATTGATTTCATCACTGAGGAACTCAGCTGCCAGGGGCACTCCGTTTGAACCTTCAAAGACGTCAATGACACGATGCGCCTATATGCGCAGGTCCCCGGGAAAAATGTCAGCTTTATCGTGACGCTTGAGCTCTTCGTCCACGCCAGAGCTCTTCAACATGGACAACAAGTAGTTCGATCCCGAGAACGCCAGAGCGTTCACCAGGGCACCGCCAACGAGCATAGTAATACTTGCCATTACTTCATGATATCAGCAGGTATCAGCCCCTGTTTAATTAGCATGTCTTTGGTTGCCATGGTGAGAGCGATGTCAACTATGGCCATGCCCACATCGCGGGGTATGACGTCTAGTTGCGGGGGGCTATCCCCAGTCCCCATCTTGCCAAGCTGGGCATATCCCACAGTGATGCCACAGACGACTGTGCTATGGTAGAGCGCGTTGACAAGTATCTTACCATCAGCTGCCAGGGTTGTCACTATTGCTACGCAACGGGCTTCACTCCATATAGAATGGGTCTGGGCTTGTCTTTAATTGTGGTTGTCGCAATTGCTTAGCGTGCGAAACAACAAGCCGCTTGGGCATCGACGCTATCAATGAGTCATCGGGGGGTGCCACTTGTGGTGTTTGTACAGCCTGTGTGGCGTGCAAGCGCAGAAGAAACATGAGTGCACCGCCCATAAGACAAACCCCATTGATCCATGGGGTCCAGTCGGATAGTCCATGGTTGTGTGCTGCACCACTGCGTGACAGTTCCTTTGAGACCGTCTTTTGGAGGAATACTGACATCAGCTGCGCTGATTGGTGGACGAAATGAGTCTTTGGCAGTCCGAAGCTGTTCGAGCAGCCGTTCCTGTTTGGCCTTTTTGGCAGCAGCTCCAGCACGCCCAGCCGCCACTTTTTTTTATCCTTTACCGTGTTGCTTCGCAAAAGCTTGGGGGTCCGAACACTCTCTGCCAGACTCTGTGCTGGCTCTAGGTTCTCCTTTTGTTCTGCAACAATCTGCTTGTTCTTCGACATCGTTTATGTCATAGATGGTAATAGGGCATTGATGTCCAAATAGACCATGCTTCACTGTAGTAAGCGGGGCAGTTAGCGGCGCCAAGTACATGCCATAGCGATGGTAGAGCTCGCAGGTAGCACTGCTAAGTGCGTGTCTGACAAATAGGTCGCCCTCGAGGTCAGCAATAAGACCAGCTTGGTTTTCAGCCCGTATCGAGAGAAACATAGATGCCAGCCCTGCATAAAAACTGTAGCACTGTAGACCCCAGCGTCGTTGTCATCGCTGCCCCAAGCCTTGTTTGATAGCAGGCGTAAAGCTTTTCGATTTCGATATTGTACAGAGTGTCGATCTGTTCTGCAGTTAGGACCTTCCTATGGACCACTAGTCCATACTGCTTGGCTTGGCCTCCCACTACAAATGCGGTGAGCCTTTCACGGTATATTTGCACGCGGTTCTTGAGGAGCGGCTCCTCATGGCCGTCTGACATCGCTGCCATTCCTTCCGCGGTTGGGGCTTCAGTGTTCTGCCTTTGCACTGTCTTTCCTATCAGCTCATCGATCAGTTCGTCACAGTCCATAGCTAATGCTTTGCGATTCATTGCGAGTTGGCGTACCAGTCTAATATAATGTCGAAAGCGTTGGCAGAAGTGTGCCTTTGTGTTAACACACATCCGAGTAATGTAAACATACTGCCTAGCAATAAGGAACAGCAGTACCAGAGCGCGTCAATCACTGTGATTAGCAGTCCTTCAGTTACTTCGTACATTACTTAACACCATATAAGCAGCTTGTTGGTCTGTCTTTAATAAAAACTTAGCATGCTTTGTCTCGGCTAACTGCTGCCTCGACGACGCCCGCTGTTCTCGTGTGGAGATCACATCCTTCTTGCGCAAGCAGTCTTCAAATAAATCACGATCATTGCAGTGAAACAAACAGACCCAGCGCGTCTACTCGTGCAAGTCCTTCAGGACGGAGTTGTACTTTTGGGTGAGGACCCAGACGCTCTGCTCGGCGTGGCGGCCTGAGAACGCTAGCTCTTTTTCGTCAAAGCCTTTGTGGCCGAGCAGTCATGGATGATATATAAGGTAGGCTCATCATAAACACCTGGTAAAACGCTCGCAGGTAATTGTGAAGGCGCTCGCCGGGGTCGGTCTAGAACGTATACTTCAGGGTCGGTCCAGATCCAGGGGCGCTGGTATGTTTTATTATACTTTATGGTGGGGCAGAGGACCACGATGTGCCGAAAGAACTCCCGGTAGGGGCCTTCGAGCAGGGACTATACCTCGGTCAAGTTCAAATATAGGTTATGTCGGGCTGTTGCACGGCTTCATCCTCAAAGAGCATCAGGATGCCTTTCATGCTGCGGGCGGGCAAGTTGAGATTGATATTCCAGAGGGTGTCGCTCTTGTCTTTACCGATTTTGCGTAGCCGCAGTTCCCTTTCGTACAGGATCGAAATGTGGCGTCTGTACTGGTTGTTGATCATTTGGGTCAGCTCTGGCAGTGTGACCATGTCATACACAAGACAGATGTTTCCAATGTCGAAAGAGACACCTCTGCCTGTGGCCTGGATCACATGGTTGTAGTCGTTGAACGTGAGCTCATACTCGAGTCAGTTGCCCAACGCGGGCTGATAGAATGGCATGTGGTTCTCGAGTAGCTCAAAGTCCAGTGGGATGTAGAAACGATTGCCGAAAGCATCGGCGACGGCTTTGTCTGCTAGAATGGACTCACCTTTGTTCCCAGCATTGATTTGGATCCTCATAGTATTTTGGTTTTCCGATGATTTATGCCTTGGTACCGGCCATTTTTCCTCTCTGAAGCCATCCTCCAGAGATCGCGGTAGCAGTGGTACACATCACTGTCGTCGATGCAGAAGATCTCATCTCCCAAAATTTTAATGATGGTCTTTTTCACGAGGGCACGGCCAAGGTTCTGAACCAAGGTCCGATTGCCATGATCTTCGCTGTGTAGTGTGATGGTGAAGGCCAACCTTGCAGTCCCAAGGTTGGGGAATCGAACAAGAAGCTGCTGGTTTGGGCCGATCGTGCTGGGGTTGTTAGTTATCGACACCGATTGCCTCACCTCTTTCACCCAAAGGGGTTCGTGGAGGCACCGGTAGGGGTCAAGCTTTCGTTCGTACTTACTTGATGACATTGTGTCAGCTTCGTTGACACTCGACAAAGTCTGTTTTAAAGACGCGCGACAACCTTCAAATGCACATACTTGTTACATAAATATGGCTGACTATGATTTCGAAAACCCAACGTTCGACCCAGACGGGCCTGAAATAGACGATGATTATGTTTTCAACTTCCCCCACCCCCATATGGAGCCACCACCGCCTGTCCAGCAAGATCTAAACACATCCGGGGACATTTTGCAGAATCTGCAGGGCGATTTGAAACAGGCAGAACTTGAGGCTCAGAAAAAGTGCCTGGTTGACACTTTCTACAAAGAAGTGAACCGTGCCTATGAGTTGCATCTCCAAGGCAGGATCGACTATAGCCAGTTTGGGATTGATGCCGACGGCAAAACACTCTCCTGGACCCCAGGCGACAAAAAGATCTCTATCACTGCAACGAGGGGACAATTCCAGTTTCTGGCCCTATCAACACTGGCCACAAGATACGGAGGAGGCAGCATACATGCACTACGAAGTTCACTGGGGTTCCCTGAATTCACATCGAATAAGCAGCGTCTAAGTAGCTCCCCAGTGAAAGCTCTCCAGCAGGCAGATAAAGCCCTCCGGAGCGGTGTGAACCTTGAAAATATCGAACTTCAGGACCTCCCCGGCAAAACCAATAGCGCGCGCCGCAGCGCAGAAGACGTTGAGACCGCATTGAAGACAATTGATGATCAACCTATCGACACCGCATGGGTCTCCCAGGCCAAAAGAGAGCTCGATGGGCTTGAAAAGGCCATGACTCGAACCCGAGATGACTATGCGAACAACCTGGCGAAGCTGTCAAAGGTCGACGAGGGAAAATCCCAAGTTGAAAAACGCTTGGCCAGGGAGCGGCGGAAACTGTTGGAAACGGACGACCCCGAAATCCAACAGTCATTTCGGGACCGGATCAGGAACCTCGAGAGTGATCTTTCTGACATCGAAATCGAAAGACAGTCGAGGCTCGAAGCCCTTTCTGCAAACAGAGAAGCTCTCCGGTCCTAGATCTCCCGAATCCGTAAGAGGTTCAGGCGTTATATCAGTAGGTCAAATCATAGAAAAACCTTGTGAACCCATGCGAGGCCACAGTTTGGGTCCGATCATCATCAAACTTGCTCAGAATGATCCTCTTGACAATATCTCGGTGAAGTTCAAATATGGTAAGGTCAAAATGTAGGTCAGTAGTTCAAATCAGAGATAAACCTTGTGAACACACTAGAGGCCACAGTTTTGGGCTGATCATCATCAAACTTGCTCAGAATGATCATCTTGACTATACCTCGGTCAAGTTCAAATATAGGTTATGTCGGGTCAAATAGTAGGCCATTAGGTCAAATCGTAGAAGTTCAAATATGGGTCATGTCAAATCGAAAAGTAGATCAGTAGGTCGTTTTGTCATAACTTTTGAACAGTTTGAGATAGACCCTTAAATTTGGCATGTAGGTTCCTTATGATAAAGCTTACAAAAAACATTTGACCTCTGACCTTGACCTCTGACCTACTTTATCATGACTTTTGAACCATTTGAGGTAGAGCCTTCATATTTGGCATGTATGTTCCTTGTGACAAGGTTTCCCCAACCATACAAAAATTTTGACCTATGACCTTGACCTTTGACCTACTTTGTCATAAATTTTGAAGCATTTGAGATAGAGCCTTCATATTTGGCATGTAGGGTCCTTTCGACATGAGCTTCCTATTCATACATAAAATGTTCTGTGACCTGACCTTGACATGTGACCGACTTTATCATAACTTTTGAACCATTTCAGGTAGAGCCTTCATATTTGGCATGTATGTTCCTTGTGACAAGGCCTTCCCAACCATACAAAACTTTTGTCCTATGACCTTGACCTTTGCCCTCTTTTGTCATAACTTTTGAAGCATTCGAGATAGAGCCTTCATACTTGGCAAGAAGTTTCCTTGTGACATAGTTTTCCAATTCATTCAAAAAATGACTTGTGACCTTGACCTTGACATGTGACCTACTTTATCATAACTTTTGAACCGTTTGAGATAGAGCCTTCATATTTGGCATATATGTTCCTTGTGACAAGGACTTCCCACCCATACAAATCTTTTGACCTGTGACCCTGACCTATTTTCTAATCACTTTTGACCCATTTAAGATAGAGCCTCGGAGTCTAACTGTTGCTTTCCTTTTTGCTCCAGCCTTTCAGTGGTTTCTTGCTGTCTAGTCCTCACTGTTGTTCATCGCTGTGGTTGTTTGATTTTTGTGAAGGAGATGTTGCACTGATGAGTTAGGAGACCTTCATGTTGACTGAACAAATTATTTGTCTTAATCGCGACGGAAGTAAGACCGAGGATTGTGGTCACGTAAAATCGATTTCAGCCCCCCCAGTGGAATTCGTTTCGCTGACCTTCCAGGGTGGTTCTTCTGTCGCAGTTAATTTTTATTATACTATGTCTTTGGGTGTTTGTGTTGCTAAAATTTTTAAATTGGATAGCCTATTGGCCAATTTATGGGAAAGTAACTGTCCTTTAGGCTTTCCACTATTGGTGTTTCCATTAGGGTCTGTTGTTTCATATTTATGTTTCTTTCCCTTTGGTGTCTCTGATGGGAGCTGCGTGTTAATTGTATCGATTCCTAATCATTGCCTCCACTTCTATTTTTCATATTTGTCATGTATGTTCCTTATGACTAGGGCCTCCCACTGATAC
Organism: Lucinisca nassula; assembly: GCA_963580285.1. Classification (NCBI taxonomy): domain Eukaryota; kingdom Metazoa; phylum Mollusca; class Bivalvia; order Lucinida; family Lucinidae; genus Lucinisca; species Lucinisca nassula. The sequence goes on along the minus strand of OY757019.1, from coordinate 65,318,895 downwards.
AAAATTTTGACCTATGACCTTGATCTTTGACCTATTTGGTCATAACTTTTGAACCATTTTACATAAAGCCTTCATATTTGGAATGTTGGAATGTAAGTTCCTTGTGAGAAGGGCTTTCCACTCATACAAAAAAATTTGACCCAGTTCCTTGACCGTGACCTACTTTGTCATAATTTTTGACCCATTTGAAAAAGAGCCTTCGTATTTGGGTTGTAGGTTCCTTCTGACAAGGGCTTCCCACTCATACAAAAAAAATAACCTGTGACTTTGACCTGTGACCTACTTAATCATAACTGTTTAAGCATTTGAGATAAAGCCTTCAGATTTTGCATGTAAGTTCCTTATGACGAGGGCTTCCCACCGATACAAAGATTTTGACCTGTGACATTGACTTTTGACCTTCTTTATCATTACTTGTGAACCATTTGAGAAAGAGCCTTCATATTTGGCATGTATGTTCCTTATGACTAGGGCCTCCCACTGATACAAAATTTTGACCTATGACCTTGATCTTTGACCTATTTGGTCATAACTTTTGAACCATTTTACATAAAGCCTTCATATTTGGAATGTTGGAATGTAAGTTCCTTGTGAGAAGGGCTTTCCACTCATACAAAAAAATTTGACCCAGTTCCTTGACCGTGACCTACTTTGTCATAATTTTTGACCCATTTGAAAAAGAGCCTTCGTATTTGGGTTGTAGGTTCCTTCTGACAAGGGCTTCCCACTCATACAAAAAAAATAACCTGTGACTTTGACCTGTGACCTACTTAATCATAACTGTTTAAGCATTTGAGATAAAGCCTTCAGATTTTGCATGTAAGTTCCTTATGACGAGGGCTTCCCACCGATACAAAGATTTTGACCTGTGACATTGACTTTTGACCTTCTTTATCATTACTTGTGAACCATTTGAGAAAGAGCCTTCATATTTGGCATGTATGTTCCTTCTGGCCTCCCACCCATACAAAAATTTGTACCTGTGTCCTTGACCTTTGACTTTCTTTGACAAAACTTTTGAACCATTTCAGATAGAGCCTTGTGACAAGGCCCTTACTCTATTACCTACCCTTTCATTTCCACATTGTGTATCAGATGAGCGATCCAGGGCCATCATGGCCCTCTTTTTTATCAGATTTTCTTCAAATTTTGTATATACCTTGGTATTTGGAATGTGTGTGGTTTGGGATTGTTAATTGACAGAGTTATGGCCATTAACAATTTCCATTAAATGTGGCCATTAACAATTTCCATTAAATGGTTTTAGGATTTTCATTCCTTTGCTAAATGGGATATGTGGATGAAACTTCACTTATATATAGACCACTAAACAAGGACTGTTCAAATATGAATGCAACTAAGCGCATAAAAATGATTCCGTGATAGATTTCGATAAAGAATTTATTTTGTCCACTCAAAGTATTCCCCTTTAACATATATACAAACTTTCAGTCTTCTGATCCAATCATTGAATGCATTTTGGTAGTCTTTTTGAGGTATACTATAAAGGGCACTGGAATATTGCAGAACCGAGGTGTTTGCGCTGTACAAATTTTTCACCAGAAAGGTAATTTTTTCTGCCGCGGGAACAAAAAAAGTCACATGGGGCAAGGTCAGGGGAATACGGGGGGTGAGGGAGTTCAACAACCTTTTCTTGCTTCAGATAGTCTTGCACAATGAACGCCTTGTGCGATGACGCATTGTCATGTAGCAATCTGACATTGGCCAAACCAGTTGCGGGTCTTTGTTCTTTGAAATATTTCTTCAATTTTCGAAGAACTTTATTCTTGTAAAACTTCGCATTTACAGATTTGCCTTCAGGCACAGCAACCTGAATAGCAGGGCCCTGATTTGAAAAGAATATGGCATTCATTATCTTCTTGATGCTCATGGTCCGCTTTGCAATGCATGGTCTTTTGCAATACTTTGTTGCCCATATTTAGTTCTGAATCTTTCGTTTTGGCTCAAAAAAGTGAACCCATGTCTCTTCACCTGTGGCGACATTAGTGAAAGACCGTGCATTGTAATTTGGAAACTGTTTAAGCAACTTCTTGGCGCACTGAACCCGTGTCTTTTTCTGCTCATCTGTCAACAGATGGGGAATCCATCTAGCACAGATCTTTCTCACTTTCAAATCCCGTTTCAGAATTGTATGAGCTGCTCCTAATGAGATGCCAACCATACTAGCTATTTGCCTAGTGGTGTATCGTGCATCGGTAGCAACTATTTCTTTCACTCTAGCAACCATCTTGGCAGATGTTGCTCTTTTCGGCAGACGATCATGTGATGCATCTTCTGTTGAGCTGAATTTCTTACACCAACAAAAAACTGTCGGAAAAGACATATCATTATGCCCATAAACCGAACATATTTCATCAAAAATGTCTTTGCGCTGTATACCAAGAATACAACAAATCTTAATATAGGACCGTATTTCAATGGCATTCTCTGACCTTCTTCCAACCATGTTTTGTATTAGTATGCAAGAGTAGACAGTGTTTATCGAACAATATACATGGCTAAAGACAACGGATTTTAACAGGTTTGGTATCAATGTATAGATAAAATGTTTTTCTACGCTGTGATATTTATTTCCATGTGATTTTTGCATTAGTGCATGAGAAAACGTTCTACTTGCATTCATATTTGAACAGTCCTTGTAAGAGGCAGGTATGCAGACTTGGGACCAATTGCATGCGAATGTATTAGAATACAATTACAATTACTTTGTAATTTCATGATTACAAATACAATTACAATTACATTTTTCAGGAATGTATTTGATTACAATTACATTGCAATGTAATCGATTACAATTATAATTATGTTTCAATAATCCATGTCCAAACAATTCTAGTTTAAATTAATAAGCTGTTTAATTATCAATTTAAGGTTCTCAAAAGCTTAATTTCTTTCATTTAGTCTACTTCTGGTATTTCTCTAGTATGGGTGGTTTTTTAGCTCACCAGAGCCGAAGGCTCCGGGGGAGCTTGTAGGATAGGCAGTTGTTTGTCGTCTGCGCCTCCGTCCGTCAACACTTTCGAACAACATCTCGTCTGAAGCCACTGGGCCGATGGGGCCTAAATTTTATCTGTAGCATCCTTAGGCTGGGGGATTGAAATTTTATGTTTGTTTTATGAAAATCGGCTCATTAGTTTGGTTGCTATGGCAACTTAGAGTTTTCATTGACTTATAACGGGGAAAATTGAAAAATGGCATTTGCTGCCAAGCCTCTGCAGGTATTTTGATAAAACTTTGATAGGAATGTTCTTTAGGCAATCTACTTTCTGCCATATGATTTTAAGCCTACTTCTCAATTTCGTTTGTTGCCATAGAAACCAAAATGAAAAAAAAAATAAAAATAAAAAAAAAAAAATACTTAAATCATCTCAGAAACCGTAAGCTCTCGGAGGCTGAGACTTTATGAAAATATTCAACATTTTTGCCTTTATAGGTTTTGTGTTTTTAGCTCACCCAAGACGAAGGCTCCGGGGGAGCTTTTAGGGTAGGCAGTTGTCCGTTGTAGTTGTCGTTGTCGTATGTCTGGCCTCAACACTTTTAAACATCTTCTCCTCTGAAGCCACTGGGCCGATTGGGCCCAAATTTTATTCATAGCATCCTTGGGCTGGGGGATTGAAAGTTTGTGTTTTCTATGAAAATTGGCTCATAAATTTGGTTGCTATGGCAACTTAGAGTTTCAATAGACTTATAATGGAGAAGCCCCCGTAGTGCAGTGGTTACACTACTCGTCTTGTAAACCAGGGGTCGCAGGATCGATCCCGGGCTTATCCAGACTTTCGGATGAGTCTTTAAACCGAGGTCCCGTCTCCATATGACCTTAGCTGTTGGTGGGACGTAAAACTTAAACACTAACTAACTAGACTTATAATGGGGAAAATTAGAAAATGGCATTTACTGCCAAGTTGTTGCAGACACGAGGACTGTTCAAATATGAATGCAAGTAGAACGTTTTCTCACGCACTAATGCCAAAATCACCTGGAAATAAATATCACAGCGTAGAAAAACATTTTACCTATACATTGATACCAAACCTGTTAAAATCCGTGCACTTTAGCCATGTATATCGTGCGATAAACACTGTCTACTCTTGTATAATAATACAAAACATGATTGGAAGTAGGTCAGAGTACGCCGTTGAAATACGGTCCTATATTAAGAATCATTGTATTCTTGGTATACTGCGCAAAGACATTTTTAATGAAATATGTTCGGTTTATGGGCATAATGAAATGTCTTTTCCGACAGTTTTTTTGAAAGTTGATACTTGTATCAAGTTTATATGTCATTGCATTTCTACTTCCGGTACTGGACCGCGTTACTACACTTCCGCTGTTCGTTCGCTGCATAAAATAGTCCAAATTAAGCACTTGCCTCTTAACATTTGCGCTGAATGCGGACTTGATTCCACAGGTGTTCCTTCCCTTTCAACCCTCAGTTGCCGAACTGGACTTTTCCAGCTTTGAAAAGGCGGACTTGATTCCACAGGTGTTCCTTCCCTTTCACCCCTCGGTTTCCGAACTGGACCCATATATAACTAGCGTCATTTTTAATGGCATGTAAGTATTGTAGGCCCAGATCAGACGCAGCACAATTTGGCGTCTGATCTGAGTCTGCATTGATTGCTAAAAAAACTTGCAAAACCTACCTTTAAGAAAACAAATGTGACAATCCTGTTCCGAACTAATTTGTTGGAAGATTCCTGTTTCATATATTGGTTAAGCAAATTCAGAAGCCACTGATCAGACACCTCATTCTTTGACCTCGAATCAGACCCTTCAGTGTTATAAAAGGAAGCTTTGCATTTTTGGGTGCATATGCACTCGTTTTATAGACACTTGGGAAGACGAATCTAAGTCGAAGCGTCTCCACTGTTTAGAATGTAGAAATTTAAGGGCTCTGCTGTAACGTCTCCGATAGCAATGTACACTTCATTTTTGGAGACCCATGACTCGCCGAAAGAAAGCAATAGGTTTTAAAGTTCATTCCCGTCCAGTGCTCCAGATAAACAGCGAATTTGCGTAAATACTCAATTAATCAAAGTGCTGAGAGAACTGGTGGATTGATCGTCTCTGAATGTAAGTTTGGAGAATAGTCATGAACTGAGAATCAGACTGTTCGTTTAAGCAGGTACATTAGATCTGATCGGACACCGCATTATGTGGCGTCTGATTATGAAGGTTCTGTTTGCCAATGGCAAAATGCACGAGCACAGTCCTAATGAGGGCTTGAAGAAATAGACGGACTGCAAGATACTTCCACGCCGAGCTGAAATCGACCGCACATGAGTACTGGTAAACCGCTTAGAGGATCTAAGCCTGCCCAGGCAAAGTGGTGCGAATCGGACCGTCCATGCCACAAGCCTAGTCAGAGGGTCAGTGATTGTCACGAGGACAATAACAAGCAACAGGAATTTTTTTCTTAGTCGAACCTGGTTAAACTCCTTTTTCAACCTTGTCAAAAAGATACTTAGAGAACTGTTTAATCTACCACTACCATTTTATCATGGTGAATATACTTCATAAATCAACTTTCCTCAGTACTTTCAGTACTTTGATGTTGGTGTAAGAAATTCAAAAGATGCACAACATGATCGTCGGCCGATAAGAGCAACATCTGTCAAGATGGTTGCTAGAGTGAAAGAAATAGTTGCTACCGATGCACGATACACCACTAGGCAAATAGCTATTATGGTTGGCATCTCATTAGGAGCAGCTCATACAATTCTGAAACGGGATTTGAAAATGAGAAAGATCTGTGCTAGATAGATTCCCCATCTGTTGACAGATGAGCAGAAAAAGACATGCGTTCAGTGCGCCAAGAAGTTGCTTAAAAAGTTTCCAAATTACAATGCACGGTCTTTCGCTAATAGCGCCACAGGTGAAGAGACATGGGTTCACTTTTTTGAGCCAAAACGAAAGATTCAGAACAAAATATGGGCAACAAAGTTACAAGAATAAAGTTCTTCGAAAATTGAAGAAATATTTCAAAGAACAAAGACCCGCAACTGGTTTGGCCAATGTCAGATTGCTACATGACAATGCGTCATCGCACAAGGCGTTCATTGTGCAAGACTATCTGAAGCAGGAAATAGCTGTTGTTGAACCCCCGTATTCCCCTGACCTTGCCCCGTGTGAAATTTTTTGTTCCCGCGGCTGAAAAAAATACCTTTCTGGTTGAAAATTTGTACAGCGCAAACACTTCGGTTCTGCAATATTCCAGTGCCTTCATAGTATACCTCGAAAAGACTACCAAAATGCATTCAATGATTGGATCAGAAGACTGAAAGTTTGTATATCTGTTAAAGGGGAATACTTTGAGGGGCAAAAATAAATTCTTCATCGAAATCTATCACGGAATCATTTTTATGTGCTTAGTTGCATTCATATTTGAACAGTCCTCGTATTTTGACAAAACTTTTATAGAAATGTTACTTGAGTAAACTTCCCTCAGCCATATGCTTTTATGCCAACCTGAGGGTCCCCCAGGTTGTGCCGGGGCCATGCCCCACCCCCTCCACTTCATAAAAGGTCATATATCTCAAAAACCATTCAGATCCCCACCCCTAAACCATATATGTTCATGTTCCTTATGATAAGACCCATTCAGTGACATCAACCTGGGAGTCCCTGGGATGCGCCGTGGCCTTGTCCCACCCCCCTCCATTTCATAAAAGGCCCAATATCTCGGAAACCTTACAGATCCCCGCCCCTAAACCATATATATTCTTGCTCCTTATGATAAGACACATTCATTGGCACCAACTTGGGGGTCCTCGGGGATCTGCTTGGGCCTTGCCCTATCCCTCCATTTCACAAAAGGCCATATATCTCAGAAACTGTTCAGATCCCCACCCCTAAACCATATATATTCTTGTTCATTATGATAAGACGCATTCATTGACACCAACCTGGGTTCCTCAGGGGTGTGCTGGGGCAATGCCCCAACCCCTCCATTTCATAATATCACAATATCTCGGTACCCTACAGATGGCCACCCATAAACCATATATATTCTTGTTCCTTATGATAAGACACATTCATTGACACCAACCTGGGAGACTCACGGGGCCTTGCCCCACCCTTACACTTCACAAAAGGCCTTATATCTCTGAGAATGTTCTTAGCCCCACCCTTAACCATATATATTCATCTTTCTTATGATAAGACACATTCAGTGACACCAGCTTGGGAGTCCCCAGGGCTTGCCCAGGCCATGCCCTACTGCTTTACTTCATTAAAAGCCATATATCTCAGAAATAGTTCAGATCCCCACCATATACTTGTTCCTTATGATAAGACTCGTTCAATCACACCAACCTAGGGGTCTCTTTGTGCTGAGGCAATGTGCCCCGCCCTTCCACTTCATAAAAGGCTTTATATTTCAGAAACCATTCAAATCCCCACCCCATAATCATATATGTTTTTGTTCCTTATTATTAGCACACCTACTGTAGAGGGATCCGCAGGGACCATTCCTATCATTTCCACTTCATAAAAGGGCCTCAAATCTCAGAAACCATTCAGATTCCCACCACTTAACCATATAGATATTTCGAGAGCGATTCGATAAGCTTGAAGCTTTCATCGCAATCAAACTAAAATAAATTAATAAACTAAACTAAACTATATATATACTTGGTCCTTATGATAAGACACATTTAGGGAAACAATCTTGGGCTTTCCTGGGATCAACAGGGCATGCCCCAACCCCTCCACTGTTTAAGAGGCCTTACAGATCCCCACTGCTAAACCATATATATTCTTGTTCCTTATGATAAGACGCATTTAGTGATACCAACCAGGGCTCCATTGGGTCCATGCCCCACCCCCTCTACTTCATAAAAGGCCTAATGTTCCAGATACTGAGTCCACATGGGTGCTAATTTGGACATGGGGGTTCATTTGGTAGATTAAAATGATATCATGTTAAAATACATGGCTGCCATTGGGCAGTGCCCACCTGAGCTCTGGTGAGCATAGTGGCCCATGGGCCTCTTGTTTATGAAATTTGGCCTTTCAGTTTTGTTGCTATGGCAACTTAGAGTTTCCATTGATTTATAATGTGGAAAACTGAAAAATGGCATTTACTGCCAAGTCATTGTAGATATTTTGACAAAATTTACATAGAAATGTTCCTTGATGAAACTTCTCTTAGCCATATACTTTTATGTCAACCCGGGGGTCCCAAAGGTTGTGCCGGACCATGCCCGACCCCCCTCCACTTCATAAAATGCCTTATATCTCAGAAATTTTACAGATTCCCACCCCTTAACCATATATATTCTTGTTCCTTATGATAAGACGCATTAAGTGACACCAACCTGGGGGTCCCCTGGAATGTGCCGGCGACATGCCCCGACCACTCCACTTCATAAAAGACCATTTATCTCAGAAACCATTCATATCCCCACCCCTGAACCATATATATTCTTGTTCCTTATAAGCCCCCGCCCATAGGGGCTTGAAGAAATATATGGGCTGCATGATGCTTCCACGCAGAGCTGAATCCGGCCCGCACACTAGTACTGGTAAACTGCTTAGAGGATCTAAGCCTGTCCAGGAACAGTGGTGTGAGGTGGACCGTCCATGATAATAAGCCCTATTGGTTTCATTGGGCGACAGGGCTTGAGATGTCATTTCATCTCAATGTCGGGTAAAAGTCCCACAAAATTGGAAGCAACGTCTCCAAAATGACCTTTACAGTGTTGACGGGGACGTTAAACCTCAAATCATACAAATACTTGTTCCTTATGATAAGACGCATTAAGTGACACGAACCTGTGGGTCCCCTGACATGCCCCACCCCCTCCACTTCATAAAATGCCATTTATTTCAGAAACCATTCAGATCCCCATCCCTAAACCATATATATTCTCATTCTTAATGATAAAGTGCATTCAGTGACACCAACTTGGTGGTCCCCTTGGATGTGCCAGGGCCATGCCCAACCCCCTCCACTTCATAAAAGGCCAAATATTCCAGGATCTGTAAACCTTACATATTCTTGTTCCTTATGATAAGACACATCCAGTGACACTAACCTAGGGGTCACGCAGGGCGTGCTTGGGCCATGCTCCACCCCTTGACTTCTCAAAAGACCATATATCTGAGAAACTGTTCAGAGCACCCCCCCGGGTGCTTCTGGCCATTCCCCACCCCTTTACTTCATTAAAATCCATATACAGTCGAACTTCGATGGCTCGAACTCGTCGGGACCGCCGAAAAAAGTTCGAGCCATCGGTAGTTCGAGCCATTGGAGTCCAACTCGGCAAGATCCATCTTTGTGTACTATGATTTTTAATGACAGATTCTATCTGTCATCTCTAGTTTATCAAAGCTGCAGCGATTTTGGTGACTTCCAGTACATTTATCGGTCATAATTTAAGAGTGGATGATGAGCCATATTTTTGGTCCGTATTATGATACTGATCACGCGCCTGCGTGACTTGATCGATAAAATTGGAATTTTTAAAAAGGTAATTTGTGCGAGCCATCCATGGGATTTTACACAGAAAACGCACTCCAGGGACCAGGCTTAGAGTTCGAGGGTTCGAGCCATCGAGGTTCGAGCCAAGGGTGGCATGTTTAGTTAAAATGAATAGGGATTTTGCCGGGACTGAAAAGTCAGTTCGACCCAAACGTGGTGTTCGAGCTTACCGAGTTCGACCCATCGAAGTTCGACGGTATCTCAGAAACCATTCAGATCCCCACCCCTTAACCATTTAACCATTTATATTCTTGTTCCTTATGATAAGACGCGTCGTCATACCAGGCCATTTATCTTGGAAACCATTCAAATATATTCGTATATTCTTGTTCATTGTAAGTACACACATTCAGTCACCCCACCGGACTTGGGGGTCCGCAGGGGCCATTTTTCTCCCTGCAACTTCATAAAGGGGCCTCATAATTCAGAAACCAGTTAGATCCCCACGGTTTAACCTTAATATACTCTTGGTCCTTATGATAAGACATATTCAGTGACATCAATCTTGGGCTTTTCTGGGATCTGCCATGCCCGAATCCCTCCATTGCTTAAAAAGCCTTACATCTCAGGAACCATACATAGCCCGACTGCTAAACCGTATATGTCTCTGTTCCTTTTGATAAGACGCATTTATTGACACCAACCGGGGCTCCACTGGGTCCATGCCCCACCCTCTCTACTTTATAAAACACCTGATATTTCAGATACAGTCCACATGGGTGCTCATTTGGGTCTGGGGTTTGTTTGGAAGACTTTATACTTTATACTTTAGACTTTGGGCTGAACAAATTATTTGTCTAAATCGCGACGGAAGTAAGGGCGAGGATTGTGGCCACGTAAAATCGATTTAAGCCCCCCCAGTGGAAATCATTCCACTGACCGTTCCATGGCGGTTCTTCTGTGGTGGTTTATGTATGGTGTTGCTTGTTACTTACTTTGTGTATCACTTGTGTCTTTTTATTTTGGATGGCCATATGGCCTTTTTGTGGGACAGTAACTGTCCTTATGGCCTTCCTTTGTTTAGGTTTCCATTATGGTCTGGTCGCTTAAAGTTTGTGTTTCGTTCCCTTTGGTGTCTTTGATGGGTGGAGTAAGTTAATTGTATCGATTCCTGATCTTTGTTTTACTTCTACTTTTTATAATTGGTAGATTAAAATCATATCATGTTATAATACATGGTATTTGGCAGTATTCTCCTGAGCTCTGGTTTATGAAATTTGGCTCTTTAGTTTGTTTGCTATGGCAAGTTAAGAGTTTCCATTGACTTATAATGGGGAAAATTGAAAAATGACATTAATGCCTTTCAAGATATTTTGTCACACATTCATAGAAATTTTCCTTTAATAATGTTCTTTATGGCTTATTTGTTGCCTCAGATGGGAAATTGTCAATTGTCATCTGTTGTCCTGCATCAACACATTCAAGCTGAAGCCACTAGGTTGATTGGGTCCAAATTTTATCTGTAGCATCATTGGGCACAGGGCTTCCATGGTTAATTAAATTCCATTGCTGCCAGTCACAGGGCAGTGGCCCCCTGAGCTCTGGTGCGCATTGTGGCCCATGGGCCTCTTGTTTCCTCTTCCTCTTGGTACCATTCAATGTTTCACAGACAGCAGCTTGTTTTTGACCATTCACTTAACTTTTGCATAATTTGGTCTGGCTTAAGGCAAACAGTGATACATATAAAGATGCAAAAAGGAAAGTTACAGTTTCATCATTGACAAAGATTTTAATGTGCACATCATTAAACCAGCATGGTAATTGAAAACAAGCAAAAATATCATTATGTTGCTATTTTTCACACAGACAAGCATATGCAAACAATGTTTTTACTTAAGATATAAAATAAACAGAATATTTGAATGTCTCAGTGCCAGAGGCCATGGTCTGACAATTAAGTGGTCAGTCATATACTGAGTGTCCTTAATCACTTCAAACAGAATATTTGAATGTCTCAGTGCCAGAGGCCATGACCTGACCATTAAGTGGTCAGTCATGTACTGAGTGTCCTTAATCACTTCAAACAGAATATTTGAATGTCTCAGTGCCAGAGACCATGGTCTGACCATTTAGTGGTCAGTCATATACTGAGTGTCCTTAATCACTTCAAACAGAATATTTGAATGTCTCAGTGCCAGAGGCCATGGCCTGACCATTAAGTGGTAAGTCATATACTGAGTGTCCTTAATCACTTCAAACAGAATATTTGAATGTCTCAGTGCCAGAGGCCATGGCCTGACTATTAAGTTAGCTGTTTTGATGACAGGATAATCCATATTAGCTGATCCATGTGTGGCTCTAAAATTTTCTTTCATCTCAAAGGTGAATTGTTTGATTAACACAAACAACTATAATGACAGGCAAATAATGCACATCAATCAAAATTATTTCTGATCTTGCTTTTTAGAGTCATAACATTTTTCCATAGATTTTTACCAGAGTTTTTATTCTGTCATCTTCTTGTATTTTTTTCCTCTTTCATTTCTAAATTGCAATTGTAATCATAAAGTATTCGTAAAAGTTTTCAAATTACAAGCTGTTTTAAATTGTATTCAATGACAATTACAATTACTTGTAATCATAAAAATCAACGATTGCAAATTACATTTTGATTACTCAAAATTTGTAATCGAATACATTGTAATCGATTACTGATTACAATTACCCCATGTCTGCAGGTATGGGATCGTTAATAGGCAAAATGCGTTAATTTTTGACAGCCAATAACAATTCCCATTAAATGGTTTTTGGACTCATGTTCCTTTATCGAATATTTGGATTAAATTTTGTATATACATTGGTATTGGGGATGTGTGGTTTGAGACTGTTAATAGGCAAATAATATGCATATTTGACAGAGTAATGGCCATTAACGATTTCCATTAAATGGTTTTTGGACACTTATTCCTTTACCAAATGGAATATATGGACGAAAATTCAGAGATATATAGACCACTAAAAGAAGCATGGTTGGGATCTTTAGTGGGCAACATGTGCTAACATTTGACAGAGTTAGGGCAGTTAAAAATTCCCATATAATCGTTTTCGGACTTTATGGAATATTTGGATGAAAGTTCGGAGATAAATAGACCACTAAAGAAAGCATGTTTGGGATTGTCAATGAGCAAAATCCATTAACATTTGACAGAGTTATGGCTGTTTACAATTCCTCCATTAAATGTTTTTTTGACTCTTACTCCTTTACCTAATAGAATATGTGGACAAAACTTCACAGATACATAGACCACTATAGGAAGCATATTATAGCATAGGACCACCTCTCTGACCATCCTTGATATTGAGTGATCTGCCCTGAAAGGATGTGAAAAATGGTTTTAGGCCTTTTTCTCCTTTGCTATAATGGAATACCTTGATGAACTTTTACAGATGTATAAAACACTAAAGGAAGCATATTTTGGCCAAAGACAGTCACTCTGCCAATTCTGCTTATTGTATTACTTGCCCTTGGTATATGTTAGAAAAGCTTTTGGCAAATAGCTCCTTTACTGCATGGAATACCTTTATGAAATTTTACAGATATATACGAGGGATGTTCGAAGACAATTGCTTATTGTCCTCTAGCTCGATATCCACACCGGGCACGATCAAAACCAATACATACTTGAATAGGGCTATTCAATATCTACACAATGGTGTATAAATGTACATGTTTGACTAAGTGTAAGACATAAAGTTTTGCCATTTGAATAGACGCAGTCATTGACCACTGCAGTAAAATGGTTTTCAGAAAGGTCGACTGAAAAGGTGAAATACGGGCTTACATCAAAGCTTGCTCAAAACTCTGTTGTTCTTCGAAGAAGCTGATGACTGAAATTTATACTGCTTTTGGACCTTCTTGTGTGTCTTATGACACAGTAGAAAAAGAAATTTGAGTCTGGTGTAGAGTCCATCAAAAATGCACCGAAATCAGGTAGGCAAAAATCTGCATCTCGTAAAGAAATCGTTTCCAAAATAAAGGAAATCATTGAAGGAGATGCCAGATTTACAGTTCGTGATATTGCACGAAAGGTAAGCATATCACTATCAATGGTTCACCTTATTTTGAAGAAGCAATTGAAAGTCAGAAAGATTTCTGCTAGATGGGTGCCACATCTGTTGACTGACGAGCAAAAGAGGCAATGTGTGGCCAAAAATCTGCTTCAAGTGTTTCCAAAATATGACAAAAAACAGTTTGCCAATGTCGTCACAGGTGATGAAACATAGGTCAATTTTTTTGAGCCCATCAGAAAGGTTAGCAATAGCACCTGGGCCACTAAACACAGCCAATGTGCAATAATTTGCAAAACATTCTTTGAGTGCAAAAAAGGTTTTAGTTATAGTAGATAAACATATTTGTCATTCAGCAACCAAGTTTGCTGTTTGTGTTACCGAAGGCCAAGACAAGCTTCCTACGCTATACTGGTTACCAAAACTTCATAAAAGACGTTACAAAGCACGGTTTATTGCAAATTCTAGCTCTTGCACTACCACTGAACTTTCTCAATTATTAACTTCCTTTCTTACTGCTATTGAAATGCTTGTGATTAAATATTGTGATAAAGTCTTTGAAAGGTCAGGAAGAAATCTGTTTTGGTCTATAAAAAAATCGAATGAGCTTTTAAATAAATTGTAATCCAGACATTTTCGTGCTTCAAGTCTGTCTACCTACGATTTTTTCACTCTTTACACTACACTTCCTCATAATCTTGTAAAAGAAAAGCTTAATGATTTAATTGAATGGGCTTTTCACAGAGAAGATTCTCTCTATCTTGCATGTAATGTCAGAAATGCATTTTTTCACTTCTAAAGAGCATAAGAATTATACACTTTGGTCATGTCAGAAAGTGTGTGATGCCCTCACCTTTCTACTTGACAACATTTATATTAGATTCGGTACTAAGTTATTTAGACAAATTGTGGGCATTCCGATGGGTAGGAATTGCGCACCTCTTGTGGCTGATCTTTTCTAGTATTGTTATGAAAGAGACTTCATGTTGTCGCTTTCCATTGATAACCAATCTGAAATTATTGAAGCTTTTAGCTCCACTTCTAGATATTTAGATGATTTATTAAATATTGATAATACCTATTTCGATGGTTTGATCAGTCAGATTTACCCCCAGAACTTCAGTTAAATAAAGCAAATTCTTCTGACACAGAGGCCCCCTTTTTGGATTTACATCTATCTATTGTAGATGGGTTTGTTTCGTGCAAAATTTATGATAAACGCGATTACTTTGATTTTGAGATTGTAAATTTTCCTTTTTTGGATGGTGATGTTCCTCATATGCAATCCTATGACGTTTATATTTCGCAATTAATTCGATTTGCAAGAGTGTGTAGTCATGTAACTGACTTCAACACATGTAATAAATTATTAACGGCTAAACTTTTTAATCAGGGTTATCGGTACCATAAACTACGTAAAGCCTTTTCAAAATTTTATAGATGCCATTCTGATTTAATTTCAAAATTCAATATTGGACTTAAATCTCTTCTGCAACAAGGTCTATCGGAACCCGAATTTTATGGTGACTTAGTATATAAATCAGAAAAATATATAACCGCAATGACTTCAGCACCCAATTTCGTAAAATCATTCTTCGATATAAAAAGATTGGCTACAACATGGATGTTATAAGACAGACTGCATGCATGGTAGTTAACCCAATCACGGTTGGCAACTTTGCTTCCCTCTTTAATTGCACGCCGGTGGGTCAGGCCTCAGATTCTATGACAGTTCCAACGTAAAGGCATATTGAGAATTAGAGAGATCTAATTCAAAGTAATGTTGGTTGGTGCCTGATGCTCTGTCTCTGGTCGGGCCCATCGGAGTCTAACTGTTGGTTTTCTTTTGCTCCAGCATTTCCGTGGTTTCTTGCTGTCGAGTCCTCACCGTTGTCTCACCTCTGTGGTTCTTTGATTATTGATTATTTGTGTTCACAGAGATGTTGCACTGATGAGTTAGGCGGCCTCCATGTGGACTGAACAAAGTATTTGTCTAAATCGCGACGGAAGTAAGGACGAGGATTGTGGCCACGTAAAATCAATTGAAGCCCCCCAGTAGAAATCTTTCCACTGACCGTTCCAAGGCGGTTATTCTGTGGCTATTTATTTATATTGTTGTTTGTTACTTGCTGTGTGTATCACTTGTGTCTTTTTATTTTGGATGGCCATATGCCCATTTTGTGGGAAAGTAACTGTCCTTATGGCCTTCCTTTGTTTAGGTTTCCATTATGGTCTGGTCGCTTAATGTTTGTGTTTCTTTCCCTTTGGTGTCTTTGGTGGGTGGAGTAAGTTAATTGTATCGATTCCTGATCTTTGTTTTACTTCTACTTTGTATGCAATATTCTTCTCTGGTGAAGGAGTTGCAATAAAAGTGCCAGTGAAAAAGGGCAAAAGCATCACCAGAACGTACCACAAAGACGTAGTACTGAAGAAACTGAAAAAATATTATCAGAAACAACACCCTACCACTGGTTTTAAACATGTCTGTCTTCTACATGACAATGCAACTGCTCATACCTCCGCAATTCTCTTTTTGTTTCCGAAATTGAAATAATTCCTTGCTGGGTGGAAATACCAGTCCCGACAGGCACTTGGATCTGCCATTCATTAATAACTTATTGCTTGCCCAAATCAGCGTACCGTGACGCCTTCAAGAAGTGGATACATCGGCTGAAACTTTGTATTTCTAGCCATGGGTAGTACTTCCAGGGCATGAAATGAGCCATTTTGGGTTAACTTGAAATTTGAAGTCTCCAGATAGAAATAAGCAAGTCCTTTCAAACATTCCTCTTAGAACACTAAAGGAAGCCTATTGGTGCAGTGGTAAAGCATAGGATTTGAGATCGAGAGGTAGATGGTTCGATCCTCACAAAAGCCAAGTGTTGTTTCCTTGAGCAAGAGATTTTATCCACATTGCATAGTACTGGTTCCTACCCAGGAAAAGAGGGTCACATGGGAGATTAGTACTAGTACTAAATGGTTTACCCTCTGTAAATAAAGTTGATTATTATTATTATTATTATTGCCCCCCGCCTTTTCGAAGAAAAGCTAGGGGACATAGTATTCGGCTTTCCGTGTGGTTCGTGGTGCGTGATGCGTGGTGGGTGATGCGTGGTGTGTGTGGTTCCGAGCTTGTAGTAGGTACCTTGTGAGCGCAACTCCACCTACAGTTTTAAACCGATTATTCTGAAATTTTACAGGTATCTTTATTATGGTTTGAAGTTGTGCATGTGCTTTTTTCAGAATCCTTGAATTAATTTTTTTCACTTTTTTCACATTTTTAACTTAGACTTTTTTTGCATGCATCCGAATTCATAGTAGGTACCTTGTGAGCGCAACTCCTCCTACAGTTTTATACTGATCATTCTGAAATTTTACAGGTGTCTTTATTATGGTTTGAAGTTGTGCATATACTTTTTTCAGAATTCTTTATTTTTTTTTTTTTTTCACTTTTTTCACATTTTTAACATGGTTCCGATTTCATAGTAGGTACCTTGTGAGCGCAACTACTCCTACAGTTTTATACCGATCCTTCTGAAATTTTACAGGTGTCTTTATCATGGTTTGAAGTTGTGCATATGCTTTTTTCAGAATTCTTTATTTATTTTTTTTTCACTTTTTTACATTTTTAACTGGGACTTCTTTCATGCATCAATTCTATGAAAGAGTATAATGTAGTAGGTACCTTTTGAGCGCAACTGCTCCTAAAGTTTTATACCGATCCTTCTTAAATTTTACAGGTGTCTTTATCATGGTTTGAAGTTGTGCATATGATTTTTTCAGAATTCATTAATTAATTTTTTTCACTTTTTTTTACATTTTTAACTTAGACTTTTTTCATGCATCAATTCTATGAAAGAGTATAATGTAGTAGGTACCTTGTGAGCGCAACTCCTCCTACAGTTTAATGCCACTCCTTCCAAAACTTAAAAGTTGGTTGAATTATGGTCTGAAGATATGCATTTGTTTATTACAGAATCTTAAAATAATTCTTTTCACTTTTTTCACATTTTTAACTTAGAGTTGTTTTTTTTTCCCATCTATAATATGAAACTGGATATGTTGTAGGTACATTGTCAGTGCAACTCCTCCCACAGTTTAAAACTGATCCTTCAGAATCTTTACAGGTGTTTTGATATGGACTGAAATGTGCATGTGCCTTTTACAGAATCCTTTAATTATTGTTTTTCACTTTCCGCATTAAGTGATACCAATGGTTGCATGGTTAACTTACTTTTTTTTAGCCTCACAAATGAAAATAAGGCGGGGGACATAAATTCTCTTTGGAACTTGCTTGTTATTATTATTGTGGCCAAGGATCAAACAGTATTGGCCTGCAGTGGTAGGGCATTATGCAGTGTTAGCGATGCTTTTATTGTCGCGCCTGCTATTAGCATGGCATGATATAGGCATCCGGTTTTCTGTCCGTTTGTCAATTCCTCCATCCATCCATCCGTTTGTCAAGGCATCAACATTTGCGACCACCCTGGCGTTCACCCTAAATTAATTTCTCAGGAACTATAAGAGCTTCATTAATGATCCTTTGTACAAACTTGTATCTGGGGATGGAATTTTTTTCAATGCAAGCATCCATATTTTAACTTGACCAGCATTTTATTGTTCTCTGACTTTGTTAAATATTGTGACCACCCTAGCGTTCACCCTAATGGTCAAGTTAATTTCTCAAGAACTATAAGGGCTTCATTAATGACACTTGGTAGAAACTTGTATCTGGGGATGGCAACTGAAATGCAAGCATCCAAATTTGACCTTCACCTACATTTCATGGTTTACTTACTTCGTGAAATATTGCAACCATCCTAGCATTCACCCTAATGGGCAAGTTCATTTCAAAAGAACTATAACAGCTTTATTAATGATACCTAGTACATACTTGTACGTAGGAATGACAACTACGAATTGCAAATAAAAATCAAAAATGAGTTCCTTTAAGAGCAATGAAACTATTCATAAGATAGAAGATGGGTCATACTACGTAGTTTCGGCTAATACAGCCTCATCAGTGACCCTGTAATGATCAGGCAACGAAAGCCAGAGGTAGCTTACTGCAATTTTGCGAATTTCGAATAGGCAGTCGATTCAAAGACTGATATAAATCAAAATAAGGTCCAAATAATTAAAAACCTGTCTAGAATTTGAGTCTAAACTAATAATTTATTTCTGATTTCTCAGAATATTCACGCTTATCTCTAAGGACCAAAAGTAAAATATAAACTGCACTATGGTTGGTGTACGGGGAGACGTTTTGTGGCCGCCACACGGCACAACACCAGCTGCAGTGAAGGCAAATAAAACTCAAAGATGAGTTCCTTTAAGTGCAATGAAAATATACTGAGAGGCAAAAGTAAGTATACAGGTTACTGAATGCCAATTTGCGTCCTTATCTCTCCCTCTCTACATACTAATGAGGTATCATAAATAAGAACAACCACTGCCGCTTAATTTGCAGCATTTTCCTTTAAATTTGATTTACGGATAATGAAATTGTGTCACTTGAAATGGACAGGGGGTCTGATCAAATATTTTGTCTTGAGTAGCTTCCCTTTAAACATGTGTTTCAAATAAGGATTATTCAATAAATGATTTTTCATGCAACAAATTCAAAGAATGGCATCTGATTGGCAAGAATATGTCGCATATTGAAATTAAACACCAGGTAAAGAGCAACATCTTTTCTTCAAGAAAATGGCATTTTCGCTTTTTACGTTCTTCCTTTTATTAAATGCATTATGTTTCTGTGGGATTTGTATTTAAGATAAACTTTACTATGGAGTAAACATAAAGATGCCGAGCAAAACAATAAGTATGCGAAGGTTTCAAATGAATATCTCTTACCAGATCTGAGAAAAAGACTCATTTAATTCACTATGATTTTAATTGAAAGGGAGATAATCCGGAACAGGCAGAAATTCCAATTGAGTGTGAAGCTGTTTGTTTGGGTTTAATGGCAAAGTAATGATGTGATCTTATCGATGAACATTCGTACAGGACTTTTTTTGGTGTGCACAGATTTGAATGTCACGTACACATGAGATTTTATTGGAAATATTGATTTTCAATTAAGGGCAATAACTCCCTCATGGATGACTGTTACAGGAAAAGAATTGGAGTTTTACAAACTTGGAAGTTTGGGAAAAATGGACTTAGGCATATTTTATTACAGACAGCAATACAAGATCCGGTATTCTAAATCAAAACTTTTTATTGCCTCTGAGTATATTAATAAGAAAGAAGATGGGTCATACTACGTAGTTTCGGCTAATAAAGCCTCATCAGTGACCCTGTAATGATCCGGCAACGAAAGCCAGAGGAAGCTTACTTTATATGTTGTTTTAACATAAATATTTGTGATCTATACTCACGACAATGTAACTTACGCTACCCTCTATTCCCCCAGAAGCGCCGACTTTGACTACCAGCCGTACAGAACCACCGCAACCTTTATTCCCCACTTGTCACCCAGTGACTGAAAATCACTAACCGTAAAATCACGGACTTCGTGACAACATACCGGTAAATATCCTCTTTGCGAGGAATTAAAACAGATTAGCGGGGAGGCTGGGAGTTTATATAAATATATAAACACGGGCCTTGTCGTTACATTGTCGTGAGTATAGATCACAAATATTTATGTAAAAACAACATATAAAATTTGTTTCTCTAGTACTCACGACAATGTAACTTATGCTAATTAGATTTAATCTCTCATGGATGGTGGGGAAATCTGATAAATTCACAATAAGAATATAGGAAGTTACCGATTTCTCATGAGGTAACGTTGTGCAACTGAAGGTGGTCCGATTATTAGGACGACAGTGGATCGTATGTAAGGAGACTCCAGGCTGGTAACAGAGCAAGATGCCCGAAAACCCGGTCATGTCGAATTTGACACTTACAATTAGGACTTTAGAAAAAACATGCGTGTTGTTTTCCCCGAAAGTCCAGACCCAAAGCAGCGTTGCGAAATCACTCCCCGAAAGAGGAGTGAAACAATAAAACGAAACCCCAAAACAAAATAAGCGAAAAACCGCTCAAAAATGGTCAAAATAAACTTTACTTTCATTTTTTGACCACAAATGTATTAATCCGCTGTGCATAATTATGACGTCACAGAAGGCGGAACTAAAATATCTTAACATGGTGTTCAACCGTACGGTCAATGATCACCGGACAAAGAATTAAACAGAAGAGGAAATTACTGTCTGTGATGCCACAACAGGGCCCAGAGAAAATAACTTTCCATTGATTCCTGCTGTATCTCTTAGATAAAACCTAATGAAGGAATTCTCAGAGCGCCAAAAACCGGCTCTGAGAACAGCATCCAAGGGGACCCCATTTAGCCAAGCAAAACTTGCACTCAAAGCCCTTAGCATGAGCACAAATCTTGTAAGATTTGGAACTGCCTTTTTGATCATAAGCAAAACGAACAGTCTCTGCAATCCACCTGGATATAGTAGAAGGGCTTATTTCCTTGTCATAGTTCTTAACATAGGAAATAAAGAGTCTTTCTCTTTTTCTACGATAACTTTTTGTCCTTCTCAAATAAAAACGCAAAGCACGAACTGAACACAGAAATGTGCCAGAACGACCTTTATCCATAGAAGAGCTGGAATTTCAACGGGAATTCCTGCTACCGAAGGAACCTGATTTTTAGCCAAAAAACCAGGGAAAAATGAAGTTTAACAGAGTTTTTGTCTGCTGAAAAATTTA